>JAPCWY010000005.1:47900000-49100000 GCA_028455895.1 Rhodomyrtus tomentosa
ATCCCATTTTCATCTAATAACTTAATTTTTTTTTTAACAGTGCCACAAATCTCTCACATGGTGTGAGAACATGAAGCCCTGACCTCCCCAATCTTTAGGCCAAAGCCAAAGTCCAACATATGCATGAGGGAGAGTGTCATAATGTTTAACCATTAAACGTCACATTAATTTTACGGCTCCACTAAGTTGATGGCACCATTTTCAACGGTGCTTTTATAGCCACAAAAGATAACCCTTTAAAAGAATAATCATTTAGCACAATATTAAGCGCACATGAAGGAGCAATCATTTTTTACCACAAAAAAATATTTAATTTAAAATTATTGTGGGGCTTTTAAAAAAAAAATGTGTGGCTCACGAGTACTATTATTCTCACAATTACCCACTCAAAAACTATCATCCTAGGAAAGCCCAAAAGTTTTTCTAGAGTTAATTTCAACCATAAATATTAGTGAAGGGGAGTGTAATTAGGGAAATAGTGATGCGGCCCTTTCAGAAATTTTTATTGATTGTTTCTTTTCTTTTCTAAGTCCAGAGGTCGTGTCCTTTTTGTTTTGTAAATTCTAGTGTATTCGATTTTCGATTGATTTTGTTCAGTTCGTTTCTTAGCATCTCACTTATTTATAAAAAAAAGTTCTAATTTACTAAATGAGGTATTTACCGTTCCGTTTGGTCTTTGAATTTGGGAAAAAAAATTCAAAAAAATTCACCAAGCCATTCACACGTGGAAAAGATGGGATGGATTTTGCGAGCTCTTCCAACCGTTAATAGCTGAACGAGGAATAGAAAAAATTGTCTAGAATGTCGTAAACCTATTATCAATTTTATCAATTGAGTCTTACACCTTATGACATTTTGCCAATTGAATACATCTAGCCAAATTTAGCTAGAAATCGCTGACATAGACGCTTGACATTCTACGTGGCACGATCAATGCTAATATGGATATATATTTATCATTTTTATTTTTTTGGGGAAAAGTAAGAAATATATTAACTTTTAATAGCGGAACTTACAAAGGGGTAGCCAAACGCAAAAATCTCGTATCCATTACGACACATGGGTGTGTCATAGCGGGTGCAAAGATGTTGCGGCTAATCAAATGCCAAGCCTAAAGCACGAGCGCAAATAGACAACCTAAATCACCAATTGGCCACAAAAAATAGCCGAAAAGAGGAAAGAAACAACAACAAACAAAATAAAAGGGCAATAAGTCCACTAATCAAAAGCAAATGCCGAGATGCCCCAGCTAAGTTGCATCCGCCTATTTCGAGGGGTGTTCTCCACTTGATCAAAAGTGAATGCCTTGTCTCTGACAACTTTCTCGAGATGTTTCAATAGTGTTGGCCCAAAGAAAGAGCGATCTCTGAATAAAATATGGTTGCACTCTGTCCAAATAATATGACATATAGCTCCATTGGAGAATCGTGTGATCCGCTGATAGAAATGCTAGCCACTAGTATGCTGAATGGCCCATCAAATGTTGTCCTACCAAGACTGGTTTTGCCAATGTAGATTGCACCTCTTGGCCCAAGCCAAGGAAAGAGTGCCAGTGGCATCACACCTGAAGAATAAATAATCAACCAAGTTTGGTCTATAACGACAAAATCCACAAACGAGTTTTTGCTAACTAGAGACTTAAGTTCGGAGAATTGATTATATTAATTTTTCAATAATACCCTTTTGGTACCGTTCTCTTGAAAAATTTTCTTGATTGGCCAATTCCAATCGATTTCTCTTGAAGATTAAGGTGCAAACATTTTTGGGATTTTTTTATTAAATACATGTTATGCCAATGCAACTAGATGACATGCGACATGAAACTATATGAGGAAAATAACTGTGCATGATGACTTTACAAAAATCAAAATTTTAATGCAAAAAAATGTAAATTTCTTCTCAGATGGCATGTGGCATGAATTAATAAACCTAGATGACATGGTATAATAATGCATGAAACAAGATATGATATGATGTAATATAATATGACATGCGAGAATGAATTCCATCTTATATGCATGAATGTGATTTCTAATCTATATGACATGAAAATATGTATGAATAACGGGCAAAGATTTAATCTATCCTAAATATGCTAAAAATGCAAGTCTAGGCTAAATGACATGCAAATGAATCGTCAATATTCTTAATGAATTTTCGGCTTTACTTTAAAGTTTTTTGACGATTAACACAAATTGATTAATTAAAATCCAATCCATATTAAAAGACATTTTGAGATGTAATTTTTGAAATTTCAGTCAAGACTAAGAAAATATGATTTTTTTAATGATTTTAATGAAAAATGGATCAAATAAGAATATAATAAACCTTGAGCATAACACACCTTTATATCCGAAATTTTCGATGAATTCATTTCGTATCTGAGGGTCGGGTCAGAAGATAATTTATTCACGTTAGGGTCAGATAGTGAATTTACATATTATGAAGTTTGGATCCAGTCCCAAAGTTATGGGATAGGTTAGACAATTTCATTGTGTGGATGATGTCGTACTTCGGGGGAAAGTCAGATAGTTATATGTATTGCACAAAATATTGAGGACAAGGCACATGGAAGCATGTATTATACTCATATATTATAAAATATATTTGAAATAAAATGAATTGTCGAATATATTTGAATTAAAATGAATTGTTGACCAACTCAGGGTAGGTGCCAAAATTTTAAAGGGGATAACCCCATATTCACAAATGATCATATCTTTTAAATTATGAAAATTATCTCTTGAAATCTGAAATGAATTTTCAGATAATTACCCTAGATTTTAAAGATATATTCAAAATTCCCAATTGAGTTAAGATATTATATGATATGCTTAGAATTTTTAGATGTATTGAAAATTCGATCATGAGATAACCATGAATATTCCAAATAATGTGCACAATATCTTTAAGCCAAGATCAAGTCAGTCAGAATATATCGAATATGCCAAAGACAAGTTCAGATGCTTCATGAATTAAATACAATTTAGGATATGATTTGAATCCAAACCTTCTCAAAAATCAATCCGCAAGACAAATCAAACATCAAACAAGATAAACGTGATATCCACTAGACGACGGAGGTGCAGCCAAATTCAAATTTGATATGCAAAAAGCGAATTTTGTCATTGAATGATCCACGAAATCTCAATCAAATATCACTTTTCTTTATCTTTCAAACATTCACCTTTATCTAGTTAACTTTCCTTAGAAAGTGCAAGATAATTTGAAATCAATCAAATTAAACCGGACAAAGCGAAATTCAACAAAATCATGTTCAGATTTTCGGATCTAGCAATATCAGGTAAAAATCCGAATTTTTCATGCATGCTTTCAGTTTAATGACCTCTCGTGAATCAGACAATGTTCAATGACTAGTCTCTGATAAAAAGGTTTCTCTTTTAGCACAAGAGCAACCGACTAATTTGCAATCAACCACATTGATAACGAACTTTAGCAATATAACGAGTTAGAATTATTCGATTCAAGCGTTGCTCGAAAATTTGCGTGCGAAGTTTGGAGGGTGGACAAATTGGCTACGGTCCTCACGCGGATCAAAGAGTTCGATGAAGATGGCTTGCAATTCTGCAACGCTTGCTTCACAGCGGCAAATCCAAGCGCTTGCTGTAGGCTTACGTGTGGAGAGTTCTTTGCGGGGATGTGACTTGCACGCGAATGGCTTTTTCCCATCGACTTCTTTTCCCCCTCTCTCTCTCTCTCGTTTTACAGAGCGTGTGAGCAGAAAATAAAATTGCCGACCTCCATTCAACCCTACGTATCATGGCGTACATATAGAACAAAGGGTTGCTTGCAAGTGTAGGATTCATCAATGACCGTTAGATCGAAAGCTTTAACTAGGCTAGGGCTCACGATAACCTTCGTATCATAAATTCTGATATTAAGAAATCCCAAATAGGTCAAAACACTTCAGAGATTCGGCCATGGAGAAGTGAGAGAGGGCCAGCCGAACATTGCCTTGTACGTGGACTTAATCGCGCAACTTTAGGCTCAAATTAGACTCTAATTAATTAAATAATTAATTTATTATAAGCCTAAAACTTCTAATGATCAAAATTGGGCCGATTTGAAATAGGTCCATACTATATAAAATTTCGGGTCATGACCTTCAAATTGCCGCAAATTTAACGCCCAAGTTGCTTGACAGAATTGAGTTCAAATCCCTCACTGGTAGTCCAAACAAATGCATGATATAATTTATGATAAAAATAAACATGAAAATTGATTTAATTATTTTTGTTCAGAACTAAAAGTTTAGCTCTAATTTTTATTCAAAAATGACTGAAAAATGTTAGTCCAAAATTTAGGTGTCAACAAAGGTCTTCGAAGCCCTCATCCTGTGGCCGACGACGAGGGTCCCTAGCCCTTTCCTATGGTTGGTGAGGGTCTAGTGCTTGCTTTTGATCGATGAGGGCCGACCAGCGACCCTCGCCAGATTTGATAGGAGAAAAAAAGGAAAAGAAAGAAAGAAAGAAAATAAAAAATTATAAGAAAATTCAATTTTTAAAGTAAATTATAAAAAATTATCCATGTTAGCGCCAATTGTCTTATGTAGCAACATCGACGTCCCAGTTAGTGATTGATCCAATGCAATTGAAAAAATGTCAAAAGTTTTAGAAATTAATTGGCAAAATTAAAAAATTTAGGACTGAATTGGCTAAAGTACAAAAGGTTTGAATTTTTTGGATAGTTTTTCTTATTTATCCTCATTCTGCTCATCATGTCTAACATAGTTGGAATGATATGTATAAGAAGCTCGACATTGCAACGACGGGTGAGGCCAGCCTTGCCCAGATCACGGCAAGGCGGTCTTGCCTGCGATTCTCGCTCGCGCTCTGCGAGGGCTCGGTGATCCTCGAAGGCCGTAGAAAAGGAAAGATAAGGAAAATAGGAAAAAAATTGAAAAGGAAAATAAACAATTAAGTTATTAAAATATTATTAAATATCTCTACGTCAACGTCATTTGTTCCACGTACGACATGCGGCATTCACTTCAGCAGTTTTGGTATAACATTAGTGGATGGATTTAATTGGCATAACTTGAAAAATATTTAGGATCTAATTGGTATAATTAAAAGGTTTAGGACTGAATTGACAAAATTGTGGTAAATTTAAAAAAAATTGGGACAATTTTTTTCATCCTAGATTGTCCGTACCTTTCTTTTCCCATGCCCTTTATAAATAGAAATTATATTGAATAAATTTGAAAGTGCAGTGATTGAAGGTAAAACAAATTAGGAAAGCACAAAAAATGATATATAAATAATGAGAATTGACTATATAATAGTATTTAGGTGACTGTTATGCTAACAGTATATTTTGGGCCACAAAAAAATTAATTAAAAATTATTATGGAGTCAATTCTTTTAAGAATTTATGGCTCATCATGTTGCTATTATCAGAGTGACTCAGATATTGTTATGCTATCAAAGTCCAGAAATAATACAACTCTAGGCGTCTAAATGATTAGAAACATTTGAACGAACAGCATGCAGAAATCCTATAATAGAAATTGCTCCAAACTAACTCCATAAGTAATGGTAATAACACATACGACTGTTGGACTTACTCAATTTCAAGATGTTGAGATCATATCGAACACATTGAATTTCTTTATCTCTATATTAAAATACGTCTCAAATTTGAATCCATAACAGAATACGTCTTATTTGGGATGTCTGACTTTTATCCATTGGACATATGAATTTATTCTGTTAATATCGATTATTTATGTAATACATCAAGAAAAGAATATCGCCATGACTTTGTACCTGTATTTATGCAAGAAAGAGATGACTTGGCAAGCGTAGCTCCACTTGAGTTATTAGGGGTTTGGTAAGGGATAGATCTTCTCTTGACTCGACAAGGTTGATGCTCGACAAATTAGAGAGTTTACACCGAATAAGCCGTTGGATTAGCCTGGCGAGGAGTAGGGGTGGCAGCGGCCCCGCCCAACCCCTCCCGTTGACACCCTTAGCAAGGAGCATCATGGTCATTGTTGTCTCGAGCATGGCGGCAATGCACCCGTGCCCGGTCAATGCATAATGAAATATACTGGCCGGCTTCCGTCAACACGACCTCCGCTTGGTCACTCACGATATGCCGATCCTGGTTGCACTCGAGGGGCTCATCCCAAAACTTACCGAGGCCGACTCGGCTCAAAAGGACATTGCTGCCCTTGGGGATGCGAAAGCCGGCCACCACAGTGTTCGATGGGTGGAGCCTAAAGGCTTCTTGTTCACATGCCTTGATGTAGTTGATTTAGGGGACATCGAACTCTTGGACCAACCTCTTCTTACTCGCAACTCTATAAATTTCTTCTGCGGCTTTGTTAAGGAGTTCGAGCCTGTCTATCATCTCCGCCATTGCCCATTCAACTGCGTTCAATGGATTGTCCACCTGATGTAGAACAATTGGCACTTAGTTTTCTTGAAAATTATGATCGCCGGAAATCAGGAAAATTTCACTAATTTGAGGTTAACGAGCTCAGATCACGCTTAAATTTGGTCAATAAGCACTGCCTTTGGCTGTAAACTGCGATGGATTTTTACATTTCGAGGTCATTTAGATAAAGTTTCAGGCAGTTTTTTGATTTAGGCAACTTTCAATATTTAGATTATTTGTAATATTTGATTAGAATTCTCTTAAATTAGATTAGATATGATTTTGATAAGATTATCTTGAGTAATTCTATTTCCTAAAGGAGCCCTATCACTATATATTGAACGTTTGTCTTTGTAATATTCACATTATCTTTCAATCAAATTTCTGAATTCCTTTGAAATTATTCAAGTTATCGCTTCTCTCTGCATCACCGCCGCTTCAATCATAATATGCTGCATATTACATCGTGCATTTTTATGTTAGAATTTAAACTATTTAGACCATTTTGTGTCCGCGGCCTATACATATGAAGACACCAATCAGGATGTTATAGTTTTTTTGGTTTATATTTGACCGAATTGCCTGACTAATTCCAATCGGCAGCAAATTGAGTGCTCGACTGTTCATTCTAGGAATCGAGCGGTCAGAAATTTTTCCATGTACCTACAGATGACACCATTTTACAAGAAAGATCTCCAATTAATTCATCGCAATCAGACGGGGTGCACAAAAAGATCACAAGGGCAGATGCGTACATTGATGGCTCGCGAAATGGCTCGCGAGATGAAATCTTAGTCCTGGAGGGTACCATGAAATGTATCTTTCTTATGTCCCAATAGCACAACCTGGTACTATCAATACTCATCCTTGGATGAATCTCATATATATATATATATATATATATATATATATATATGTTTGTTCTTATGAAAAAGGACGAATGACACTTACTATTAAGAACTCGTAGCATAAGTCTGATAACTTCACTTGGGGAGATCGTCGAGAGGGAGTCTATGTCCGAGCTTGTTAACATATCCTATTTGATCTATCTTCATTCAAAAGCTTAAGTCGGTGAGTTATGGGCCAGTTTGAAAATATTAACCGCTCAATGATATGCCAATTCTTCGACGTGGGACTTTTTCTAACACAATAGCACTTGAATTTAACAATCTCTCATTCACATGTGAGCTTCAGTATTAAGTTTGCTCCCCCTTTGTTCAAGTGTCCTTCTGCATCTCCCTCTTACATATGAGCTTCAGTATTAGGGTTGCTCTCCCTTGTATTCTTCTGCATTAACTTATCTCAACATGATCTTCAAGTCATGCAACGCACCCGTAACTATGCACAATAACCAACTAGCATCAACTGCTAACTTGGAATTACATCATCCATGGTCTCTATCTCGTGCTATTTCTTCTTGCCAAATCAACCACGATGTCAATTATTTTCCAACCAAAATAGATGTTGATCATGAAATTTCTTTTTTTTTTTTTGAGATATTCAAGAAGCACCATAATAGATTAGGGAACCACCAAGCAACATTGACTCTGGTGCCATTTGTTAAAGCGCGTAGCAGAAGTTCGATACCTTTACTTAGGGGAATTGCCAAGAAAGAGCCCAACTCCTATCTCGAGCTAAAAATTAAAAATTTTAGGTTAATGAATTATCAAATTAATCAATTAGATTAATTAACCTAGCTCGAACTCTCTCAAGTTGTCAAATCGCAACTTAGCTTTAATTTCATGCGAAGATTGGAGTCGCCACTAACCATTATTGGTAGGTTGATTAGAAACCAAAATAAAATAATGGAAGAAACTATTTTATTTTACGAACCGGAAATTTTGAGTTCGGGGACTTGGTTACATTAATATTTCCATTAATGCATTTCGGTACCTATTTCTTGAAAAATGTCTGACTTTGGCAATCTGGATGAATTTTACTTGAAGTTCAAAGGTGCTATTCTTTTTTTGTTTTTCTTTGAGTAGTTTTTTTATTAAAAAAAATAAATGAAAAAGGGATTGAGTTGATTCAAGAATTTGAACTCTCACACCAAGACTCCCAACTCGGTTTGACGATTGAGCCAGTTCAGTGGCACATTAACCTCTCAGTTTCAACACGTAGGGTTTCGGATCGAAGGACAAAGAGACTGATGTTGCAGAGACCCCTTTTATTTCTGATGAACTTCCTCTGCTCAAAATGTGAAAATTAACTTGGAAATACCATTGAGGATTTAGGAAAGCAAAGTGATAACTAAATATAAAGACAGATAGAACTCAAAGAATTAAGAGAAAACTTAGCTTGAAAGAGAAGATGTGAGCAAACGCTCTGTTTGTTGATCTATATGCCATTCTCTTCGGCCCACGTGTGAACCGAACACCCGATTTGACCCCAGACCCAATTTAGTTGACCTGCCAGTTTTGACCGTTGACCGCTGACTTTGACCGTTGACAAAAAAGAAGAAGAACTTTTTCGTGATCCAAGGGTGTATGATGTCTACTTGGGATGTATTTTTTATATTGATATGTTCGTATCAAAGTTTGTGATATATGGTATATTTGAGTTACCATGTTGTATATCAAGGATTCTGATTAGTTCAATTTTTTCCGCATCCATTGCAGAAAAAAAATGCCTTGTGTATACCAATCTCGTGGAGACATCTCTACAAAAGAAGCATAACTTGATGAAGAGGTCTTGCGCCTTAGGAACGAGTTAGCACTCTACCGTTGGAACAGTCAGAACGACATAATGAAGCATATCATCAAGGTCAAGGATATCATCCAATGGATATAGAATGAAGGAAGGCATGCGAGTGGTCGCTCTCAGGACTACTCTACGTGCTGAGTGCCAAGGGGTCATTGATCACTTATGGGAAGCCAACCCTAACACTTACAGGAAGTTTGGAAGTTATTTTCTATGTGACCATATGAGTAGGAGGATTCGAAGGAATTCAACCTTGGCTATGAATGAGTCTTGGAGGAGGCATAATGCGCCGTGACGCATAGGGAGAGGTAGCCCAAGAGCTTTTATGAGGCCAGCTCATACGGTCTAGAATTTACCTGGCTTTTGTAAATATATGAGATCTTTCCCTGGTATTAAGAAGCGCTACTGGATGAGCGATTGATGCTTTGACCCTCTTTTTATGAGTTCTGTTTTTGAAAATATTTTACTCGTATTTGTTTTTTTGAGGGTGTTTTGATAGTTTATGGATTTTGTTTGTGGTGACCTATTATGGTATTGAATAAATTATGGTTTTATCATATAATGCTTTAGTAGTATTATATGTTATGAGTGGGGACTTCTCTAAAGTTTTAGTGACTTTTGATGAAAGAACTCATTTTTACCTAAATAATTATATTAATAATGATTTTAAGCGATGATCCATATATGATTGAAAACTTCGTGAACTTTCGACTCTAAGTCCTTATGTGAAATTGTATATTCGTATAATTAGTTAGTGTAAAAAGTATCCATAAATATTAGAAGATAATAATTTATGTAAAATGTCTAAATTGCCTCATATTTAGATACAATGGCATCATCTTCAAAGAACATTGTCGCTGAGCTCAATAAGGGCGAGAAATTGAACGGTGACAATTACGAGATCCGAAATTTGAAAATCCAGCATATGCTGGAAGAACTAGAGGCATTGGAAGCTCTTAACCAGGTCATGACTGGGTCAGAGGATGACTACTACACAACACAGAAGGGATAAGGAAGCCTTAGTTGCCTAGAAGAAAAAGAATTCGACTGCTCGCATTACGTTGTTGACTAGCATGGATGGCGATATCATGCGTGAGTTCATGCTGCATGAGACTGCAAAAGATATGTGGAATGCATTAAAGGCCAAATTTAGGCAGACTTTGTTCACAAACTGAGGCAGTTGACAATCAGATTCTACATATATAAAATATCACTTGGACGTAATATGAAGCAACATTTGAGAAAAATGTCGAACATGATCAATGAGCTGAAGGATGCAGGTTGCACATTATCTACTGAGCAACAAATGCAAACGATGATTTGCTCTTTGCCCCATAGTTGGGAGCACATGTAACTCAACTTGACCCATAATGAAAATGTGACGACCTTTGAGGATGCTATGCGCCACTTGAAGCTAGAGGAGGACTGTCTTCTAGCAACTAAAATACAATCTAATGTATATTTTGTTGGCTCTAGTTCACATGGAGCTTCAGGCTCCAAGCGCAAGTATCTTGGCAGGTTCATGAAGAGGGCAAGTAAAGGGGGCGAAACCATCTGGCAAGAAACCAAAGTTTGGCAGGCATGACAAAGGGAAACACCCCTTTAAGAGAAACATTTCAAGGGCGAAATGTTATAATTGTGGCAAGAAGGGTCACTTCGCTCGCGACTGTGACGAGCCGAAGAAGGTAGAAACCCTGAATACATTTAAAAGTGCTGGTTATGTATCAAGCTCTATATTTCTAACTGAATCTCATCCTTTGTGGACTGTAGACTAAGACGCCACATATCATATAGCAAGAGACAGAAATACCCTTGTGGAATTTCGGTGAATTCCACATGGGGCAAGTGGATTTATGTGGGCAATAACTCCAGAATGGAATTTACAGGAATTGGCACCTGTCAACTTATCATGTGCAATGGTCGCATTTTATTTCTGCATGATGTCCTATAAGCTCCAAAGATTAGTCGGAATATTGTCTCCGTGTTGGTTTTAGTTAAACTTGATTTTTCTATGAATTTTCATGACAATGGTGTGAATTTGTTGTTGGGTTCAACTTTCTATGGTTCCAGTAATTTTGTTGATGGCTTTATTGTATTGGATGTTGAAAGCAGCAATGTGAATGTTTCCTATTTCCTATTTACATCCTCTAGTTTTATTGAGAATGATGTGAATGTCTGGCATGCTAGGCTTGGCCATGTTGGCCCAACAACGTATGACTAGATTAGCCAAAGAAGGCTTATTAGGCAAGATTGAGAAAGTTAAATTGACCACCTGTAAGCATTGCCTAGTGTGGAAATCAACTCGAAAGCCATTTGAAAACGAAACAAGACCTGAATTTTCATTGCAATTAATTCATACTGACATTTGTGGCCTAATGAATATAAGGGCAAGGCATGGGGCTATATACTTCATCACTTTCATAGATGATTTCACTCGATTCAGACATGTCTATTTGATTTCTCATAAATTTGAAGCATTGAGTTGCTTTAGAAAATGTATGACCTTAGTGGAAAATCAATTAGATAAGAAAATAAAATTATTGAGATCCGATCGAGGTCGAGAATATTTATGTGATAAGTTCAGAAATTTATGTGATGAAAAGGGAATATAAAGGTAATTGTCTATCCTATATACTCTGCAGCAAAATGGTATTGGAGAGAGAACAGAACCCTAATGGAAATGGCTAGGTCTATAATGGCACATGCTAGTTTACCTGTCACGCCCCGCACCCCGCGCACGAGCACGCGAACATCCCTGCAAGCAAACTAACAATAATCTCTCAGCGGTCCCAAGATCCACCAATATTAGTTGAGAGATATAACAAATACATCACGCATGCGGAAGCGATACGTTAATAAATTCCCATACGATATATATATATATATATATATATATATATATATATTAAGTGGGACCTGGATAGCATGTATCGTTCATACATCAAAGCATATTGTTCGTACAACACCGGCTACTAAACCCGCTAAACAAAAGGGCGACGGGGTAAGTATATCAAAGGAAACATCCACAAAATCCCTTAGGAGCGGGGTCAGGTCGCCAGTCAAAGATCGATCCACCAACTGAAGTATCCTAGGATGAGCTGCTGGAGCCATCCGTATCCTCTGCGTTCTCAGTCGGCTCATACTCAGAAAATGTCTCAGACGGGATCTCGATGGAATCCTCAATGGTAACCTCCTGTGATAGCTCAGCAAGGTCCCCCCCGGACGTCTCCAGGACTATGACCTCCTCCTCCTCCTGCTTCTTGGTGAACTCCATGGTCGGTATCCGCTCTGGTCCGTTCCTAGACCCTACCACTGACCCCTCGGGTAACTCCTGCTCCGCTATGGTCTGGCACCAATCGGGTATGACACCCTGTGGTACCTCATGGGGCTTTAGCGGCCCTATCTATGAGTCCCCTTCCTTCTTGAACCACGCCTCGAATCTATGAGGCCTCCATTTAGGCTTACCCTCGTCCGCCCATACGACAGTACATTTCCTCACATATACGTTCCCTTGCCTATTCGAGAACTCATCATAATATGCCGTCATCTCTTTAGGGTCCCCAAAACGTATTGGCCACATAGCTATGACCTAGGATCTGTAGAGTAAAGGTTTCCCTAAAAGGGGTGAGATACACATCTCTGTAAGAAAAACCTAACCCCATGTCAAGTTGACAGTCCACTTAAGTAGCCGTACCCCTCAATAATTTCAATTTCAGAAATAGACAGACATATCAGGCACGAATCAATAAACAACGGTATACAGAAGACAGACATGCAAATATAACGACATGCCACACTTAGATGCATATGCACTCTCAGCCTGCCACTTCACCATTTCCATCAAACTTTGCCTGCCTCATTCTCTAGCCCGCGAACAAGTCGCCCTAGGCTCGGTCCGCGTAAACGCATCAGACCGTTATCGGTGACCCGTGTAAATGCATCAAGTCCCGATGAATCTCTAGACATAACTCATTAACTCATCCTTTGTCCCGCGAATAATTCGCATCAGGACCGTGGCTATTTCAACCCCGCGACTTCGTCGCATCAGGGTGCCACCAAACCATACTTCACCCCACAATCTCGTTGCATCAGGGTCTCAACCTCCCGCCCTGCGTCTCACACGCCTCAGGGCTCCGTTACGCCATGCTCATGCCACATCATATCGTATGCCTTGATTTTCAATTCAATGTCACACTCACTGGCAAATGCCCATTCAAATGCATTTCATAAATTCCGTGGCATGCAAATCAATTCAAATGGTATACAGACATGGCAAGCAACTCAGGCATAGGTAATGTCACACAATCAGTCCTTCACGTCTTAAGACATATCAAACTATCCCATTTGGCAATCTCTCATAAATCATTCCAATCGACCCTCGACTTACCCAATCGAGTCCAATCCCCCTAGCCTCGGTTTAGTAGTTTCCTCACCTTTGTCTGGACAACACAATTTATTCTTCTAGGACCACCTAGGGTTCGGCCAACCAAGGTCCATACCCGGACTTGTCGCACAGCCTAGAATTTCAACCAATTCGTTAGATTTCGGAACCTAATTCCTCAATCCATCAATCCCAATCATCCATAACTTAACTCTCAACACTTCATCACATCACAATCATCAAATTGCAGCTCAATACCATCGCCCAAAGCCCTCAACAGATTCCGTTTGGGCCTGGCACGAACATCTTCCACTCGATTTTGTGCTAGCCGGGTCCAACCGGTCTTAATCTACTCCAAATCCAACATTTACATGCTATCCTACTCCTTAACATGTCTACCTAACGATTTAGGAGGCTCACCGTGAGTTTTGAATCGGTTGCTCGCCGAAAATTCGTCCAAAGTCGCCGGATCGCCTATGGTCAGAATATCGGCAGTTTCTAGGCAAAATGTTCAAGGTCGTTTCGTGGTCAAAAACTTGTCAAATAAATCCCCAATTTTTACCATAGAATGATATATGTGTCTACTAAGTCTCCTTGAAATTTGAGCTCAATAATCAAAGATTTCAACCATCAAAAGGGTTGAGAACCGGACCTACCTCAGGTTTGTTTCGATTCCGTCGGCTTTTGGGAGATCGCTTGCTCGGGATAGCTCGATGCTCCAAATGACACGATTCTTATTGGATGAGTTTGGAAAGACGTGGAGCTTTGCTGTGGTGGTCGGTTGGCAGTCAGATGGTGGCCGGAGGGGGTGATCGTGGGCGGCGAATGGGCGGTCCAGCGGTAGTCGGCGATCAGCAGTTTGAAGAAGGAGGAAGATGGATTGCTCGGTTCTCTTGGGATGGAATGGCCGAATGGTGGTGAGGAGAGAGAGAGAGAGAGAAGATTGCTATATTCAATTTTTGGTCAATGAAGTTGAATGTTAGGTGGTTGAAAAGGTGATATGACCATGACCCTTTGATCTTGTGACACTTGGCAATTGCTTTTCCAATGAAGATCCAATGGCTCATAATCCCCCTTGAATTTTCGGCAACCATGGTAGAGTATAATGCCTATTTTTCCCTTCTTCAATTATAAAGACAAAGTTCTAAGCTCGAGGGGCAAAATGATCATTTTACCTCTGACGCTCCGAACGTCGTTTTTCTCGTTTCAAGATTATTCGATAGGGCGACGGCCAATCCAAATGACGTTGGAATTCTTGATTTTTCATTTCAAACTTTTCAGGACTCGTTTCTAATAGTTTTCTCTATCAGACGTGATTTCAGCTTATCCCGAACTAACGGGCGGCTTTTGCAGACATTATGTGTATCAACCCCGTGATTCATATCACATTTAGGGCTTGTCCAATCATGGCGGCTTTGGTTGTCTTGTAAATGTGAGGGTTTATCACTAGTCCCTATGGTCTTGATCATCATAGTCCGATTTAGGATAATTTTGCAAATCATACGTTGGTTAAGCGGCATCACCCGTGCTCCAATCATACGACACTTGCATGGAAATCCTTGATCGTTCTTAAATCAACCTTTTGGTGGCTCTAAATATCCCCTCAACAATCCCTTTAGTCAAAGCGTCATTTCTTATCCGAGTCGCTTAGGTCCACGTACCTCGTCTCGCATTAGCCTTTTCCCTTTGGTCAGCCTACTCAAATTGATTAGATTTGAGCGGGATACAATTGAAATACATCGCTTGATATATATAAACTTCTAATTATAGAGTCTGAAGTTGATTGGAAATCATAATGTCACAACCATTCCCCCCTCACAAAAATTGCAGCTCAATACCATCGCCCAAAGCCCTCAACAGATTCGGTTTGGGCCTGGCACGAACATGTTCCACTCAATTTTGTGCTAGCCGGGTCCAACCGGTCTTAATCTACTCCAAATCCAACATTTACATGCTATCCTACTCCTTAACACGTCTACCTAACGATTTAGGAGGCTCACCGTGAGTTTTGAATCGGTTGCTCGCCGGAA
Source organism: Rhodomyrtus tomentosa (assembly GCA_028455895.1). NCBI lineage: Eukaryota > Viridiplantae > Streptophyta > Magnoliopsida > Myrtales > Myrtaceae > Rhodomyrtus > Rhodomyrtus tomentosa. The sequence goes on from JAPCWY010000005.1 coordinate 47,915,514, forward strand.
ATTCATCCAATGTCGCCGGATCGCCTATGGTTAGAATACCGGCAGTTTCTAGGCAAAATGTTCAAGGTCGTTTCGTGGTAAAAAACTTATCAAATAAATCCCCAATTTTTACCATAGAATGATATATGTGTCTAATAAGTCTCCTTGAAATTTGAGCTCAATAATCAAAGATTTCGACCATCAAAAAGGTTGAGAATCGGACCTACCTCAGGTTTGTTTCGATTCCGTCGGCTTCTGGGAGATCGCTTGCTCGGGATAGCTCGATGCTCCAAATGACGCGATTCTTATTGGAGGAGTTTGACAAGACGTGGAGCTTTGCTGTGGTGGTCGGTTGGCAGTCAGATGGTGGCCGGAGGGGGTGATCGTGGGTGGCGAACGGGCGGTCCAGCGATAGTCGGCGATCAGCAGTTTGAAGAAGGAGGAAGATGGATTGCTCGGTTCTCTTGGGATGGAATGGCCGAATGGTGGTGAGGAGAGAGAGAGAGAGAGAAGATTGCTATATTCAATTTTTGGTCAATGAAGTTGAATGTTAGGTGGTTGAAAAGGTGATATGACCATGACCCTTTGATCTTGTGACACTTGGCAATTGCTTTTCCAATGAAGATCCAATGGCTCATAATCCCCCTTGAATTTTCGGCAGCCATGGGAGAGTATAATGCCCATTTTCCCTTCTTCAATTATAAAGACAAAGTTCTAAGCTCGAGGGGCAAAATGATCATTTTTCCTCTGACGCTCCGAACGTCGTTTTTCTCGTTCCAAGATTATTCGATAGGGCGACGACCAATCCAAATGACGTTGGAATTCTTGATTTTCCATTTCAAACTTTTCAGGACTCGTTTCTTATAGATTTCTCTATCAGACGTGATTTCAGCTTATCCCGAACTAACGGGCGGCTTTTGCAGACATTATGCGTATCAACCCTGTGATTCATATCACGTTTAGGGCTTGTCCAATCATGGCGGCTTTGGTTGTCATGTAATTGTGAGGGTTTATCACTAGTCCCTATGGTCTTGATCATCATAGTCTGATTTAGGATAATTTTGCAAATTATACGTTGGTTAAGAGGCATCACCCGTGCTCCAATCATACGACACTTGCATGGAAATCCTTGATCGTTCTTAAATCAACCTTTTGGTGGTTCTAAATATCCCCTCAACAATCCCTATGGTCAAAGCGTCATTTCTTATCCGAGTCGCCTAGGTCCACGTACCTCGTCTCGCATTAGCCTTTTCCCTTTGGTCAGCCTACTCAAATTGATTAGGTTTGAGCGGGATACAATTGAAATACATCGCTTGATACATATAAACTTCTCATTACAGAGTCTGAAATTGATTGGAAATTAGAATGTCACAACCATTTCCCCCTCACAAAAATTGCAGCTCAATACCATCGCCCAAAGCCCTCAACAGATTCGGTTTGGGCTTGGCACGAACATGTTCCACTCGATTTTGTGCTAGCCTAGTCCAACCGGTCTTAATCTACTCCAAATCCAACATTTACATGCTATCCTACTCCTTAACATGTCTACCTAACGATTTAGGAGGCTCACCGTGAGTTTTGAATCGGTTGCTCGCCGGAAATTCGTCCAAAGTCGCCGGATCGCCTATGGTCAGAATACCGGCAGTTTCTAGGCAAAATGTTCAAGGTCGTTTCGTGGTCAAAAACTTGTCAAATAAATCCCCAATTTTTACCATAGAATGATATATGTGTCTACTAAGTCTCCTTGAAATTTGAGCTCAATAATCAAAGATTTCGACCATCAAAAGGGTTGAGAACCGGACCTACCTCAGGTTTGTTTCGATTCCGTCGGCTTTTGGGAGATCGCTTGCTCGGGATAGCTCGATGCTCCAAATGACGCGATTCTTATTGGAGGAGTTTGGCAAGACGTGGAGCTTTGCTGTGCTGGTCGGTTGGCAGTCAGATGGTGGCCGGAGGGGGTGATCGTGGGCGGCGAACGGGCGGTCCAGCGATAGTCGGCGATCAGCAGTTTGAAGAAGGAGGAAGATGGATTGCTCTGTTCTCTTGGGATGGAATGGCCGAATGGTGGTGAGGAGAGAGAGAGAGAGAGAGAGAAGATTGCTATATTCAATTTTTGGTCAATGAAGTTGAATGTTAGGTGGTTGAAAAGGTGATATGACCATGACCCTTTGATCTTGTGACACTTGGCAATTGCTTTTCCAATGAAGATCCAATGGCTCATAATCCCCCTTGAATTTTCGGCAACCATGGTAGAGTATAATGGCCATTTTTTCCTTCTTCAATTATAAAGACAAAGTTCTAAGCTCGAGGGGCAAAATGATCATTTTACCTCTGACGCTCCGAACGTCGTTTTTCTCGTTTCAAGATTATTCGATAGGGCGACGGCCAATCCAAATGACGTTGGAATTCTTGATTTTTCATTTCAAACTTTTCAGGACTCGTTTCTGATAGTTTTCTCTATCATACGTGATTTCAGCTTATCCCGAACTAACGGGCGGCTTTTGCAGACATTATGCGTATCAACCCCGTGATTCATATCACATTTAGGGCTTGCCCAATCATGGCGGCTTTGGTTGTCTTGTAAATGTGAGGGTTTATCACTAGTCCCTATGGTCTTGATCATCATAGTCCGATTTAGGATAATTTTGTAAATCATACGTTGGTTAAGCGGCTTCACCCGTGCTCCAATCATACGACACTTGCATGGAAATCCTTGATCGTTCTTAAATCAACCTTTTGGTTGCTCTAAATATCCCCTCAACAATCCTTATGGTCAAAGCGTCATTTTTTATCCGAGTCGCCTAGGTCCACGTACCTCGTCTCGCATTAGCCTTTTCCCTTTAGTCAGCCTACTCAAATTGATTAGATTTGAGCGGGATACAATTGAAATACATCGCTTGATATATATAAACTTCTAATTATAGAGTCTGAAGTTGATTGGAAATAAGAATGTCACAACCATTCCCCCCTCACAAAAATTGCAGCTCATTACCATCGCCCAAAGCCCTCAACAGATTCGGTTTGGGCCTAGCACGAACATGTTCCACTCGATTTTGTGCTAGCCGGGTCCAACCGGTCTTAATCTACTCCAAATCCAACATTTACATGCTATCCTACTCCTTAACACGTCTACCTAATGATTTAGGAGGCTCACCGTGAGTTTTGAATCGGTTGCTCACCGGAAATTCGTCCAAAGTCGCCGGATCGCCTATGGTCAGAATACCGGTAGTTTCCAGGCAAAATGTTCAAGGTTGTTTCGTGGTCAAAAACTTATCAAATAAATCCCCAATTTTTACCATAGAATGATATATGTGTCTACTAAGTCTCCTTGAAATTTGAGCTCAGTAATCAAAGATTTCGACCATCAAAAGGGTTGAGAACCGGACCTACCTCAGGTTTGTTTCGATTCCGTCGGCTTTTGGGAGATCGCTTGCTCGGGATAGCTCGATGCTCCAAATGACGCGATTCTTATTGGAGGAGTTTGGCAAGACGTGGAGCTTTGCTGTGGTGGCGGTTGGCAGTCAGATGGTGGCCGGAGGGGGAGATCGTGGGCGGCGAACGGGCGGTCCAGCGGTAGTCGGCGATCAGCAGTTTGAAGAAGGAGGAAGATGGATTGCTCGGTTCTCTTGGGATGGAATGGCCGAATGGTGGTGAGGAGAGAGAGAGAGAGAAGATTGCTATATTCAATTTTTGGTCAATGAAGTTGAATGTTAGGCGGTTGAAAAGGTGATATGACCATGACCCTTTGATCTTGTGACACTTGGCAATTGCTTTTCCAATGAAGATCCAATGGCTCATAATCCCCCTTGAATTTTCGGCAGCCATGGGAGAGTATAATGCCCATTTTTTCCTTCTTCAATTATAAAGACAAAGTTCTAAGTTCGAGGGGCAAAATGATCATTTTACCTCTGACGCTCCGAACGTCGTTTTTCTCGTTCCAAGATTATTCGATAGGGCGACGACCAATCCAAATGACGTTGGAATTCTTGATTTTCCATTGCAAACTTTTCAGGACTCGTTTCTGATAGTTTTCTCTATCATACGTGATTTCAGCTTATCCCGAACTAACGGGTGGCTTTTGCAGACATTATGCGTATCAACCCCGTGATTCATATCACGTTTAGGGCTTGTCAAATCATGGCGGCTTTGGTTGTCATGTAATTGTGAGGGTTTATCACTAGTCCCTATGGTCTTGATCATCATAGTCCGATTTAGGATAATTTTGCAAATCATACGTTGGTGAAGCGGCATCACCCATGCTCCAATCATACGACACTTGCATGGAAATCCTTGATCGTTCTTAAATCAACCTTTTGGTGGTTCTAAATATCCCCTCAACAATCCCTATGATCAAAGCGTCATTTCTTATCCGAGTCGCCTAGGTCCACGTACCTCGTCTCGCATTAGCCTTTTCCCTTTGGTCAGCCTACTCAAATTGATTAGATTTGAGCGGGATACAATTGAAATACATCGCTTGATATATATAAACTTCTCATTACAGAGTATGAAGTTGTTTGAAAATTAGAATGTCACAACCATTCCCCCCTCACAAAAATTGCAGCTCAATACCATCGCCCAAAGCCCTCAACAGATTCGGTTTGGGCCTGGCACGAACATGTTCCACTCGATTTTATGCTAGCCGGGTCCAACCGGTCTTAATCTACTCCAAATCCAACATTTACATGCTATCCTACTCCTTAACATGTCTACCTAACGATTTAGGAGGCTCACCATGAGTTTTGAATCGGTTGCTCGCCGGAAATTCGTCCAAAGTCGCTGGATCGCCTATGGTCAGAATACCGGCAGTTTCTAGGCAAAATGTTCAAGGTCGTTTCATCGTCAAAAACTTGTCAAATAAATCCCCAATTTTTACCATAGAATGATATATGTGTCTACTAAGTCTCCTTGAAATTTGAGCTCAATAATCAAAGATTTCGACCATCAAAAGGGTTGAGAACCGGACCTACCTCAGGTTTGTTTCGATTCCGTCGGCTTTTGGGAGATCGCTTGCTTGGGATAGTTCGATGCTCTAACTGACGCGATTCTTATTGGAGGAGTTTGGCAAGACGTGGAGCTTTGTTGTGGTGATCGGTTGGCAGTCAGATGGTGGCCGGAGGGGGTGATCGTGGGCGGCGAACGGGCGGTCTAGCGGTAGTCGGCGATCAGCAGTTTGAAGAAGGAGGAAGATGGATTGCTCGGTTCTCTTGGGATGGAATGGCCGAATGGTGGTGAGGAGAGAGAGAGAGAGAAGATTTCTATATTCAATTTTTGGTCAATGAAGTTGAATGTTAGGTGGTTGAAAAGGTGATATGACCATGACCCTTTGATCTTGTGACACTTGGCAATTGCTTTTCCAATGAAGATCCAATGGCTCATAATCCCCCTTGAATTTTCGGCAGCCATGGGAGAGTATAATGCCCATTTTTCCCTTCTTCAATTATAAAGACAAAGTTCTAAGCTCGAGGGGCAAAATGATCATTTTACCTCTGACACTCCGAACGTCGTTTTTCTCGTTCCGAGATTATTCGATGGGGCGACGGCCAATCCAAATGACATTGGAATTCTTGATTTTCCATTTCAAACTTTTTAGGATTCGTTTCTGATAGTTTTCTCTATCAGACGTGATTTCAGCTTATCCCGAACTAACGGGCGGCTTTTGCAGACATTATGCGTATCAACCCCGTGATTCATATAACGTTTAGGGCTTGTCCAATCATGGTGGCTTTGGTTGTAATGTAATTGTGAGGGTTTATCACTAGTCCCTATGGTCTAGATCATCATAGTCCGATTTAGGATAATTTTGCAAATCATACGTTGGTTATGCGGCATCACCCTTGCTCCAATCATACGACACTTGCATGGAAATCCTTGATCGTTCTTAAATCAACCTTTTGGTGGTTCTAAATATCCCCTCAACAATCCCTTTGGTCAAAGCGTCATTTCTTATCCGAGTCGCCTAGGTTCACGTACCTCGTCTCGCATTAGCCTTTTCCCTTTGGTCAGCCTACTCAAATTGATTAGATTTGAGCGGGATACAATTGAAATACATCGCTTGATATATATAAACTTCTCATTACAGAGTCTGAAGTTGATTGGAAATCAGAATGTCACAACCATTCCCCCCTCACAAAAATTTCATCCTCGAAATTTATATTACATTCAATTACTCAAATAAATGGGGGTGTTGTCGCCTCATAGTCTCTTCATTCTCCCACGTGACTCCTTTCGTCCCGTGGTGCTCCCATATTACCTTGACTTGTGGGATCTTCTTATTCCTGAGGATCTGCTCTTTCCGGTCCTCGATCCTTATTGGTCTCTCTATTTAAGACACTCTATCGTCCACCTCTATGGCTTCGTGGTCCAGTACATGTATCGGGTCAGGCTCATACTTTCTTAGCATCGACACATGGAACACGTTATGTACTTAGGATAGATTTTGCGACAAAGTAAGCCGGTAGGCCAAAGTTCCAATTCTCTCCAGTATCTCGAAAGGGCCTACATATCTTGGGCTCAGCTTCCCTTTCCTTTCGAATCGCGAAAGTCCCCTCATTGGCGACACCTTGAGGAAGACGTGATCGCCCACTTGAAACTCCAAAGGCTTGCGCTGCTTGTCTGCATATCTCTTCTGGTAACTCTGCGCCGTCTTCAGTCTATCTCGAATCATCTTTACTGCTTCCATCGATTGCTCTGCCAATTCGGGGCCCGTGATACTTCTTTCTCCTAATCTCATCCCAGTATATCGGTATTCTGCAGGCTCTTGCATAGAGTGCCTCAAACGGTGCCATCTGTATACTCTGTTGGTAGCTATTATTGTACGCAAACTCTACCAGGTGTAACTGCTCTTCCCATCCACCTTTGAGATCAATGACGCACGCTCTCAACATGTCCTCGAGCGTCTGGATCGTCCTTTCTGACTGTCCATCTATTTGGGGATGATATGCCGTACTGATCCCTATCCGAGGTGAATTTCGGATCCCTATCCGAGGTGATCATCACCGGCACTTCGTGTAATCTTACTATCTGCCTCATATATAGCTCTGCGTACTTATCCATGGGGAATTCCTTTTGTATAGGAATGAAGTGGGCGGACTTTGTCAATCGGTCCATGACTACCTATATCGAGTCGTGACCTCTCTGACTCCTCGGAAGTCCCATTACGAATTCCATGGTTATGTGTTCTCACTTCCATTCCAGAATCTCCAGTGGCTGTAACAGTCCTCTAGGTTTACAGTGCTGTGCCTTCACTTGCTGGCAAGTCAAACACTTAGCTACATGCCTTGCCACGTCTACCTTCATTCGGTTCCACCAATAATGCAGTCACAAATTTTGGTACATCTTCGTACTTTCAGGGTGGACACTATAGTTGCTCCTATGAGCCTTTGACAAAATTCTTTCTTGGAGCCCTTCATCCTTTGGTACACATAGTCATCATCGGAACCTCAAAATTTCGTCCTTAGACACTTGAAATTCTAGCTTCCTCTTCATTGCATCCATCTTGACAATTTTTTGAATCTCCGGATCCGTAGACTGTAGTGCCTTAATCCCTTCTTGGACCTCAGGTTCCACCCTTAGAGTTGCTATCAAACTGGATAGCTGATCGACCTCTAATAGGAATTCAAAATCTCTCAAGTCCTCTATCGTCGACCAACTTCTCACTAGCAGGCATGCAATACTTGACTTTCGACTTAATGCATTTGCTACTTTGTTTGCTTTCCCAGGATGATACAATATCTCACAATCATAATCTTTGAGCAGCTCCATCCACCTATGCTGTCTCATGTTCAGCTCTTTCTGGGAAAACAAATATTTCAAACTTTGGTTGTTGGTATATATTTGGAACTTCTCACTACAAAGGTAGTGCCTCCAAATCTTCAATGCAAATACGATTGCCGCTAACTCCAAGTTATGAGTCGGGTAATTCACCTTGTGTGGCCTTAGCTGCCTGGATGCATAGGCTACTACCCTGCCGTGCTGCATCAATACACAACCCAATCCTTTCAGCAAAGCATCGCTGTAAATCTCATATCCTCCCGGTCCCGACGGAATGGTCAGCACTGGCGCGGTCGTCAATCTATGCTTAAGCTCTTGGAAACTTTGCTCACATCTATCAGTCCATTCAAACTTCGTTTCCTTCTTTGTCAACCGTGTCAATGGGACGGCTATGGATGAGAATTTCTCTACAAATCGCCTATAATATCCTGTCAGTCCTAAGAAGCTTCTGACCTTTGTGATCATAGTAGGCCTCGACCAATTGCTTACAGCCTCTATCTTTGTAGGATCCACTGCAATCCCTTCACTAGACACCACATGACCCAGAAATGCTACCTTGTTCAACTAAAATTCACACTTACTTAACTTCGAATACAGTGAATGCTCCCTTAGGGTTCTCAGTACAATTCTTAAATGCTCTTTATGTTCTGCATCGCTCCTCGAGTAAATCAAGATATCGTCGATGAAAACTATGACGAATCTGTCTAGAAACTCCTTGAATACTCAGTGCATCAGGTCCATGAATGCAGCTGGGGCGTTAGTCAATCCAAACGGCATCACCGTAAACTCGTAATGACCATACCTCATCCTGAAGACAGTCTTCGATATGTCTTCCTTCTTTATCCTCAGCTGGTGATACCCAATCCTCAAGTCAATCTTCGAAAATACTGCTGCTCCTTGCAATTGGTCAAAAAGATCATCAATCCTCGGCAGCGGATACTTGTTCTTCATCGTCACCTGATTCAGCTGCCGGTTGTCAATGCATAGCCGCAAAGATCCATCTTTCTTTCTTACAAACAGCACTGGTGCTCCCCACGGCGAAGCACTTGAACGGATAAATCCCTTATCTAACAACTCTTGCATCTACACCTTTAACTCCTTTAATTCTGACAAGGACATCCCGTACGGTGCTTTCGATATTGACTCCGTCCCAGGGGCTAATTCAATTACAAACTCTACTTCCCGTTCTGGTGGTAACCCTAGTAACTCCTGGGGAAACACATCTAGAAACTCACGCACTACCGGGATATTCTCTAACTTTGGTTTGTCGGTAGTCGTATCCATTATTGCTACTAAGTATGCCCAACATCCTTCAGACATCAACTTAGTTACTTCCAAAGATGAGACTAAGGGAATCGAGATTCTTCCTCGACTTCCCACCAATTCAAAGCTAGGGCGGCCTCTCGGATAAAACCGAATTGTTCTGTTACCACAGTCTACTACGATCCCCTGCTTACCCAACCAATCCATTCCTATTATTATGTCAAAGTCAAACATGAGCAGTACTGCTAGATCAATGCTTTCTTTATTTTCCCCAATCAATATCTCACAACCAGCACAACCCAATGAAACTATTGTGTTATCCTTTAAGGGTGTGGTAACATGCAAGATCATGCTCAATGGTTCCAATTTCATGCCTACTAATTCAGTAAACTGTGCAGACACGAAAGAATGTATGGCACCAGGGTCAAGCATTGCATAAGCAGTTTGGTTGCACAAGTAGACAGTACCTGAGACCACTCCTGGCGCATCTTCCGCCTCGTTGTGAGCTACAGTATATACCCTATCCTGTGCCGGTGGTCTACTCTGTTCGATCTGAGGTGCGACAGCCGACGGTCCCGCTTGCGGCCTCTGTCCTTGCGATCGACTTGCCGGTGTTTGGTTTGAACACATCCTTATCTGGTGGCCCAGTTGACCACACTTGAAACAGGCTCCTATCCTTACTGAGCATGGCCCATTTCCATGCCTTCTGCCACACAGTCTGTAGCTCCAGTTCGCCAGGTTCGGCGGTTTCACTATTTTCTTCCTTGCGGGCGGCACGAAACGTCTATTATTCGCCATCGGCCTCTTACCCATCTGGCAATTATCTCTGAACAATGGGAGCCGCGATCCAGTTGCGGTGTTTCTTTCCCTCAAATCTCGTTCAATCATTTGGCCTCACTCATATATCTCCTGGTAGGTCCTCAAGTTCAGAGTGATCATTTGGCTGCGGAGCTCAGGTCTCAGACCATCCCTAAACCTCCTTGCCTTCTCTAAAGGATCCTCCACAGATCGAGGTGCGTACCTTGAGAGTCTCGCGAACTCAGCCTCGTACCGGTCTATCGTCAACTAGTTCTGACGTTGATTCAGGAATTCCACCTGCTTCCTTTCTCGGGCCGTCTCAGAAAAATAGTTATCGTTAAAGGCTGTCTTGAAGGCATTCCAGTTCATGGCCACTCCTTCAGGGAAAACTCCGTCCTTGGTGGCAGCCCACCAGTCATTTGTTGTACCCTCCAGTTGGTATACAGCCAGCGGTACTTTCTCCTCATATGTGCATCTTAGCACCCCAAAAGTCTTCTCTAGCTTCTCTATCCATCTGGGCGCTAGCTCCGGATCCCCAATCCCGTCAAACTGCGTCGGCTTCAGTTTCATGAACTGTTCAACTAGCTGACCCATCTGCCTGGCCACAACGATTTCCTCTTGAGGGTTTACTGTTTCATTGCTCTGATTCGGTTCACCCTGACTTCCACTTCCACCAGCGTTGCTAGTGTTGGTATTCACGGCTGCTAGGGCAGCTCCTACTGCTTGGGCTATGGCAGAGTCCCGATCTTGGGCCTGCCTTTCTGTAATGTCTCTGAGCCCCTCCATTGCCCTTAGCAAATCGTCCACCCTTGGATCTTCAGCTACAGGCGGTCTCGAGCTAGAGGCTTCGCCTCTTGGTCTTCCAGCCCTCCTAGGTGGGTTACTCATCCTTGCTTCTTTCTACTGAATCTGATCCATCACAAGTTCAGTAAGAAGTTAGTAACTTACTCAATCATCCAAATCCAGAGCTACTAATGTGACGTCTTGGAAATTCAACTTTTATAAGAGCCGAAAGTTGATGAAATGGTATGAAAATATAATCATAGTCGACACCTACTTTGGACTATAAGGACTGAAAAGACGAAAATTTGGATGATTTCTAAAATTTAGGTTATTTTGGATTGAGTTTCGAAATTGATCCGCGGTGATTTTGAATTACCGTTTTTTTTTTTTTTGCAATTGAGCCTAACCCTGACCGAGTTTGGCCAGTGAAATTACTAAAATTACCCTTTGTTCAGTATACCAAAATTTCATTTCAGTCCCGGCATGCCAAATTACCATACTATCCCCCCTCAATTATTAGTGAGTATAGGACAAAAAAAATTAAATTTTGGTTCACAAAGTCAAGGTGGCCCACCTTCTCTCTGCCCAATGTCGCACGTCGCTTCTTCCTTCTGTCTTCTTTTCCTTCTTCTTCTTTGTTCTTCTTCTTCTTTGTTTTTGGCCGTGGACGACCGAAGCTTGCGGATCCAATCCTCCTCCATTCACCGTCGTTTTTGCGCGACTACACCTCACCACCGTCAGCCACCGCCCTCAGCCACTCCCGGCCGCCGCCTTGACCCAAGCCGAGCCGCCGTCGCCTTCGAACGGTCGAGGAAACGTCACGGCAAGCCTGCCCTGTTTTCGGGTAAGTGAACCCAGGAACTGCGTGGCTTCCTCCGACCACCACGGCTGCCACCGACACCGACCACCGCCCCTCAATTGATCACCGACCTCCCCTCGATCGATTCAACCCTGCCCCACTGGCCATTTGCTGTCGGAGCCACCGGAATCTAGCCCCGAAGTCCCGGTGCCCTATTTTGGACCCGGTTCGGTTCGATCTTCAATCCGGTAGAACCAGCAGCCGCCGTGCCTCACCGCCACCGCCGATCGACTCCCCTGAGTCCCCTTTACCGCCTCCGAGCTCAACGCCGCCGCTGGCAGTGCATGGCGCCCGGAATCCGCCGCCGAACACTTCCCCTCTTCTGGCACCGGGAAGTGACGTTTTTGATCGCGGCTGTTCGCCGCCGCCGGCAGCCTTTCGTTGCCGTCCACTGGTCCCGGTCAACCCCCACGGAATCTTGGGTAAGCCCCCGAACCTTGGCCGGCCTTGTCCCAGCCCGTGTCACCGAGAAACGACCAAAATAGATTGGTTCGCCAATTTTGGTTTTTGACGGTTACTGTTTCAGGCAGCCGGCCGTCGCTCGCCGGAGCTCCGTTGCTGGCCACCTGTTTCGGCGATCTCGCCGGACTTCCTCGGGGTGTCGCCAAAGTTTAAGCTTGGACCGCCGCGCGTTAAACCCTAATTCGGCCGTCGCCGCCGCCGCTCGAGCTAACTCACATAGTGAGTTGACCCTAAACCTTGGTTAGGGCGCTAATTGCGCTTAGGATTAGTTTTAGTTATTTATTTAATTATTTATTTATTTATATATAAAAAATCCGATCGGAACCAGTTTAGATAGAAACGATGGTTAGGATAAATGGCCGATCGATTATTTGTCTGTGGCTACTTGTGGTAATTTTTTTCAATTGATTGATTGATCGTGTTTGTTCACGAGTGAGTGACAGGTTAGAGACGAGCAAGCGATTGATTGTTATAAATCGATTGAGATATAAGAAATATAGGACGAATTGAGCTCGAAATTGCTGGGTTGGATTAATTGCTTGCGAGTGCGTTAATTGCCCAATTGGTTTGGTTGCCTGGCTGAAATGCTCGACTGAGAGTCTTGTGGGCCTTGGGGCCGAGTCTATTGCATTTCTGTATGACTTTTGGCATTAATCATAGATAAACAATGAGTTAATTACCTTACCAAAAAAAAATAATAAGTTGATTGTCGATTGAGATTTGTGTGGTCATTAAAGGATCAATGACGTTATCTGGCAAATTCGCTTTGTACCTTTGGTACTCGTGCCGTACCTATTGTATGGAAACTCGCTTTGTACCTTTGGTACTCGTACCGTACCTATTGTATGGAAACTCGTTACTTGTTAGAAGCACGAAAATCCATGCCTCGTGCCAGTCGTACGATTTTAAGGGATTATTGGATGCCGATCGCAGCTTGTGACGGATCAAAGATCTTTTTTAAGGAATGCCTACCTGCAGTGCCGTGCCGGGTGCACTGGATACACCGCTTGTAGTAGCCGTCGCTGAGAGGGTAAAGTGGATGTAGCCTGGTCCTGCCAGATGAGTGCGGGATCGCACTATTGATGTTTTTATCACGCCAGTCGCGTGGGTCATTGTTTAATAATGGACTTGTGTGATGTCTGGTGTACGCCTGAGTAGTGGTGCTTTACTTGGTTGTTGATTTGGCGTATATATTTTATTGATATATATGTGTTTATATCTTGTGGCTTACTGTGGTGCTTAGGTTATCTTGGGTGAATTAGTGTCCTAACCGAGATTAGGCTTGATTCACTAAGATTAAATTCTCACCCCGTCGTGGGTCAACTTTTCGGGTCCAAAATAATGGAGAGACCGGTGCGATTCGGTACCCCCACACACTCATCACACGATGTCAGTCTCCACCCGGTACCAGGTACGGACAAGATGTGGGAATGCCACATCACGACGATATGGGTCGATGAAGGGATGCCATACCTGGTGGCACAGCTCTTCAAGGCCTAGTATTTTCGCAATGGGGTGGATCTCTTTAGTTCGCTCAGAGGATTTGAGGGGCCACCCCTTAAGGGGGTCCCTAATGTCCCCGCCTAGGACCCGACGGACATCGATACGCCTGATGGGGAGGTGGTGGATCCCGCACCCGGTATGTAGCCTAAGCTCGAGCCCGAGCAGTCAGTAGCCCCCTCTGTGCATTCTAGCCAGAGTTCCTGTGACGACCTAAACGAGCCGGCTCCCCCGATTGGTTACGACGATCCGGATGCCATTTTTACCCAGTAGAGGGTTGGGTTCCTTTTGTGATTAGGGAACTGGTGATGTCTTTTGTGGGGGTACTGTTTTGGAGTAGATGAAAGTTAACCTTACCTGACTCTTGTATCTTTTTGCGAGTCCTAGAGGGCCGCCCCGAAGCATGGGGTTGTATTTATCAGCTTTTGGCTCTGTAAGGTTATAGATCATCTATTCTCAGCAGTTTTATTTTAGCGTTGTGTTATCTGATTTTTCTTCTTACCTATCCCATGTTGATTTTATCGTATGGAAGATTGTACGTTTCGCATGCGCAGTATATTTTTAGGTCGATAGCAGTTGCTTGGGACGTTTTCTTTTATGACCTGGTGGCGATTTGGCAAGGGATGTCGCGGGTTCGAGAGTCGGGACGTGACAACTAACTAACCCTTAACAGAATTAGTCATGCGACAATAGTACTCTGTATATCAATTTCTGAAACATTTCAACCAATGGCCTATGGCCATTCCTCATTTCCATCCATTTCAGTGATTCACTAAAACCAATCACTTTCACTCATCAACCAAGTCAAGGTCCAGAAATGACCTTCAATCCTAAGTAGAGAGCTTAATTCCTTATGCCTTGCCACAATCTTACCAAGGTCAAACACCATCCATAGGTGTCAAGTCACCTACTAGGCATCCCATGTCTTACCCTGACTAGTCTCCTAAGGTCTTGCTATTCGTCCTTATCCCCACTTAATCCTCCTATTACTCCAGTCCTTAACCAACTTTGCATCGAGCTGTCCTTACTCTGATACCAAACAAGTAGGGATATCACGCCCCGCGCCCCGGGCACGAGCACGCGAACATCCCTGCAAGCAAACCAACAATAATCTCTCGGCGGTCCCAAGATCCACCAATAAGAGTCAAGAGATATAATAAATACATCACGCATGCGGAAGCGATACTTTAATAAATTCCCATACAATATATATATATATATATATATATATATATAGATTAAGTGGGACCTGGATAGCATATATCGTTCATACATCAAAGCGTGCGGTTCGTACAACATCGGCTACTAAACCCGCTAAACAAAAGGGCGACATGATAAGCATATCAAAGGAAACATCCACAAAATCCCTCAGGAGCGGGGTCAAGTTGCCAATCAAAGATCGATCTACCAACTGAAGTATCCTAGGATGAGCTGCTGGAGCCATCCGTATCCTCTGCGTCCTCGGTCGAGTCATACTCAGAAAACGTCTCAGATGGGACCTCAATGGAATCTTCCATGGTAACCTCCTATGACGGCTCGGCAAGGTCCCCCTCGGATGCCTCCAAGACTATGACCTCCTCCTACTCCTGCTCTTCGGTGAACTCCATGGTCGGTGTCCGCTCTGGTCCGTTCCTAAACCCTACCACTGACCTCTCGGGTAACTCCTGCTCCGCTACGGTCTCGTATCAATCGGGTATGACACCCTGTGGTACCTCATGGGGCTTCAGCGGCCCTATCTGTGAGTCCTCCTCCTTCTTGAACCACGCCTTGAATCAATGAGGCTTCCACTCAGGCTTACCCTGTTCACCCATATGACAGTATATTTCCTCACATATACGTTCCCCTGCTTATCTGAGAACTCATCATAATACCCCTTCATCTCTTTCGGGTTCCCAAAACGTATTGGCTACATAGCTATGACCTAGGATCTGTAGAGTAAAGGTTTCCCCCAAAGGGGTGAGATACACATCTCAGTAAGAAAAACCTAACCCCAGGTCAGGTTGACAGTCCACTCAAGTAGCCGCACCCCTCAATAATTTCAATCTCAGAAACAGACAGGCATATCAGGCACGAATCAATAAACAACAACATACAGAAGACAGACATGCAAATATAACGACATGCCACACTCAGATGCACACGCACTCTCAGCCTGTCACTTCACCATTTCCATCAAACTTCGCCTGCCTCATTCTCTTGCCTGCGAGCTAGTCGCCTCAGGCTCGGTCCGCGTAAAAGCATCAGACAATCATCGATGACCCGCGTAAACTCATCAGGTCCCGATGAATCTCCAAATATAGCTCATTAACTCATCCTTCATCCCTCGAATAATTCGCATCAAGACCGTGGCTATCTCAACCCCGCGACTTTGTCGCATCAGGGCGCCACCTAACCATACTTCACCTCGCGATCTCGTCACATCCGGGTCTCAACCTCCCGCCCCGCGTCTCACACGCCTCAGGGCCCCGTTACGCCATGCTCATGCCACATCATATCGTATGCCTTAATTTTCAATTCAATTTCACACTCACTAGCAAATGCACATTCAAATGCATTTCATAAATTCCATGGCATGCAAATCAATTCAAATGGTATACAGACATGGCAAGCAACTCAGGCATAGGCAATGTCACACAATTATTCCTTAACGTCTTAAGACATATCAAACTATCCCATTTGGCAATCTCTCATAAATCATTCCAATCAACCCTCGACTTACCCAATAGAGTCCAATCCCCCTAGCCTCCGTTTAGGAGTTTCCTTACCTTTGTCTGGACAACATAATTTCTTCTTCTTGGACCACCTTAGGTTCGACCAACCAAGGTCTACACCCGGACTTGTCGCGCAACCTAGAATTTCAACCAATTCGTCAGATTTCCGAACCAAATTCCTCAATCCATCAATCCCAACCATCCATAACTTAACTCTCAACACTTCATCACATCACAATCATCAAATTGCAGCTCAAAACCATTGCCCAAAGTCCTCAACAGATTCGGTTTGGGCCCGGCACGAATCGGTTCCACTCGGTTTTGTGCTAGCCGGGTCCAACCAACATTTACATGCTATCCTACTCCAAATCCAACATTTACATGCTATCCTACTCCTTAACACATCCACCTAAGGATTTGGGAGGCTCGCCGTGAGTTTTGAGTCGGTTGCTCGTCGGAAATTCGTCCGAAGTCGCCAGATCGCCTATGGTCAGAATACCGGCAATTTCTGGACAAAATTTTCAATGCCGGTTCGTGGTCAAAAACTTGTCAAATAAATCCCCAATTTTTACCAAAGAATTGTATATGTGTCTACTGAGTCTTCATGAAATTTGAGCTCAATAATCAAATATTTCGATCATTAAAAGGGTTGAGAACCTAACCTACCTCAGGTTTATTCCGATTCCATTGGCTTTTGGGAGATCACTTGCTCGAGACAGCTCGGTGCTCCAAATGATGCGATTCTTGTTGGAGGAGTTCGGCAAGACGTGGAGCTTCGCTGTGGTAGTCGACCGACAGTCAGATGGTGGCCGAAGGGGGTGATCGTGGGCGGCGAACGAGCGGTCTAGAGGCAGTCGGCAATGGCAGTTTGAAGAAGAAGGAGGAAGATGGATTGCTCGGTTCTCTTGGGGTGGAATGGCCGAATGGTGGTAAGGAGAGAGAGAGAAGATTGCAATATTCAATTTTTGGTTAATGAAGTTGAATGTTAGGTGGTTGAAAAGGCAATATGACCATGACCCTTTGATCTTGTGATACTTGGCAATTGCTTTTCCAATGAAGGTCCAATGGCTCATAATCCCCCTTGAATTATCGGTAGCCATGGGAGAGTATAATGCCCATTTTTCCATTCTTCAATTATAAAGATAAAGTTTTAAGCTCGAGGGGCAAAATGGTCATTTTACCCCCGACGCTCCGAACGTCGTTTTTCTAGTTCCAGGATTATTCGATAGGGCGACGGCCAATCCAAATGACATTGGAATTCTTGATTTTCCATTTCATACTTTTCATGACTCGTTTCTGATAATTTTCTCTATTAAACATGATTCCAGCCTATCTAGAACTGACGGGCGACTTTTGCAAACATTACGCGTATCGACCCCATGATTCATATCACGTTTAGGGCTTATCAAATCATGGCGGCTTTGGTTGTCATGTAATTGTGAGGGTTTATCACTAGTCTCTATGGTCTCGATCGTCACAGTCCGATTTAGGATAATTTTGCAAATCATACGTTGGTTAGGCGGCATCACCCGCGCTCCACTCGTACGACACTCGCATGGAAATCCTTGATCGTTCTTAGATCTACCTTTTGGTGGTTCTAAATATCCCCTCAATAATCCTTGTGGTCAAAGTGTGACATTCTGATTTTCAATCAACTTCAGACTCTGTAATGAGAAGTTTATTTATATCAAGCGATGTATTTCAGTTGTATTCCACTCAAATCTGATCAATTTGAGCAGACTGACCAAAGGGGAAAGGCTAACGCAAGACGAGATACGTGACCTAGGCGACTCGAATAGGAAATGGCGCTTCGACCATAAGGATTGTCGAGGGGATATTTAGGACCGCAAAAAGGCCGATCTAAGAACGATTAAGGATTACCATGCGAGCGTCGTGCGGTTGGAGCGCCGGTGATGCCGCTTAACCAACGTACGATTTGCAAAATTATCCTAAATCGGACTGTGACGATCGAGACCACAGGGACTAGCGATAAGCCCTCGCGATTACATGACAACCAAGGCCACCATGAATTGACGAGCTCTAAATGTGACGAGAATCGCGGGGTTGATACGCGTATAGTCTGCAGAAGCCGCCCGTCGGTTCGGAATAGACTGGAATCACGTCTGGTAGAAGGAACGATCAGAATTGAGTCCTGAAAAGTTTGAAAAAGGAAAATCAAGAATTCCAATGTCAATTGGATTGGCCGTCGCCCTATCGAAGAAGTCAGAAAAGAGAAAAACGACGTTTCGAATATCGGAGGTAAAAAGACCAAAATGCCCCTCAAGCTTAGGACTTTGTCTTTATAATTGAAGGAAGGGCAAAATGGACATTTCTCCTCCCCCAAGCTGCTGCAAATTGAAGAGCAATTGATGGCCATTGGATGCCCTTGAGAAGAACAATGGACAAGTGTCAAGCATCCAAGGGTAGTAGATCATTTCACCAATTAATGCCCACCTACCAATCACCTCAATTAATTTAAATTTTTTTGGGATAATAAACAGCTCTCTCTCTCTCCTCAAACCCCCCATTCGGCCATTTTTGTTCCCCCAAAGACCAGACCAAACTTCTTCTTCTTCTTCTTCTTCTCCAGTTTTTGCTCCACCCGACCCCGCCGGATGCCGCCGTTCGGTCCTTACGACCGCCACCTCCGACCGTCCCCTGCTGCCGGCCGACTACCCAGACGTAGCCCCACGTCTTGCCGACGTCCTTCAACTGGAATCAGGTCATTTGGAGCTCTGAGGAATTCGGGGCAAGCATTCTCCCACAGGTCGACGGAATCTGTTCCAGTTTGAGGTAGGTTCGGTTTTGAACCCTTTAGACAGCCGAAAATTTGGAATCTTTGGCTCAAATTTTGTGGAGATCAAGTAGACATATAGATGGTTCTGTGGTAAAAATTTGGGATTTATTTGATAAGTTTTTGACCATGAACAACCCTTGTACATTATGCCCAGAATCTGCCGGTATTCTGTGTGTGAGTGCTCCGGTGACTTCCGACTACTTTCCGGCAACCGCGCGACTTGAAACTCATGGTGAGACTTCCAAACTCTTAGGTAGACATTATAAGAGGTATAATGGTGTATATTTGATGGATTTGAGATAGATTAAGGCCGGTTGGACCCGGCATGAACAGAACCGAATGGAACCGGTTCAATGCTGGGCCAAACCAGTTCTGTGGAGGGCTGAATAGGCTGGGATTGTGTTGTAATTTGTTGTGTATGATGTGTTGTGATGATGAGGAGTATCTAATGGATGATTTGGATGGATGAATGGAGGGATTGAACTTGAAATTTGACAAAATCGATTGATTATCCTAGGTTGCGCGACGGATTGACCTTGGACTTGAGTTGGCCGAACCTTAGGAGGTGCAAGGAGGAGTAATTTGCGTTATTAAGTGGAGGTAAGGAATTTCCTAAACCGAGGCTAGGGGGATTGCACTCGATTGGGTAAGTCGAGGGCCGAACGGAACGATTTACGAGAAAATCCTCGCATGTAATAGCTTGATGCGCCCATGGACATTATAGAATGATTGTTTGACCTAGCCTATGTGTGAATGGTCTGAGTGCCTGAGTACTATTTGAATTGAATTGCATGCCACGAAATTTATTAAACATATTATCATGCGCATTGGCCATTGGTTATGAAATTTGATTTTTAAAAATCAAGTTAATTGATATGATGTGGCATGAGACATGATTGTGACATTGCATGGCATGGCCCTGAGGCGTATGAGACGCGGGGCGGAGGTTGAGATCCTGATGCGACGAGGTGGCGGGGTGGATTATGAAAAGGCGGCGCCCTGATGCGACGGAGTCACGGGGTTGAGATAGCCACAGTCCTGATGCGATATAATCGCGGGACAGAATACGAGCTCATAGACTCTGCCTGGAAATTGAACCGGGGCCTGATGCGTTTACGCGGCCGAGCCTGATGCGATCTAATCGCGGGCTAGAGAATGAGGCAGACAGAGGTTGATCGGTGTGGTGAAGTGACAGGCCGAGCATATACGTGCAACTGTGTGTGACATGAGAATATAAATGCATGCCTGTCCTCTATGCATTATTGTTTATTGAATTATGACTGTCATGTCCGCGTGAGTTCATGAGTTGGATAGGTTGAGTGACTTGACTGCCTGAGTGGACGGTCAACCTGACCTAGGGTTAGGGTTTTCTTACTGAGAGGTGTATCTCACCCCTTTTGGGGAAATTCTACTTTACAGATCCTAAGCAATAGCAATGTGGCCTATCAGATTCGGGGACCCGCAGGAGATGACGGCGTATTACGATGAGTTCCCCGATAGGCAGGGTAATATATACATAAGGAAATGTACAGTAGTTTGGGTAGATGAGGGCGAACCTGACTGGAAGCCTCATCGGTTTGAGGCCTGATTTAGACAGGACGGGGATAGGAAGGTCGACCGCTGAAGCCCCATGAGGTTCCAAAGGGTGTCATACCTCCTTGGTGTCAGACGATAGCAGACCAGGAGTTTCCCGAGGGCTCAGTGGTTGGTTCGAGGAACGGCCCGGAGCGGACGCCGATAGCTGAGTTTCCCATGCCACCGCCAGAGGATGAGGTCATCGTGGTGGAGCCGTCCGAAAGAGATCCATCCGACCTGGACCAGGAGGCGACCGTGGAGGGAGACCGGGCTGAGCAGTCGCAGGAAGCGACCATGGAAGACTCTGTGGAGGTTCCATCAGAGACTTTCTCCGAGTACGAGCCGTCAGAGGAGAGCGAGGACACCGGAGATTCCAGCAGTTCTTCCTAGGCGACTTCGGATGATGACCTGACTTTTTGACTGGCGACCTGATCCCCTTTCCCCAGTGGATTTTGTGGACTTCCTTTGACATGTTTACCCGTCGCCTTGGTGTATAGCGGTCTGTAGTAGATGTGACCAGTTGATGTTGATGTATGATCTTTTGATGCTATCCGGTCCTGCTTAGTCTTGGGATATATATATATATTCATGTGGTATGGGGAGTTGTTGGGAAACGCTTCCGTGTGCTTAATGTAAATTATTTCATCTCTCGATCTTTTTTTATATATAAGTGGATCCTTGGGACCGCCAAGAAATTGTTGTGGTTTTGCTTGCAGGGATGATTGCGTGCTCGCGATGGGGCGCGAGGCGTGACATCCCCGCTTATTTTGGTATCAAAGCAAGGTCAGCTCGATATGAAGTTGGTTAAGGATTGTAGTAATAAGGAGGACTTGGTAGGACAAGGACGGATAGCTAGACCTTAGGAAACTGGTCAGGGTGAGGCAAGAGATGCCTAGTTGTGACTTGACACCTATGGATGGTTTTTATCTTGGTAAGGTTTTGACAGGGCATAGAGGATTGAGTTCTCTGCTTAGGATTGAAGGTCGTTTCTAAACCTTGACCGGCTTGATGTTTGAAAGTGGTTAGTTTTAGTGAATCACTGGAATGAATGGATTTGAGCAACGGCCATGAGCCATTGGTTGGGACATTTCTGGAATTGATGTTGACGTGTGAAGTACTGTTGTTGTGTAATTGTTTTGTTAAGGAGTAGTTAGTAACCCTGGATTGGATGATTGAGTAAGTTGCTAACCTGTTACTGAACTTGTTATGGACCAGGTTCGTTAGTAAGTGACGGAGATGAGTAACCCATCCAGAAGACCTGGAAGACCAAGAGGCGGAGCCTCTAGCTCGAGGCCGCCCGCAGCTGAAGATCCAAGGATGGATGGTCTACTGAGGGCAATGGAAGGACTTAGGGATATCATAGAGAGGCAGGCCCAGGATCGGGACTCTGCCATAGCCTAGGCAGTGGGAGCTGCCTTAGCAGCTGTGAATACCAACACTGGCAACGCTGGTGGAAGTGGAAGTCAGGGCGAGCCGAACCAGAGCAATAAAACGGTGAACCCTCAAGAGGAAATCATAGCGGCCAGGCAGATGGGCCAACTGGTGGAACAATTTATGAAGTTGAAGCCGACGCAGTTTGACGGGATTGGAGATCCCGAGCTAGCACCTAGATGGATAGAGAAGCTGGAAAAGGCTTTCGGGGTACTAAGATATACTGATGAGGAGAAGGTGTTGCTAGCCGTATATCAGTTAGAGGGTACGGCAAACGACTAATGGGCTGCCACCAAGGATGGAGTCTTCCCTGAAGGTACGGCCCTAAATTGGAACACTTTTAAGAGGGCGTTCAACGACAAGTACTTCTCAGAAATGACCAGGGAAAGGAAACAGATCAAGTTCCTACAGTTGCGACAGAACCAACTATCGATAGATCAGTATGAAGCTGAGTTCTCGAGGCTTTCGAGGTATGTGCCTCGATCAGTGGAGGATCCTTTGGAGAAGGCACGGAGATTCAAGGATGGGTTGAGGCTCGAACTCCGCAGCCAGATGATAGCCTTGAATTTGAGGACCTACAGGGAGATATACGAGCGAGGTCAGATGATTGAGCGAGACTTGAGAGAAAGAAACATCGCAACTGGATCGCGGTTCCTGTCATTTATAGACCATCGTCAAATGGGCAAGAGACCGATGGCAGGTAACAGACGTTTCGTGCCGCCTGCAAGGAGGAATATCGTGAAACCGCCAAAACCCGGCGAACTGGAGCTACAGGCTATGTGGTAGAAGGCATGGGAATGGACCATGCCCTATGAGGATTGGAGCCTATTTCAAGTGTGGTCAGCTGGGCCACCAAATGAGGACATGTCCAAACCAAGCACCGGTTAGTCGACCACAAGAACCGAGGTCGCAAACAGGACCGTCGACTGCAGCACCTCAGATAGAACCGAACAGACCACCAGCTCAGGGTAGAGTGTACGTTGTAGCGCGCAACGAGGCAGAAGATGCGCCTGGAGTGGTCACAAGTACGGTTTACTTGTGCAACCAGACCGCTTATGCATTATTTGACCCGAGTGCCACGCATTTTTTTGTATCTGCACAGTTCGGTGAGTTAGTAGGCATGAGATTGGAACCATTAAGCATGGCATTGCATGTAGCCACCCCATTGAAGGATAATGTCTTGGTTTCACTAGGGTGTGCGGAATGTGAGATTATGGTTGGAGGAAGTAGGGAGAGTATCGACGTAGCTGTATTGCCTATGTTTGATTTTGACGTGATTATAGAATGGATTGGCTGAGTAGGCAAGGAGCGGTAGTAGACTGTGGCAATAAAACGATTCGATTTTACCCGAAAGATCGCCCTAGTTATGAATTGGTAGGAAGCCGAGGAGGAGTCTCAATTCCCTTGGTTTCATCTTTGGAAGTAACTAAGTTGATATCTGAAGGATGTCGGGCATACTTAGTAGCCGTGATGGATACGACTGTCGAGGAACCTAAGTTAGAAAGCATTCCTGTGGTACGGGAGTTTCCGGATGTGTTTCCCCAGGAATTGCCGGGATTGCCACCGGAGCGGGAAATAGAGTTTGTGATTGAATTAGCTCCTGGAACGGAACCAATTTCGAAAGCACCGTACAGAATGTCCCTGTCAGAATGAAAGGAGTTAAAGGTGCAAATACAAGAGTTGCTGGACAAAGGATTCATCCGACCAAGTGCTTCGCCGTGGGGAGCACCGGTGCTGTTTGTAAAGAAGAAAGACGGATCCTTGCGACTATGCATTGATTACCGGCAACTGAATCAGGTGATAGTGAAGAACAAGTATCCGCTGCCAAGGATTGATGATCTTTTTGATCAATTACAAGGAGTAGCAGTGTTCTCGAAGATTGACTTGAGGACGAGGTATCACCAGCTAAGGATCAAGAAGGAAGACATACCGAAGACTGCATTCAGGACGAGGTATGGACATTACGAGTTTACGGTAATGCCGTTCGGATTGACTAATGCCCCAGCCGCATCTATAGATCTAATGCATCGAGTGTTCAAAGAGTTTCTGGACAGGTTCGTCATAGTTTTCATTGATGACATCTTAATCTACTTGAGGAGCGACGTAAAGCACGAAGAACATTTGAGAATCGTATTGAAGACCCTGAGGGAACATTCGCTGTATGTGAAGCTAAGTAAATGTGAATTTTGGCTAGACAATGTAGCATTTCTGGGTCATATTGTGTCTGGTGAAGGGATTGCAGTGGACCCTGCAAAGATAGAGGCTGTAACCAAATGGCCGAGGCCTACTACGGTCACGGAGGTCAGAAGCTTCTTGGGACTAGCAGGATATTATAGGCGATTCGTGGAAAAGTTCTCATCCATAGCCGTCCCACTGACGCGATTGACGAAGAAGGAAACAAAGTTCGAAAGGACTGATAAGTGTGAATAGAGTTTCCAAGAGCTTAAACATAGATTGACGACTGCGCCAGTACTGACCATTCCGTCGGGACCGGGAGGATATGAGATCTACAGCGACGCTTCGCTGAAAGGATTGGGTTGTGTATTGATGCAACACGACCGGGTAGTAGCTTACGCATCCAGGCAGTTGAGGCCGCACGAAATGAATTACCTGACCCACGACTTGAAGTTAGCGGCGATTGTGTTTGCCTTGAAGATTTGGAGGCATTACCTTTGTGGCGAGAAGTTTCAGATATATACAAACCACCAGAGTTTAAAGTATTTGTTTTCCCAGAAAGAGTTGAACCTAAGGCAGCGTAGGTGGATGGAGCTGTTGAAAGATTATGATTGTGAGATATTATATCATCTTGGGAAAGCAAACAGAGTGGCAGATGCATTAAGTCGAAAGTCGAGTATTGCATGCATGCTGGTGAGAAGTTGGTCGACGATAGAGGATCTAAGAGATTCTGAATTTAGATTGGAGGTTAATCAGCTATCCAGTTTGATAGTGACTTTGAGGGTGGAACCTGAGGTCCAAGAAGGGATTAAGGCATTACAGTCTACGGACCCAGAGATTCAGAAAGTTATCGAAATGGAAGCAACGAAGAGGAAGCCAGAGTTTCAGGTGTCTGAGGATGGACTTTTGAGATTTCGAGGGCGATTATGTGTACCAAAGGATGAAGGGCTCCGAGAAAGAATCTTGTCAGAGGCTCATAGGAGCAATTACAGTGTCCACCCTGGAAGTACAAAGATGTACCAGAACTTAAGACAACATTATTGGTGGAACGGAATGAAGGTAGACGTGGCAAGATATGTGGCAAAGTGTTTGACTTGCCAGCAAGTGAAAGCGCAGCATTGTAAGCCTAGAGGATTGTTGCAGCCGCTGGAGATTCTGAAATGAAAGTGGGAACACATAACTATGGATTTTGTGATGGGACTTCCGAGGAGCCAAAGAGGTCACGAATTAATCTGGGTAGTCGTGGATCGATTGAACAAGTCCGCCCATTTCATCCCTGTACGAAAGGACTTCGCCATGGATAAGTACGCAGAACTGTACATGAGGCACGTAGTCAGATTACACGGAGTGCCAGTGACGATCACCTCAGATAGGGATCCGAAGTTCACGGTAAATTTTTGGAAGAGTTTGTAAGGAGCAATGGGGACGCGACTACAATTCAGTACGGCGTACCACCCACAGACTGATGGACAGTCAGAAAGGACCATCCAGACGCTCGAGGACATGTTGAGAGCATGTGTCATAGATTTCAAAGGCGGATGAGAAGAGCAGTTACACCTGGTAGAGTTTGCGTACAATAACAACTACCAGCAGAGTATACAGATGGCACCGTTTGAGGCACTCTATGGCAGAGCATGTAGGACACCAATATGCTGGGATGAAATAGGAAAAAGGAGTATCACAGGCCCCGAGTTAGTAGAGCAATCAGTGGAAGCAGTGAAAATCATTCGGGACAGGCTGAGGATGGCGCAGAGTCGCCAGAAGAGCTATGCAGACAAGCGGCGCAAGCCTTTGGAGTTTCAAGTGGGCGATCATGTCTTCCTCAAGGTGTCACCAATGAGAGGACTCTCGCGATTCGGAAGGAAAGGGGAGCTGAACCCAAGATACGTAGGCCCTTTCGAGATTTTGGAGAGAATTGGGACCCTGGCCTACCGGCTTGCGTTACCGCCAAGTCTATCCCAGGTACATAATGTATTCCATGTGTCGATGCTAAGAAAGTATGAGCCTAACCCGACACATGTGCTGGACTATGAAACCATAGAGGTGGACGACAGAGTATCCTATATAGAGAAGCCGATAAGGATCGAGGACCGGAAGAAGCAGATCCTCAGGAATAAGAAGATTTCGCTGGTCAAAGTAATATGGGAGCACCACGGAACGGAAGGAGCCACGTGGGAGAATGAAGAGACGATGAGGCGACAGCACCCCCAGTTATTTGAATAGTCGAGTGTAATGCAAATTTCGAGGACGAAATTTTTGTAAGGGGGGAAGAGTTGTGACATTCTGATTTTCAATCAACTTCAGACTCTGTAATGAGAAGTTTGCTTATATCAAGCGATGTATTTCAGTTGTATTCCACTCAAATCTGATCAATTTAAGCAGACTGACCAAAGGGGAAAGGCTAACGCAAGATGAGATACGTGGACCTAGGCGACTCGAATAGGAAATGGCGCTTTGACCATAAGGATTGTCGAGGGGATATTTAGGACCGCAAAAAGGCCGATCTAAGAAAGATTAAGGATTACCATGCGAGCGTCGTGCGGTTGGAGCGCGGGTGATGCCGCTTAACCAACGTACGATTTGCAAAATTATCCTAAATCGAACTGTGACGATCGAGACCACAGGGACTAGCAATAAGCCCTCGCGATTACATGACAACCAAGGCCGCCATGAATTGACGAGCTCTAAACGTGACGAGAATCGCGGGGTCGATACGCTTATAGTCTGCAGAAGCCGCCCGTTGGTTCGGAATAGGCTGGAATCACGTCTGGTAGAAGGAAGGATCAGAATTGAGTCCTGAAAAGTTTGTAAAAGGAAAATCAAGAATTCCAACGTCAATTGGATTGGCCGTCGCCCTATCGAAGAAGTCAGAAATGAGAAAAATGACGTTTCGAACATCGGAGGTAAAAAGACCAAAATGCTCCTCAAGCTTAGGACTTTGTCTTTATAATTGAAGGAAGGGCAAAATGGACATTTCTCCTCCCCAAGCTGCTGCAAATTGAAGAGCAATTGATGGCCATTGGATGCCCTTGAGAAGAACAATGGACAAGTGTCAAGCATCCAAGGGTAGTAGATCATTTCACCAATTAATGCCCACCTACCAATCACCACAATTAATTTAAATTTTTTTGGGATAATAGACAGCTCTCTCTCTCTCCTCAAATCCCCCATTCGGCCATTTTTGTTCCCCCAAAGACCAGACCAAGCTTCTTCTTCTCCAGTTTCTGCTCCACCCGACCACGCCAGACGCTGCCGTTCGTTCCGTACGACCGCCGCCTCCGACCGTCCCCTGCTGCCGGCCGACTACCCAGACGTAGCCCCACGTCTTGCCGACGTCCTCCAACTGGAATCAGGTCATTTTGAGCTCTGAGGAATTCGGGCCAAGCATTCTCCCACAGGTCGACGGAATTTGTTCCAGTTTGAGGTAGGTTCGATTCTGAACCCTTTAGACAGCCAAAAACTTGGAATCTTTGGCTCAAATTTTTTGGAGATCAAGTAGACATATAGATGGTTCTGTGGTAAAAATTTGGGATTTATTTGATAAGTTTTTGACCATGAACAACCCTTGTACATTATGCCCAGAATCTGCCGGTATTCTGTGTGTGAGTGCTCCGGCGACTTCCGACAACTTTCCGGCAACCGCGCGACTTGAAACTCATGGTGAGACTTCCAAACTCTTAGGTAGACATTATAAGAGATAGAATGGTGTATATTTGATGGATTTGAGATAGATTAAGGCCGGTTGGACCCGACATGAACAGAACCGAATGGAACCGGTTCAATGCTGGGCCAAACCAGTTCTGTGGAGGGTTGAATAGGCTGGGATTGTGTTGTAATTTGTTGTGTATGATGTGTTGTGATGATGAGGAGTATCTAATGGATGATTTGGATGGATGAATGGAGGGATTGAACTTGAAATTTGACAAAATCGATTGATTATCCTAGGTTGCGCGACGGATTGACCTTGGACTTGAGTTGGCTGAACCTTAGGAGGTGCAAGGAGGAGTAATTTGCGTTATTAAGCGGAGGTAAGGAATTTCCTAAACCGAGGCTAGGGGGATTGGACTCGATTGGGTAAGTCGAGGGCCGAACGGAACGATTTACGAGAAAATCCTCGCATGTAATAGCTTGATGCGCCCTTGGACATTATAGAATGATTGTTTGACCTAGCCTATGTGTGAATGGTCTGAGTGCCTGAGTACTATTTGAATTGAATTGCATGCCACGAAATTTATTAAACATATTATCATGCGCATTGGCCATTGGTTATGAAATTTGATTTTTAAAAATCAAGTTAATTGATATGATGTGGCATGAGACATGATTGTGACATTGCATGGCATGGCCCTGAGGCGTATGAGACGCGGGGCGGAGGTTGAGATCCTGATGCGACGAGGTGGCGGGGTGGATTATGAAAAGGCGGCGCCCTGATGCGACGGAGTCACGGGGTTGAGATAGCCACAGTCCTGATGCGATATAATCGCGGGACAGAATACGAACTCATAGACTCTGCCTGGAAATTGAACCGGGGCCTGATGCGTTTACGCGGCCGAGCCTGATGCGATCTAATCGCGGGCTAGAGAATGAGGCAGACAGAGGTTGATCGGTGTGGTGAAGTGACAGGCCGAGCATATACGTGCAACTGTGTGTGACATGAGAATATAAATGCATGCCTGTCCTCTATGCATTATTGTTTATTGAATTATGACTGTCATGTCCGCGTGAGTTCATGAGTTGGATAGGTTGAGTGACTTGACTGCCTGAGTGGACGGTCAACCTGACCTAGGGTTAGGGTTTTCTTACTGAGAGGTGTATCTCACCCCTTTTGGGGAAATTCTACTTTACAGATCCTAGGCAATAGCAATGTGGCCTATCAGATTCGGGGACCCGCAGGAGATGACGGCGTATTACGATGAGTTCCCCGATAGGCAGGGTAATATATACATAAGGAAATGTACAGTAGTTTGGGTAGATGAGGGCGAACCTGACTGGAAGCCTAATCGGTTTGAGGCTTGGTTTAGACAGGACGGGGATAGGAAGGTCGGTCGCTGAAGCTCCATGAGGTTCCAGAGGGTGTCATACCTCCTTGGTGTCAGATGATAGTAGACCAGGAGTTTCCCGAGGGCTCAGTGGTTGGTTCGAGGAACGGCCCGGAGCGGACGCCGATAGCTGAGTTTCCCGTGCCACCGCCAGAGGATGAGGTCATCGTGGTGGAGCCGTCCGAGAGAGATCCATCCGAGCTGGACCAGGAGGCGACCGTGGAGGGAGACCGGGCTGAGCAGTCGCAGGAAGCGACCATGGAAGACTCTGTGGAGGTTCCATCAGAGACTTTCTCCGAGTACGAGCCGTCAGAGGAGAGCGAGGACACCGGAGATTCCAGCAGTTCTTCCTAGGCGACTTCGGATGATGACCTGACTTTTTGACTGGCGACCTGATCCCCTTTCCCTAGTGGATTTTATGGACATCCTTTGACATGTTTACCCGTCGCCTTGGTGTATAGCGATCTGTAGTAGATGTGACCAGTTGATGTTGATGTACGATTTTTTGATGCTATCCGATCCTGCTTAGTCTTGGGATATATATATATATATTCATGTGGTACGGGGAGTTGTTGGGAAACGCTTCCGTGTGCTTAATCTAAATTATTTCATCTCTCGATCTTTTTTTATATATAAGTGGATCCTTGGGACCGCCGAGAGATTGTTGTGGTTTTGCTTGCAGGGATGATTGCGTGCTCACGATGGGGCGTGGGGCGTGACACAAAGCGTCATTTCTTATCCGAGTTGCCTAGGTCCACGTACATCATCTCGCGTTAGCTTTTCCTTTTGGGTCAGCCTACTCAAATTGATCAGATTTGAGCGAAATACAACGGAAATACATCGCTTGATATATATAAACTTCTCATTACAGAGTCTAAAGTTGATTGGAAATCAGAATGTCACATTACCTATCACCTTTTGGGGTGATGCTTTGTTAGCTGTTGTCTATATAATTAATCATTTGCCTTCAAAATTAGTCTCTTCCACTTCATACGAGTTGTGGATAGGTCGAAAACCTGCATTAAGCTTTCTTAAGCCTTGAGGTTATGTTGCCTATACTCATGAGTCCACCCATAAATATGACAAATTGAAATCAAGAGGCAAAAATAGTATCTTCATAAGATACTCGGGACACTCAAAAGGGTATGTGATCATAGGCGAGCAAGGTAGCGAAAGAGTGACTGAATTTGAATCTCGAGATGTCACATTCTTAAAGAATGAGTTTCCGAAAAAGGGCGAAATAGGTGAAGATTATTCCCTATTTGAAACCTTGGATAACGATAACGAGACAATTGGATATAATGATCTAAGAGAAGAAATGTGAGGAGTGAGGAGTTGACTAACCTATCTCAATTGCCACCATTTGATGAAGAAGCACTATTATCTGGTCTGAGTGGGAGCGTAATGGAGGAAGATGTACAAAAAGATGTACCTATCATGCTCCCGATACAATATACTCCATGGCGAACAAGTCGCAAAAACATTCTCCGTCGACAATTTGAGATAGAAGGGGAAGCTTTCATGATCGCTCCACTAGAAGAAGATGAGCCAATGAATGTAAATAAGGCTCTCTCATGTCTTGATAAGGAAAAATGGATAAAAGCAATGGAAGAAGAGATGTAGTTAATGAGATCAAATCAAGTTTGGAAACTGGTAGATCTTCCTAAAGGACGCAGAGCCATTGGGAATAAATGGGTTATCAAAATAAAACGCAAGACTGATGGCTCAATTGAGAGATATAAGGCTTGCCTTGTGGCGAAGGGGTATAACCAACATTAAGGAATTGATTATGAAGATAAATTCTCTCTTGTGGTAATATTTACCTCAATTCGCCTTATTCGGGCAATAATGGCTAGTTTGGATCTTGAATTACATCATATGAATGTAAAGGCTACTTTTCTCAATGGAGAATTAGAAGAAGAAATGTACATGGAACAACCTATTCAGTTTGTTAAAGAAGGCCAAGAACAAAAAGTTTGTCGATTTTTGAGATCGATATATGGCCTTAAGCAGTCTTCAAGGCAATGGTATATATGCTTTCATAATGCCATAATGACATATGATTTTAACATGATTAATGAAGATAATTGTGTATATATCAAGAGGTCCAAAGGTCATGTTGTAATTATATCATTATATGTTGATGATATATTAATTGCTGGAAGCAATATGGAGTTTGTCAATACAGTCAAAAGATGGTTATCTTTTAACTTTGTTATGAAAGATATGAGTGAAGCTACATATATTCTCGAAGTTTAGATTTCGAGAGATCGTTTGACAAGATTGTTGTCTCTTTCGCAAAAGACATACATTAATAAGGTCCTTAAACGATTCCGTATGCAAGATTGTAAATCCATTGATACTCATATTGCAAAAGGTGAAGGTTTGAGCCGTAGAATGTGTCTTAAGACTCCACAAGAGCAAAAATGTATGAAGAGCGTTCCTTATGCAAGTGTCGTTGGAAGATTAATGTATGCTATGATGTGTACAAAAATTGATATTTGTTATGCAATTGGAATGATAATTATATACCAATCCAATACAGGTCAATCACATTGAGCTGCCGTCAAGAGAATTCTAAGGTATCGGAAAGTTACTGTTGACTATACGCCGAGTTATCAAGGAGCTGATTTGCACCTTGAAAGCTATACAAATACTGATTGGGGAGGAAATTTAGATGAGAGAAAATCTACCTCTGAAAATGTGTTCTTACTGAATAATGATGCCATATCTTGGAGCAATAAGAAGCACAATTGTATAGCGCTATCTACCATGGAAGCCGAATTAGTGGCTTTGTCGGCAACAACACAAGAGTGTGTCTAGCTGAGGAGGTTTTTGGATCATCTAGGTGTTTCTAATGATGTTGTAAATCGAGTTTTGGTATACTGTGATAGCCAAACAGCAATAGCCTACACCAAAGATCCCAAGTTCCATTGTAAGACCAAACACATAGACATTAAGTAAAACTATGTTAAAGACGTAGTTGCACGAAAGGATGTGAACACACAATATATATCTACGCATAAAATGTTAGCAGATCCAATGACGAAGCCAATTCCTAGAAATGTTTTTCATAGTTGTGTGACGTCTCTTGGACTGCGTAGAATGTAATATACTGAGTATTGTATTTCACTGAAGGTTCACAGTCAATAGAGATTGAAATTGTCGTCTGTGAGTTTTTTTATGATATTTATGGATTATAAAGTTTGGTGCTTTATGTTGAAAAGATATGTCGAACGGACAAAAGATTAGCCCACTCACACAGGTAATCGTCTGTATTTATTGCGTGATGAATAGAGATGAGACCAAATTTAAGCTCATTATCTAGGTGATAATTAAGAGCTCGAGTTTAAATATTGATGTCGCCTTAACAAAATGTTAAGATGATGACTTATTACGTACAACGTTCGAAAGTGAAATAACCCGCATATTTCACTTAATCTATTTTATTGCCAGGTGAGAGTTCTAATGGATATTCTTGGCTGCAGTAGTTATGTGAATTCAAGTTAGACACTAAGTGCGTCTAAGTTATCATATGTACGGTATTAAATAGAAATACATACGCTTCATGAAAAAGGAGAAAATACCATAATACGTACTTTATATTACGGATGCATGAGTCAACCAATAAGAGTAGGCAAAAGTGCAGATCTCAACTTTTAAACCGTGTGAGATTTTCAAGGATTTGGATTCCTCATTTTTAGTGCCATCACGACTTCTCATTATTATTGATATTTCTATTTAATGCTAATTCTCGCTATCTTAGGATGCTGCTTATGGTCATGAACTTGATTCGATCAAAAGGGACATTTCTAGAAAAGCGAGCTGAATTGAAATAGAGAGGTCTAATGGAGGAGGAAGATCATTTTAGAGTTTAAAGTCACATTATAGATTATATTCATAGACCGGTCAATTATGATTATTTAGTGTGATCATAACTGTGAATATAATATATCATACTTAAATGAGATCGAGAAAGGTATATATGTGACTCATCGATCTAAGGTACTGCATATGCTAATCCACATGGGATTATGTTCGATTTTTGAGCTGTCATATACTC
This sequence comes from Rhodomyrtus tomentosa, assembly GCA_028455895.1. Classification (NCBI taxonomy): domain Eukaryota; kingdom Viridiplantae; phylum Streptophyta; class Magnoliopsida; order Myrtales; family Myrtaceae; genus Rhodomyrtus; species Rhodomyrtus tomentosa. The sequence continues at coordinate 47,948,719 of JAPCWY010000005.1, forward strand.
CTAACGGATGTATGACAACGAGCTCTCAAAGTATGCTGGTTGCACGGATTATTTGTCCATATGAACATTGTAGTGAGAAGAGCAATAAAGAGATTTAGCCCTTCATGGACAAGTCGGAGATGTTGGACGGTTACGCCCAATTAAGGGCAATTAAGGGTAATATTAATTATTGCCATTATTTCAACATTAGTACAGATAATTAAAATAATTAAGGATATAATAAATTGCTTAATTAATTATGTGAGGACGGTTATGGAAACTCCCCTTTATCCTTTTGAGAATGTACGTCGTTTTGGGACTTTTGTCTGAAGCAAAAAAAAACTCTCCCAAGAATGCTTTCTCTCTCGTTCGAGGATATTTGTGGGAATCGATGATGACCGATCGGAGGATTTCGATTCCTTTACTTCTGCAATCGGGGCTTTAATATGTGGCTATCAAAGTAAGTCCATCCCATGTGATTTACTTTACGATCAATGATTCAAGCGATCTAGGGCTTATATGGTGTTATATTCCGCATCGTATTTGTACGTATAGAATCGGGATGCATTTCTGACGCATACAATGAGAATGGGAATTTAAAAAAGGTTAATGCCGTGAATAATCCCAAACTGGTACACTTGTGACAAATTTACCCTAAACTATTTTTTTGACGGTAAAAACTCCAAACTAGTACACTTGTGATAAATTTACTACAAATTATTTTTTTAACCACCAAAAATCCTAAACTGGATAAATTTACCCCAAACTAATTTTTGTACCATAAAAAATCCCAAACTGGTACACATATGACAAATTTATCTTTTGTAAATTTCTGTTAAATTGAGTTAATACCATAAAAAATTTTAAATTGACGCACTAATAGCAAATATAGGGTAATGTGTACACCCAATAACTGCCATGTGTTATCCAATTCGGCAGTAAAATTTAAGAAAGACTAATGAAGGGTAAATTTGTCACAATTGTACCAATTTGGGGTAAATTTATCGCAGGTATACCAGTTTGGAGATTTTCATAGTCAAAAAAATAACTTGGGGTACAATTGTTACAGATGTACTAATTTGAAATTTTTGGTGGTATTAAACCTTTAAAAAACAACGGTTTGAAGTGTAATTGTTACCCGAGTGTTCATCCATCGCCTCCCCCACTCCTTTTATGTCCTAATAACTCTCTTGGTAACTGGACGATATTGATGCACCGGCATCCTGTCCGGCGGCCCCTTCCCTCCCTCTCTGCTCCTAATGCTCAGCACATGAAAGATGAAGAGCACGAGAAGATGCAACCAAAATCAATCAGGACATGCATTTAACCTATGCGTGAAAAAGGACAAACGGAAGCTTCATCCCCATCCCCGGCACTTCTCAAATTGATAAAAGAATTCGCGTTCGACCACGTTGCGCCTAACCGATGATTTGACCCAACAAAACAACCGGACGCGGAGGAGGAAGAAGAAGAAATGCTTAGTACCTTATTTTGGATCTCGCTCTGATCTTTTGCAATTTCTAGTTTATTTCATTTTCGTCTGGTTTTGTGTAGTTCAATTCTTAGCATTTCACTTATTTATTTTAAAAAAAAATAGAGTTCTAATTTACTAAATGAGTTATTACCGTACCGTTTGGTCTTTGCATTTGGAAACAAAAATTTTAAAAAAATTCACCAACCCATCTACATATGAAAAATATGGGATGGATTTTGTCTACTGTTCCTACCATTCTTGGACGTGATGAGCCGAACGAGGATAAATAGGGAAATTTTTTATAAAGTCCTAAACCGATTATCAATTTTGTCAATTAAATCTTATACCTTTAAATACTTTGCCAATTGAATCTATTCAGCTAAATTTGACTATAAATCACTTATGTGGACGCTTAGACATTCTAAGTGGCACGGGCGACCCTGACATGGATAATTAGTTATAATTTTGAATTTTATATTTCTTTCTTTTCCTTTGTTTTTCAATCAAATCCAGCGAGGGCCGATGACTCTCGTTAGCCATTGGGTGAAAGTTGCGGCCCTCGCCCACGAATAGTGAGGTCTTTGAGGCCCTCATCCAATGGCCAATGACATTGCAAAGTTTAGAATTGAATTGGCCAAAGTGATAAGTTTAAGATTTTTTTGGATAGTTTCTATTATTTATCTTCATTCTGCTCATCACTTCCAACAATGATTAGCACAACTCAGCCACAAGGATAGCTTGGACACCCTGATCGTGATCGCATGAGAATTGATAAGAGGTTTGTCATTGCGGCAGCCGGCGAGGCCAACCCCATCGAGATTTGGGTAAGGCGACTTTGCCTGTGACTCGCCTACAGCCTATAGCTTGTGAGAGCTCAACAACCTTTGCCGGCCATAGTCAAAAAAAAAAAAGAAAAGGAGAAGAAAGGAAAAGGAAAAGGAAAATAAATAAATAGATTATTAAAATGTTATTAAAAAATCTCTATGTTAGTGTCGGATGTGCCACATGTGTAGCGTCCACGTTAGCGATTCGGCATAAAATTGGCTGGAAATTGGCATAATATTGAAAAATATCCGGGACTCAATAGGTATAATTAAAAGATTAATGACTGAATTGATAAAAGTGCGATAAATCTAAAACTGTTTGGACAACTTTTTCCATTATAGAGTGTGCGTACCTTTCTTTTCCCATGTCCTCTACAAATAAAAATTACATTGAATAAATTTGAAATTGCAGTGATTGAAGGTAAAACAAATTATGGAAGGACAAAAAATGATATATAAATATTATGATTACAAAAATCTGAATGAACAGCATGCAGAAATCCTATAATAGCAACTGCTAAAAACAACTCCATAAGTAAAGGCAACAAAAACACATACAACTGTTGGACTTATTCAATCTCAAGACGTGGAGATCACATGAAAGACATCGAATTTCTGTATCCCTATGTCAGAATACGTTATAGGTTGCCCGGCTTTTATCCACTGGACATCCGGAGTTATTCTATTCGTATCGATTATTCATGTAAAACATCAAGAGAAGTACACTGTTATGACGTTGTACTTGTATCTACGCAAGATAGAGATGACTTGGCAAGCGTATCTCTGCTTGAGCCACTAGTGGTTCGGCGAGGAATAGGTCATATCTCGACTCGGCAAGGTTGATGCTCGACAGATTGCATGGTTTACTCCAACTAAACCCTTGGATTAGCCTTGCGAGGAGCATCACGGTCATTGTCGTCCCAAGTGTGGCGGCCATGCACCCGCGTCGGCCAGTGCTGAAAGAAATGAAACGCAGGTCAGGCTCCGTCAGCACGACCTCCGTTTGGTCACTCACGATGTGCCGGTCCGGCTTGAACTTCAGGGGTTCGTCCCAAACCTTAGGGTTTCTACCGAGACCGACCCGGCTCAAGAGGATGTGGCTGTCCTTGGGGATGCGATAGCCGGCCACCACGGTGTCCGATATGGCTACATGCGGAACGTTGAAGGGCGCGATCGGGTGGAGCCGAAACGCTTCCCGTGCACATGCTTTGATGTAATTGAGCTGGGGCATATCGGACTCTTGGACTAGCCTCTCCTTGCCCACAACTCTATCTATTTCTTCCGTTGCTTTGTTAAGGAGTTCAGGCTGGTTTAACATCTCCGCCATTGCCCATTCCACTGCGTTTGATGGATTGTCCACCGCTTCGATCATAATCTCCTGCATATTAGGTTATGCATGTTTATGTTAGAATGTAAACCATTTAGATCATTTTGTGTCCGTGGCCTATGCACAGAGAGACACCAGGATGTTACAGTTTGTCTGATTCATATTAGATCGAACACTCTAGGGAGAAGGATTTGACTTTACCATGGTCAGCGCTCGAACTTCTTGTGGCGTCAGCAATAGCTTCCCTCGCGAGTTTTTAAGCATAATCAGAACATCTAACAAGTCTTGAGGCTCTTCTTCATTTCTCTTCGAACTCGAATCGTCCCTCCATCGTCTGATCCTCTCGCTTATAATGGGTTCGTGCAACCTCTGAAGTGTCCTCGCACTGTCTTTTACTTCTTTCTCGTGCCCGTCAAGGTCGAGCCCCACCAAGAATGGGAAGTAATCAGAAACGCAAAACGCATAGAGATACTGCAGTGCATTGAAGATTGCATCTACATGTTGTTCTTCATCAATGGTTGGCCCTCCATCTTGCCTTCCCTTGCCAAAGTATCTCTTGTTGAACATCAACTTCCTTATCACATTTCCACAATAGTGTCTCGTGGTGGTTCTCAAGTTCACTTGATGACATGTGGCTTGGCATAGGTTAAAGACATATTTTACTAGGTTATCGGCTTCCTCTGCTCTCTTGTCGTGGAGCCACTTGTGCCGCGCCGGGCATACCACCTCCGAAACCAAGACCCGCCTCATCTTCTTCCATTGCTCGCCGTAGGGCGAGAGGGCTGCTGTCAAGTAGCCGCTACTGAATGTGCGGGACGATATGGAAACCGGCCTTGAGGCGAACAAGGAGTCCTGTTTCCTGAGGAATTCTCGGGCGATTGCTGGATTGGTGACAGGAATGACATGCGTGCTCCCGAGACGGATGCATGCTATCTCGGTGTTCATCTCCTTCATCAGGTGATGGATCCACCGGAAAACGGGCTTGTTGCGAAGCAAGTCCAGTGCGCAATTGACCACTGGCCACGGGGCAGGGCCTGGAGGGAGTGGGAATGGCTTATGTTTGTTTCCAACGGTTTTGCGACAGAACTGTTGTTTGATGATATAACATAAAGCGACGAGTGTGAAGAGAAGTAGGGCATTAATGGGGGCTAGGGTGGCGGAGCTCATTGTGGCGGCAGAGGCCGGAGCGTTTGTTGATGGCTATTGGTATGTATATCTTTGCCCGTGGAGGTTTTCGAAGCTAGGGTTTTGCTATGAAAAAGGAGAAAGGAAAGTTTGCATGGTGAAGCAAACATGCACGTAGGACGCCTTTAAATAGAAACGGAGGCAAACTAATGCGCTGACTATTCTCAACAACCGTTTGTATTCGTTCTGTGACAATGGAGATGAATTTTCTTTTGGGCAATGTTAGGAGTTTCGAGATAAACGTGTGAAGATGAGATTCAGGTTTGATTTTTTTTTTTTTTTTAAAGTGGTCGAAGATTCACGTGTGATCATTCTTTCACAAAACAGCTTCGTAAGAAGTAAAGATACTAAGGTCAGTGTCCTAACGTGGGTGGTACTGGTAGAGACAGAAACGTGCAAATGAGCTTGGAACTTGGGACAAACCGGACAGCGACGGTATGTTTTTTATCCTAGGATTTCTTTGTAGGCATTCGGTTTTTGGATTCTATTCAACGTAACATGGTGGAGACATGCGTTTTTTTACTTTTTCTTTTTCTTTTTTTCTAATTCTAAAGAGTCACTGTGCGTTTGCATCCCCATATTTATCCTGTGGTCTCGTCTCTCCATCTGTTTGACTGGGGAAACGATTCTTTTTCCATTTTCAGATCATTGGCATCTAACTGCATTTTGAACCCTCTCGGATCTTTTAAAAGTTTGTTCTGTGCCCTTCAAACCCTTTCAACTCGTGCTCCTCCGTATGTATGATTGAATTCTTCTCTGACCCGGCTTAGAAATTTGGTTGGTTTGCTCACGTGGCAAATATTGTCACTTGATGTTGAGAGGGCAAGGAAAGCAACGGAAGTAGTGCCATAATTTTTGTACGGCGCACATTTGAGTGTCATAATACTTTTTCGCTCAATTTAGTGTCATATCGAAAGTAAAATCATTCACTTAAGTGTCGTTTTCGATAGATTATCCTACGTGGATTCTCTACTTAATTTTGCGTTTCAAAGTGAAAAATTTTGTCCACTGTCTCTCCCTTCAATGGAAACAATGTCTTTTCTCTCTTTTAAGGGAAACCAGTCATTTCTCTCTTGAATAAAAAGGACATGGTTTCTCTCCTAAAACTTTCTCCTCATACAGCTTAAAAAAATTAGAAGATATGCCTATGTATCCCATTTTAAGTCAAATAGATCGATAAAAGCAATTAAATCAATTAGACTTTGATTAGTTAATACTTTTTTTTTCTTTTTCTTCTTTTTCTTTATAAAAAAATCGTTTGTTTTCTCATACCTTAAGTAGAGCAACTCTGAAATATCTCAAAAGAAATTCTTTAAGCATTTGATCTTAGGAATGATCTCTATTGTAATATAACCATGTTAAATAACTAGGATTTTGCAACTAAATCAACGCAAAAAGCCAAAAAAAAAATAACGATAAATAATAAAAATGTCAGATATTATGTGGTTCGGTCTGAATGTCGGCACCTATATACAAAGAGAAAGTCGAGTTATAATCGCTCAATATATTCGTATTTTTCGCAACTAAATTATGCCTCAATTCGATATAGTAAACTCGCGGCACAAATCAATCACTGCGTTGGAGCTCCTCGTGAGACACAAGAAGAAAACGTCACCGACAGAATCTATGTCGTCTTAGTTGTTCGTCCTTACGAGTCTCTGCCTGTACGGCAACAAAAAAAGAAAGAACATGCGGGCGTGTGGGTCCCTCTCTCGGTCAAGCCCTTGTTGACCGACCATTGCTCGGGAAAGGAGGCACGTGCAGTGCACGCACGTTCCTTCTTTTCTCCCGGTTGAGGACTCGCTTTTTAGACTGGGACCCACGGAAAATCTTTTCTGTGGAAGACATATACACCCCCTAAGATTGGTCAACGGTCAAACTCGGAGATTAAGTTGGGCCTCATATATGCGAACTCAAACGGGAGACATAATATAATAATCTCTAACCCCTTTTTTCTTTGTCTCATTTGGAAAACTCGCACGTCCGTGATTTAGTTCGATTGGACCTACGGCGCGAGGTAAGTCCCTAGCCTTTTTGGAATTTAAATCTCTCCCTTGTCACTTATAGGAGGCCAAGGTACAATCACTTACTTTTCATCAATTAAAAAATCACAATTGACGACCATACCGGCTAAGCCGTGTCGTCTTTTGTCGAGAATCTCAACAACCCGTTAGAAGATGATGATCACATGCTTTCGTGGGGCTTAGGACATTGTTTAGCTATCTCTAACCCCTTTTTCTTTGTCTCATTTGGAAAACTCGCACGTCCGTGATTTGGTTCGATTGGACCTACGGCGCGAGGTAAGTCCCTAGACTTTTTGGAATTTAAATCTCTCCCTTGTCACTTATAGGAGGCCAAGGTACAATCACCTACTTTTCATCAATTAAAAAATCACAATTGACGACCATACCGGCCAAGCCATGTCGTCTTTTTTCGAGAATCTCAACAACCCGTTAGAAGATGATGATCACATGCTTTCGTGGGGCTTAGGACATTGTTTAGCTATCTCTAACCCCTTTTTCTTTGTCTCATTTAGAAAACTCGCACGCAAGTGATTTGGTTCGATTGGACCTACGGCGCGAGGTAAGTCCCTAGCCTTTTTGGAATTTAAATCTCTCCCTTGTCACTTATAGGAGGCCAAGGTACAATCACCTACTTTTCATCAATTAAAAAAATCACAATTGACGACCATACCGGCCAAGCCGTGTCGTCTTTTGTCGAGAATCTCAACAACCCGTTAGAAGATGATGATCACATGCTTTCGTGGGGCTTAGGACATTGTTTAGCTATCTCTAACCCCTTTTTCTTTGTCTCATTTAGAAAACTCGCACGCAAGCGATTTGGTTCGATTGGATCTACAGTACGAGGTAAGTCCCTAGTCTTTTTGGAATTTAAATCTCTCCCTTGTCACTTATAGGAGGCCAAGGTACAATCACCTACTTTTCATCAATTAAAAAATTCACAATTGACGACCATGATGGCCATGTCGTGTCGTCTTCTGTTGAGAATCTCGACAACCCGTGAGAAGATGATGATCACATGCTTTCGTGGGGATTAGGACACCGTTTAGTTGTCACCAAATAGGAATTGCATCTCCTCAATTTGCTCCTTATTTTGCTTTTTCACGTGATGGCTAGCAAGAATGGTCAATTCATATTGCTTGTAAATGTGGCTTTCAAACACGTCATGTAAAAAAAATGGGGTGGTAATAGGAAAACCAATTAAATGGTAATTTTGTTAAGACGAAGACTGCTGTTGTTCGATTAGAACAAAGACTTAAGGACGCGGCTAAACAAGTGGACAACGGAAGGGAAAAGGCCGAAATTGCAGTCGAAGTGGTTTCGGCACGAGCGCATACGGTCCAGTCAAGGGGAAATCTTAAAATAAATTAAAAGAAAAAACACAAAAATGTATGACTGTTTGTTTGATTGTCAAGTAAAGTAACGTATCAACACCATTAGAATTTTGCTAACTTTCAAACGGATTAATAAATTACCGAATCTTCTTGAATTTTATAAGTGTCTTAAGTAATTTGCAAACACTATAATGGATTTACCAACACTACCATAAATGTTTACAACTTCTTCGAATTGTTACAAGTTTAGTTAGTAAAATATCAACCATACAAAGAATTTGCCAACCATCTTAAAAAATATATATAGAGGTAAGTATACTACAAGTGTCATAACTTTTGCACGGCGTTTACTTATGTACAACAACTTTTTTTTTTGTTCACGTGATTGCCTCAAATTTCAAAAATCAATCACTTGAGTGACACTTCTAGCGAAAATCGTTCATTTGAGTGTCACGTCAGCTTATTCGACTGCCACTTGTCATTAAAAAAATAAATAAAATCAAATTAAAATCATTTCGCTAGTGCCACGTCATCTTTTTTGACTGCCACATGTCATTAAAAAATAAATAGAATCAAATTGAAATCACTTCTCCGGTGCGATGTCGGCTTTCCGGCGTCCATGTAAGTGATGTCACTTAAGTGATCGATTTTTGAAATTTATGTCAATCGAAAAAAAAGTTATGGCACTCAAGTGAGTGTCGTACAAAAGTTATTTTTGATATACTTACCCCTAACAAAATGGTAAGATATCGACTCTTTGTTGAGATATATTGCGGAAACGCTAATGGATCTTGCAAATAAGTAAAAAAAAAAAATACCATTAGCAATGCCAAAATATAGGAACTTATATTTCAAAGGACGCTCGAAATAAAAAGCAAAGCACAACATTTTCATTAATTATGTACGTGCATTATCACGACATTTGTAACAACCAAATATGGACACATGCCGGAAACAACTCACAAGAAACCTTTAAAAACCCTAAATTTCTCCACCTATCAACAAATTTAATCGACTTATTATTACGGCATCAAATCATATTTAGTCACGCAAGCGATGCAAGTCTTTTCGTTCCTCTCCCTTCATCCTTACAAATAAACACCAGGCCTTCACTATTTCTCCATCCACTCTCATGATTTTTATGCCTTCCTTAGTCGTAGACCCTACCCAAGCTTCAATCATGGCTTTGAAATGCTTACTCCTCTTGCCCACCCTCGCCCACATAGCGGCCGATGGAGCCGCAGCTCGTGAAATAAAAGCCCCCGCCGTAACTCGGCACCAACCGACTAAAGCCGGGCCTCAACTTGGTGTTATGGCTCAAGGCCATCGAAACCGGTAGTAGGCCGGTCGAATGCTGGAACGCGCTGGTAGAACTCGAGTCGTGCACCGATGAGATCATCCTCTTCTTTCTCAATGGGAAACCAAGCTTGGTGTCGGATTGTTGGGGCGTGGTTCATATTTTTCATCGATAGAAAAGTATATTGATCCAATTTTTTCCCTTGTAATTAAGTGATGCAAAAAGAGATACAAGGTGCTAATTAAAGTGGAATCAACTTCTAGATGTAGCCCTACTTTCAGGATGAACCGAGATAAACCTTGTGTCGATTTCCTTTTTTCTCGCTTTGAACATTACTTCGTTTGTAACTTGCGTGATGAATCTGTTGGGAAAACAGCGGATAACTTTCCCTCTTTAACTAAACTTGTGAGAAACCGAATTGAGCACAACCAATGGAAATATAGAAATCGAGAGAAAATAAAACACCAGAATTTTTGCGTGGAAAACTCCTTCAATGTGAAGGATAAAAATCACAAGATCGATCACGGTGTTTATCCGAATCTCTACTATATATTAATCATTTAGGTACACAACCTTGCTAAATACAACAACAATAAAATCTCAAACTAAAAGTGGAGATCAAGCAACAACATCACCTTATACGAGAGAACCGGCTGAAAATCACCCCCAAAATTGCAGTCTCGAAATACCCATAAACAGCTACAGTAAATATCTTCAAATCACAATTCAACCGGATGAAAATCACCCCAAAAATTGCAGTCTCTTGAGCATCAATGTCATCTGAATGCTGCTGATCACCCTGAGCCTGATCTTGAATCTGTTGATCATTCTGAGTCTAACCCTGAACCTGCTGATCTGGTGTCTAACATTGAACAACATCTTCAATTTGATCATGCAATTGTTCTTGCAACTCAAAGGTGGGATTGTATCAACTAGCACATCAGAATCGCGGGAATATGTATTCTTCATTTTCTCAATATCCCAAATGGTCTCGTTCTCAATGAATACTACATCTCTACTTTTGATAATTTTCTTTGCAACTGGATCATAAAGCCCGTATCCAAATTCATCAAAACCATAACCAAGAAAGATACAATATCGTGTCTTGATATCTAACTTGGACCTTTCATCTTTAGGAACATGAAAATAAACTTTGCAACCAAATAACTATAGATGATCATATGAAATTTCCCTTGCAAACCAACCTCTGTCTGAAACATCATTATCTAAAGCAGTAATAGGAGAAATATTGAGAACATGTACCACTGTGCTCAAAGCCTCTCGCCCCAAAAATATTTTGGCAATTTTGCATCTGAAATCAAATATCTGGCTCTCTCAATCAATGTTATGTTTATTCTTTCCGCCGCACCATTTAACTGAGGTATTTTAGGAGGTGTCCTCTGATGTTGAATTCCTTATTGCTTGCAATATTCATCATATGGTTCGATATACTCACCACTGTTGTCCGAACGAATACATTTCAACTTATTTCCAGTTTGTCTTTCAATTGATACCTAAAACTACTTGAATGCATTTAACACTTGACCCTTCGTCTTCAAGAAATAAACCTATAATTTCCTTGAATAGTCATCAATGAAAGTCACAAAGTATGCTGCGCCACCAAGTGTTAGTGGTTTTATTGGACCACAAATATCTAAATGCACCAGTTATAGCAACTCTGATTTTCTCGAAGGCGGATGACTCTTGAAAGAAACTCTTTATTTTTTTTCTTGCTAAACAATATACACACTTTTCAAGTTTTGCACTCTTTACCCCAGAGAGTAAACCATTTTTAGCTAACAAGCCAATTCCTTTCTCATTTATGTGACTAAGCCCCTTGTGCCATAATGCAGTTGCATTCTCATCTTCCACGAGGCACTGTAGCATCATTATTTGGTGTTGCAGCACCTCCACCCCTTTGACTCTACTATAAAGCAAAGCCAAAGCCTTCCTCTCCTTCGCTCAAAAAAACTTCTCTCACTCTCACACTCTCAGATCACTCTTGCGCTTTTAGAAGCTTGATGTTAATTTTGCTATAGTTATTTTTTGCAGTTTGGTACGTATAGATTTATTTATTTGGTTGTTAATAATTATGTTTTCAATTCTGTCTAATATTTTGATAATAGTGAAGCTGGTCTTCTCGCTCAGTGCATTCTCCTGGCATTTAGAGATTTTCAGTCGACGCATGCTCTCCCTCGATAATTTGAGGTTAGTTTCATTGTAGTTATTATTTACAATTTCATAAGTGCAGATTTATTTATTTAGTTGTTATTTACACTTTAAGAGAGCGACATCAATATCTATGATAACGAAGGACAACCCTTGGCTTATATATTCATTACGATGAAGAAAATTTAATGAACAAGTGAAAGCCAATGAAAGTTGGACTAAGGAAGATTACATTGGGAATTGTTGACACATGATTTTCAATTGCCCTTTTTTAGTTTTTTTCTAAAAATTCATATAAAATTCATAAAAAAAATTGCAAAATTGCAAAATCAACTTTGGTGCCCTTGGCCAACTCAAGGAACCATTTTTGACCAATTTTTTTTTTTTTTGTATTTTTCACCTTTTGGTATATTTAGAAAATATGAAAATATCCAAAATTCAAGAAAAATAGCATTTGAGGTCACAAAAATATGAAAAAATAGTCAATATTTTTCTTTTAATTCCTTTGTCTTCTTGACCTCATAAAAATTCCAAATTCAAGTTTAATTTTATGTGTTTTTTTTGTTACAAGTATGATTAAATTTGATAAAAAAAAATGTCAATTGAGTCTTTTAATTTACAATTTTGGCATATTTAGGGCTTGACATTCAATATGATTGTCCTTAATTACAATTTAGCATAATTATTTGCATAAATTACTCAATTACATGAATTATGTAAAATTACATACTTAATTGCAATTTAGTCCATGAATTTGGGCATAATTGAAATTATTTTCAATTCGAGGGCTATATTTACAAATTGAAACCATTACCCAATGTTTTTCATCATTTTGAGTCGATTGGCATAGGTGATTTGGTCCAATTTGACAATTTGAGTCTTCAATTTCATAATTTTTTAAATTGCAATTAAGGATAAATTTGGGGCTTTTATAGAAATTGACATGAACTTTTGGGCAAAATCACATTTTTAGATAATATTTATGCCCTAAGTTCGATTCAAAGGTTTAATTGCAAAAATTCACCATTGATTTCGATTAATTTTGGAAGTTATAAGTTGGAACCAGTCTGCTACAATGCATCTTCTTCCTCCCATGCGCGCCATTTTAATAGTTCGAACATGTGGATTTTGATCGCAAAATTGGACTAACAATTGGCTTCAATTGGTAAAATTGATGGAGGCATTTTGTCGTCCATAAAGTTTAGCGTCTATCATGACCAGTCCGACAGCATGGGTTCATTAGAGTCGCGTCGACGAGACGGTAATGTGTCGCGGTCAACTTTGCTCAAATGCAAAACCAAACCAAGCCGAAATTTGCTTGAAATTCAATCACCAGAAGGCCTAAAAAGATTGGTTACTCCATTCTCGGCGATCACCAGTCGTCGGTGACCATTTCGCACTTGGCGTGCAAAGGTCACCAACTCACCCTCCCCTGAACGGCCAAAATTTTCGAGAGGGGATATAACAAGAATGGACTCATTCTTGGAGGGGAGATTGGCATTCTATTTCAGAGGAAGAACAGAATTGAAAGAGAGAGAGAGAACGAGGGAAAGAACTCATCCTCTAACCCCGATCGTTGATGGCTTGAGCTCAACCTGCAAGTGATCGGCGACGGTGATTTAGGCTGAATCGAGTTGCAATTCCACTTCAAAAAGCTTCCTATAACTCCACAGAGTCGATTGCACCTACCCGCGCCACCTTTCATCTCGAGAAACGGTAATTCAACCATCGAGCTCTATATCTGACCTTCAATGGCCGATCTTCATTTTGATTTCAATCCTTGCAATTGACGTGTGCGAAACATATCTGGGACATCACTGATCATGGCTCCGTGTTTTTATTGCATTGAAATCGAGTCAAACCTCGCATTCGAACCTCGTCGTCATTACCAATTCAATCGAAGTTCTTCTAGGTTATCCCAAACCTTACCATGTCAATCTAACCTGTAGGTAAGTCTCCTGAACTTGAGACGAAGCTATCCTATGATTGAATTGTCCAGATTTTGTGTAAATTACGCGAATGAACTTCCATGGTCGTACTCGGCATTTTTGCATGATGTTCGTGATTTTGTAGATGGAATGTTTTGATTTTGATATATGTGAAACTTGACGATAAGGCGAGTTGAATGGGACCAGTTTTGTGCTAATCGGTCTAGGTTTAGTTGTCCATCAACGCCGGAGAAGCCTCAGTCGTCCATTCCGTAAGAGTCAGGAGGTTGAGACGAAGCCGACGTGGCTGGTCAAAGAGTCTGCGTCCTAGGTGTCAGTCTGTCATTGGTCTATGTTCGAAAGTGAAATCACCCGCATATTTCACTTAATCTGTTTTATTGCCAGGTGAGAGTTCTGATGGATACTCTTGGCTGCAGTAGTTATGTGAATTCAAGTTAGACACTAAGTGCGTCTAAGTTATCGTATGTACGGTATTAAATAAAAATACATACGCTTCATGAAAAAGGAGAAAGTACCATGATACGTACTTAATATTACGGATGCATGAGTCGACCAATAAGAGTAGGCAAAAGTGCAGATCTCAACTTTTAAGCAGTGTGAGACTTTCAAGGATTTGGATTCCTCATTTTTAGTGCCATCACGACTTCTCATTATTATTGATATTTCTATTTAATGCTAATGCTCGCTATCTTAGGTGTTGCTTATGGTCATGAACTTGATTCGATCAAAAGAGATATTTCTAGAAAAGCGAGCTGAATTGAAATAGAGAGGTCTAACGGAGGAGGAAGATCGTTTTAGAGTTTAAAGTCACATTATAGATTATATTCACAGACCGGTCAGTTGTGATTATTTAGTGTGATCATAACTATGAATATAATATATTATACTTAAATGAGATCGAGAAAGGTATATATGTGATTCATCGATCTAAGGTACTGCATACGTTAATCCACATGGGATTATGTTCGATTTTTGAGCTGTCATATACTCCTAACGGATGTATGACAACGAGCTCTCAGAGTATGCTGGTTGCACGGATTATTTGTCCATATGAATATTGTAGTGAGAAGAGCAATAAAGAGATTTAGCCCTTCATGGGCAAGTGGGAGATGTTGGACTGTTACGCCCAATTAAGGGCAATTAAGGGTAATATTAATTATTGCCATTATTCCAACATTAGTACAGATAATTAAGATAATTAAGGATATAATAAATTACTTAATTAATTATGTAAGGACGGTTACGGAAACTCCCCTTTATCCTTTTGAGAATGTACGTCGTTTTGGGACTTTTGTCTGAAGCAAAAAAACTCTCCCAAGAATGCTTTCTCTCTCGTTCGAGGATATTTGTGGGAATCGATGATGACCGATCGGAGGATTTCGATTCCTTTACTTCTGCAATCGGGGCTTTAATATTTGGCTATCAAAGTAAGTCCATCCCATGTGATTTACTTTACGATCAATGATTCAAGCGATCTAGGGCTTATATGGTGTTATATTCCGCATCGTATTTGTACGTATAGAATCGGGATGCATTTCTGACGCATACAATGAGAATGGGAATTTAAAAATGGTTAATGCCGTGAATAATCCCAAACTGGTACACTTGTGACAAATTTACCCTAAACTATTTTTTTGACGGTAAAAACTCCAAACTAGTACACTTGTGATAAATTTACTACAAATTATTTTTTTAACCACCAAAAATCCTAAACTGGATAAATTTACCCCAAACTAATTTTTGTACCATAAAAAATCCCAAACTGGTACACATATGACAAATTTATCTTTTGTAAATTTCTGTTAAATTGAGTTAATACCATAAAAAATTTTAAATTGACGCACTGGTAGCAAATATAGGGTAATGTGTACACCCAATAACCGCCATGTGTTATCCAATTCGGCAGTAAAATTTAAGAAAGACTAATGAAGGGTAAATTTGTCACAGGTATATCAGTTTGGAGTTTTTCATAGTAAAAAAATAACTTGGGGTAAAATTGTTACAGGTGTACTAATTTGAAATTTT
Source organism: Rhodomyrtus tomentosa (assembly GCA_028455895.1). Lineage (NCBI taxonomy): Eukaryota > Viridiplantae > Streptophyta > Magnoliopsida > Myrtales > Myrtaceae > Rhodomyrtus > Rhodomyrtus tomentosa. The sequence goes on from JAPCWY010000005.1 coordinate 47,964,303, forward strand.
TGGTGGTATTAAACCTTTAAAAAACAACGGTTGGAAATGTACTTGTTACTCGAGTGTTCATCCATCGCCTCCCCCACTCCTTTTATGTCCTAGTACCTCTCTTGGTAACTGGACGATATTGATGCACCGGCATCCTGTCCGGCGGCCCTTCCCTCCCTCTCTGCTCCTAATGCTCAGCACATGAAAGATGAAGAGCACGAGAAGATGCAACCAAAATCAATCAGGACATGCATTTAACCTATGCGAGAAAAAGGACAAACGGAAGCTTCATCCCCATCCCCGGCACTTCTCAAATTGATAAAAGAATTCACGTTCGACCACGTTGCGCCTAACCGATGATTTGACCCAACAAAACAACCGGACGCGGAGGAGGAAGAAGAAGAAATGCTTAGTACCTTATTTTGGATCTCTCTCTGATCTTTTGCAATTTCTAGTTTATTTCATTTTCGTCTGGTTTTGTGTAGTTCAATTCTAAGCATTTCACTTATTTATTTTAAAAAAATAAAGTTCTAATTTACTAAATGAGTTATTTACCGTACCGTTTGGTCTTTGCATTTGGAAACAAAAATTTTAAAAAAATTCACCAACCCATCTACATATGAAAAATATGGGATGGATTTTGTGAACTGTTCGTACCATTCTTGGACGTGATGAGCCGAACGAGGATAAATAGGGAAATTTTCTATAACGTCCTAAACTGATTATCAATTTTGTCAATTAAATCGTATACCTTTTAATACTTTGCCAGTTGAATCTATTCAACTAAATTTGACTATAAATCACTTATGTGAATGCTTAGACATTCTAAGTGGCACGGGCGACCCTGACATGGATAATTAGTTATAGTTTTGAATTTGATATTTCTTTCTTTTCCTTTGTTTTTCAATCAAATCCAGCGAGGGCCGATGACTCTCGTTAGCCATTGGGCAAAAGTTGCGGCCCTCGCCCACGAATAGTGAGGTGTTTGAGGCTCTCATCCAATGGCCAATGACATTGCAAAGTTTAGAATTGAATTGGTCAAAATGATAAGTTTAAGATTTTTTTGAATAGTTTCAATTATTTATCCTCATTCTGCTCATCACTTCCAACAATGATTAGCACAACTCAGCCACAAGGATAGCTTGGACACCCTGATCGTGATCGAATGAGAATAGATAAGAGGTTTGTCATTGCGGCGGCCGGCGAGGCCAACCCCATCGAGATTTGGGTAAGGCGACTTTGCCTGTGACTCGCCTACAGCCTATAGCTTGTGAGGGCTCGACAACCTTTGCCGGCCATAGTCAAAAAAAAAAAAAGAAAAGGAGAAGAAAGGAAAAGGAAAAGGAAAAGGAAAAGGAAAACAAATAAATAGATTATTAAATTGTTATTAAAAAATCTCTATGTTAGTGTCGGATGTGCCACATGTGTAGCGTCCACGTTAGCGATTTCGTCATAAAATTAGCTGGAAATTGGCATAATATTGGAAAATATCCGGGACTCAATAGGTATAATTAAAAAATTAAGGACTGAATTGACAAAAGTGCGATAAATCTAAAACTGTTTGGACAACTTTTTCCATTATAGACTGTGCGTACCTTTCTTTTCCCATGTCCTCTACAAATAAAAATTACATTGAATAAATTTGAAAGTGCAGTGATTGAAGGTAAAACAAATTATGGAAGGACAAAAAATGATATATAAATATTATGATTACAAAAATCTGAATGAACAGCATTCAGAAATCCTATAATAGCAACTGCTAAAAACAACTCCATAAGTAAAGGCAACAAAACACATACAACTGTTGGACTTATTCAATTTCAAGACGTGGAGATCACATGAAAGACATCGAATTTCTGTATCCCTATGTCAGAATACGTTATAGGTTGCCCGGCTTTTATCCACTGGACATCCGGAGTTATTCTATTCGTATCGATTATTCATGTTATACATCAAGAGAAGTACATCGTTACGACGTTGTACTTGTATCTACGCAAGATAGAGATGACTTGGCAAGCGTATCTCTGCTTGAGCCACTAGTGGTTCGGCGAGGAATAGGTCATTTCTCGACTCGGCAAGGTTGATGCTCGACAGATTGCATGGTTTACTCCAACTAAACCCTTGGATTAGCCTTGCGAGGAGCATCACGGTCATTGTCGTCCCAAGTGTGGCGGCCATGCACCCGCGTCGGCCAGTGCTGAAAGAAATGAAACGCAGGTCAGGCTCCGTCAGCACGACCTCCGTTTGGTCACTCACGATGTGCCGGTCCGGCTTGAACTTGAGGGGTTCGTCCCAAACCTTAGGGTTTCTACCGAGGCCGACCCGGCTCAAGAGGATGTGGCTGTCCTTGGGGATGCGATAGCCGGCCACCACGGTGTCCGATATGGCTACATGCGGAACGTTGAAGGGCGCGATCGGGTGGAGCCGAAACGCTTCCCGTGCACATGCTTTGATGTAATTGAGCTGGGGCATATCGGACTCTTGGACTAGCCTCTCCTTGCCCACAACTCTATCTATTTCTTCCGTTGCTTTGTTAAGGAGTTCAGGCTGGTTTAACATCTCCGCCATTGCCCATTCCACTGCGTTTGATGGATTGTCAACCGCTTCGATCATAATCTCCTGCATATTAGGTTATGCATGTTTATGTTAGAATGTAAACCATTTAGATCATTTTGTGTCCGTGGCCTATGCACAGAGAGGCACCAGGATGTTACAGTTTTTCTGATTCATATTAGATCGAACACTCTAGGGAGAAGGATTTGACTTTACCATGGTCAGCGCTCGAACTTCTTGTGGCGTCAGCAATGGCTTCCCTTGCGAGTTTTTAAGCATAATCAAAACATCTAACAAGTCTTGAGGCTCTTCTTCATTTCTCTTCGAACTCGAATCGTCCCTCCATCGTCTGATCCTCTCGCTTATAATGGGTTCGTGCAACCTCTGAAGTGTCCTCGCACTGTCTTTTACTTCTTTCTCGTGCCCGTCAAGGTCGAGCCCCACCAAGAATGGGAAATAATCAGAAACGCAAAACGCATAGAGATACTGCAGTGCATTGAAGATTGCATCTACATGTTGTTCTTCATCAATGGTTGGCCCTCCATCTTGCCTTCCCTTGCCAAAGTATCTCTTGTTGAACATCAACTTCCTTATCACATTTCCACAATAGTGTCTCGTGGTGGTTCTCAAGTTCACTTGATGACATTTGGCTTGGCATAGGTTAAAGACATATTTTACTAGGTTATCGGCTTCCTCTGCTCTCTTGTCGTGGAGCCACTTGTGCCGCGCCGGGCATACCACCTCCGAAACCAAGACCCGCCTCATCTTCTTCCATTGCTCGCCGTAGGGCGAGAGGGCTGCTGTCAAGTAGCCGCTACTGAATGTGCGGGACGATATGGAAACCGGCCTTGAGGCGAACAAGGAGTCCTGTTTCCTGAGGAATTCTCGGGCGATTGCTGGATTGGTGACAGGAATGACATGCGTGCTTCCGAGACGGATGCATGCTATCTCGGTGTTCATCTCCTTCATCAGGCGATGGATCCACCGGAAAACGGGCTTGTTGCGAAGCAAGTCCGGTGCGCAATTGACCACTGGCCACGGGGCAGGGCCCGGAGGGAGTGGGAATGGCTTATGTTTGTTTCCAACGGTTTTGCGACAGAACTGTTGTTTGATGATATTACATAAAGCGATGAGTGTGAAGAGAAGTAGGGCTAGGGTGGCGGAGTTCATTGTGGCGGCAGAGGCCGGAGCGTTTGTTGATGGCTATTGGTATGTATATCTTTGCCCGTGGAGGTTTTCGAAGCTAGGGTTTTGCTATGAAAAAGGAGAAAGGAAAGTTTGCATGGTGAAGCAAACATGCACGTAGGACGCCTTTAAATAGAAACGGAGGCAAACTAATGCGCTGACTATTCTCAACAACCGTTTGTATTCGTTCTGTGACAATGGAGATGAATTTTCTTTTGGGCAATGTTAGGAGTTTCGAGATAAACGTGTGAAGATGAGATTCAGGTTTGATTTTTTTTTTTTTAAAGTGGTCGAAGATTCACGTGTGATCATTCTTTCACAAAACAGCTTCGTAAGAAGTAAAGATACTAAGGTCAGTGTCCTAACGTGGGTGGTACTGGCAGAGACAGAAACGTGCAAATGAGCTTGGGACTTGGGACAAACCGGACAGCGACGGTATGTTTTTTATCCTAGGATTTCTTTGTAGGCATTCGGTTTTTGGATTCTGTTCAACGTAACATGGTGGAGACATGCGTTTTTTTTTCTTTTTCTTTTTCTTTTTTTCTAATTCTAAAGAGACACGTGCGTTTGCATCCCCATATTTGTCCTGTGGTCTCGTCTCTCAATCTGTTTGACTGGGAAAACGATTCTTTTTCCATTTTCAGATCATTGGCACCTACCTGCAGTTTGGACCGTCTCGGATCTTTTAAAAGTTTGTTCTGTGCCCTTCAAACCCTTTCAACTCGTGCTCCTCCGTATGTATGATCGAATTCTTCTCTAACCCGGCTTAGAAATTTGGTTGGTTTGCTCACGTGGCAAATATTGTCAGTTGATGTTGAGAGGGCAAGGAAAACAACGAAAATAGTGCCATAATTTTTGTACGGCGCTCATTTCAGTGTCATAACACTTTTTCGCTCAATTCAGTGTCATATGGAAAGTACGATCATTCACTTTAGTCTAGTTTTCGATAGATTATCCTACGTGGATTCTCTATTTAATTTTGCGTTTCAAAGTGAAAAATTTTGTCCACTGTGTCTCTCCCTTCAATGGAAACAATGTCTTTTCTCTCTTTGAGGGAAACCAGTCATTTCTCTCTTGAATAAAAAGGACATGGTTTCTCTCCTAAAACTTTCTCCTCATACAGCTTAAAAAATTAGAAGATATGCCTATGTATCCCATTTTAAGTCAAATAGATCGATAAAAGCAATTAAATCAATTAGACTTTGATTAGTTAATACTTTTTTTTTTCTTTTTCTTCTTTTTCTTTATAAAAAAAATCATTTGTTTTCTCATACCTTAAGTAGAGCAACTCTGAAATATCTCAAAAGAAATTCTTTAAGCATTTGATCTTCGGAATGATCTCTGTTGAAATATAACCATGTTAAATAACTAGGATTTTGCAACTAAATCAACGCAAAAAGCCAAAAAATAAACGATAAACGATAAAAATGTCAGATATTGCGTAGTTCGATCTAAATGTCGGCACCAATTTACAAAGAGAAAGCCGAGTTATAATCGCTCAGTATACTCGTATTTTTCGCATCTAAATTATACCTCAATTCGATATAGTAAACTCGCGGCACAAATCAATCACTGCGTTGGAGCTCCTCGTGCGACACAAGAAGAAAACGTCACCGACAGAATCTATGTCGTCTTAGTTGTTCGTCTTGACGAGTCTCTACGGCAATAAGAAAAGAAAGAACATGCGCGCGTCTGGGTCCCTCTCTCGGTCAAGCCCTTGTTGACAGACCATTGCTCGAGAAAGGAGGCACGTGCAGTGCACGTTCCTTCTTTTCTCCCGGTTGAGGACTCTCTTTTTAGACTGGGACCCACGGAAAATCTTTTCTGTGGAAGACATGTACACCCCCTAAGCTTGGTCAACGGTCAAACTCGGAGATTAAGTTGGGCCTCATACATGCGAACTCAAACGGGAGACATAATATAATAATCTCTAACCCCTTTTTTCTTTGTCTCATTTGGAAAACTCGCACGTCCGTGATTTGGTTCGATTGGACCTACGGCACGAGGTAAGTCCCTAGACTTTTTGGAATTTAAATCCCACCCTTGTCACTTATAGGAGTCCAAGGTACAATCACCTACTTTTCATCAAATAAAAAAATCACAATTGACGACCATACCGACCAAGCCATATCGCCTTCTATCGAGAATCTTAACAACCCGTTAGAAGATGATGATCACATGATTTCGTGGGGCTTAGGACATTGTTTAGCTATCTCTAACCCCTTTTTTCTTTGTCTCATTTAGAAAACTCGCACGCAAGTGACTTGGTTCGATTGGATCTACGGTACGAGGTAAGTCCCTAGTCTTTTTGGAATTTAAATCCCACCCTTGTCACTTATAGGAGGCCAAGGTACAATCACCTACTTTTCATCAATTAAAAAAATCACAATTGACGACCATACCGACCAAGCCATGTCGTCTTCTATCGAGAATCTCAACAACCCGTTAGAAGATGATGATCACATGCTTTCGTGGGGCTTAGGACATTGTTTAGCTATCTCTAACCCCTTTTTTCTTTGTCTCATTTAGAAAACTCGCACGCAAGTGACTTGGTTCGATTGGATCTCCGGTACGAGGTAAGTCCCTAGTCTTTTTGGAATTTAAATCTCTCCCTTGTCACTTATAGGAGGCCAAGGTACAATCACCTACTTTTCATCAATTAAAAAAATCACAATTGATGACCATGACGGCCAGGCCGTGTCGTCTTCTGTTGAGAATCTCGACAACCCGTGAGAAGATGATGATCACATGCTTTCGTGGGGATTAGGACACCGTTTAGTTGTCACCAAATAGGAATTGCATCTCCTCAATTTGCTCCTTATTTTGCTTTTTCACGTGATGGCTAGCAAGAATGGCCAATTCATATTGCTTGTAAATGTGGCTTTCAAACACGTCATGTAAAAAAAATGGGGGTGGTAATAGGAAAACCAATTAAATGGTAATTTTGTTAAGACGAAGACCGCTGTTGTTCGATTAGAACAAAGACTAAGGACGCGGCTAAACAAGTGGACAACGGAAGGGAAAAGGCCGAAATTGCAGTCGAAGTGGTTTCGGCACGAGCGCATACGGTCCAGTCAAGGGGAAATCTTAAAATAAATTTAAAAAAAAAACACAAAAATGTATGACTGTTTATTTGATTGTCAAGTAAAGTAACGTATCAACACCATTAGAATTTTGCTAACTTTCAAACGGATTAATAAATTACCGAATCTTCTTGAATTTTACAAGTGTCTTAAGTAATTTGCAAACACTATAATGGATTTACCAACACTACCATAAATGATTACAACTTCTTCGAATTGTTACAAGTTTAGTTAGTAAAATATCAACCATACAAAGAATTTGCCAACCATCTTAAAAAATATATATAGAGGTAAGTATACTACAAATGTCATAACTTTTGCACGGCGTTTACTTATGTACAACAACTTTTTTTTTTGTTCACGTGATTGCCTCAAATTTCAAAAATCAATCACTTGAGTGACACTTCTGGCGAAAATCGTTCATTTGAGTGTCACGTCAGCTTTTTCGACTGCCACTTGTCATTAAAAAAATAAATAAAATCAAATTAAAATCATTTCGCTAGTGCCACATCATCTTTTTTGACTGCCACATGTCATTAAAAAATAAATCGAATCAAATTGAAATCACTTCCCCGGTGCGATGTCGGCTTTCCAGCGTCCACGTAAGTGATTTCACTTAAGTGATCGATTTTTGAAAGTTATGTCGATCGAAAAAAAAGTTATGGCACTCAAGTGAGTGTGGTACAAAAGTTATTTCACTTTTGATATACTTACCCCTAACAAAATGGTAAGATATCGACTCCTTGTTGAGATATATTGCGGAAACGCTAATGGATCTTGCAAATAAGTAAAAAAAAAAATTACCAAAGAAATTACGAAGAACAATAATAGACATCAAATTTTATGTGGTTCGGTCTGAATATCAATACATTCGTTCACGAGGAGAGACAACAATATAATTCTCTATAATTAGATAGTCGAATTTACAATCGCTCATGCAATTGAGTGTTTTCTCTACCTAGATTGAGCCAAATGCAAATCCACAAATATTATCTCGCAATTTCCCGCAGAGAACTCGCCAAGAAAAAACTCATAGAGAAAAAAATACAATATTCTTCTTATTTGCCCTACGAACGGCTTTGCAAAAGAATGTCGTTCACGTTGTATTCTTCGTTCGGCTTCCTTCTTGTGCGGGTCGGTGGGTTACATTGCAAAACAAAACCCACACACTTTGTCGTTCTCTGCGCGTGCCGCACAATAGTTATGCAGCCCCACTATGCGGTCAGACTGGATTTTATTTCCATTTCTTGACTTCGCTTGGCCCCACATGAATAATACTGAAGCCGTCCACCTCTTGCTCAACCGGTCAACTTGGATAAGCACAAGAAACCATATTGTTGACCGAATCTTGCGATATATTTCAAACGAATAACAATCTACAATTATCCAAAGAAACCACCCTAAAGTAAATCCATGACGTCGATCAATGACGCACTTGATTATAAAAATAAATAAATAAATAAATAAAATCTTATACACGAATCCAGTTTGTTAAGAAATATATCTTCTTCTATATTCAATATGAATCTGTACGATATTACAATCGACCTTATATACAATAAATGAGCCAACTCTATCATATCAGTAAATTGGGAAAAAAAAATTCTCTAATTGATAGGAATTGCAGCTCACGCCAACAGTTTCACGGGCCGCTCAAAATTCGAGGCATAATATAGCGCTACTTTAAGATTATACAAGTGCATAAAGTAAAATACCAGCATTATAAGGAAGTTTTTTTCGTAAGTTACTACCTTGTTCGGAAACTTACAAGTGTGATCAGTAAAACGAATTTACCAACACCCTAATAAACTCATAAGTTTCCAACTTCTTTCACATTTCGCAAGTGCTATTAGCAAACTGTGAACACTATAACGAATTTATCGACGACCCTTTCATTAGTAAGTTCCTGACTTCGTTAAAAAGTATACAAGTATGGTTGGTAAAAATATCATCCCTATAAGGAATTTACCAATATCATTAATTGAGTAAAGTATCAGCCCCATAGGGAATTTTATCATTATCATTAATTGAGCAAATTCTTAAATTTTCTCAAATTCTACAATGTGATTGCTCATTTACCATGATAAATTTGATGACGTACAAACTGATTAGCATGTCACAAACTTTATAAATGTGGTCAGTCTAGGAAAAATTCAAATAAACATCTTGAAGTAGCGTCGTTTTCTCAAAAGAGTTTTCAAAGTGTGACTTATTTCAAATAAGGCCTTAACTTAGGCACGGCAATCTCATAACACGGGGGAAAATAATGGCAAAAGATTGAGCTCGAAATCAAAGGATGTTAAATGAGTATCTTAATAAAAATTAACAGCAATTAGACACATCCATTAGCAATGCCAAAATATAGGAACTTATATTTCAAAGGACGCTCGAAATAAAAAGCAAAGCACAACATTTTCATTAATTATGTACGTGCATTATCACGACATTTGTAACAATCAAATATGGACACATGCCGGAAACAACTCACAAGAAACCTTTAAAAACCCTAAATTTCTCCACCTATCAACAAATTTAATCGACTTATTATTACGGCGTCAAATCATATTTAGTCACGCAAGCGATGCAAGTCTTTTCGTTCCTCTCCCTTCATCCTTACAAATAAACACCAGGCCTTCACTATTTCTCCATCCACTCTCATGATTTTTATGTCTTCCTTAGTCGTAGACCCTACCCTAGCTTCAATCATGGCTTTGAAATGCTTACTCCTCTTGCCCACCCTCGCCCACATAGCGGCCGATGGAGCCGCAGCTCGTGAAATAAAAGCCCCCGCCGTAACTCGGCACCAACCTACTAAAGCCGGGCCTCAACTTGGTGTTATGGCTCAAGGCCATCGAAACCGGCAGTAGACCGGTCGAATGCTGGAACGCGCTGGTAGAACTCGAGTCGTGCACCGATGAGATCATCCTCTTCTTTCTCAATGGGAAACCAAGCTTGGTGCTGGATTGTTGGGGCGTGGTTCATATTTTTCATTGATAGAAAAGTACATTGATCTAATTTTTTCCCTTGTAATTAAGTGATGCAACAAGAGATACAAGGTGCTAATTAAAGTGGAATCAACTTCTAGATGTAGCCCTACTTTCAGAATGAACCAAGATAACCCTTGTGTCGATTTCCTTTTTTCTTGCTTTGAACATTACTTCGTTTGTAACTTGCGTGATGAATCTGTTGGGAAAACAGCGGATAACTTTTCCTCTTTAACTAAACTTGTAAGAAACCGAATTGAGCACAACCAATGGAAATATATAAATCAAGAGAAAATAAAACACCAAAATTTTTGCGTGGAAAACTCCTTCAATGCGAATGATAAAAATCACGAGATCGATCACGGTGTTTATCCGAATCTCCACTATATATTAATCATTTAGGTACACAACCTTGCTAAATACAACAACAATAAAATCTCAAACTATAAGTGGAGATCAAGCAACAACATCACCTTATACGAGAGAATCGGCTGAAAATCACCCCCAAAATTGCAGTCTCGAAATACCCATAAACAGCTACAGTAAATATCTTCAAATCACGATTCAACCGGATGAAAATCACCCCAAAAATTGCAGTCTCTTGAGCATCAATGTCATTTGAATGTTACTGATCACCCTGAGCCTGATCTTGAACCTGTTGATCATTCTGAGTCTGACCCTGAACCTGCTGATCTGGTGTCTAACATTGAACAACATCTTCAATTTGATCATGCAATTGTTCCTGCAACTCAAAGGTGGGATTGTATCAACTAGCATATCAGAATCGCAGGAATATGTCTTCTTCATTTTCTCAATATCCCAAATGGTCTCGTTCTCAATGAATACTACATCTCTACTTGTGATAATTTTCTTTGCAACTGGATCATAAAGCCCGTATCCAAATTCATCAAAACCATAACCAAGAAAGATACAATATCGTGTCTTGACATCTAACTTGGACCTTTCATCTTTAGGAACATGAAAATAAACTTTGCAACCAAATACCTTTAGATGATCATATGAAATTTCCCTTGCAAACCAAACTCTGTCTGAAACATCATTATCTAAAGCAGTAATAGGAGAAATATTAAGAACATGTACCACTGTACTCAAAGCCTCGCCCCAAAAATATTTTGGCAATTTTGCATCTGAAATCAAATATCTGGCTCTCTCAATCAATGTTATGTTTATTCTTTCCGCTGCACCATTTAACTGAGGTATTTTAGGAGGTGTCCTCTAATGTCGAATTCCTTATTGCTTGCAATATTCATCATATGGTTCAATAGACTCACCACCGTTGTCCGAACGAATACATTTCAACTTATTTCCAGTTCGTCTTTCAATTGATTCCTAAAACTACTTGAATGCATTTAACACTTGACCCTTCGTCTTCAAGAAATAAACCCATAATTTTCTTGAATAGTCATCAATGAAAGTCACAAAGTATGCTGCGCCACCAAGTGTTAGTGGTTTTATTGGACCACAAATATCTAAATGCACCAGTTATAGCAACTCTAATTTTCTCGAAGGCGGATGACTCTTGAAAGAAACTCTTTATTTTTTTTCCTGCTAAACAATATACTCACTTTTCAAGTTTTACACTCTTTACCCCAGAGAGTAAACCATTTTTAGCTAACAAGCCAATTCCTTTCTCATTTATGTGACTAAGCCCCTTGTGCCATAATGCAGTTGCATTCTCATCTTCCACAAGGCACTGTAGCACCATTATTTGGCGTTGCAGCACCTCCACCCCTTTGACTCTACTATAAAGCAAAGTCGAAGCCTTCCTCTCCTTCGCTTAAAAAAACTTCTCTCGCTCTTGCACTCTCTGATCACTCTTGCGCTTTTAGAAGCTTGATGTTAATTTTGCTATAGTTATTTTTTGCAGTTTGGTATGTATAGATTTATTTATTTGGTTGTTAATAATCACGTTTTCAATTTTGTCTAATATTTTGATAATAGTGAAGCTGGTCTTCTCGATCAGTGCATTCTCCTGGCATTTAGAGATTTTCAGTCGACACGTGCTCTCCCTCGATAATTTGAGGTTAGTTTCATTGTAGTTATTATTTACAATTTTATAAGTGCAGATTTATTTATTTAGTTGTTATTTACACTTTAAGAGAGCGACATCAATATCTATGATAACGAAGGACAACACTTGGCTTATATCTTCATTACGATGAAGAAAATTTAATGAACAAGTGAAAGCCATTGAAAGTTGGACTAAGGAAGATTACATTGGGAATTATCGACACATGATTTTCAATTGCCCTTTTTTAGTTTCTTTCTGAAAATTCATATAAAATTCATAAAAAAATTGCAAAATTGTAAAATCAACTTTGGTGCCCTTGGCCAACCCAAGGAACCATTTTTGACCAAAAAATATTTTTTTTTTGTATTTTTCACTTTTTGGTATATTTAGAAAATATGAAAATATCCAAAATTCAAGAAAAATAGCATTTGAGGTCACAAAAATATGAAAAAATAGTCAATATTTTTCTTTTAATTCCTTTGTCTTCTTGACCTCATAAAAATTCCAAATTCAAGTTTAATTTTATGTGTTTTTTTGTTACAAGTATGATTAAATTTGGTAAAAAAATGTCAATTGAGTCTTTTAATTTACAATTTTGGCATATTTAGGGTTTGACATTCAATATGATTGTCCTTAATTTCAATTTAGCATAATTATTTGCATAAATTACTCAATTACATGAATTATGTAAAATTACATACTTAATTGCAATTTAGTCCATGAATTTGGGCATAATTGAAATTATTTTCAATTCAAGGGCTATATTTACAAATTGAAACCATTACCCAATGTTTTTCATCATTTTGAGTCGATTGGCATCGGTGATTTGGTCCAATTTGACCATTTGAGTCTTCAATTTCATAATTTTTTAAATTACAATTAAGGAGAAATTTGGGGCTTTTGTAGAAATTGACATGAACTTTTGGGCAAAATCACATTTTTAGATAATATTTATGCCCTAAGTTCGATTCAGATGTTTAATTGCAAAAATTCACCATTGATTTCGATTAATTTTGGAAGTTATAAGTTGGAACTAGTCTGCTACAATGCATCTTCTTCCTCCCATGCGCGCCATTTTAATAGTTCGAACATGTGGATTTTGATCGCAAAATTGGACTAACAATTGGCTTCAATTGGTAAAATTGATGGAGGCGTTTTGTCGTCCATGAAGTTTAGCGTCTATCATGACCAGTCCGACAGCATGGGTTCATCAGAGTCGCGTCGACGAGACGGTAATGTGTCGCGGTCAACTTTGCTCAAATGCAAAACCAAACCAAGCCGAAATTTGCTTGAAATTCAATCACCGGAAGGCCTAAAAAGATTGGTTACTTCATTCTCGGTGATCACTAGTCGTCGGTGACCATTTCGTACTTGACGTGCAAAGGTCACCAACTCACCCTCCCCTGGACGGCCAAAATTTTTGAGAGGGGATATAACAATAATGGACTCATTCTTGGAGGGGAGATTGGCATTCTATTTCAGAGGAAGAACAGAATTGAAAGAGAGAGAGAGAACGAGGGAAAGAACTCATCCTCTAACCCCGGTCGTTGATGGCTTGAGCTCAACCTGCAAGTGATCAGCGACGGCGATTTAGGCTGAATCGAGTTGCAATTCCACTTCAAAAAGCTTCCTATAGCTCCACAGAGTCGATTGCACCTACCCGCGCCACCTTTCATCTTGAGAAACGGTAATTCAACCATCGAGCTCTATATTTGACCTTCAATGGCCGATCTTCATTTCGATTTCAATCCTTGCAATTGACGTGTGCGAAACATATCTGTGACATCACTGATCATGGCTCCGTGTTTTGATTGCATTGAAATCGAGTCAAACCTCGCATTCGAACCTCGTCGCCATTACCAATTCAATCGAAGTTCTTCTAGGTTATCCCAAACCTTACCATGTCAATCTAACCTATAGGTAAGTCTCTTGAACTTGAGACGAAGCTATCCTATGATTGAATTGTCCAGATTTTGTGTAAATTACGCGAATGAACTTCCATGGTCGTACTCGGCATTTTTGCATGATGTTCGTGATTTTGTAGATGGAATGTTTCGATTTTGATATATGTGAAACTTGACGATAAGGCGAGTTGAATGGGACCAGTTTTGTGCTAATCGGTCTAGGTTTAGTTGTCCATCAGCGCCGGAGAAGCCTCGGCCATCCATTCCGTAAGGGTCAGGAGGTTGAGACGAAGCCGACGTGGCTGGTCAAAGAGTCTGCATCCTAGGTGTCAGTCTGTCATTGGTCTACGTATTTGCCTAGTCAGCATGGTCGTTAGGGTCTGTTATTCAAATAAACAGATCGGACGACTTAGATAAATGAAGTCTAATTTTTAATGACCGTCCGATTAGAAATTAGGAATATTCGAAAATGGTTTTAAAATTTTAAAATCAAAAAAGATTGAAACGTTGCCGTTTAGGTTAAGGGTCGAGCGACGTCATTTAGGTTAGTGAGGATGGACGGACCAGATCAAGTCTTGGATTTTAATCATGACCGTAGATTTAAGTAATCAGATTTGATGGATGAGGTTTGGTCATTTTTTTATCTAAGCAGTAGGTTTTAATAAGCCGATCCTAAGGCCGCGGAGGCGCCACGTAATTCAATAGGAACCGTCGGATTAAATCCGAATAAATAAATAAAAATGATACGGCGTCGTTTTGAGGCTTGGTCTCGCGTGTCTAGGTCTGGGCCAAGTTCCAATCCGAGTGGGTCAGATTGACCCCTTCCAAATCATTTTTTAATAAAAAATTCCTAGAAAATTCTAAAAAATGTTAAAAAATCCTAGAAAATTCAAACAAATCCAGAAAAATTCTCAAAATTCTCAAAAAATAGGAAATGGATTGGTTTGGTGACCAATCCTATTTCCATCATATTTTGACTCTATATTTCATTTGAAATGACAATTTCATCCTTCTTGGGTAAATTATTCCAAAACTCTTCAAAATTATGATTTTACCCCATAAGGGTGAATTGTATCAAAAACATTCCTGAGCCTTGATTAACAATTCTCTAGGAAAATAAGGCTTTATTAGGGATGTCACACTGTATTCATGTGATTTATCTGCTTGTTTTGGATTCTTAATTTGCGCACTCATTTTATTAAATGTGTCTGCTAAGATAGTTATTCTCATCTGCGTGAATTCCTAGATTTAGAATTCGTACCTCACTCGTCTGCATGAAATCATATGGTTAGATAAATCATTCAACTTAGGTACCTAAAGGGCGTCAACTCTAATAGTTGGCGTAACAAAGTCCTCAATCTCATTTCTCTGGTTATCGCAAAATCAAATAAAATGCTCTTAACTGTTCGATAGGGTTTCCGATCGTGCTCTCCGCAAAATGATCGGTGGCGACTTCTTGGCATGTACACGCATTACGTGTCACTAGACCACACCGAAGGTCGACCACGTATCCCGCCGTTACGACTTGGGTAACGGGCCTTGAGAGAGGCCCTCGTTCGACCAGACGGAACAGCACATTAACCCGTCGAAATCTCATCGCCCTCCAGCAAACGATTTTTCAAGGGTCACGACAGGAATCGAAAGCATTAAAAGGTGGGACGACTACCACTTTTAATTCCTTCAATTCCCAATGTGATCTTCCCTAGTCTGACTTCCGGTGGCTTTCACTTCTTTATTGAATTTTTTGCATAGTATTGATGAGCTATAAGCCTAGGTTTGTCCTTTGTTATCTCAAATATTGATGTCACCCTTCCAATAATTTTCACCGAGGATCACACGGCCTAATATAGCCTTGACATTCATTGCATTTGATATATTGATTGCTATAATGTTTACTAAAATGTATGTGCGAAATAATTTATAATTTCTTTAGCAGAATATCATCTATACATTTTGCAATTGTGCATTGGAGAGGTAGAATAGTGCAAAAAGAATATGGAGCAGATTGTGAAGGTGGACAATCTACCTGGTTCGAGTTTACAAACATATGGACATTTGATGTGTTACGTGCCACGATTGAGAGCGCGTTGAATATTACAGGAAACCATTACATTGATAGCCTAATGTATAAATGTCCAAATGTAGCTCAAGATTTTTTCGTATATGATGCTATGGAGGTGCGTGATGATGCTATAGTTTGGATGATCCAGGAGTTTGCACTTCAGGCTGGTGGGATGGGGTTTGTAGTGTTTTATGTTATTATAGCTGAACGCCAAGTAATGAATGATTACCACGCGTGGGAAGGTTCCAATGCTGTGAAGAAGAAGATGTTGTGCATAGTTGGTATGTTGAGTCCGATGATAGTGATGATGAAGAGGTTAGTGATGAAGAAGATGCTACTTTGATGAACACTGATGCTGGTGATGAAGAAGATGTCAGAGATGACAATATGGAGGGTTACTGCAGCACTCAATATAGTAATCTCATTCAGCCATTGGTACATCCACCGCCCTACTCAGATATCGACTTTGATATTGTTGCACTGAACAAGTGATTGTTGACACCTAAATTTTAATTTTTTTTAACTATTCATTTTTCACAAAAATGAGAATTAATTTTAGTTCTCGCCAAAATAATTAATTAAATTTTCGTACATTGCATATTTAATTTAGTTTTTCATGCATTACGTTTGCATCATATTGTAGCGATGATAAAGATTTTAGCTTAAGTTGATGAATGATTGGGGTTGGCATAACATGAAGAAATTCAGCTGATGAATGGGGATCATGCCAAAAATTCTAAGAAAGCTTGGACCTATTTTCAAAGATTAATTGGGCTATTCAAGGCTCAATTAGAAAAGATTTTAAAAACGGGACTATTTCGTAATTAAATGAAAAGCGTGACCCCTTACACACCATTATAAATACACATGTAGGGTTCACTTTAGGGGATCTCTTCTCTTTCTTGAGTTGAGAGCCATTCCACAAGAGAGAAACACAGGTCTCAGAAGGAAAAGAGAGAGGGATTCTTTGTTTTCCATATGGAGTGAAGCAAATGGGAGACAAGTATTCGCAAAGAAGTTCGAAGGACTTTCACTCTTTCTTATCCCCCAAACCGAAGCCATCAGACAATAGAAAAAGGGAGTTTTTGTTGACTGATTATAAAAGGCTTTGTCTTTTTGCTTCCTTGGGAGTCACTGAACAAAGTGACACCTCCAGTATTGCTCCTATACATATGCCCACCAACTGAGACTTGGAGAAGCCCCTGTGCAGGCTATCGGCGTAGTTCATAGGGCCACTTCATTGAATATACACATCCAGACTCTCAAGGAAATTTTGACAGAAGACGTGAAGACAAAAGGAGGAGAACTCATGTTCTGCCGGGGACGCATCACTGCATGCGCCATTCCATTGTTGCTTCTGACAGAGTCCTTTTTGTCCATGTGAATACAGCCATTCAAGCCGGTGACCGACAGTCTAGTGCTCCCTGCGTGCGTCCAAGTCGTACCAGCACCACTCCTCACTTCGACGTCGCTGCGGTGTCCCAATCCAAGCCGTTCCAATCCTCCAAGCCTACTTCGCAAATTTCCTGGGAACCGCATTCAGAAAGCATATTTTGCAATTTAGGTAAATTCCCTAATTCAAATATTTTGAATATTTGATTGCAAAATTGTTTTGAATTGCCTTGTTTTAAAAATTGCATGGGAAGCTCAGAATATTTCATCGCTTGATTTGGAAGATTTGCACGTTAAATTTAGAAATAAAAAATTCTAAATAAATATTTTGATAAATCCTTACTTGGCAAATTGGAAAATTGTGATTTGACTAAGATATTTTTGGGGCCTTGATTAATAATCTGGTTAATCTAGAAAATCTTTTTGAATATATCCAAGATACTCACGATATTAAAATATTCTCAAAATGTGATCGATTAGGAAAATTTCTTAAATTCGCAACCGCACACATGGAAATAAGTCTATATAATGAAATTATTTCCATAATGTGTATTTCGAATTTTAGGTCGATCTGTCAGGCTTCAGATCGAAACTTAATTTGAAAGATTCTGCGACATTTATATTTTCATTAAAAGATTTGCAATCTTAATTTAAACTCATCCATAAAAATCCTAAAACAAAAAAAGCAAGAAAATTCAAATAAAAATCATTCATGTCTTATGTTCAATTTTCATGTCAGAAAATCTCATAAAATCAAAAGGTGTAGCAATATATGGTTTTTTAAAAGCACGTCTTATCATTTTTTTAGAAAGATAGGATTTATGATTTTCTAGAAATCCTATCTTGTGGATCACACTCAACAAACAAAATATTTTGAATCCATTTCAACTTTTAAAATATGTAAACGTAGGGTGGAAAGATTTTCTTAAAAAATTTAGGAATTAATGCAAATTAAATCCGAAAACTTTAAGTTAATCTTAAACCTTAAACTAATTCATTCTCATTTTTCATTAATTTTTAATTTCAAAAATACATCAAAAATACAAAAAAAAAAAATCATAAAAAGAAAACCCAAAAAATTGCACTTTTGAACTTCAATTTAGAATTCATCAAGATCGCCAAATTGAACAATTTTCATAAAATTGGTACCAAAAGTGCATTAATTGAAAAATTAATGTAACCAAGTCCCGAACTTATAAAATAGTTTTCTCCCACTATTTTATTTAAGCTTCTAATCAACCTACCAAGAAATGATTAGTGGGGCTCCTAAAAAATTAAAATCTTTTCTCAAGATAATCACTTGAACCATAAGCTACGATTTGGTAGGTAGAACTTGGGAGATTTCGAGCTAGGTTATTTAATTTAATTAAATAATCTGGTAATACATTAACCAAAAAATTGAAAACCCGATTTTTTAGTTCGCGACAACGATCGATTAAATAAATAGACAGAACGAGTAAAGTAAATCGAACACAAGATGTATGTGATTCTGTCGAAGAGACCAACATCCACGGGGAGAACAGCAACAAATTCCACTATAGAATGGGCGATACAATTCGAATATTACAAATACACTCGTGTCACTCAAACAATCTTAGTGTTTTCTAACCCCAATTACATCCAAGAACACACATAGTGTTTAGCCCAAATTATTAGCTAAATAATCTATCAATCTTGCAAAAGAATTAAAACACAAATCTAATTTTAAGATTTAATCATCTTCAACACTTGAATTCTTGATGTAATTCCGCAAACAAAATCCACGAAGAATAACCTTCGCCAAGCACTCGAGGACGCTTCAAGAAACCCTACTCAATCACTCGTCAACTCGGTGCTTCCACGATACAACCCAGCCACGGCGCTTTTCTCTTTTTTTTAATACAAAATTGGGTCCACAAACAAAACCAACTAAGAAAACCCTTATTGAAGAAAAAATCCAACGTGAAAAGGAAACTCTGATTTACTTATCTGCTTTTTTTTTTAACCAAAGTCAAAACTGAACAATACAAGCCCATCAAATCTTTCCCTTTAGTCCTTTTATAAATTCCCCTTGCCTGATAACCTTTTGCACGCTAACTTCACTTTTGGATTTATCTTTCCCTTTTTTTTAACGGTCAAAACCGTGGATTCCAAAGTGAAGTAGATTTCATACATCCAATCTTGCAAAAAGATATTAACGCAAGATATTATATTTTTCTCGATTTCTTATATCAGTAAAATATTCGATTCAAAATATTCACATTTTCATTTTGGACTCAAACTCGAGACATATTTTAATAGACATGATGCAAGATGATACAAGAGCCAAGCCGGGCGGTATGGTATTTGATCCATCAAAATAATTTGCTATTGGCTAGATATTTCCATCATGGGATGCGGTGAGGCTGGCTGCGAAAGAGTACTCAATGAGAATAAATCATATATTTCGGTATGATGCGACAAGAGCTAAAGAATATGTGATCAAATGTGATAATCCGAATAGGCCGCGCGTCACGCCCCACGTTTCGGGCACGAGCACGCGACTCCCTACAAGCAGATCAAGATATATCTCGTGGTCCCAGGATTCACATATAAATCGAGAGATACATCACAGAACAAGCATTCGGAAGCGACGACATTAAAAATTACTCCGTACAAATATAAAGTGGGACCTGGATAGCGAGAATACTAATAATACATAATACTCGAATGTTCATACATGTGCATAGCAAACTAGATCCGCTAGTTAGTAGGTGTGACGGGGTAAGTACAACAGAGGTCCATCATCATCACAAAAAAGAAACGAACATTAGGGTCATCATCAAACTAGCAGACCAAGAAAAACGGAAACTCCTAGGTCGAGCTACTGGAGTCGTCGATCTACTGCTCAGCCTCCTCAATGGACTCGTACTCCGAAAAGGTCTCCGAGCAAACCTCTACAGTGTCCTCCATGGTCTCGTCAACAAACGGCTCCACCAGGTCATCCTCGGTAGCCTCGACCAATATGATCTCCTCAGTGTCCTCCAGGGTCGGGGTACTCTCAAGGTCATTCCTCGAGCCAGCGACTGACCCCTCAGCTTCTATCGAATGCCGGGTGGGATGGCACTTTTTAGGGATCGCTTCATGAGGCACTTCAGTAGGCTTCAGTGGCCCAGTAGATACATCCCCTACCTTTCGGAACCATGCCTCATACCTATGAGGTTTACAGCTACTACCACCCTCGTCTACCCAAACGATTGTACATTTCCTAACATAAATAGTCCCCTGCCCGTCAGGGAACTCATCAAAATAAACCGACATCTCCTTAAGGTCGCCAAACCTGATGGGCCACATTCTCAGGGCCTAGGATTTGTAAAGAAAGGGGTCCCACAACGAGGTGAAATATACATCTCAGTAAGGTGGGTTCTAATCCTAGGTTAGGCTGAGAATTCGGTTAGGCTGACGATACAATCACCAGCACTTCATACAAATAAACGCATGGGGCATTCAACTATCAATAACAACACACAGATATCAAGCATGCAATCATGGCATCATAACACATCAATAGGATCATGCACACATCGCCATGTCGAATCACCACTTCCGCCCTTCCAGCCTGTCTCACTTCCATGCCTGCATTTAGAACGTCTCAGGCTCGGTCGGCGTAAATGCATCAAACTGTCTCATTGACAAACCCGCGCAAACGCATTAGGTTTTCAATGTTACTCCAAGCCTGTGTCGACACATCACAACTCCGTCCCGCGTTTCAACGTATCAGGACTATGGCCTTCACAAACTTGTGTATTATACGCCTCAGGGTTCTATTCAATTCAAACCCCGCTCCTCAGCACCTCAGGGCATTCATCATACAACCCCGCATCTCATATGCCTCAGGGTATTACAACGTCTTAGACATGCCATAAGTTTAATTCAATTTATACACATAATGCCAAGTGCAAACTCATGCACAAACAATACACTTATGGCAAGCAAAACAATCAAATTTGACATTCAAACATGGTAATCTACTCAAGCACAAGCATTGTCACACGTTTAAGTCCTCTATACCATTCTAGGACGTACATTGGGTCATCACGTTATAAACCTCCAAAAATCGGTCCATACACGTATAAATCGCCCAATGTCCAATCTTCCTATCAAAGGTTTAGGATTCCCCTTACCTCAAGCTTAGTGCAACACAATCCTATTCCCAAGCACCTCAAGAGTTCGATCCAAATGGTCCAAGTACAACTCAACCGCGCAACCTAAGGAAATTTCATCCAATCGTTAATTTCCTTGCCCAAATCATCACCCCACTAAACATACACCACATGGACCTATTAATTAACATCCTCATACTTCTCAATGATGAATTTGGTGCTCAATTACAACCATCAGCAGCTCCCACAGAACCGGTATGCACAGAACCGAACCGGTCAATTTTTGGTTCTGTGTATATCCTAACTAACCATTCCTTAAACTACCTCAAATCCTCAATTTATTCCCTAATCTACTTGTTAACATGTATTTCTAAGGATTTGGGAAGCTCACCAAAAATTTGGAGCCAAGCCGACACCGGAAACTCCTTGAATGACACCAGTTTTCCCAAGCCTTCAATCGGTCAATTCTGGCCCTTCAAACACAAGATCCATTTGGGGTCAAAAATCCATCAAATTAACCCAAACTTTTTACCACAGTTCAATCTATGTGTCCCCTAGATGTCTACAAATTTGGTTGAAAAACTCCAAGATTTCGGGATCCTAAGAGGCCTAAAACGTGGCTTACCTCTGGTTGTGACAATTTCCGTCGACTTTCAGGAGATCGGTTGGCCGGAGCTCCTCACTGAACCAAATGACTCGCTTCCACTTCGAGAATATCGGCAAGAGGTTGAGGAAGGAGTGGGTGGTTGACTGGACGGTTGGAAGGAGTGGCGGTCGACGGCAGCGATCGGCGATGGCAGAACCAGTCGGCGATGCAGCTCGACGTTGAAGGAGAAGAAGAAGAAGAAGACGAAGATTTTCGGCAATGGAGGGGGGTGTTCGGCCAAGTGAGGGGGGGGAGAGAGAGAGAGAGAGAGAGAGAGAGTTATATGCAATTTTAAAGGTCAACTTGAGTTGAATGGTAGGTAAAAAGTACACACATCAACTCATGGCTTAATCCATTGACACTTGTCCAATGTGTCAATCAAAGTGCATCCAATGACTCCCATTTTCTTCAATTTTTGGCAGCTTTGGGGGTGTGTTAATTACTAAAATGCCCTCATCCAATTATATAGGTAAGGTTAAGGTTTAAGGGGCAAAATGGTAATTTTACCCCCGACTCCGGAACGTCATTTTTCTAGCTCCAATTTTCTTCGATGAGGCGACGACCAAACAAAATATAATGTTGGAATTCTTGATTCTCTATTTTTAATTTTCAAGACTCGTTTCTGATTGTTTTCTCTATCAGACGTGGTTTCAGCTTATTTCGAACTGACGAACGGTTTTTGTAAACGTTACGCGTATCGACCCTGCGATTCATATCACAATTAGGGCTCGTCAATTCATGACGACTTTGGTTGTCATGTAATCGTGAGGGTCTATCACTAGCTCCGATGGCCTCAATCGTCACTGTTCGATTTAGAAAACTTTTGCAAATTACATACATTGGTTAAGTTGTTTCACCCGTGCTCCAATGGTATAACGCTAGCAATGCGTTCCTTAATCGTTCTTAGATCGACCTTTTATGGCTCTAAATGTCCCATGGACAATCTTTATGATCAAACATCAGTTCCTATTCGAGTTCTCTAGATCCACGTACCTTATCCCGCGTTAGCCTTTCCCCTTTGGTCAGTTAACTCAAATTGATCAGATTCGAGCGAGATATGATTGAAATACATCGCTAGATACATTTCTCATTAATGAGTCTGAAAATGACAGGAAAATCAGAATGTCACAACTCTTCCTCCTTACAAAAATTTCGTCCCCGAAATTTACATCAACTTAGGTACTCAAACAAATGGGGGTGTTGATGCCTCATCGTCTCCTCGTTTTCCCATGTGGCGCCTTCGGTTCCATGGTGCTCCCACACAACTTTGACCAATGGAATCATTTTATTCCTCAGAATTTGTTCATTCCGATCTTTGATCATGATCGTCTTCTCCATGTAGAATACCCTGTCGTCCACTTCTATAACCTCGTAGTCCAGCATGTGTGTTGGGTCTGGTTCGTATTTCCGCAACATTGACATGTGGAATACATTATATACTTGGGACAGATTAGGCGAGAAACTAAGCCTGTAGGCCAAGGTCCCAATCCGTTTCAAAATTTCAAATGGACCTACGTATCTTGGGCTTAATTTTCCCTCCTTTCCAAATCACGATAATCCCCTCATCGGCGACACCTTGAGGAAAACATGATCGCCTACTTGAAACTCCAAAGGCTTACGCCGCTTATCCGCATAACTTTTCTGACGACTATGTGCCGTCTTCAGTCTGACCCGAATTATCTTCACTGCTTCCACCGATTGCTCTACCAACTCTAGGCCTGTGATACTTCTTTCTCCAACCTCATCCCAGGGGTTCTGCAAGCCCTTCCACAAAGTGATTCAAACGGTGCCATCCGGATGCTCTGTTGGTAACTGTTATTATATGCAAACTTCACCAAATGCAGATGATCTTCCCATCCACCTTTGAAATCTATGACGCACGCTCGCAACATGTCCTCAAGCGTTTGAATCGTTCTCTCCGACTATCTGTCCGTCTGTGAGTGGTACGCCGTGCTAAATTGTAGTTGAGTTCCCATGGCATCTTGACGACTTTTCCAAAAGTTTGCAGTGAACTTGAGATCCTTATCTGATGTAATTGTCACGGGTACTCCATGTAGCGTCACTCTCTACCTCATGTATAACTTGGCCTAACTATCCATTGCGAAATCCTTTCGCACCGGGATGAAGTGTGCGGACTTAGTCAATCCGTCCTCGACTACTCATATTAAGTCGTGACCTCTCTGGCTCCTTGGAAGTCCCATCACAAAATCCATTGTTATGTGCTCCCATTTCCATTCCATAATTTCCAGTGGCTGTAATAATCCACCAGGCTTACAGTGTTGTGTCTTCACCTGCTGACATGTCAAGCACATTGCCACATATTTTGCTATATCTACTTCCATCTCGTTCCACTAGTAGTCTTGACGCAGGTTCTGATACGTTTTCGTACTTCCTGGGTGGATACTATAATTGCTCTTATAAGCCTCTGATAAAATCCTTTCTCTGAGTTCTTCGTCCTTTGGTCGCATAGACGTCCTCAGAACTTCAAGATTCCGTCCTCTAACACTTGAAACTTCGGTTTTCTCTTTGTCGCGTCCATCTTTAGGATTTTCTGAATTTTCGAGTCCGTAGACTATAAGGTCTTTATCCCTTCCTGGACCTCAGGTTCTACCCTTAATGTAGCCATCAAACTGGACAGTTGGCAGACTTCTAGTCTAAACTCAGAATCTCTCAAATCCTCGATCATCGACCAACCTTTTACCAACAGACAGGTGATGCTCAATTTCCGGCTAAGTGCATCTGCAACTTTATTTGCCTTCCCAAGGTGATACAATATATCACAATCATAATCCTTAAGCAGCTCCATCCACCAGCGTTGCCTCATATTCAGTTCCTTCTAGGAAAATAAATATTTCAGGCTCTGGTGGTTAGTGTAAATCTGGAACTTCTCGCCTCACAAATAATGCCTCCAGATCTTCATAGCAAAAATGATCGCTGCTAACTCCAAATCGTGAGTTGGATTGTTCATTTCGTGTGGTCTCAGCTGCCGGGATGCGTAGGCTACTAATATTCCATGCTGCATTAACACACAGTTTAGTCCCTCTAGCGAAGCATCGCTATATATCTCATAGCCTCCAGGTCCTGATGGAATTGTCAACACCGGTGCGTTTGTCAACCGATGCTTGAGCTCTTGGAAACTCCTTTCACACTTGTCTGTCCATTCAAACCTAGTTTCTTTTTTTGTCAACCTTGCCAATGGCATGGCTATGGATAAGAATTTCTCCACAAAACGTCTGTAATATCTTGCCAATCCCAAGAAACTTCTGACTTCCGTGACCGTAGTAGGCCTAGGCCAATTTGTTACAGCTTCGATCTTCGCAGGATCCACCACGATTCCTTCTGCAGATATCACGTGACCAAGAAATGCTTCCTTATTCAGCCAGAACTCGCATTTGCCCAACTTAGCGTAGAGCGAGTGTTCTCTCAGGGTCTGCAAGACAATCCTCAGGTGCTCCTCATGTTCTTCGTCACTCCGTGAGTAAATTAGGATATTGTCGATAAAGACTATGACGAATCTATCTAGGAATTCCTTAAACACCTGATGCATCAAGTCCATGAATGCAGCTGGGGCATTGGTTTGTCCAAAAGGCATCACAATGAATTCATAATGATCATATCTTGTCCTAAAACCAGTCTTAGGTATATCTTACTTCTTGATTCTCAACTAGTGATACTCGATCCTCAGGTCAATCTTAGAGAATACGCCGCTCCTTGCAAATGGTCAAATAGTTCATCAATTCTCGGCAGTGGGCACTTATTCTTTACTGTTACCTGGTTCAACTGCCTATAGTCGATACATAGACGCAAGGACCCATCCTTCTTCCTTACAAACAATACCAGCGCTCCCCACGGCGAAGCACTCGGTCGGATTAATCCTTTATCCAGTAGTTCTTGCATCTGCATCTTTAACTCTTTTAGTTCTAATGAGGACAACCTATAGGGTGCCTTTGAGATCAGCTCCGTTCCGGGAGTTAACTCGATCACAAACTCAATTTCTCGTTCTGGTGGCAACCCTGGTAACTCTTGGGGAAATACGTCAGGAAACTCTCGTACAACTTGGATACTCTCTAGTTTAGGCTCCTCGGTAGTCGTGTCCATAACTGCAACTAAGTACGCCTGACACCCTTTAGATATCAACTTTGTCACTTCAAGAGATGAGACTAAAGGAATCGAGGTTCCTCCTCGACTTCCCACAAATTCAAAGCTAGGACGGCCTTTTGGGCAGAAACAAATTATCCTACTACCACAATCTACCACTGTCGCTTGTTTACCCAACCAGTCCATCCCTATGATCACATCAAAACCATACATGGGCAGTACAACTAAATCAATACTCTCCTTACTCCCTCCAATCACGATTTTATAGGCAGCACAGCCCAATAAATCCAGTATATTATCTTTCAACGGGGTGGCAACATGCAGAATCACACTCAAAGGTTTCAACTTCATATCAATCAAATCAACAAACAAAGCAGACATGAATGAGTATGTGGCGCCAAGATCAAACAATGCATATGCAGCTTGGTCACACAAATAAATCGAACCTGTGACCACGTCTGGCGTTTCCTCTGCCTCCATGCGGGCTATTGCATAAACTCTCCCCTGAATCGAGGGTGGATTCTGCTCGATCTGGGGAGTGGCAGTCGATGGTCCAGCCTGTAGTCGCTGCCTTGGGCTCGATTTGCTGGAGCTTAGTTCAGGCAAGTCCTCATCTGGTGGCTCATCTGACCACACTTAAAGCAGGCTCCAGTCCTTGCCAGGCATGGCCCATTTCCATGCCTTCTGCCACAGAGGCAACAGCTCCAATTCATAGGGTTCGGCGGCTTCACTATGTTCTTCTTTATCAGATGGATAAAACGCCTATTGCCCGGCATTGGTCTCTTGCCCATCTGATGGTTGTCTCGAAATGGGGTAAATCGCGATCTAGATGCGGCGTTTCTCTCCTTTAAATCCCTCTCGATCATCTGGCTCCGCTCATAAATTTCCTTATAGGTTCTCAGATTAAGGGCTATCATCTGACTGCGAAGCTCAGGCCTCAATTCATCTCGAAATCTCCGCGCCTTCTCCAAGGGATCCTCTACTGATCGAGGTGCGTACCTTGACAGTCTGGAGAACTCGGTCTCATACTGGTCCACCGTTAACTGATTTTGACGTAGCTGTAAAAATTTCACCTATTTCCTTTCCCTGACCGTCTCCGAGAAATACTTATCGTTGAATGTCGTTGTAAAGGCATTCCAGGTCATGGACGTTCCTTTAGGGAAAACTCCATTCTTGGTGGCAGCCCACCAATTGTTTGTGGTACCTTCCAGCTGGTACACCGCCAATAGCACTTTCTCTTCGTCCATGCACCTTAGGACTCCAAAGGCTTTCTCTAGTTTCTCAATCCATCTGGGTGCTAGTTCGGGGTCTCCAGTCCCGTCGAACTGGGTCGGCTTCAGTTTGATGAATTGTTCCACCAGTTGGCCTATCTGTCTGGCCACGACAATCTCCTCCTGGGCATTAATTGCCTCATTACCCTGGTCATGATCACCATAGTTTCCATTGCTCCCGTTGTTGCCATTGTTGGCGTTGACAGCAGTTATTGCGGCTCCTACCGCTTGGGCTATGGAAACATCCATATCCTGGGTTTTCCTGTCAATGAGGTTGTCAATCCTCTCTAGCGTCCTCAGTACGCCATCCATCCTCGGGTCTTCTGCTACAGGCAGCCTCTAGCTAGAGGCTCCGCTTCTGGGCCTTCCAAGTCTCCTGGATAGGTTACTCATTCTTATATGCTTCTACCGAGCCTGGTCCACCACAAGTTCATCAAGGAGTTAGCAACTCACTCATTCATCCAAGTCTAGAGCTACCAACTATGCCTTAACAGAAACAGTCACAGCATAACGACCTTCCACACAACAATTCCACAGACACCTCAATAAGCAGCTCATGGTTGTTTCTCAATTCCGTTCACTCCAATGGTTCACCAAAACAAGCCATGCTCATTCACTTAACAGGCCAAAATCCAGAAATGACTTTCAACACTAAGCAGGGAACTTAATCCTCATACATTACCACAACCCTGCCAAGACCAAATGTCGATCATATGTGCCAAGTCAAATGCCATGCATCCCGTGTCTTATCCTAACCCATTTCCTAAGGTCTCACTACCCGTCCTTGTCCGAACTTAATCTTCCTTATTACTCCAATCCTCAATCAACTTTGGATCGAGCTGAATTTGCTCTGATACCAAGCAAACGGGGATGTCATGCCCCGTGTTTCGGGCATGAGCACGCGACTCCCTGCAAGCAGATCAAGATATCTCTCGTGGTCCCAATATCCACATATAGGTCGAGAGATACACCACAGAACAAGCATGCGAAAGCGATGACATTAAAAACTCCTCCGTACAAATATAAAGTGGGACTTGGATAGCGAGAATACTAATAATACATAATACCCGAATGTTCATACATGTGCATAGCAAACTAGATCCGCTAGTCAGTAGGGGTAACGGGGTAAGTACAAAAGAGGTCCATCATCATCACCAAAAAGAAACGAACTTCAGGGTCATCATCAAACTAGAAAACCGGGAAAAATGAAAACTCCTAGGTCGAGCTACTAGAGTTGTCGGTCTCCTTCTCAGCCTCCTCAGTGGACTCGTACTCCGAGAAGGTCTCCAAGCAACCCTCTACAGTGTCCTCCATGGTCTCGTCAGCAAATGGCTCCACTAGGTCATCCTTGGTAGCCTCGACCACTATGATCTCCTCAGTGTCCTCCAGGGTCGGGGTCCTCTCAGGCCATTCCTCGAGCCGACGACTGACCCCTCAGCCTCTACTGAATTTCGGGTGGGATGGCACCAGTTAGGAATCACTCCATGAGGCATCTCAGTTGGCTTCAGTGGCCAAGTAGATACATCACCTACCTTCCGGAACCATGCCTCATACCTATGAGATTTCCAGCTACTACCACTCTCGTCTACCCAAACGATTGTACATTTCTTAACATAAATAGTCCCCTGCCCGTCAGGGAACTCATCAAAATAAACCGACATCTCCTTGGGGTCGCCAAACCTGATGGACCACATCCTCATGACCTAAGATCTGTAAAGAAAGAGCTCCCACAATTAGGTGAGATATACATCTCAGTAAGATGGGTTCTAACCCTACGTTAGGCTGACGGTCCACTTAGGCAAATACAATCACCAGCACTTCATACAAATAAATGCATGGGGAATTCAACTATCAATAACAACACATAGATGTCAGGCCTGTAGTTATGGCATCATAACACATCAAGGATCATGCCAACATCTTCATGTCGAATCACCACTTTCGCCCTTCCAGCCTATCTCACTTTCATGTACGCGTTTAGAACGCTTCAGGCTCGATCCACATAAACGCATCAAACCGTCTCATTGACAAACCCGCATAAACGCATTAGGTTTTCAATGCTACTCTAGGCCTGTGTCGACACATCACAACTCCGTCTCGCGTTTCAACGCATCAGGACTATGGCTTTCTCAACCCCGCGTCTAATACGCCTCAGGGTGCCATTCATTTCAAACCCCATGCCTCAACGCCTTAGGGCATTCATCGTACAACCCTGCGTCACATACGCCTCAGGGTATTACAACGTCTCAGACATGCCATAAATTCAATTTAATTCATACACATAATGCCAAGTGCAAACTCATGCACAAACAATACACTTATGGCAAGCAAAACAATCAAATTTGACATTCAAACATGGTAATCAACTCAAGCGCAAGCATTGTCACACGTTCAAGTCCTCTATACCATTCTAGGACGTACATTGGGTCATCACGTTATAAACCTCCAAAAATCGATCCATACACGCATAAATCGCCCAATCGAGTCCAATCTTCCTATCAAAGGTTTAGGATTCCCCTTACCTCAAGCTTAGGGCAACACAATCCTCCTCTCAAGCACCTCAAGATTTTGGTCCAAATGGTCCAAGGATAACTCAACCGCGCAACCTAAGGAAATTTCATCCAATCGTTAATTTCCTTGCCCAAATCATCACCCCACTAAACATACACCTCATGAATCTATCAATTAACATCCTCATACTTCTCAATGATGAATTTGGAGCTCAATTACAACCACCAACAACTCCCATAGAATCGGTATGCACAAAACCGAATCGGACAATTTTCGGTTCTATGTATACACCAACTAACCATTCCTTAAACTATCTCAAATTCTCAATTTATTCCCTAATCTACCTTCTAACATATATTTCTAAGGGTTTGGGAAGCTCACCGAAAATTTGGAGCCAAACCGACGCCGAAAACTCCTTGAATGACACCAGTCTTCCCAAGCCTTCAACCGGTCAGTTCTGGCCCTTCAAACACAAGATCCATTTGGGGTCAAAACTCCATCAAATTAACCCAAAATTTTTACCACAACTCAATCTATGTGTCCTCTAGATGTTCACAAAATTTGGTTAAAAAACTTCAAGATTTCGGGGTCCTAAGAGACCTAAAACATGGCTTACCTCTAGTTGCGATGATTTCCGTCGACTTTCGGGAGATCGGCTGGCTGGAGCTCCTCACTGAACCAAATGACTCGCTTCCACTTCGAGAATGTCGGCAAGAGGTTGAGGAAGGAGTGGGTGGTCTGTTTGATGGCTAGAAGTCACCGGAGGTGGCGCTCGATGGTAGCGATCGGCAGTGGCACAATCGGTCGGCGATGTAGCTCGACATTGAAGGAGGAGAAGAAGAAGAAGATTTTCGGCAATGGAGGGAGGTGTTCGGCCAAGTGAAGGGGAGAGAGAGAGAGAGAGAGAGAGAGAGAGAGAGAGAGAGAGAGGTATATGCAATTTCAAAGGTCAACTTGAGTTGAATGGTAGGTAAAAAGTGTACACATCAACTCATGGCTTAATCCATTGACACTTGTCCAATTTGTCAATCAAAGTGCATCCAATGACTCCCATTTTCTTCAATTTTCGACAGCTTTGGGGGTGTGTTAATGACTAAAATGCCCTCATCCAATTATATAGGTAAGGTTAAGGATTGAGGGGCAAAATGACAATTTTACCCCCGACGTTCGGAACGTCGTTTTTCTAACTCCAATTTTCTTCGATGAGGCGACGACCAAACAAAATATAATGTTGAAATTCTTGATTCTCCATTTTCAATTTTCAAGACTCGTTTCTGATTATTTTCTCTATCAGACGTGGTTCCAGCCTATCTCAAACTGACGAACGGTTTTTGCAGACGTTATGCGTATCGACCATGCGATTCATATCACAATTAGGGCTCGTCAATTCATGGCAACTTTGATTATCATGTAATTGTGAGGGTCTATCACTAACTCCGATGGCCTCAATCGTCACTGTTCGATTTAGGAAATTTTTGCAAATTATACATTGGTTAAGCTGCTTCACCTGCGCTCCAATGGTATAACGCTAGCAATGCGTTCCTTAATCGTTCTTAGATCGGCGTTTTATGGCTCTAAGTGTCCCCTCGACAATCCTTATGGTCAAAGCGCCATTTCCTATTTAAGTTCCCTAGATCTACGTATCTTGTCTCGCGTTAGCCTTTCCCCTTTGGTCAGTCAGCTCAAATTAATCAGATTCGAGCGAGATATAATTGAAATGCATCGTTTGATACATTTCTCATTAATGAGTCTGAAAATGATAGGAAAATCAGAATGCCACACCCCGTGATTAGAGGTTTCGCACGATTACTATAGTGGACGGCATGTTTTGAAAAATAAGTAAGTACAATGGGGCTCATACATACAGGAATCTACTATCGTGTTCAGATCATCCGCACCTTGATCAAAGGTACATAAGCAGCTTTTTACAACAATTGGTCTCCACCCAATCTGGTATCAAATTCAAGACAATGATGGCGGAAATTCAAGACAAGCGGAACTTCCAACCTACTTACCGTAAAACCTGGAAGGCCAAAGAAATGACGATTGCCAAAGAATTTGGAGGGTAGGAGGAATCATATAGTAAGTTGAAGAAGTACATGAACGCAATTGAGAAATTTAATCCAAGTTCTCATTTCATGATCGAGGATCGCATGAACGAGGTTCAAAGCTACACGGTTTTCGTACGGATGTTTTGGACCTTCAAGCAAACGATTGAAGGTTTCAAAGCTTGTCGTCCTATGATAGTTATTGATGGTACTTTCTTGTGTGGGAAATATCGAGGAACACTCATTTGTGTGGCCTCACTTGATAGTAACAATCATGACTTCCTGTTAGCATTTGATGTAGTTGATTAGGAAAATGGTGACAATTGACAGTGGTTTATGAATTTGTTGCGAAGATATGTCACTAGAAGGGATGATATATGTGTGATATCAAACAGGCATTATAGGATTCAACAAGCAATAGAGACAACACAGTGGCATCCTCCACATGCCTACCATATATATTGCATTCGTCACATTGTCAGCAACTATAAAAAACTTTTCAAAAGTGACGATGGCAAAAGACATATTGAGATGGTTGGTAAACATTAAATTCGTAAATTCGAAAAAAAAAAATATGTGTTCATAAATTTTTGTACAATGTGTTAATTGTTATTGTAATGCACAGCCTATACGAATCAACAACGAAAGTTCAATTTCATCCTGAGCCAAATTAGGGAGTTCAATCCACCTACAGCTGAATGGTAGGATCGGATTCCAAGCGAGAAATGGACAAAGGCTTATGATGGAGGGAGAAGATATGGATCAATTAACACAAATTTAGTTGAATTGTTCAATGGGATGTTGAAACTCATTCGTGGTTAGCCAATAACAGCTATGGTTGAGAAGATATTCTACCAGTTGTCTTACTATTTCGACACGAGAAGAACGACATACACGATACAGAAGGCCCACAAATGGATATATACGCACTTTAGGGGTGAAACGCTCCTAAAAAACAGTGAAAAAGCAAAGAAGCGTCACATGAGATTTTTCAACTCTGAAAGAAGTGTTTAAGAAGTGAAAACTGGATATGATAAGAGCAGGGAATTTGGGACAACAAACACAGAGTACGCCTAGACATCCAAACGTGCACATGTGGAAAATTTCAACAGTTGAAAATTCCTTAACGTATCTGCAACATGTCAATTACATGGAATTGATCAAGATGCGTTCGTAGATGAATGCTATGCATTGGACAAAATCTTCAGTGCTATCGGTACATGTTTAATCCGTTAGGGCATCATGAATACTGGGATGGGCTTAATGAGTTGCCATTAGTTTCAGACCCGAGTTGTAGGGATGGGTTAATGAGTTGCCATTAGTCTCAAACCTGAGTTGTATTAGGAGAAAAGAAGGCCCCATGCATCTCGAATACGTAACAAGGTGGATTGGAGAACGCTGAACGGTAGCGATTCGCGTAACCATTGCACCAACTGCGGAAAATCAAGGCACAACTAGCAAATTGTGAACACAGATCGACTCGGGAATAGATCAAAGTTGTATCTATTATGTAGATTAATTTGACAACATTTTTTTGATGTTATAATATCGTTCAACAATCATATTTATTAAGTTCAATTTTTCATAATCTTTATATTAGATGTGTGAATTTTTTGTGATATTACAATATCCCAACTGCACAATATTTCTTCCATTCTTCTATTCAACCTCTATATTACATATGTGAATTTATTGTAACATTATAATTATATGTCTTAAGTAATAAAATAAAATAAATATTACATAAAAAAGTAAAAAAAAGAACATATGAAATTGAAAAGAAAATAGTTGAGCTGCCGAACAGGGCTTGGGTTGGCCAAGCAGGTATACTTGTGATAAATTTACCCCAAACTATTTTTTTTACCATAAAAAATCATAAACTGGTACACCTATGAAAAATTTACCCTAAATTAATTTTTTTCACCTAGAAAAATCCCAAACTTGTATACATGTAATAAATTTATCGTTTGTTTAATTCGGTTAATACCACAAAAAATTTCAAATTGATATATCAATGACAAATAGAGGATAAAAACCTTAAACCGGTATACCTATGAACTACTGCATGCCATCTAACTCAGCAATTTAACAGTTAAATTTAATAAAAATTAAAGGAGGGCAAATTTATTGCATGTGTACTAGTTTGGGGTAAATTTGTCATATGTGTATCAATTTAGGATTTTTCGTGGCCAAAAAAATAATTTGGGATAAATTTGTCACAAATATACCAATTTGGGGTTTTTCTGATATTGATCCTTTCCTTAATATCAAGGTAGTTCACTACCATGGAGAGTTAAATATGATCATGTATTGGATGGCGAGTGTTTAGTGGTATTGGCCTCTCTTAACCAAAAAGTTAGCTCAAAGGTTGAGACTTTTCCTCACGCGCTTATAAATCGCCTATCAGCCCCTTCCACAACCAATGTGGGACAACTCTTACAATCTCTCCCTCACACATCGGACCATGCGCCAGAGGCCGTGACAATCCGTATTTCTCCCGTATGATTGAAAAACCAACAGGAAAAAAGAATTACCTCAGAATTGGGTTTCTTTGTCATTCCAAACTCTATGGGTTCTTCTTCGTACCGAAGCCTTTCTTTCGTATCTTCCTCCTTGAACTTTATCAATGAGAGTGTATTTTGACCCCCCCCCCCCCAAAAAAAAAAAAAAACGTGGTTACAAATGTGAATTTGTTGGTTACAAGACGTGTGGTTACAACATTAACGTCTTAAATTTGTCTACCCTTAAAGGATGAGCAACCAAATCGAGCGTACAGATCGAACGCCACCCATTAAGAGCTTGACTTTTTCCAAAATACCCTAACACTGAAAACTGACGCACACACCCAACCAAACTCCCAACCCGAGATGAAGATAAATATGATTACAAACACGAAACTGTGGGTTACAAGATGTGTGCTGACACATTTACATCTTCAGTTTGTCTACCCTTAATGATCGCATTCTATCTATTTTAGAATGATCAGCAACCAAGTAGCATTTTTCCATGATAATCGCGGTGCAATTATTTTATTTTCACGGAAGCACCAAAAGGAGTTGTCTCAGCTCACGGAGCCGGTCCGAGTTCTGGTCCTTTAATGCGAAAAATTTCCGGATTCGATATCGCACCACCATCTTAAACGATAGGGTTGTTTCACTTCAACCAATGTTATGCAGTCTCAAGATGTGTGAGTACAAGAAAGGGGGCTTATTTACCTCAGGATTGCACGACAGCGAGATTCACGTGTGATCAGTCGATCACGAGAGAGATCCGTGGGACAGAGATACACTAAGGTAGATGTCCTAATGTCAGTGGTACTGGTAAATGGTAGGTATAGAAACGTGCAAAATGAGCTGGGGACTTGGACACATCGGACAGCCATGGCATGTTTTGGGTAGTGGGATTACTTTTTAGGCGTTGGTGTTGTGGTTTAGATTCAATCGTACGTGGAGACGTGCCTAGCCTCACATACCTGTCCCATGGCATCGTCTCTCGAACTGTTTGGCGTGGGAAACGGTTCTTTCCAATTCTCAGATCATTGGCACATAAGTGCATTTTCGGCCCTCTCAGATCTGATGTTTGTCCCAATTTCGTGCCTAAAACGTTTCTTCCGTGCCCTTACCGCCCTTTCAACTAGTGCTCCTCTCCTCCGTATGATCGAATTCTTCCCTGACCCGGTACTAGCAACTTCGTCGGTTTGCTCACGTCGCAAACATTGTCACTTGATGCTGACAGGGAACTCCAGAACACGAGAGAGAGAGGGGGCAAGGATTATTTGGTGCATTGATGCGAGATTTTATGTAACAAATTGTTCGATTATTTAAATTTTAAATCCCTCCTCATCTAATAACTTAAAATTTTCAAATAGTCCAACAAATCTCTCACACGATATGAGAACATGAAACCCTGAATTTATATCATTGCAGACCCTATTTGCCTCCCCAAGCTTTAGGCTTAGGCCAAAGTCTAACCTACGCCTGAGGGAGAGTGTCATAATATTTATGCATTAAACCACACATTCATTTTATAGCGTAAGTTTTTAGAATAACATATGGCAATCCCACAAAAACCTCATAATTGACTATAAGGGAGGTCGTGTTGCTAAATAAATCATAATATTAACGTGACACCTATCCCAACTAATGTTATTGCTAAATTTAGAAACTTCGACTTTGTAATGACCCTTTTTTGTATGCAAAAGTGTAAAAAAGTCCAAAATCTATTGCATCTATGCGAATTCATACCTAAACCTTTTAATAAAGTTAATTTAGTGCTAAACTTTTTGTATTATGCCAATTGAGTTCATCCGGCTAATTTTAGCTGGAAATTGCCTACATAGACGCCAGTTATTCTATGTGGCACGCCTGGTGTTAACGTGGGCTTTTTTAAATATTTTTTTTCGTTTTCTTCTATATTTTTAATAATTTTTTAAGTTATCTTTTTTGTACATTTTTTTATTGAGGGTTGACCGTCCTTGCCCAATGCCGGCGAGAGTCATCAGCCCTCGTATGGGGGTCGGCAGTGGTCAAGCGTCGACGGCCCTCAATAAAAAATAGTAATATAGAAAATATTAGATAAATAAACATTATTAAAGATATAAAAATAAAATAACCAATTAAAATTATTAAAAGATATAAAAATATATTGAAAAATATCCATGTCAACGTCAATTGTATCATGTGGAACGATCGGTGTCAAGTCAACGATTCCAACTAAATTTGGCCGGATGGCCTCAATTGGCACAAATACAAAAAATTTAGGGCTAAATCGACACAAAAAAAAAATCATTTCTTCTCCTCGATGTGGGATGCGCCGACTGTTTTGGCTGCTCTTGTAGCTTCGAGAGATGTTGATCCCGTGTTTGTGGAGGAGAAGGAAGATTGGTTAACCTGGCAAGGACATCCCTCTAGCATCTTCTCGGTTTCTTCGATTTGGGAGTCAGTCGGGCCTAGAAGACACCGCATTGCTTGGCACTCTTTTGTCTAGGATCGTTTCATTGCCTTGAGGCATGGATTCTTACTTTGGCTCATCATACTCAATCGTCTCCCTATGCAAGTTATGCTTCTCACATATGGCAGAATTTTGAATGCTACTTGTCCTTTTTGTCATAATAGGTCTGATTCCATTGAGCATCTCTTCTTTGATTGTCCTACTTCGGGATCTCTTGCTTTATTTTGGGCCTATAATTGCAATTTGGCTTGGCGGAATATGTCTTAGCAAGACACAATATGTTGGGCCATTAAGGAATTTAGTGGATGCTCTTTCCCACACCAGATAGCTCGATTTTCCTTTGGTGTGTTATGCCATATGATATGGATTGAGATGAACCATATACTTTTTAGGAACAAGCGGCTAGTTATTCCGGCTCTCCTCTAACATCTTCAAAAAGTGGTAAGGGACAAGGGCTTCACCTTTCATAGTGTAGAAGACAATCCCCGCAATAGGCAGGCGCAAAGGAATTGGGGCATCGCCACCTCTATTTTTGAAGATGGCCATCATGCTTCTTAGTTGTTTGTTTTGCTTATTTTTTCCCCTAGATTCTGTTTTGGCTGGCTGCTCTAAATTGTGGGTTGCTTTGTGAAATCTGATTTTAGCCTGTTCAGGCATTGTTTAGCCTACCTTGGTCCGTATGGTTTAGCCATGGTTGTATCTTGTAATGCCTTACACCTTTGCACTCTTTAGGACACATCCAAGTGTCGTAATGGGTTCGAGATTTTTGTGTTTGGCATTTTTGTACTTGGCGTGATTAGAATGCCGTATACACACTCACTTTACCTAAAAAAAATTAATTGAATTAGCACCAATTTAATAAGTTTATACCTTTTTCTACGTTATCAGTCCCATAGTATGATTATTGTCCATCTTCTGGGAGGAAGAGTAGCACCATCGCCTCTCAACACGAGGCCGACTTCCATGGGTGCATGATGGGAGGTTGTCTCCACCCCACCCATCGACACCCATCCTTTCCTTCTTGTTTTTCAAAGTGATATGCTCCATTAACGTGAACATGTTTGGAAAACCAATCAATAAATGACTGTATAGGCATGTTTGTATTGAATAAAAAAGCCATGTTTTTTTTTCAAATGGACATAAATAGATGTACTAACTTTATGATGTGCATACAATATAGTGGCTCACTGATCTATATATTCCCTACTCGTCATTGGCCGTGATCTATCTTATCTAACAAGATGTCTTGACTGACGAGGCATCGTTATCATCACCAACTCATGGAGATGGAATCGTCGACACATCTTTGCCATGCCAATCATCCCACGTGTCCTTTACATAAGCAAGAAGAACTAATTTACCCAATTGACACTGCCAATGGAACTTTTCCGTGGTGACGTCACTTCAAATTTAAGCATGCTAGAGCGAGAGTATTACCATGATGTATGACCTCTTCCATGATGTATGACCTCTTCGGCAAGTGCTTGCATGTTCGCCAAATGAAGAAATTGTGAGGCTCTGTATGGAATTGGATATAGCGAACCATACCTCAAGTAAGTTAATACATGATGTCACCATATGATATCAAACCGGAACTCCTTCCAGTATGTATGGCTTAGGGACGAACCACACAAAAGCTTGTGGGTCTGTAACGACCCAGTCTGACGAGGGCAAAGAGCGGCAGTGGGGGTCAGAGGGCTCGAATAATGAGCGAGTCCTGACAAGCTTCTAATACGGCGAAAAGGGTAGGAATAAACCGAGCTGCACATGAAATAGTGGTGGAGTGTACATGGGGTATATATGTGAAAATTGAGATTAACTCGAGGAGACGCATTTTGATGTAATGAACGGAGCTAAGTTCCGCTGCCTTATTTCAACTTCCACGTCCCTTTTTGCGTACTTACTATTCTATGCGAATGTTTCTCCTAAATCTAATGTAATTTTCTATGAGCCATAGACATGTGCTGACAGTGCCTGTTCGGAATCTTGTTTATTAGCTGATTGATAATTTCTTATAATTGAGACAATTATCTTTTATTTGTATGAGATGTAATTTCTATTCATTTTTTAGCATTTATTGAACCGGCTATAATTGATCGCAGAAGATATAGTGACAAGGAAATTGATTATATAACGGTGACTTTTATGCTAACGGTATATTTTGGACAATAAAAAATTAAAATTAATTATTTTAAAATTATTTTGAGGTTCATTCTTTTAAAAATTTGTGTCTCATAAAATACTGTTATTCTGATAAATCCCAAAAGTTCTGCCGGACTGAATTTTAACCAAGGACTATATGTGTATGTGTGTGTGTGTGTGAAGGAGAGTGTAATCTGGGAAATAATGATGCGGCCATTTTATAAATTCTTGTTGATTTTCTAGAGATCGTTCCCTTTTTTCTTTTGTGAGGATATTTTCTTTTTTTTCACTGGACTAATTCCAAAAAAAAAACCTCAAACTTTGACGTTTGCCCCAAAAATATCCATAACTTTTTTTGTCTCCTAAAAAACATTCAACTTTTGATTTTGTCCCCAAAAAAATCTCAAACTTTGGCCTTTGCTCCAAAAATATCCACAACTTTTTTTGTCCCCTAAAAAACCTCCAACTTTTGATTTTGTCCCAAATTTGCCATAGTTAAAAAAAAAAAAAGTGTTTCGTGCACAGTTGAACAGAATCCATGATTGTTCTACAAAGATCAAAATGTACTTCCAATTGTTTCATGGAAAAATATTTGACATATTACAGTCGCATTCATTCATTTCGAGACATAATTGAGTTACTCGATATTCACATACAAATTTCAGTGGGAACAATACATTAACGAAACTCCTTTTTATACTTCAAATTTTTGCCGAAATGATAATCACAGGAAAGCATTGGGGGAAGCAGTTTGTCTTCACAGAGGCAAGGTCGACAATAGCTTATTGTCACAGATGCAGGGTCGACACGATGGTCCTCGATGGGAAGCTCGATTGGCATCAAGGACTATCAATGGATAAGGAGCCGATGACAAGGATTGCTATTGTCTCGGGATAAGACCACACCATCAAGCGACGGTTGAGAATCACTTAGAGTTTTGACAGAAACTGAATGA
Source organism: Rhodomyrtus tomentosa (assembly GCA_028455895.1). NCBI lineage: Eukaryota > Viridiplantae > Streptophyta > Magnoliopsida > Myrtales > Myrtaceae > Rhodomyrtus > Rhodomyrtus tomentosa. The sequence goes on from JAPCWY010000005.1 coordinate 48,004,219, forward strand.
CCGACGTTGGGGTCGTCGGGAATTCTACGAGATGGGTTTTAAGGTTTTTTTTTGTGATTGGACTGGTAGATTTGGGACAAATTCAAAAGTTGAAGGTTTTTTAGGAGACAAAAAAAAGTTATGGATATTTTTTGGACAAAGACCAAAGTTTGAGGTTTTATGGATATTGGATTGGTAGACTTGGTATAAAATCAAAAGTTTGAGGTTTTTTATGAGACAAAAAAAGTTGTGGATATTTTTGGGACAAAGTCTAAAGTTTGAGGTTTTTTTTTTTTTTGGAATTGAGACTTTTTTCACTTCCAATCTAGGTGATTCTCGGAGGTTTGAACGGAGTCTTTGGCCAGGATAATCTTCGTAGACTTCTCCATGAGTTTACTCTCTTTTCCAATTTCTAGTTTATTTAAATTTCGACTGAATTTTTTTAGTTCATTTCGTAGCATTTCACTTATTTATAAAAAAAAGTTCTAATTTATTAAATGAGGTATTTATCTTACCGTTTGGCCTTTGAATTTGGAAAAAAAAAATATTCAAAAATATTCACCAACCCATCCACATATGAAAAAGAAGAGGTGGATTTTGCGAAATGTTCCAACCATGGTTGGACTTAATGAGCCGAACGAGCATAAATAGGGAAAATTTTCTAGAACGACCTATACTTATTTTCAATTTTGTCAATTGAGTTTTTTCACACTTTGCCAATTGAATTCATCCTCCCAAATTTAGCTAGAAATCGCTGGCATAGACACCGGATGTCTTATTTGGCATGATCGACGCTAACATTGATAATATTTAATGCTTTCAATATTGAATTTTTATTTTTTTCTTTTCCTTTTTTTATCAAATCTGGCGAGGGCCCATGACTGTGATGGCCACTGGCCGAAAGTCGTGGCCCTCACTCACGAACGGTGAGGTCTTTGAGGCCCCCATCCAATGGCTAATGACGACGGTCATTAGCTCTTGCCGGCGATCAATGGATCCAGATCGTCTAATCTTCCTTCATAAGGTTAGGCACCTAACCTTGCAATCCGAGCCGTCCATTTTTGTACAGAGAGCCCAGATCTCCTATTTTTAAGGGGTAGTTTTTTGAATTTTTTATAATTTTTTTTTAGTTATAATCTGGGACATCCATTCATAACACGAACGGTCCGGTTTCAAGGTTAGAGCATAACCTTCTGAGGAAAGGTTAGACAATCTCTTTCCTTGATCAACGAGCCGGGTGCTTGCCTATGACCGACAAGGGTCACTATTTGACAGAAAAAATAAAAATAAAGAGAAAATTAAAAAATATATAAGGAAAACTAATTTTTAAAATAAATTGTAAAAATTGTCCGTATCAGTATCATCTTACGTGGCACTATCGACGTCCCAGTTAGCGATTGATCCGGCGCAATTGAAAAATTATAAAAAAAAAAAAATTAGAACTCAGTTGGCAAAATTGAAAAGTTTAGGGCTGAATATGCCAAAGTGCATTTATCCTCGTTATGCTCACCACGTCCATCAATGATTGGAACATCTCAACCACGGATAGTTCAACTCCTCTGTCGTGACCGAATGAGAAGAGATAAGAGGCTTGCCTTTACGGTGGCAGGCAAGACCAACCTCGCCTAAATCTGGGCAACGCAGCCTTGCCTACGACTCTCATCTACAGCCAACGAGGGCCTAGCGACCCTCGGCAGCCATAGCAAAGAAAAAGAAAAGGAAAAGTGAAGAAATGAATGGAAAATTTTAAAAAAAATGAAAATAAATAAATAAATCATTAAAATCTAATTGAAAATATCTACGCCAGTGTTGGCTATGCCACGTAGGACATGCGGCATCCACGTCAGCTATTTTAGGAAAAAATTAGCAGGATGGGTTTAATTGGCATAACTTGAAAAAAAAAATTACAACTATTGAAGGTAAAACAAATTAGGAAAGTACAAAAAATGATATATAAATAATGAGAATTGATTAATAATGGTCTTTGGGTGACTGGCATACTAACAAACTATTTGGAGCCACAAAAAGTTACAACAATCAATTAAAATTGTTCTAGAGTCTACTCTTTTATGAATTTGTGTCTTATAACCTAAAAATTGTTATGCTAATAAAGCCCATAAATAATAAAACTCTTGACGTCTGAATGATTAGAAAAATCTGAACGAATAGCAAGAAATCCTATAATAGCAACTGCTCCAAACTAACTCTATAAGTAATGGCAATAGCACACACACAACTGTAGTATCCTACTCAATTTCAAGATGTTGACATCATATCGAAGACACTAAATTTTTTTATCCATATATTAGAATATGTTTTGATTTTGAGCCTATAATTTACATTGGAGATTTCTTATTTGGGATGTCCCGCTTTTATCCATTGGATATCCGAATTTATTCCATTAATGTCGATAATTCATGTAATACATCAAGAAAAGAATATTGCCATGACTTTGTACTTGTATTTATGCAAGATAGAGATGACTTGGCAAGCGCATCTCCGCTTGAACTACCAGTGGTTCGGCAAGGAATAGGTCAACTCTCGATTCGGCAAGGTTGTTGTTCGACAAATTGGAGGGTTTACTCCAACTAAACTCTTAGATTAGCCTGGTAAGGAGCATCATTGTCTTTGTTATCCCGAGCCTGGCGACCATGCACCCGCACCAGCCAGTGCTGAAACAAATGAAGCGCAGGCTGGGTTCCGCTAGCACGACCACTGCTTGGTCACTCAAGATTAGGGGTGTCAACGGGCCCGGCCGAGAGCTCGCCCGAAGATGAACAGTATCGAGTTTGGGCTGATCCGGGTTGGGCCGAATTATTTTTTTCTTTTTTTCTTTTTTTTAATCAAAATCAATTAACAACCCTATAAAATAAATGAATTTAAAAAGAAAAAAATTAAACTAAATTAAATTAAAAGGAAAAGATTGGTGTTAAAAAAAAGGCGGGCATCGAGCTGGCCCAGCCTGAAAAGGCTCAAAAATTAATTAAATTTTCGAAACGGGCCGAGCCTGCCCCCGGCATGATCCTTTTTTACACCCTTACTCAAGATGTGCGGATTCGGCTTGCACTCGAGGGGCTCATCCCAAACCTTGGGATTTCTACCGAGGCCGACTCGGCTTGAAAGGACGTGGCTTTCGTTGGGGATGCGATAGCCAACCACCAGAGTGTCCTTTAAGGCTATGCGAGGAACGTTGAAGGGTGCGATCGGGTTAACGGGACCATATTGATGCATCTTGAGTATTTCTTGTAACCATGAGTGGCCATCCATCGCCTCCACCATTCCTTTTATGTTCTAGTACCTCGCTTGCTAACTGGACCATATTGATGCATCCTATTTGGCGGCCCCTTCACTCTCTCTATGTTAGTATGGGCGTAGAATTACAGTGAAGTAAAAATCCCTTATAATACACCAAAATCGGCTCTCCTCCCCTCCCCCCTCCCGCCCCCAAAAGAATGAAGCCCACCCATCTTTTCCCCTCTTTCATGAAAGACCCTTGCCCCTTTTTTGAGCGAGAAATAGAAATGGAGACACAAAATTTTATCATGATTTACCCTTAAACTAGGGCTACGTCAAACATAAGATTCCACTATAATTAACACCTCATATTTCTCGTTACATCACTCAATTACAAGTAAAAAAAAAAAGTATATATAGCAATAGTTATTCATGAATCGAAGCTCAAACTACTAATTAAAAATAACGAACTTAAATTGTAAAAGCCCGTTGGTGTACAAGGAATGCTGCTCCCTTGACCCCCGCCCACTCAAGGGAGTATGAGCTATATCCCAACATTCTCCCACTTAGTAAATACTTCCCATGCTTCTTTAGTTCCAACGCAGTTGTACACCATTCAAACTTTTCTGCACTCACTTCATTGGTCAAAAAATTGCACTACTCACATGTATGTCAACTTTTTCGGCACCATAACTTTATGTTCTACTTTCTCTCTAATAAAATGATATTATATGTCAATGTGCTTTATTTTTTTCATGGAATGCAGGATTCTTAGCTAACTATATAGCACTCTGGCTATCACACCCAGTATTCACTTCTTTTTACGTAAAGCCAAGCCTTTACACAATTTGCGCCTCCAAATCACTTCTTTAGCAGTATGAGTAAGAGTCATTTATTTTACCTCAGTAGTAGATAAAGCAAGTATGCTCTGTCACTTGCTCATCCGTCTCACAACTCTGCCAACTAAGGAAATAACATAACCGCTAGTCGACCTCCTCCTACTATCAATGTTACCTCCCCATTCAACATCAACAAAACACTTCAATTCTAATGCTTAATGTCCCTTTGAGCTTTACATGCATTGAGTAATATAACGAGAGATGAGATGTACTAATTATTGTGGAATCATCTATTGGATATAACCCTAATTTGAGGGTGAATCAGGATAAAAATCTTGTGTCTCAATTTTGAGATAAAATTGGCTGGATAGCTTTAGTTGTCATAACATTAAAATATATCTAGTAACTAAAAGTTAAGGACCTAATAGTCTGTGCACCTTTCTTTTACCATGTCCTCTACAAATAAATATTGCATTGAATGAACTTGAAAGTGCAGTGATTGAAGGTAAAACAAATTATAAAAAGACAACAAATGATATATAAATATTGCAACTCTTGATGTCTGAATGATCAGAAAAATCTGAACGAACAGCATGAAGAAATCCTATTATAGCAACTGCTCCAAACGGCTCGATAAGCATGGTAATAAAACACGTACAACTGTTGGGCTTACTCAATTTCAAGACATGGAGTTATATCTCCATGTTAGAATATTTCATGGGATGTGCGGCTTTTATCCATTGGGCATCCGGAGTTGTTCTATTGATATCGATTATTCATATAGTAGATCAAGAGTAGTATATCGTTATGGCGTTGTACTTATATCTACGCAAGATAGAGATGACTTGGCAAGCGCAGCTCCGCTTCAGCAACTAGCGGTTCGGCGAGGAAAAGGTCATCTCTCGGCTCGGCAAGGTTGATGCTCGACAGATTGGAGGGTTTACTCCAACTGAACCCTTGGATTAGCCTTGCGAGGAGCATCACGGTCATTGTAGTCCCAAGTGTGGCCGCCATGCACCCGCGCCGGCCTGTGCTGAAAGAAATGAAGCGCAGGTCTGGCTCCGTCAGCACGACCTCCGCTTGGTCACTCACGATGTGTCGGTCTGGCTTGAACTTGAGGGGTTCGTCCCAAACATTAGGGTTTCTACCGAGGCCAATCCGGCTCAAGAGGATGTGGCTGCCCTTGGGGATGCGATAGCCGGCCACCACGGTGTCCAACATGGCAACATGTGGAACGTTGAAGGGCGCGATCGGGTGGAGACGAAAGGCTTCCCGCGCACATGCTTTGATGTAGTTGAGCCGGGGGATATCGGATTCTTGGACTAACCTCTCCTTACCCACAACTCTATCTAGTTCTTCTGTGGCTTTGTCAAGGAGTTCGGGCTGATTTATCATCTCCGCCATTGCCCATTCCACTGCGTTTGATGGATTGTCCACCGCTTCAATCATAATCTCCTGCATATCAGGTCGGGCATGTTTATGTTAGAATTGAAACTTTTCAGACCACTTTGTGTCCGTGGCCGGTCATATGGAGACACCAATCAGTATGTTACAGTTTTTCTGGTTTATATTTGATCGAACACTCTAGGAAGAAGGATACAACTTTACCATGGTCTGCGCTCGAATTTCTTCTGGCGTCAGCAATGGCTTCCCGTGCGAGTCTTTGAGCATAATCAGAACATCTAACAAGTCTTGAGGCTCTTTTTCGTCGCTCTCCGAACTCGACTCGTCCCTCCATTGTCTGATCCTCTCACTTATTATGGGTTCGTGCAACCTCCGAAGCGTCCTCGCGCTCTCTTTTACTTCCTTCTCATGCCCGTCAAGGTCAAGCCCCACCAAGAATGGGAAGTAATCAGAAACACAAAATGCAAAGAGATAGTACAGGGCACTGAAGATTGCATCAATATGTTGTTCTTCATCAATGGTTGGTCCTCCATCTTCCCTTCCCTCGCCAAAATATCTCTTGTTGAACATCAACCTCCTTGTCACATTCCCACAATAGTGCCTCGTAGTGGTTCTCAAGTTCACTTGGTGACATGACGTTTTGCATAGGTTAAAGACATACTTCACTAGGTTATCGGCTTCCTCCGCTCTCTTGTCGTGGAGCCATTTGTGCCGCGCCGGGCACACTACCTCCGACACCAAAACCCGCCTCATCCTCTTCCACTGCTCACCGTAGGGCGAGAGGGCTGCTGTCAAGTAGCCGCCGCCAATCATGCCGGACGCCATTGTGACCGGCCGCGAGGCGAACGAGGAGTCATGTTTCTTGAGGAATTCTCGGGCGATTGCTGGACTAGTGACGGGAATGACGTGTGTGCTCCCTAGACGGATGCATGCTATCTCGGTGTCCATCTCCTTCATCAGGTGATGGATCCACCGGAACACGGGCTTGTTACGAAGTATGCCCAGGGTACAACCGATCACCGGCCACGGGGCAGGGCCTGGAGGAAGTGGGAATGGATTATGTTTTTTTCTGATGGCTCGGCGACAGAACTGTTGTTTCATGATATTACACAAAGAGATGAATATCAAGAGAAGTAGGCCATTGATGGTGACCGGGGTGGCCGAGCTCATTGTGGCGGTGGCAGCCGGAGTGTTTGTGGATGGTTATTGGTATCTTTGCCTGTGAAGGTTTTGGACGACTACGGTTTTGCTATGAAGGAGGAGAAGGGAGAGTTGCAGTGGTGAAGTGAATATGCACGTAGGACGCCTTTAAATAGAAGCGGAGGCAAACCAATGCGCTGACTATTCTCAACAAGTGTTTGTTTTCATTCTGATGACGATGAATTTTCTTTTGGGCAATGTTGTGTGTTTCGAGATAAACGTGTATGGTGCTTGCTTGCCTCTTTCAAACGCCAAATGTCGGTTACCAGACTGCTCATGCATCTGATCCCGTAAAAAGCGAACGTCCACTGGCTAAGTATTATGGTATATTATCGATTTCTGGTAAAAATAAATCGAATGGATTGAATTGACATAAATATAAAAGGTTTAATATTTAATTGACAAAAAATGAGGTTGAACCCCAAGCATCTATAAAAGGGAAAACTCAATTATGAAACTGAATTTTCAAGCGAAAGGAAGATTAAAAAAAAAAAGTAAAACTCTTGCAAATAATATTTTATTCTTCTTTAGTAAGGAGGTCAGCCGCAAGAATGAAGAGACAATCACTCTTATACAAAAAGTAGGACAAGTGTAATAAAAAATTCAACTTATTCCCAAGATGAAGATCCACCTAGTGTTCCATGTGGGGTGCCGGTCCTCGCCTCTGGCCAGTCAGTAAGATCAAATAACCCTGGCAACCGACTAGAGGAAGAGGGGAAAGAAAGAAAGAAAAAGAAAAGCAAAAATATAGATAAGAAAATCTACAGTATATTATATTATCATTAAAAAAAATATCCTCATTCTACTTGGAAATTCAGTTTCATGATTGAGTTTTCTATTCTATAGATGCTTGGGGTCCAATCCTCTCTTTTTTTTTTATCAATTGAGTATTAAATCTTTTGCATTTATGTCAATTCAGTTCATCCGATCAATTTTGGTGATAAGTCACTAACATAGGCTCCGGCCATCTTACGTAGCTTGGTTATCATTAACATACATGTTTTTAATTTGTTTATTTATTATTTATGTTTCCTTTGTCTTTCTTTGCTTTATCTTCCTTTATCTTTCTTCCATTCTTCCTCTAACCAGCCAAGTTGACCTCGTCAACCGTCATCATTGGGTGAGGTCAGCCTCGCTCATCCCTTGCAAGGCTCAATGTTGACATGCTGGGTGAGGTCGACCATCACTGGCCTAATGAGGTCAAGGCTCACCCTTGCCTTGATTAGTCACCAAGATCTGGTAACCCAGCTACCAGCTAGAGGAAGAGAGGAAAAAAATAAAGAAAATGAAAAGAAAAAATATAAATAAGAAAATATAAAATATATTACAATATCATTAAAAATTATCTACGTCAACACCAGCAAGCCATGTTGAATGACCAGCGTCCATGTCAACAATTTTCGACCAAAATTAGCTCGATGGACATAATTGAAATAAATGCAAAATATTTATGACTCAATTGACAAAAAAAAAATTAAAACTAAATTGACACAATTGTCGTGGGTTTAGGATTTATTTGGTAATTCTTAGTTCACTGTGCACACCTCCTAAAAAGCCAAAACATTGTCAAGATGCCTTTACATAATTTCCATGTATATTAACCACAGTCCCAACAGAAGATGTAGATAAACATGGTTACAAACATGAATTTGCTATTAACAAGATGTATGCTTATAACTAGGGGTGTGCAAGCGGACTAATTCTACCTGGGAATCGAATCAGACCACCAGAAAAATGTTAGGACACACGTGTGAGTTGTGTTAGAAAAGTGCACATGTAAGTTGTCTTAGAAAAGTCCCACATTAGAGAATTAATGTGGTGTGAAACAGTTAATATATCCAAGTTAACCCATAAATTATTGGCTTAAGTTTTTGAGTAAATGTAGGTCCAACCGGATATATTGACAAGCTTGGACTTGGGTCCTTATTGGTGATCTCCTCATGTGAAAGTATCAGACTTTCATTGTGTCATCCCAACAAATGATATCAGAGCCAATGGTTGATTTGTGGCTCACTGTCAATATGTATCGGTGTTTGGTGAACATCTCAAAGAATGAATCTGGTGGTCAATGCGATTTTTGAGCCAGCGAGCGCTGTAGTGCAGCAACGCGGGTCCAATGGGCATTAGTGAAGATTTTAGTTGAGATGTATCTCAAAAAAGGAATTTGATGGCTATCACGGTTTTCGGGCCAGTGAACATTGCAATGTAGCAACGCGGGCCCGACATGTGTTGATAAAGATTCTAGTTGAGACAAGTTGATGCCGAAGGATACTTGGATTAAGGGGAGCAAACCTAACACTGGAGCTTACAGCTAAAAGGGGAGAGAGGCAATGACGGCACTCTTGAGTTTTCTCTTCTTTTATTTTATTTTATTTTTTGCCTTCGATCTTGTGAGAAGATCATCCATTGTATTCCTACTTTCTCGAAAATTAGTGGATTCACAAAGTGCCTCTACGCGGAGACGTAGCTTAGGTTTGGGTGAACTTCGAGAATAAATTTTTGGTGTGTTCTTTCAATTTTATTATTTTATTATTATATTCTGCTAGTTCATATTGTTTGCTTGGGTTTTTTTCTTTAATCGGACCATAATTCCTACCAATTGGTATCAGAGCCTAGGTTGGCTAATCGAGAACATCAAAGGTTTTTCGATGACTCTCAATTGAAAGCAAACGGTATAACAGAAGATAAAATCAAACGATGGGCAAGATTTCAGATGGTGGAAACTCCAAATAGAGGACTATCTTTATCAGAAAGATCGTATGCACCATTTGAGGGTTGGAAACCCGAACTCGCGAAAATGGATCTAACAACAGAATCAGGATGGAAAATTCTTGATCGAAAAGCGTTAGGTATAATTCATCTGGGGCTGACAAAAGAGACAGGATATCAGATCGCAAAAGCAAAAACTGCAAAAGAAGCCATGGATATTCTAACGAATTCCTGTGAGAAATCATTCACATCGAATCCGATATTTTTGTTAAAGAAGTTGGATAATATGAAATTATCTTATAGAAGTTCTGTTGCGGAGCATTTTAACAATTTCATGCAGGTTATAGGTCATCAAGAATCCGTAAGTATAATTATGAATATGAAGTTACAAGCTTTATTGTTTTTATGTTCCCTTCCGAAAAACTACAATACCGCGGTGCATGGAATTTTTAGCACCATGAAGGATGATTTGACTCTGGATGATGTTGTGAGCAGTATCATGGATGAAGAGATGCGAAGAAAAGTCCCAAGTGGAGATAAATTTTTAACATTTGCAACTTCGACGGCACTAGTAGTGGAGAACCATGGAAGAAGTAAAAGCAGAGAAAATTCAACAAGCGCAGTAGGTCGCAATATAGGGGGAAGAGAGAAGTTGCAAAAGATGAGTGATGGTTTGTCACTAGACAGGATATCATAGATTTCAATGTGAAGCCTACAAAAAGAAGTAGCAAGATGAGAATCAAGGAGCTAATATGGTAAGCGATGAACTTTTGCTAGAAAACTTGTGTTTATCTATAGGGTTTGACTTGACAACAGATAAGTGGTTTCTTGACTCTGGTGCTTCTTTTCATTGTACCTCACAAAAAATATATTTATTGATTATGCCAATAGAGATTTTGGGCAAGTGGTTGTGGGAAACGACCACATGTGTCCGATAGGAAAAGGAATTGTGATTGTGAATATCTCAAGTGGTGGACGTCCAATTTTGCATGAAACCAGACATATTCCTAAATTGAAGAAAAATCTAATTTCAACTAGTAAACTTGACCAAGAAGACATAGTGACAATTTTTGGATGCATAAAGTGGAAGATAACCTCAAGGGTAAAAGCAATAGCAGAGGGAAAGCATACATGTACACTTTACCTTCTCCAAGGAGACAATATCAGTGATATGGTTGCAATTACGGTGACTACAAGTAATTTATCTACTCTTTTGCATTACTGTTTGGGACATCTTGGTGAAAAGGGTGTCAAGTAGTTACATTTAAGAAAATTACTTTCAAGCTTACAAAAGGTTGAGTTAGATTTCTGTGAAAGTTACATTTATGGAAAATGAAAAACAATTAATTTTCAATTGAATGGGAGACAGAATAAAGGTAAAAAAACTAGAGTTAATTCATACTGATGTGTGAGAACCGGCACAAGAACTCTCTTATGATGATAAGAGATATTTTGTCACCTTCATTAATAATGCGACATGAAATACTTGGGTATATGCTCTCAGAGAAAAATCAGAAGTATTCAAGTTGTTCAAAATGTGGAAGACCATAGTAGAAAAAGAAACATGTTATCAAATTAAAGCTTTGAAATCTGATAATGGCGGTGAAAACACGAGCAATGAATTTGTAGAATATTTGAGCCGAGAAGGCATACACGGTTTGAAGACTATTCTTAGAAGTCTTCAAGAGAGTGGTGTAGCTGAGAGGATGAACGAGACCATTTTGGAGCGTGCAAGATGCGTATGCCACGCCCCACATCTCATAGCACGAGCACGCGAATATCCCTACAAGCAAACCAACAAACATCTCTCGGCAGTCTCAAGATCCACCAATAGAGGTCAAGAGATATAATAAATACGCCACGCATGCGGAAGCGACACTCTAATAAATCCCCGTACAATATATATAGATTAAGTGGGACCTAGATAGCATATATCATTCATACATCAAAGCATATTGTTCATATAACCCGAATACTAAACTCGCTAAACAAAAAGGCGACAGGATAAGCATATCAAAAGGAAACATCCACAAAATCCCTCAGGAGTGGGGTCAGGTCGCCAATCAAGGTCAATCCACCAACTGGAGTATCCTAAGATGAGCTGCTGGAGTAGTCTGTATCCTCTGCGTCCCGGTAGGCTCATACTTGGAAAATGTCTCGGACAGAACCTGCACTGAATCCTCCATAGTCGCCTCCTGTGACGGCTCAGCGAGGTCACCCTCGGATGCCTCCAAAACTATGACCTCCTCCTGCTCCTGCTCCTTGGTGAACTCCACGATCGGTGTCCACTCTGGTCCGTTCCTAGACCCTACGACTGACCCCTCGGGCAACTCTTGCTCCGCTACGGTATGACACCCTGTGGTACCTCATGGGGCTTCAGCGGCCCTATCTGTGAGTCCTCCTCCTTCTTGAACCACGCCTCGAACCTATGAGGCTTCCACTCAGGCTTACCCTCGTCGACTCATAGACAGTACACTTCCTCACATATATGTTCCCCTATCTATCCAGGAACTCATCATAGCATGACGCCATCTCCTTTGGGTCCCCAAAACATATTGGCCACATTGTTATGACATAGGATCTGTAAAGTAAGGTTTCCCCAAAAGGGGTGAGATACACATCTCAGTAAGAAAAACCTAACCCTAGATCAGGTTGAAAGTCCACTCAGGTAATCGCATCCCTCAACAGACCCAAACTCAATAAATATACAGGTATACCAATCACAATCAAGAAACAACGACATATAGAAGACAGACATGCAGTTATGGTCTTGTGTCACAATCAAATGCACGTGCACTTTCAGCCTGATACTTCACCACGTCCATCAACCTCCGTCTGCCTCATTCTCTAGCCCGCGAACTAGTCGCCTCAGGCTCAGTTCGCGTAAACGCATTAGTGACCCGCGTAAACGCATTAGGTCCCGATAAATCTCTAGGAAAAGTTCCTAACTCATACTCCGTCTCGCGAATCATTCGCATCAGGACCGTGGTTATCTCAATCCCGCGACTTCGTCGCATCAGGACGCCACCAACCATACCTCACCCCGCAACCTCGTCGCATCAGGGTCTCAACCTCCCGCCTCGCGTCTCACACCCCTCAGGGTCCCGCCATGCCATGTCAATGCCATGTCATCACAATTTAATTCACTAACAACAGTAGATGCCACCCATACATAATGTGAGCACTCATCGCATACAAAGCGATTCAAGTAATAATCAGACATGGCAGACAACTCAAGCATAGATAATGTTATACAATCATCCCATAACGTTTTAGGACTTATTAAAACTATCTCTTTGGTCGATCTTTCATAAATCATTCCAATCATCCCTCGACTTACCCAATCGAGTCCAATCCCCCTAGCCTCGATTTAGGAAATTCCTTACCTTAGCTTAACAACACCAATTACTCCTCTTTGAGCTTCAAAGTTTCGGCCAACACCAACTCCAAGGATCAATTTGTCGCGCAACCTAGAATATTCAATCGATTCGTCAATTTTCAAGTCCAATTCCTCAATTTATCAATCCAAATCATCCATAACTCAACTCTCAACACTTTAGCACATCATAATCATCAATTTGTAGCTCAAAACCATCGCCCAAGGCCTTCAACAGATTTGGTTTAGCCCGGCATTGAATCGGTTCCATTCGGTTCTGTTCATGCCGAGTCTAACCGGTCATAATCTACTCTCAATCCATCAATTATACACTATTCTACCTCTTATAATGTCTACCTAAGGGTTTGGGAGGCTCACCGGTTGTTTCAAGTTGCTTGGTCGCCGGAATTTCGTCAAAACTCGCCGAATGCCCAAGATCAGTCCACCGGGCAGATTCTGTCCAAAATATACAAGGGCGGTTCGTGGTCAAAAATTAATCAAATAAAACCCCAATTTTTACCACAGAACCCTACATATCTCAGCTTGATCTCCACAAAATTTGAGCCTAAGATTCCATCATTTCGACCTTCAAATGGACTAAGAATCAGACCTACCTCAGGTTGGTTCCAATTCTATCGACCTGTGGGAGATTGCTTGCCAGAACTCCACAGTGCTCCAAATGGCTTGATTCTTGTTGGAGGACATCGGCAAGACGTGGATCTACATCTGGGTGATCGGCCGGCAGCAGATGGTGACCGAAGATGGCGATCGTGGCCGGCAAACTGGCGGTCCAGCGGCAGTCAGGCGAGCGGCAGAATGAAGGAGAAGGAGGAAGATGATGCTCGGTTCTTTGAGGCTTGGTCTGGCCAAATGGAAGAAGAGGAGAGAGAGAAGAGAGAGAGTGAGTTGCTATATTCAATTTTTGGTCAAATTAGTTGAATGGGAGGTGGATAAAATGGTGATATGACTACGCTTCCTAATCTAGTGACACATGGCAATTGCTTTTCCAATAACGATCCAACGGACCTCATTAAGTCTTCATTTTCGGCAGCTCAAGGGAGGGCATAATGTCCAATTTGCCCTTCTTCCATTATAAGGGCAAAGTTCTAAGCTTGAGGGGCAAAACGGTCATTTTACCCCCGACGTTCCGAACGTCGTTTTTCTCGTTCCAGGGTTATTCGATAGGGCGAAGACCAATCCAAATGATGTTGAAATTCTTAATTTTTCATTTCAAAAATTTCATGACTCGTTTCTGATAGTTTTCTCTATCAGACGTGGTTACAGCCTATCACTGACGAGCGGCTTTTGCAAACATTACGCGTATCGACCCCGTGATTCTCATCATGTTTAGGGCTCGTCAATTCGTGGCAGCTTTTGTTGTCATGTAATTATAAGGGTTTATCACTAGTCCCTATGGTCTCGATCGTCACTATCCGATTTAGGATAATTTTATAAATTATACGTTGGTTAAACGGCATCACCCGAGCTCCAATCGTACGACACTTACATGGTAATCCTTAATCATTCTTAGATCGGCCCATTGGCTGTTCTAAATATCCCCTCCACAATTCTTATGGTCAAAGCGTCATTTCCTATCCGAGTCGCCTAGGTCCACGTACCTCGTCTCCTGTTAGCATTTTCCTTTTGCTTAGCCTACTCAAATTGATCAAGTTTGAGCGGAATACGACTGAAACACATCGCTTGATATATACAAATTTCTCATTACATAGTCTGAAGTTGATGGGAAATCAGAATGTCACACGTAAGACTACATGTAGGTCTCCCATTACACTATAGACTGCTATAGTTTATACAACTATATATTTTATTAACAGGAGCCCATCTAGTGCGCTGGATTGAGGAATACCGCAAAAATAGTGGTCAGGTAAAAAGATTAATTATTCATATCTGAAAGTTTTTGGATGTATTGCATATATTTTTATTGATAGAGAGGACATGAAAAAGCTTGATGCTAAGTCCCAAAATTACGTCTTTATTCGATATGGTGGCAATGAATATGGATATAGGCTTTTGGATTATGAGAATAATAAAGACATTCGCAATCGGAATGTGGTGTTCCATGAAGAAAATATATACAAAGATCGTCAGATAGAGCATGAGATAGCAGTAGAACCAGAATATATTGAGCTAGACACAATTCATGTGATGATGGTTCCAGCAGATCAGAGTGCGTCTAAAAGGAAGGTTCAAGATTAATACATTATTAATGAGCACGTAGTTCAAGAGGAATGCAGTGATCCGGAACAGGCTAATAATCTTGAAGTATCTGTTTTGAGGAGATCTACACGTGAAGCCAAAGGTAATTTTTTGTCCTTCAGCTGATACTGTTATGAGCCATGTCTTATATAAATATTTGGGAGAGCCAGAGACTTATGATGAGGCAAAGAAAGACACATATCACGTGTAGTGGAAGGGTGCCAAGAAAGACGGGATGAGTTCGCTATTTCAGAGCAAAACTTAAGAGTTGACCAAATTGCCCATTGGTAAAACAACTTTGTTAAACAAATGATTGTTCGAGATTTAAAAAAAAAATGAAGCTGATGGTAGTATCATATACAAGGCAAGACTTGTGGTAAAAGGTTTTTCTCAAAAAGAATGAGTCGACTATTCCGAGATATTTTCACCACTAGTGAAGATGACATCAATCAGAGTGTTGATGAGTATAGTTGCAATGGAGGATCTTCATCTCGAGACGTTAAATGTAAAAATGGAATTTTTGCATGGTGATCTAGATGAAGAGTTATCTTTTTTGAAAGATCTAGAATATATTAGATATTTCTAGGCATACATCTTCCTAGACATTTCTAGAGAATACTAGATGTGGCCAGTGGGCAAATCATCTAATAAACCCTAATACGATGAACAATTCAACTATAAATTTTTCAAATTGGCCAATTTAGTCATAAACGTTTTAAGATAGTCCTTCCGATCAATTTTAGCCAAAAACCATTGACGTAGTTGTCCAGCTAGCCTAGGCACTTTACATGGCACAACTGGTACTAACAAGGACGAGCGACTAGCAAAGGGAAATGAAACTTAAAAAAATGAAAAGGAAGAAAAGAAAGGAAAAATGGTAAAAAAAATAAAAATTTCAGAAACTTTTGAAAAAAAAATGTCGAAATTATCTATGTCAGCGCCGGCTAAGTCACACAGAAGGATCATCATTCATATCAACAATTTATGGTAAAATTAGCCGGAAGTACCACATTGGCTTATCGTCGAAAGATTTACAAAAAGTTTAGGACTAAATTGGCCGTCGTATAATAAATTTAGAATTTTTCAGACAATTATCTCTGTTGTAATCTTTTAACCAAATGTATCAACGCTCTTCTTAAATTATCTTACAACAAATTGTCTGGATATTTGTATAATAGGTTAGAAGAACATAGAATTCGTGGAGAAGAGGAGCGATGCATCTTTTTGTTCAAAATATACGACTTGTATCGATGAAAGATAGAGATGACTTAGAAAGCAAATCTCTACTTGAGCTCGTAATGGTTCGGTTAGGTAATCTCTCCACTCAGCAACTTTGAGTCTCGACATGTTGGAGGGTTTTACTCCAATTGAACCCTTGGATTAGCCTGGCGAGGAGCATCATCTGTCATTGTTGTCCCGAATGTGATGGCAATGTACCCGTGTCAGGTTCTGTGTGCACAACCTCTTGTTGGTCATTCGTAATGCTTCGGTCCGGCTTGAACTTGAGAGGTTCGTCCCAATTCTTGGGGGATTTTACCGAGGCCGACCCGGCTCAAATGGACATGGCTGCCCTTGGGGATGCCATGTTTTATGGCTATTGCGAATATATACACACACACGTTTTGATATGGAGGAGGAAAAAGTAGAGTTTAAATGGTGAAGTGAACATGCACGTAGAACGCCTTTAAACGGAAGAGGAGACCAGCTAATGTTCCAGCCATTGAGTGAGAAAGAGACAGAAAGAGAGATGGGGTAATCGAGCAGAATCAAGTAGTCTCCACCCCCAATATTTAGTAACCGGGAAAAATTACCAAAAATTCATAAATTTATTGTAATTGCATCAATTTAATTTTTTTTTTCAATTGAATCATGAATTTTTTGCATTTGTGTCAATTCAGTTCATCCGGCTAATTTTGATCGAGCGGCGCTGACGTGACAATTTTTTTAATGATATTGCTTGTAGACCGGCTAGAGGAAGAAGGAGAAAAGGAAATAAAATAAAAAATTGAAAAAAAATGTTAATATACTATTAAAAATTGCCACGTCAGCGCTACGTTGGTGTGGCCTGCCAAGATTAGTCAAATGGACTGAATTGGTACAAATGCAAAAGGTTTGGGACTCAAGTGGCTAAAAGAAAAAAAGTTTAGAATTGAATTGACACAATTACAATATTTTTCACAACTTTTTTTATAAATTTTTTTCCCTAGAACCGATACTCAAATCAAGCTCAACTCTAATAAGTTTTCGATAAGCTTGAGGTCAATTATGCTCACCTTGGTCAGTCGATAAATTTTACTTGGATATAAATAATCTTAAGCTTGAAATTGGATTATCAAAATGCATACAATTGAAGGATGATTCGAAGATACAGGTCAACTAAGTAGAGCTCGTCTCGACTCTTTTTCTGCTCGTGAATTGCACGGAAGATTGAAATTGGGTGATCCCAATATTGATTGGGCCTACTTAGTTGGGAAAGATATCGTCTAAACTTTCCTTAGAAGGTTAGGTCCTAACTTTGCAATCTGGGCCGTTCGTGTTATGAATAAATGTCACAGATTATAACTAATAAATATATATATATATATAAAAATTCAAAAAATTACTCCATAAAAATCGGAGATCTGGGTCGTCCATTCAAAAATGGACATTGCAAGGTTAAGTGCCTTACTTTCTGAGGGAATATTAGAGGATCCGAATCCAGTTAGTTGATCTGTAGAGCCATATCCGTGGTGCTGTGGTGCTGGTTGCCCTGCCAGGTTAGGGAAAGGGCACTGCTAATCAGCCTAATCTCACGTTTTAGTAATGCAATTTTCGAACGCAAACTTCGCTTTCCTCTGAGGCCATTTCACCTCTGCATTATGAGGCCTATAGTTCGACTTGGACTTGCGTATTATCTTTCCCCTTCTCTTTTTATTCACGGAACTAGGCTTCGTTTTTCTTTTCCACAAAAAATGAGATATTTTTTGGAAAATATTTCCATGAAAACTGTTTTTTTGAAGAAAATGACAACATTTTTTGGTGTTTGGCTGAAACCTGAAAATGAAGTATAAATATCTTTTGTTGTTTGGTATGAAAAATATGATTTAACATTTCTTTTCTTTTCCTATTTTTTTCTTCCGCGGTCGGTGGCCAACTCAGGAGGCCTCGAGCTCACTGCCAACTCATGAGGCCTCAAGCTTGCTGCAACTCGCTTGATCTGGAGAGGTGGAGCCTTGCCGGCCATGGGCGAGCTCGTCTCTTGCCTGTGGCAGGTGATCGGCCAAGGAAGAAGGGAAAAAAAAAAGAAAAATAATTGATTAATTAAACAAAAATGAATGCGCAGGAATGCAAGGAGGAAAGTTGTAAAATAGGAAATTATTTTCCTCACTTTTGAATGTACTTTTTTTTCATCGGTGGAAAATATTTTCTTTGACTAGTTTCGTTTCTTTGAAAGATGTTTTCCATAAAATAAATGGTCCTTCAACGTTTCAATTGAAACTAAACGAGTCAAAAGTAGCATTACTCCGGGATTATGATGATTTGCATAAGTGCTTTATTTTCAGGAGAGCATCGAAAAGTAGTTGTCTCAGCTCAAGGGCGCGGTCCGAGCTCATTTCATTGAAGGCAAAACTTTGCAGGCTGGGTTTTTTTCGCCTCGAACATTCTATACCATCCCTTGTTATAGTTCACTTGAATTAGAAAAGAAACAAGCAGGGTCAATGCATAAATGAGGGAAACCCTTCCATCCCTTTGGTTGTTTTCACATCTTAATCAAGACTCGGGAGTGATCAGTGGATCACGGGAAAAAGTACCCAAAAAAATCCTAAAATTATTGTATTGCTACCAATTCAAAACATTCGGTTAGGGATGAGCAAATTGGACTACCCGGATCAGGACCGCCTGGACCGGAACGGGACTGGTGGTCCGATTTCCGGTTCTAAAGGGCGGTAGTCCGATTCGTAGTTCTTAAAATTGGCACCGGACCAGACCGGTTGATTTTTTTCTAAACATCATGGAATTAATTCCAAATGGGAATTACAAGCCTGAGCAATATAGCGAGGTAGATGAAGCTAGAAACTTTGGAGTGTCATGAGCTTTATCAGTCCTGCATATGAATGCTAGTGAGACGACTACGGAGTTGAGTTTAGTTGCAGCCAAGAAAGATGGAGGAAGCAGCTAGAGTATAAAGGTGGTAGCACTTGCAAAGATAAAGGCTTCATCAAACAATGAACGGTCGTTTAACTTCCTTCTTCGTGAGCCAGATAATGCGATCTTCTTTCGGCATTCTCGTTCTTGAAAAGGTTGTTTCCTCCTCTGTCTCACACAGCCCCCCCCCCCCCCCCCTTTTTTTTTTGTCACTTTACCGGTACAATGGAATCTCCCGAGAATTGACCGGACCGAAGGTCTGGTTCCCATTTCTAAAAAATTGAGAACTGGGACCACTGGTCTAGTTCTCGGTTCTTGAGTGGAACCGGACAGAACCAAGAACCGATCTCCTCTACATTCGCTCAATTTTAATCGAAAATCACTAACGTAGTCGACGGTCATCCTACATGGCACCACCGATGCTAACATGGGTATTTTTAAGAATTTTTTTATTTTTAATTTTAATTTTTTCATTTCTTTTCTATTTTTCCCTTCTCTTTTTGCCGTTGATCGGCAAGGTTGGTCCCCCCTAGGAAAGAGTTACCCTCATCAGCCATCAGCGAGGTTTTGCGTCATCATGACGCGACTGTGCAAGGGCAAGCATCGGTGGGGCCCCCCTCACCAAATCTAGCAAAGGTGACCCTTGCTTTCGTGGAAATAAACAAAAAAAAATCATTAAAAAGACAAGAAAAAAATATAGCTTCATCAACGCCGCCATGTCGTGTATGGCGGACGGCGCTCACGTCATCAATTTCTAGTTAAAATTAATCAGATGAACTAAATTTGTACCAAAGTCAAAATGTTTATCACTAGATCGTTCCGACTAAAAAATTTATGGCTGAATTAATTTTAATATAATATGTTTAGAAATTTTTTGGGTAATTTTCTCGTGGAGCACGTGAGAGCTCCGTGAGATGGACAGACAGTACCGTCGGCTACGTGTTGTGCGGGTGGTAGACCCGGGAAGTTCAAATGAGCTTTAGGGACTTCCGCACATCGGAGAGCATGTTTATGGTCCTACGCTGTGTCTGACCTAGGCTGTGGTCACAAACGATTGTACCTACATGGTGGGGACAGAACAAATGCGTTTGCATCCACATATTTTTTCCCATGATCTCGTCTCCCGAGCTGTCTTGCGTGTTAAAAGCATTCTTCTTTTCCCTTGTTAAATCATTGAGATTTACATGCATTTTTTGACCAACTGAGGTGTTTTCGCTTGTCCAATTCCGTCCCTTAAACGTTTGTTTTGTGACACTCCAAAACCCTTTCAACTCCATCTTCATTTGCGTGATTGAATTCTTCTCTGGCCCCAAATTGGCAGCTTCGTCGGTTCGTTCACGTGGAAAAACTTGTTCCGTGCGATAATCTGTATCGGAACGAGAGAAGCGTGAGGGAAATTTATGTCGTGCATTGACCGTAGGACTGAAATTGTGGAGGCGAGCAATCAGATTATACATCGTTTGTCAAGTGGAGGAAGAGTAGCACCATCGCTTCTGCTCGCAACGGGTGAGAACCGGCAATGCTTGTCGGAGATCAACCGTGGTGCGACAAGGCACGCTCTCCCCTTAAGTGATATGCTCCATTTTCGCAAATACGACGTTTGGGAACTAAGGAAAATGAGGATGGGAGGACATACATAAAAAGAATTTCACAAATTTTGCAAGGAGAAAACAGCGAGGAAATTTAATTTAAAAGGGTTAATACCACGAAAAATCTTTAAATTGGTTCACCTATAACAAATTTACCTCAAACAAGTACAATTGTGATAAATTGTGCCATCCGCCATTAAATTTTAACCTCAAATTGCTAAGTTAAATGACACGTGACAGTATTCATTTTGGGTTTTTACTGATATTAACTCAATTTAATGAAAATTAATAGAGGATAAATTAAGTGTACTAGTTTGGGATAAAAATTTTCACAGGTGTATTGATTTATTATTTTTTGTGATCAAATAAATAATTTGAGATAAATTTGTCACAAGTGTATCAATTTAGAATTTTTCATGATAAAAAAAATAGATTGGGGGCGGTGGGCATCTCTTGGCCTCTAGATTAGGCATATATGCTCTAATGATGTATTACACCGGTTCCCCGTTGAACCCATTCTGGCACCTTGATGATATTATTGGTTCATGATTTTTGTGCACAGTTCCTTTTTTGTACCTAGTAATTGAAAAGTATATACAAACATACCTTACCAAAAAAAAAAAATAGTTTGGGATAAAATTTGTTATTAATTTGGAATTTTTTTTGGTAGTATTAACCACAATTTAAAATTTGTTATAGCTTCTCCCCTGATTTTCCTCCAGTTTCCCAAACAGAGCACAAGAGGCAGTTCCCATCCTGCCAACGAATCGATCTGCCAAAAACGCGTAATGGAAGAACTTGAGCAGAAAGGAAAAGGCTTCAGCTCTGTCCATTTCGCAGAAAATACAAAATTGTTGTACATAATAAGTTCCTACACTGAGCTGGAATTACTTTAAAGCGCGACTTTTATGGCTTGAACCTAATTAATCAAACATGTTGTCATGCTGTCTTTATCTCTTCAATTCGATAATCAACTCGATTCAACTCAAATCTTGAACGGCCAAAGGCGTTTTAATGGGCCTTTTGCTTTTGAATTTGGGTTTTTTCATCCTTTTACTATTATTTGAAAGTTCGAAACCGGATTTCCATCTAATATCCAGCACGCAAACCTTTGAAAACATAGTTGGTGGCACCTAATGTCTCCCCTAAAACTTTAAATTTGCGACAATGTCTTTTGTTTAGACAGAAAATTAAAGACTTTCTGGCTGATGTGCATGCTCTTCGGCTGAACATCAAGTCGGACATTCTTCAATCAAGTCCAGGGAGATGGCCGACCCAGGGAAAGTCCCTGACCAACTGATACGACCCTCCCCGAAACTCGCAGGATATCAAAGATCACCAAGTAATTGTACTCGAAATCAGAACTAGTACATTTAATGAAGCAAAGAGAGCTGCGGTATGGAGAGGGAAAATATAAACCGGCACCAACCGAAGTGCGCAAATTCTTCGCACCGGCAGTTTCGTTTTATTCTAATAAAAAGTCTTTGAAACTGGCAGATGAAATATCCAGAATGCATCGCCATTTATCTTCTACTGTGACAAAGAGCTGGCCACATCGATGACAAACCTGTACCTCACATCAGACTTCGCAAGCCTTTCCACAGCTGTATTGATGTAGTCCATCCGGATCACCTCGACATCTGCAGTGATACCATGTTTCGCACAAAAGTCTAGCATCTCCTGAGTCTCTTTCATTCCTCCTATATCACTGCCACCCACAAGCTTGCGGCCTGAAAGAATTATCAGTCAGAATCATTATAGTTTGGTTCAACAGCTTGCAACTCAAGTACGACCACTTCTACCATCTCTAATGTGCAAACTACAAGTCCATACTGGTTTGAAAAAATACTATAGCACCTTTTCAGCTGATATCCAATGGCTGGTCAAATTCAAAATTAATCTCACGAAAGAAAGCTAAAGAGAAAAGAAAATAAAGGTTTCGTTACTGAATAATCTTTCGTTTGTATAGCTTCAAGTAGGGTATAAGCAAGTCAAGCTACCTGTGAGCTACTCAAGCTTGACTCATAGAACACCCTGGACTCTGCAAGATCATGCTTGACTTCAAGTAGCTCGAGTAATTAATCTAGTCAAGCTTGACTTTAGAGATATAACTTGGATCAGTCGAGTGGTTGAACTTCTATATATCTAACAATAGTTATACATCTGTAGATACTATAAACAAGCACATAGCATTATATTTGTTGTTATCATAATCTACGAATTAGAAATCAAGTTCATGCTTAACTCGAGCATAGACTAAAATTCAGCTGTAAAACAAGTGGAATTGAGCTCGATCGAGCCTTATATAAAACTTAATAAAGTTGAGCTGCAGTTTAAAAAAATCATACTTGACCCATTGAGCTCAAGCTAAGTATCAAGCAATAGAATCGAGTTGAGTCGAGCTCCAGTATTAAAACATTTCGACTCAACTCGAATTTGCAATTCCATATAAACAATTTAACCACCCCCTCAAGGTGGCACTAGTTTATCGCTTACCCAGAACCAAGGGAAAGATGGGCAGCTCTAGGGGCTTATCAGGCAATCCCACGGTAACAAGTTTGCCATTCAGCTTGAGCAGACTAAGCAATGGAAGAAGAGGGTGTACAGCAGAAACTGTGTCAATGATGTAGTCCATGGTTCCTAAAGCTGCCTGCAAGAAGAAAGTAACTACATTAGGAGAATTAAGGAACTCTACTCTCTCTGTAACTGAGTTACTAATCCTATTCTATTTGGGGTATCTACATTTGTCATCTCCAGCTTGTGATGGATTATTGATGAGTCCGTGCATATCTCTGCCCACATCACAAAAATTTCAAATTGTGTTGGCTAGAAGAGGAGCACAGGGCTGGATAAAGCACTGATTGACATGCTAGTCCTCCTACCATTACAAAAGAACCAGTTACTATTCCCAAACTACATGTACCTTCATTTTTGTAGGGTCACTGGTTACAAGGAAGGAATCAGCACCAAGTCTTTCAATCGCCTCAGCTTCCTTTTTGGGAGAGGAACTAATGACAGTAACTTTCAGTCCAAATGCCTTGCCCATTTTTACGGCCACATGACCAAGCCCACCAAGTCCAGCCACACCCAAATGCTTCCCAGGCTCTGTCATGCCATAGTATTTCATCGGGCTATACACTGTGATTCCAGCACATAATAGCGGCGCACCACCCTCTGATGGTAAGTCGTCAGGGAAACGAAGCACATAACGCTCGTCAACTACTATCATATCAGAGTAACCACCATAAGTTTTTGTTCCATCTGTGTAATAGGAATTATAGGTAAATATTGTCTGGGGGCAGTAGTTTTCCAGATCCTGCTGGCAGCTCTCACATTTCTTGCAGGAGCCCACTATGACCCCAACACCTACTCGCTCACCCACTTTGAATTTCTTCACATTGCTCCCAGCTTTCATTACAGTTCCGACAATTTCATGCCTGTAGACACACAAGTAAAGCAGTAACTAGTGTACAACCTTGCAAACTTGCAATGCTTCAATGAACACTGTTGAGATTAACATTTTAATTCAACTGTCAATATCGTTAAAATGAAATCTAGACACTCTCGATTTCATTTCACATCTCATGAAATATAGACAAAAGTAATTGCAGAAATTCCTTGGGCCTAAAAACATAAGTAGCACGCATTCAAATGAAAAAAGTTTGGGAATGCACGTTCTCTTTCAAATTTCCAGTGTATAATAGGAGGCCACACAAGAACCAAGCAAAGAACAAGCATGTGTGCGCGTTATGTTTTTGGAGACATGACTTCTAACACCCACATCAATTCGTCAAAATAGCATCCTAGACAATACCGTTGGAATACTAAGTGCCTTTTGCTCATTACAAGCTGGTGCTTGATACAGTTTTCAAACAATACAGAAGAACACTAAATTTCCCGCTCAAAGGTATCTTGATAAAAACATGTTTAGGAGACATAAGAGAATAAAGTCAAAAGGTACCCTCAAGTCTGAAATCTGAAATTAATCGACTGACCACACTGAAATTTTACATTGGCATCAGACTCTGAACACAACTTCAAACAACCTTCATTTGTTTAAGAGTGCTATACAATGTACAGTTCTTTGCCCCCTTGTTCAAATAATTTGATTAGGCTGTAGAGGAGAAAAGGAAGAAGAAGAAGATAATTTCAGATGTCGAGCATTGACAGAACCTACCCAGGAACAACAGGGTAATTTGTGAACCCCCATTCATTCTTGGCAGTGTGAAGGTCAGAATGACAAACCCCACAGAAGAGGATTTTGATGGTGACATCTTCATCACCATTTTCCCTGCAAAAGAGTACATACAGAGTCAGACATGCTCGTCAAATACATTGCATCACTCACTTTGAGAAGCAGATTTGTATGTTCAAAAAGGAGCTCTGTTCACGAGTTTAATGGAAACTGTTCTGCTCCAAATCAGCTCAGCAGAAGAACTACATTTGCATAAGTATCAGCGGCACCAACTGAATTCCAAAAATAAGATGGTAAAGAAAAAACACCGACCCAAGGATGAGAGAGAAGTCAAAGAGATTTCAACGACGATAGAAGAACCCTGTAAAAAAGCTCTAGCTGTCATCTCACTAAGGATACCATCAGCTCAAAAGAAAGTTTCCAGAAAGGAAAGTGACCCAAATTCTTTTCTTGTTTCCCCGAGATCTCAACTTTCCTCTTCCTCTTTTATAATCCCTATAACCTTCTCTTGATCTCCACAAACCTATCACCGTAGCCCATGTGCTATTTTGCCACCCTCTGGCGATACACTGGGAGACCAGTCTAAAACTCGAACTAGAGTGTAACGTCAGGGTCAATTACTGAAACAGAACTTTCATGGCATGTCCATGACTGGTCATTGGCTTATAAGCCCAGGCATAAGAAAGGGAAGCGTCCTTCTCAGGAAGAAACAATCTAAACTGTCTTTTATTGCACTGCAGAGATCTGGTAGAGACGACAGAAAGCTGTGGAACCCCCAGGACTTATTCAAACAATACACGGCCAAAAGAAGAACTTGGACCCACGCCAGAATGTTTTATCACCTAATCCACAAATATAGTAAAAGGGTCACTTTGATCCGATTCAACGAATCAACAGCGCTAACCAACGCGAGAGAGGCACATCCAGAACTCTCTCTCACGTGCAAGAACTAGCGCAGACGAATCGCCGCGAGAACCGCGGCGAACCTACCACCCGCGGAGCCCATCGCTCAGAAAGCATGAACTCGTGCTTGCAATCAAAAAAACAAGGGAAAAAAAAACGAAGACGATACCTCCGAGAGAAATGGAAGGGCGAGATAAGGCCAGACTTGTCACGGGCAGCCCAACCGAAGGCCTTGTGAGGATGCTCCTGGTCCGGTGATTTTGCCATCACTTGCCTGTTAGAATCTCCGACGCAATGAAAGAGCAAATGAGAGGGAGAGGAGTAAGAATCGACAAGAGTCCTCTTCGGGGCTCTGTACCCTTTTGACGCCGCTTTTATGGAGGGAGGCAGAGAGATGTTGAAGACGGTGGACCAATCCAGCAACGAGCTGGCGACCGACAGAGTGACCGGTGAGGACGTAAATGTGGAGCTTTTAAGGCTCTCTCTGTACTTGCCTTCTGGCAACGACCCGTTATTGCGTTTTGGCACTACGGGGTGGGGCTGATCTGGCTGGATCGGGTCGGGTCGGACAGACATGAGTTGTAAATTTTTATTAAGAAAAATTTCAAAAAAAAGTTTAAAATTTTCTTATTTTTTCAAATAAAGTCTCCAAGTGAATTTATTTTAAATAAGAGCTTAAAGTGGTCATACCATTTCAAAAAATTATGGCCTAAAGGGTATTTTCTTCATTTCTTATTTTTTGTTTTTTGTTTGTTTTTTCTCTATTTTTTCCTTTTTTGATTTTTAAAAATGAAAAATAAAATAAAATAAAAAGGCTGCCATAGGCGAGAAAGACCCCTCCCATCTATGACAGCCGGCCCACCATGGGCACGACCCCACGCCTCCGCGACGGCGGGGGCCTTTGGCCCTTGCCAAAATCGGGAGAGGTCACACCCCCTCCAAAATATGGGCAAGGGCCGACCTAAATATAGGCAGGGGTCACCGACAACCACCCCGACGAGGGGAGGGATCGTTGCCCCTTCCTTGGTCAGGGTGGGGGGTCGGATTCGGGAGAGGGCTCAGCCCTCTCCCAATTTTGACCAGGGCCGACCGACCCGCGCCTCTGGTCGGCGAGGTTGTCGGCCCATGTCGAAGCACCGGCGAGCTCGTCAGCCTTCAACCACGCTCGCCAACCTACCATCGACGATGGACCGGTTGCCATAGGCGGGAGGGGCAGTCTCCTGCCTCTATTAGTTTTTTCTTTTTAAAAAAAAATTAAAGAAACAGAAAAAGAAAATACAAAATATATAAAAAAAAAATTGAAATGCCCTTAAAATCATGCCCTTTTCAAAATTTCATGATCACTTCAGATCCTTATTTAAAACAATGTTCATTTCAGGCCCGTGTTTGAGAAATTAAGGGCACTTCAGGTTTTTATTTGAAACAATGTTCACTTGAAGTTCTTATTTGAAAAAATGAGAGTACTTGGAGCCCTTTTTTAAAATTTTTCCTTTTTTATTACGTGAAAATAAGTCAATTTGAATTGGACTATTTTCAATCTGCGTACCTACGCGACTCTAGCCGCTCCATAGTTTCACCTCTTCTAGGGATTGACCTTGTCATGTCAGCATGCCACGTGTCATCAAATGATGCTCTCTCGGGTCGGGCTTCTCAAGCACCTGTTTTAATCTCGACGTTCAATGAGTAGTCGTCGGAGCATGAAGTGTACTAGATTTACACCCTGTTAGTAATTACTTGTACATTTTTCATGTATGATATGTGTATGCAGGTGGATTATCGATACAATTATCATATGTTGAAAGTGAACTATTAAAATATCCACATCGCTTCATCATTGAGTTATATACTTTTCATGGGTTAATATCACGAAAAATCTCAAACTGTTGCATTTGTGATTAATTTACTCCAAACTAAATTTTTTTACAACCGAAAACCCAAAATTGATACACATGCGACAAGTTTACTATTTGTTATTCACAAAAAAAATCTCAAACTTATACATCTATAATAAACAAATGATAAAATCTCAAATTGATACACTCGTCAACTACTATGTGCCACACAACTCAATAATTTGATGGTAAAATTTAACGAAAATTAATATAGAGAAAATTTATCACAAATGTACTAGTTCATCGGGTTTTGATAGTCATTGGACGAGTGATCGAAGACACTACTTTGATCAAAAAGATGCTTGAAGACTTGCAGAAAAGGCTATATCTGTTTGAATCCCAACAGATTCATCCTTTATCCCTTGAAGCCCTCGTAAAATATAGAAGAAATCAACCAGATTCTTCTATGGACGCTGATGATCCTTGGGGAGGACGTCTATCGCAAGACCCTTGATTATGATTTTCCACAACCAAGTTTACCTCCATAGGATGTTCTAGCCTCTCCTAGTCAATGCTCAAATCTACATCGATGACATCTTGCTATACAATTCTGATGAAGATTCTCATTGTTAGCTGCTCAAACAGTTTGTTGAAATTGTTCAGCAACATAGAATTATGCTCTCTCAGAAGAAGATGGTCATTGCCCATAAGGAAATTGAATTTCTTGGCATGCATATTAAAGAAGGCTCATATTGCCCTGGACCACATATTGCTGATGAACTCCACAAATACCTAGATGAAAACTTCACAGTGAAGGAAGTCCAATCCTTCTTGGGCGTGGTAAATTATCTATGGGATTTTGTCCCAAAGATATCAAAAGTACTTCATACTCTTCAAAAGATGCTTAAGAAAAATACTCCACCATGGGGACCCAAGCAAACTCAAGCTATTGCTTATTTGAAGGAGATTTTGCAACATCTCCCACCACTACAGATTCCATGCACAGGGAAAAGGATATTGCAGACTGATGCCAGTGATAAATATTGGGTTGTTGTTCTTCTTGAAGAAGTCAATGGTAAACGCCATATCTGTGCTTACAAAATTGGACAATTTTCACAAGCACAAATGCATTATCACTCCACTTTCAAAGAAATCCTTGCAGTCAAAAATGGCATCAAAAAATTCGAGTTTCACCTCATTGGTCACCACTTTCTTGTTGAAATGGACATGTCATCTTTTCTCCAGATGCTCAAGTTTAAGCAGAAACAAATCTCCCATCCTCAGCTTTTGCATTTGGCAGAATGATTTTCAAAATATTATTTTAATACCAAATATATCACTGGAAAGAAAATTTTTTTTGCTGATTTTCTATCCGGACCCCAAAGAGCCTGTTGCATCCATCAACATGTATATTCGCAAAAATCCTTTGCATCCTTGTACTTTTCGAGCTCAGAACATGCGAGAAAACCAATGGAATTCTTACAAATACCCTCCAGAAGTACCTCAGCAGATTGAGCAGAATGTCTTATTCCATAACATTCACTATCATGTATGGAATTACCAGCATCAGATTTTCAGAGAATATGGCGGGTTGATGTAAAATCCAAAAGGACTTGACCCTGACTATTCGTTCATCCCGTTATTACAATGGTCTCCTGATTATGAGTTTCCTGAAGAACTCAAATGATTTTTCTAGTACTTGTTCAACTTGTATATGGTTGCCATTGAATTTCCTACAGACAAGATTATCAAGGTTCTGTCTGATGCTTTAAAGGGAAATTTCCCCGACCAGAAGCCTCTCACTGAAATACTTAAATGGTTTTATTCATTACAAGCAAGGAATCACATTTTTGTTGAACAAAGGCGTGTTGGACGTCTTGAACCAGAAAGACACTGTCTTCATATTCAACAAACCATGGTTTTACATTGGACCAACTGGAGATCATCGAACAGATGTTGCACCCTCGGGAACTACAACATTCAAACCTAATCTCCAAGCCCAGAAGGCTCAAGTTTATAAAACTTTACCCAGGTCTATGGTTCCTTTTGAATATGAACTTTGAGAACTTCAAAGGTTTCTCTTCCAAGAAAACAAGGTTATTCCCCTAGAGATTTGGCCTTATCATTCCACTAATCTCTCACGGGATAGACTCAAGATGCATCCTTTATCCCTTGAAGCCCTCAAAGAATATAGAAGAAATTGATTTTTCTATGGACGCTGATGATCCTTAGGGAAAACTTTTGTCTCAGGACCCTTATGATTATGGTTTTCCACAACCAAGTTTACCTCCATAGGATATTCCGTCAATTCCCACAGACGTGCCGTCAAGCTTTAATTATTGTGGCATTCCTGATAATCCGGAAGCAAAGATACTTTCGAGCTTATCAAAAAGAAAAAGATGGCGGCCCTAATAGCTCAGACTCGGATGACGCAAATTATAATCCAGATCCGGACCACTAGTGAGCATGACAAATGAAGCCACTCTATCTTTATCTTTGTCGGCCATATGTATGTGGCAATCTCCTTTGTCGGTCACATGTATGTATTGTGTTTGCATGCATGCAATAATTAGCTTTAGTAACCGTGTCGATTTTGTAGCCTTACGTCAGTTTGTCGGTTTGTGGATCAAAGAATCCAATGTAAATAGTGCGTAATGTTTGCCTATAAAAGGCGTATAGATGTCACGAATAGGGGCTAAACTCTTTCAGCCCTAGTTTGAAATAAAATGTGTGCTTTTATCATGAGTTTCTAAAACCTCTCTCCTCTCGAAGCATACTTCCTCTGTTTAGATTTCTCTTGTTAACATAATAGTGCGATGTAGTTTCAGTATGCCCTTCACTCGCCACTTTGGTGGAACTTGTGAATCAAAAAATTTTGGGATCATTAAGGTGGAGTATCAAGAGTGAATCTAGAATGCTAAAAGGCAGTCCCATTTGTTGGCATGAGGCCTTATGTTGAGATAGCATATTTGCATTGTGAAGCTTAAGCTT
Source organism: Rhodomyrtus tomentosa (assembly GCA_028455895.1). Lineage (NCBI taxonomy): Eukaryota > Viridiplantae > Streptophyta > Magnoliopsida > Myrtales > Myrtaceae > Rhodomyrtus > Rhodomyrtus tomentosa. Next base: position 48,034,812 of record JAPCWY010000005.1, read on the forward strand.
TTCTTCGCTTCCTTATTGGTATCAGAGCCACTATCGCCAAGGTCATGTTAAGATTATGAATCTAGACAATGACATGTGAAGAGAGGATTCTTCATCTCATGGAAACCACCTGTGATATTACCCCTTTAATGAATGAATCTCCCATTTCACTCACTCTACCCCCTGAACTCTGCCAATCCTCAGCTTCTAAAATAGATTAACTTTATGAGGTGGCCTATTCTAAGGATAGCAAGATCTCTAAAACACAACTCCCCATCATAAATCATTACTCTGTGTTTGCCAAACCTTCTTCATTCTCTCCTATTCGCTCTATCAAACACCTCATTCGCTATACTCCTCGCTCAATAAAGGAATATGTACAATCTTCTAAGTTCGACCAACATCATATCCTTGCCACTCAGCAGGAACAGTTTGTTACCCTTTAGATTCCTCAAGAGTTTCCCTTACAATGAGCGCAACAAGGATTTACTCGCCTTCATTTTGGAGCCATTAGACTTGCCCTATCCTTCCATGGCCGAAAGGGTCTTTCAATAGTAGCAAGAATTGCTTTTCTGGATACTCGGTTCCTTGATTACCAGCATGCCTGTATTGGGACCATCCAAACTACCCTTAATGATGGCACTGTGTTTGTCACTTTATTTCCCAACTTCAACATGGCCCTTGTTGATCCTTCCTTGCTGTCAGCGTTGAAAATCCAATTGCAAATCACAGGAGCACCTCAGACTCCAAATGCTATTGCTGCAACACTCCATTATCAAATGGTGTACAGGGTGCAAAATCATGCCATAGATCTCAATTTGCCAGGTGCTGATGAGGCACTTGTGATTTCTATTGATCAAGACCAAACTTCATGCGTGCCTGTTCCATGACAAATCCCAAGAGATCAGCTTGTGAAGTTGCTCCCAGACAACTGGGTTCTCAACTATGAAAGACTGCATTCTAATTGTCGCCCAATTCAGTCTTCAAAACCCTAGTTCACAAAGAAGAAAGGCGGAACGGTTACCATAAAGTTCACAAAGGAAAAGGAAGATATTGCTTCTTCTTTTCCTTCTTTTCCTACTATACTATGTTTCACTCCTTGCCCTACTGAAACAATTAGTATAGAGGATCCTAATCCGAAGAAATTTGTCTTGTCCTTCAATGCAGATGGATAGCCAATCCACTATTTTAAAGATCCCTCTAGACATTATTTCTAAGATGCTGATTGCCCTTGTTCCTCGTGCACTATAGCAGAGGAAGAAGAGGACGATAGACCCTTTGTACGAAAGAAGAAAAAGAAGGATTCTCTATACCATAGATATATTGATGGAGATCCTACAGTTAACCCGTTTGGAGAAGACTGTGGACGTTGGCAATACATGATCCAGTATGAATTGCCTCCTATGCAAGTAATTCCTATTTCTAATTCTCCATGCCACACAGAGACATCATCTTCTTCTCCACCATCATCACCCAAATCTCCTTTACCCATCAAAAAGGAGGTTACTTCACCCTTTTACATGTTGATCCAAAAATGGGTAAAGAAAAGCCCTTCTTGTCTAATCCAGTTGCCAAAACCTTGTGCATACACTACTAAGCCTGAACCACCTCCAGTCCTTCCAAGTATTTGCATGTTTCAACCCGAAAATTTTCCTCCATTACCATCATTTGGCTCTGGACAAACTAGTTCTACAAATGTCAAATTCCCTCTTGCTGAAAGTTTTTCTGACCTCCAAAAGAAATTCTTTCGTACCCCAAAAGTTCCCACTCCAAATGAGCTTGACATGCACGGAAGAAGAAAACTCCCTCTTCCATCAAATACTGTTCGTAATTGGCATACAGAAAACGCTCTTTCTCAAAACCAAGCCATTGGACGAGTGGTCGAAGACACTGCTTTGATCAAAAATATTCTTGAAGATTTCCAGAAAAGGCTATATCTGTTTGAAATCCAACAGATTCCTTGTAGCCACTTCATGGAAGATCAAACTCCAGAAATTGAGAAGTTAAAACAACAAATTCAAATTTTGGAGACACAACTTCATCAGTCTCAAAATCCCAAACCACTCTTTTCCGCAGACCCTTTGTTTTCTCCTACACTCAAAACTCCAACTCCATCTGCAAGATCATCCTCATCTTTTGCAGAACTCTTAGGTACTGCACATCCTCCACAGACCACTAATATCTTAGCCCTTCGTGCTCAATTGCAGGACCTTGAGAAAAAAAAATCTAGATGGAAGAGAGAAGCATCCTCATCCACTCCAACACTCATAGCTCCCTCACCAACCAGTTCTCCGACCCATCCATCTCCATCTCTTATGGTGTCTAATCCAATTGAGAATTTTCTTAAACACCAAGTTCCTTCCATTTCCACCATTAAACCAGCAGTTACTCCACCTTCTTCAGACACAGATTCTGTTGAAACTTGTCCTTCAGAATCATCGCAAGATTCCTTTTATGCTCCTGTCTCAAGAATCATGATAGGAGATCCAGTTCCTCCAAAGGAACATATGGCTGAACCAGAAGTTACTTTTTCGCTAGAATCTGGCTATGGTTCTAGTTCAGCTTCAGCACCCCAGTCATATTTCACCTTTGATGATATCTCGTACCGAAAATGGACAGATCGCCTCCAAGAATTTCGTGCTTGGATGCTAGTAAGGAACCTAACTGAACACAGTACTTATGAAGTACTATTGGAGTTTACTACAAAATTCACAAGCTCCTTGAAAGATTGGTGGAAAGCAACTTCATCTCTGGACCAGCTCTCATTTTTTACTATGTCACTAGATCAGGCTATTCAAATCATTCATTTTTACTTCATTGGTCAGCCTGACAATGAGAAAGAGCTCAAGAGAAAGGAGTTCTTTGAAAGAAAATGCTGCTCCACTCTTCGTAAAGATCTTGATTATCATTTCAGAGAGATGATCAAGTTATTCTACCATCTTGGTGTTGATAGCAACTTGAAGCCTGTTTTCTTGGCTTCTATTCCTAAAGAAATTGGTGATTCTGTTGAAAAGATTTTGCACACCAATAGTCCAACGTTATAAGCAGCAACGTTTGGAGAAATTCAACAAGCAGTCCATGTAGCCACTGAAGATATGTGCCGAAAAAGAGAACTGTTTCAATCCTATCTGAAGCAGAACCATAATCTAGACAAAGCTTGTTACCGGCCAAATCTTAAGATCAAGTGTTCAAAGGATTGTAATGACCATCTTGCTCGGGTCATAAGTGTCGCGACCTAAAAATTAAATTAAATTTTAGGCTAATGGATTATCAGGTTAATTTCAGTGACTAACCTAATACGGACTCTCCCAAGTCCTACCAAATCGCAACTTTAATTTAATTGAAAATGATTTAGAGTTTGGAGTCACGACTAATCATTTTTGTTAGGTTGATTAGAAACCTAAGTAAAACGGCGAGAGAACCATTTTACTTCTACGAACCAGAGATTGTGGATTCAGGAACTTGATTACACTAGTTAATTAAAACTAATGCCCTTTCGGTACCCGTATGAGTTGTCCAAAGTTGACGACTCGGATTGAATCAATTTGAGGCTCAAATGAGGTGTTTCTCTTTTTGGGATTTTCATTTTTTAGATGCAATGCATGAATGACATGGATGCAATGACGTGAAATTATCTAAATGACAAGATGATGTGCAAATACATGTGAATTTGAAACATAATTACCCTTTATGCAAAAGAGCTAATTAATTAGAACAGGTGAAATGACATAATGTCAGGGCATAACGCAAGACCATTATTCTAAATAAAGCAAAGACCATATACGAAAACACAATCAATCATGCGGTTGGCTAATTAAACGTGGAAGCTAGCACACAATTAATTAAATATGCACGACCTATGAACACACGAAAACTCATGTCTAACCTAAGTAGCATGTGAATTTTGACCTAAGAATTAAGTCATGTCATTAAACCAACTTAACGTGAACGTCCTAAATTGAAACTAATGACATGCAAAATGACATAGCAAAACACGATGCAACATAGACATACTAATTATGGGACATGCGAATGTTATGCATGAATTTCGAAAAAAAAAAATGGATGATGTATGAAACAAGATATAACTTAAAGATATGCAAGGATATTTTGAAAATATGAAATGCAGTGGATGATACTCGAAAATATGAGATGCAGGATATGCAAATATAAAATTCGAAAATAAGCAATGTATATGCGCAAGACATGAGGTAATATGAAAATGAGATATGCCAAAGATATGCTATCCTAGACCACGCTAGATATGCGAGATGGCAAGATATACATGGATAAGATTTTTTGTAATTTTCTTTTAAATTTTCAACCAATAAGGATATTTCGAAGATTTTCTTATCTCGATTTGCAAGCTTAAAAATTAATAAAATCTTTAGGAATTTTCAGAATATAGCAGGTCAAATCAAGATAGTAATCATCACCAATATTCTCAACAAGATAAGAAAAGAATCACGACCATCATCCCATTTTCAATTTTTCTGAAAATTTCCACATTCCAAATTAGAAAATTGGCATTTTGAAGATAGCAAATCAGACCTAAGCAGTGATAAGTCAGATCGACTAAATTTTCCTAATTTAGATTTAAGATTTTTTAATTTAGAAAAATATGAAAGATATACTCAGATATGCAAAAATGATATGCAAATATGGCAAGATAAGCAAGTGAATATATAAAATTTCGAGATAGGAAATTTTTACCTCGTTCTTCAAAATTGCCAACTTCACCGAAAATTGCGGCACAAGCTAGGACTCTTTGGACCGATCGGATAGGAGGAACTCTTCACGACACGATGCGGTGGACAATGGCTAGCGAGGTTCAAAGTAGGACTCCACATTTTTTCATTTTACGTCGAATGTTGGCCAACCGTAAAGGGACATGAGAACAAGTGGAAGACCGGGAACCCCATTAATCAAACTTTGATTTGCTTCGACCACCACGTGATTCCAACTTGGATTGGACTTATTGAGAACAACTCAAGCCTGTACTAATATTAACGAAAATTGTTGCTGGCTATCGAAGTATTGCTGGAAACGCCAAGGGACCTGCAGAACAATTTGAATAAACCAAACAGAACATTGTTAGGGAGAGGCAATTGGGCAACGAGAAATTGGTGATGCTGCCCGACTCATGGGTACTCTCAATTTCGGATATGCCAAAATACTGCAATGTCTTCAAGGGGAGTCCATTGGTCTTATGATGATCTTCTTGGATTATGAAGCTTTGACTTTATGTGCGCACCATTGGAGGGATTGGAAGGAAGTACACTGTGAAGCCAAAACTAGTCGTGGTGTGAGAACTCACTTCAAGGACCTGCAAACAAAGACACCCAGCAAACAAGATGCAATCTTAAATTTTTATTAATTGTTGGTGTCGTTAGCAATACAAGGAGCAACGGTTAGAAAGGGCTTCTTCAAATGGTGTCCATGAGCAGGAGCTGCGTGTAAATCGGCAAGAACAGGAGCTACATCGCTGATGCGTTGGCCAGAAGACTTGCAAAAATCGTCTGGTGCTTGTAAGGCACGTTGTGTCAAGTTGTCAACCCATGGAGGAGGAAGGAAAGGGCTTCCTTCTTCTTTTTTGTCTTCACGCAGCTCCTCTTTTTGTTTTTCCTCTCAATGTCTATGCCTCGTGTTCTAATATTGAATTTGGCTTCCACGATTTCTCTTCCTTCACTCTCTAGACGAAACTTTCTCTCAAACTCTACCGCATGTGAATTATGTGTGGGCTCCCCTCTTAAACGTCAACCATACACATGTATTTATAATGATGTGCTAGGATTCACGCTTTTCATTTAATTACAAAATAGTCTCTGCTCTAAAACCTTTTCTAATTGAGGCATTAAATGGCTGAATTAATTTTGGAAAATAGGTTCAAGCCTTCTTAGAATTTTCGGCACACTCCCCGTTCATTAGCTGAATTTCTTCATGCTATGTTAATCCCAATCGTTCGTCAATTTAAATTCAAATCTTTGCCGTCTCTATAATATGATGCAAATGCAATGCATGAAAAACTAAATTAATTATGCAATGCATTAAAACAAATTATTTTTTGTGAGAATTATGACCAACTCTCATTTTGTGTCTAAATGGATGGATTTTCCAAAAAATCAAATTTAGGTGTCAACAATAAGAAGAAGCGCCATTTCAAGGAACTTTCACTTGGTAAACACAAACATCGGAACGGTAAATGGAATTTCTTGAAGAAGAAAGGAAGACTCTCCAGGTTCGAGAAAAAGAAATGTTATATCTACAACAAAAAGGGGCATTATGCAAAAAAGTGCCCGCAGGCAAAACGCCAAGGCAGATATATGATTCAAAAAATCTCCCAAAGCACTGCAATTTCTCTCAATGATGAAGACATTGAGTCTGTTTTCTCACTTGAAGACGAACCATCACCTAACACTCTGTGTGCCATCCATGCATACTCTTCCGATTCTGATGAATCTGTAAGTGATGTCTTTGCTTTCTTTCCAACTGAAACCTCTGAGTTACTCCATCTCAAATCTTCAGTATTTCACTCCCCTTACATCCCTATTCATATATCCATTTTTGAGTCTTTGTCACCAATCCAAGTCATAGCACTTGTTGATACTAGTGCTGCTACATCTCTTCTAGATACAAAAATCCTTCTAGAAGAATTTTGGACACCATAAACCAGATATTTTCACTTCTGCTTCTAGAGATACTTTTGCTACCAAGGTTCGCAGTAAGCCAGTCACCCTCCAAATTTTCCCCCAATGTTCGATAACCACAAAAATTATTTGTTATCACTCACATGATAAAGATCTCATCATTGGTTGGGATATACTTTCTCGGTTACCCTAACTTAAAATTGTCCAAGATGGTCTAAAGTTTAAAGATCAATTCAAAGAATTTGTGGACATCTAGCAGCTCTTTATCATACAACTAGAACTCCTTGATCCCATCACTCAGTCATTATTATCCTGTTGTGCTGATTTCCATTCTCATTTTTCCCAAATCTGTTCTCATCCCCTTTGGAAAAACTCTAACTTCTTTGTTCGATTACCACTTAGAAGGGCGAAAATGTTAATCCCACAAAGGCTAGTCATTCTGGCATGAATACTGACTGTCTTATTCTTGCTCAGAAAGAATGTGAGGAACTTCTAGCCCAGGGACTCATTGAACCATCAAATTCTCAATGGGCTTGTGAAGCTTTCTATGTCAATAAGAGAGGTGAACAAAATCGAGGAAAACTCAGACTTGTCATCAATTATCAACCTTTGAATACATTCCTTCAAGATGACAAATTTCCTCTCCCTCACAAAAATTCCCCTTTTTTCCAGCCTTGCTCAAGCAAAGATCTATTCAAAGTTTGATCTGAAAGCAGGATTTTGGCAATTAGGAATTCATCGTGATGATTGTCCCAAAACAGGATTTTATATTCCTAATCAACGCTTTCAATGGACTGTTGTGTCATTTGGCCTTAAAATTGCACCTTCCCTTTTTCAAAAGGCAATGTCTAGAATTTTCCAGCCTCTTCTGGCCAATGCTCAGATCTACATCGATAACATCTTGCTATATAGTCCTGATAAAGAATTTGTTACTTGTGTACCAATTTGAAGCTTTTGATGGTCAAAAAATTTAATTTGGGACAAAGTTGTCACATATGTATCAATTTGAGATTTTTTGTGAAATATGTGTGTATAAATCCACTACACCGTTGGTCAAAATCTAGGTGTCATTCTTAAGGAAGGTGTTTACATATCCCATATGCGCATTTATAAGATGAGAAGATAGTGCTCTAGAAATTGTAAATTTTGCGAACTAATTGTTTAACAAGTGCTTCAAGCGGAAAATCTTTTACCCTTATTTAGCTCCGAGCATGAGGTTTGAGAGAAGATCGTCAAAGATATCTAACATATTCCAAGGACAAAGTTGGTGTAGAAATTTTAGGTTCCGTTTATTTGGAGGAAAATGAGGCGTTTTAAAAACGTTTTTGAAAAAACCATTTTTAAAGAAAACGACTGCTGAAAATGAATTAGAAAACATTTTTTGCTTTTCGGTATGGAAAATAGGATTTTATTTTCCTCTGTGCACTTCTTTAATAATTTTATATTTTTATACTTTTTATTTTTTAAAATATTGAATTTTTATTTTTTTCTCTATTATTTTTCTTTTTAATAATTCTTTTCTTTTCTTTTTCCTTACCTATTCTTCTTTGGCCAGTCGCTAGCCACAGCAACTTGCCGCAGGCAACTCGAGTCTTTTCACAGGCCGGCGAGGCGAGGAAGAAAGAAAAAATTAAAATAAAAAATAAACATATTTAACCGATGTAAATTGACCTATTTTAATTGGTTTTAATTCATTTTAACTCATACCTGACTGGTAGTTAGATCCAATTCTTAGCAATTTTCTCCGGGACCGCATGTGCTTTACCGATACATCCACTTGCCTGTATATCGTGGAGGAGTGTCCATAGCAGGGCCCAAAAAGAACCCTAGATGTTCATTTTGATGTTACTAATCTCACAAAGAGCAACTTTGATGATTTTAAAGATATAATATCAAGGTGGAGCTATTTTTACCCTCATTTTGAGGGACCTCTATAACTTTTTTGCTTTATATGACAAAAACATCATGATGCTATCAAAACTCAATTAAGTAATGAATACTACGGCTTAATATGGCAAAAACATGATTATGCTATCAAAACTCAATTAAGTATTGAATAGTATTACTTACTATAGCCACGTTTCTTTGTCCTCGCACCCGTCACGATTTTGTTTTCCTCAAATAACAAGAGAATTTCTTTTCTTTTCTTTTTTTGTCTCCATCTAAATATTAGGTCACGATAAGAACTCGTTATAAAATTAATAGCACACCTAATCATTTTGATTGGATTGATGTTGGCGTGAAAGATTGTTTCGTTCAAATAACATTCAGACAAAAAGAGGGAAATTCCAATTTGTCCACGGTGCAATAGTGCTTGCGAAATGCATTTTTTTAATACTACTATGGTTAGCTACATTACACCATTTGATCCCAAGTTGATAATAACTCGAGCACATATTCATTATTACGTTATTTTCAATTGAGCTTGCATGGTTTTTCACAGGAATTTTGATGGACGAATGTCATTTATTTTTTTCTCTTCGTTGAAATTGGCGTCTGTATATGTCCCAAATCACCACACTTAAAAGTTGATATTTTGTATTAAATCACGAATGCTTTATATTTATCAGATTCTCTATTTCCATTATTTGATCAAATGAACTTCTTGTAGCATATTTGCCGCGTCACGCATTGCTGTAGATATTTGGCATATTTAATAACGTGCGTAGCGACCTTCCTCGAAATGAATAACCATGATAAAGCCAAGGGGTTACTAGGCGGGCTCAAAATCTTACTCATCAAACAGATGGTGTCATCACTGGACACAAATTCTCCCAAGTCCATACCAATCGTAACTTACAATTTCAAGTAAATCATCTTTAGACATGGGGTTAATGCCCACACGCATGACACATAAACTCTCAGTCAGTTTGTCACGCCCCAAACTCGACGAGCACTCGAACATCCCACCAGGCCATTGATCTTCATTAATCTCACAGGATCCCTCGACCAATTGAATCATAACTTGAAAAAGAAACAAGGTCACGGAAGCCATAAAACTGCTCCATACAATTTCATATTGGGATGACTCATGACAAAAGGTAAACACTTCTCATAAATATCAAATTCAGTTAGAAATCTAACTCCCAACAATAAATAGTTCTTAAGGTCTTAATCATATACGTTATGATTTCCTCCATCGACTTCCTTGTATGCCAACTCATGGCAAGTTCGGGCTTCAGTCGCCTGAAACCTGAAAAATTTAAGCTCCCACTAGAGTAAGATATAAATCTCAATAAGTAAAACCTAAACCTAGACCGGAACACCAGTCCCCCCAGACCATGAAACTAACACCAGATGTAGAACATTATCCAAGCAATGGCACAAGGCATCCACCAATCAACTATCTCAGCAAGACAGACATAATTAGAAGTCACAGTCAATTAAATCAACCTCATGGGTTCAAGCTTTGAACACATGGTATATAAACAAGCACTCACAACTTTCAAAGTTGTCACAATCATTCCTCACCCGGCTCTCAGACCGTCGTGTACTTCTCTGGGCACTTTGGCCAATCGATATCACCAAGGCCACAGGCCAATCGATATCATCAAGGCTCATAGCCAATTGATACTTCTCTAGGCACTTTGGCCAATTGATATCTCCAGGACCACAGGCCAATCGATATCATCAAACTTTTAGTCAATTGGTACCACCGAGGCCACAGGCCAATCGGTGCCTTTGGGGGTCACAGCCAATTATCATTTCAGGGGGGCACAGCCACTTGATACCATCAAGGCCACAGGCCACTCGGTATTGCTGGAACTCATAGTCAATTGATATCACTGAGGCCACGGGCCAATCGATATCATTAGGGCTCCAAGCCAATGCGATCTCCGGGGCCACAGGCGAATTGATCTTTGGGGTACTATAGCTCATTCGTACCACATCGGCACTATAACCATTTATATTGCATAGGAATTATAGCCATCTATATAGCATAAACATTATGACAAATTCAATAACACATGCACTACTGTCGATTCAATAACAGGGGCTTCATAGCTACACTATATCACCAAGGGCTTAATAGTCTTTTCTTTTCGCATGGCATTATAGCCACTTCTTTCATATAGGACACTATCGCCCTTTCTTATCATTGGGGCTATCCAGCCATTTTAAATCGCAATTACCAATCATAATATAGTCATCCCACAATTGCATCAAGCAATTTAAGTCACCAAACCAACAATTCTCTTAGCCAATCTATTCATTAGTGTCCAAGCATTCAGGTAAGGGTTGTCGCAACCTAAAAATTAGGCAAATGGATTATTAGGCCAATTAAATTAGCTAATCTAATTCGGACCCTCACAAGTCCTAGCAAATCGCAACTTAGATTTATTCATTAAAAAATACTCAACTGGAGCCGCCACTAATCATTTACGGTAGGTTGATTAGAAACCTATATAAAATAGCGAGAGAACTATTTTATTTCTACGAACCAGAGAAATTGAGTTCGGGGACTTGATTACATTAATTTGAAAAAGTAATGCCCTTTTTGTTTTGGTAACTATAAGATATATAGATGGCAAAAGCGCTAATTACAGCCGAACCTCCGCCGCACACCACCAAAGTGTTGCAAAAAGCATAAGGACAGCTCGGGTGGGAGGAAATAGAAGAACAAAAAGCTATGCAAGATAGCAGCTACGCGTATACAAGATACCTGAGTAACCTATACATGCACCTGTACAAAAGGAAATACAGCCAAACAAGGCGTCCAAAATAGCAGCAAGGAGGTTTAAACCTCCACCAACATCAGTCAAAAATAGCCGAGGAGATGTTCCAAGAAGCTTGAATTCTACGACTCCAAGAGGTGTCATCAACTTGGTTGAAAGTAAGAGTCTTGTCCTTGACAACCCTCTGGAGGCGTTCTTTAAGTTCGGATATATTGAGTTGCTTGTTACAGAATAGGATATGATTTCTTTCCGTCCAAATCATATAGCAAAGGCCGCCAAAGGAGAATCTGGCTATGCATTAGTGGAAGGAGTGGCCCCGGATGTGACTCATCGCTCATCGAATATTGTCCTGCCAAAAGGTGTTATGCCAAGCCAAGTTGCATTTGGCCGACCAAAACATAGCAAGCGCATTTGTAGTTCGACAGCATAAGAATAAGTGGTCTATCGAATCAAGCCTGCAATTACAAAAGACACAAGTACCTCCCATAATACGACGATAGGTAAGGAGAAGGACCTGAGTAGGCAATCTCTTGAGAGTGGCCAGCCACAATAAGAAGGAATGTCGAGGAGCAAGTTGGCGATCCCAAACAAAAGAGTGCTAGAGAACAACCTGTCATTTATGCCGAAAAGGCTCCTACACCGAGGCTGAGGAGAAAAGGCCAGAGGGATGGCCAAGCCAAAGTAAGGTATTTGTATCCTCCCCATTCCCAGGGGTGAAAGACAGCATGGGATCCAACCAAAGATCCTATGACGATGATCACCCTCAAGAGAGAGAGCCGGAGCGGTTTTGCTTTCAAGGTTTTAAGCTGCAAGAACATAGTGCATCCCTAAAGCACATGGAAACACTTGAAAACCAGCTTCAAATTTTTGAAAAATAAATCTCTATGAATGGAATCCCCACACTATGGGAAAATCTAGATACACATGAGAACATACCACAGACTTTGCTTCAGAAAGAGGAGAGGGAGAAACAAAGAACAAGAACATGACAAGGCACATCGCTACGATCAGCCAATGAAGCAATCATTTTTGAGACATGCAGCGGAAGACGTCAAATGAACCCAAAAGTACACCAACTTATTACAGCGAAGAACATTAACAGGAAGCTGCATGCCAAAACCAAAGCCAAAAGCACATTAAGCATGCATGCTTCATCAACCAAATCAGTTCAAGAAACTTCGTCGCTTAAGCTGGTAACGTATTCGAAAATCCTGGCCAGGATCGCCAAAAAACGCAAAGTAAAGAAATGGCGTCTCACTCTAAGACAATATGGAAAATCTAACAACAAAACGATGAACCGAGTTCAGAACAATCATATGTTCACAAAACAGCAAGCAGGCAGAAAGTATCAAACCTGGTGCCTCCTCCCAACGACAGCTAAAACGAGATATGGCTACACAAGGACCGCGTAGGATCCGTTGCTAGCTCCAAGTGAGGGCCTACGGCCGGTGGCCGGCGACTCGAGCGAGTACTCCTGAATTCTACGTGAAGTCTTCCATGAATTATGCATGAAATCTTCCATGGTGAAAGCAGCGATGCAGATACAGTGGTGTTCTGGAATGCAGTTCAAGATGGCCTTCGAAATAGAGGAGTCTTCACGGATTTGGTGAAGATTTGAGGTTTGAAAATGGGAAAACCCAAAAGATTTTCTTTGTTTCCTTCTTAGGTCGACTTTCAGAGAGAGTGTCACGCCCCGACTCGCGAGCCCCCGACATCCCTTGCCAAATCGCCACGAGGTCACAAAGATAGCGTCTCAAGCACACTATCGACCTATCACTTACTTAAGAATACGAAATGTGTCAACTCCCAGACAATAAAAACAAACATAAATAGAATAGTATGGGTCAAACACCACAAATAAATCTTGATCCTATCGATACTACTTCCGTACGTATACAACCCCATACTTCGGGTGACTAGACAAGACCTTACCAGGTATACTCAGTCAGGTAAAACTAACTTCTCATCTTACTTCAGATGACTAATCCAAAAGCCAATCCTTGGCGTTTATGAAGTTTCGTCACTTGGGACCTGAAAATATTATTCCACGACGAGTTGAGAATAAATCTCAGTGAATCAAGTCTAAGCTCGATTAGGAAACTGATTCGCCCGGGCATTCTAGCAATAATCTCACTATATCACAATGCCACATAAAGCACTCAAGTATATCCACGATATAATGACCATACACAAGCATATTTATCAGCTACAGCCACACACAATGCAATGCATGACTAGACTCTCAGCCAATTAGTCAATCACTCAAACAAGCATCTCATTCACAAGTACGCACATGACATCACACGAGTCCATTTATTGACGATGATCATGCCCACGACACATGAGAGGATCTACGCAAAAGAAGGCGTGATTCGACTCCCACAAATAACGCGATCCAACACCTTAGTGCAATCGAGCGTTCTACCGACAAGACCGGGCTACGTCCCTTTTCTCTCGGCAACGGCTACTACAAGAGGTGTCTCCGTTGCGCTTGGCAAGGCACCAACAAGTAGGCATCCCTAAATAGGGCGTCGGTCCATCACAAGCTGCGACCGGCATCCGTCCAATCATACATCCGTGCTAGTTAGCACCGAACTAGAATTATCGTGCTTCTGGCAAGTCGTATGGTTTTATACGATTAGTATAGTACGAACTTGCCTGGAAAAGCATCATCGTTCCCTCATATAACCACACAGAACACATCCAGCAATCAATCATTTTCATTATTTTCGGTTAAAGCCGAATGCTCACTCACGCATGTAAAAGTCTCGGCCAAAGTCCATTTTCATGCTAAAAACATGTCTTTTGACTTCGCACACGGTCATATGCATATGCAGACTACCTCCTAGTCACCACAACCGCACACAGGGCGATTAATCATCAATCAAAATCCAAAAGTCATTCCAGACAGTCTATAAAGTCAATGAAAGTCATCTAATCAATCACGAGCATTTAATTCCAAATAGACAATATAAGGCTCAATTCGTACGATAATCCTTTATTAATCGATTCAATTAATAACGTCGATCGTTCGCTCGTCTCTAACCTTTCACTCGCTCACGATCGAACACAATCAATCAATCAACTGATAAATTACCACAAATAGTCATAGACAATATAATCGACCAAACAAACCTAATCGATCGTCCATTTAACCTAATCATCATTTCTATCTAAATCGGTCCCATTCATGTACCTAATTTTTTATAAATAACTAATTAACTAAATAAATAACCCTAAGCGTAATTAGCGCCCTAACCATGGTTTAGGGTCAACTCACAAATTGAGTCAGCTCGAGCGATCTCAACGGCGATGGCGCGGGCGACGACGATGAACAGCGACGGCGGATCACTTCCAATTTCCTCGAACAAATGTCCCAAAACTCTCGGCTCATAGCCAAAACGGCCCATGTACCCGGCCATGGACCCAGCCACTCGGCCCAGGCTATCGGCCACCTGGCCCAGGCCAAAATAGGCTACGGCCCATGCAAACCGGCCCGAACAGGGTACTCAGCTTAGGCAGGGTAGGGTCGACTTCGGGTTGAAGCGGTCGGTTTGGCGACCAACGGACGGCGACCGGCTCGAGGGTCGATAGTGAAGGGTTGAGGGAACGTCGGGGAAGCTGTGGGAGGTGACGATGGCGGCTAAAGGCGGCCGGAGGCGACGAATTAACGGGGAAACAGAACCGGCTGAGCAGGGTTTGTGGGTGCCGAGAACAAGGCAGCAATTCAGGCCGATTTCCGGAAATCACGCTCGGCGACCAGCGTCCACAAGCTCAGGAAAGGGAGAGGGGAGTTCCAGGAGTTCAACGGTGGTGGCGGTGAGAGGTGGCGACGTTGGGTTCGGTCAAATTGAAGAAAATCCAGAACCGGCTCCAAAAATAGGGCACCGACGCTTCGGGGTCTATTCGTGGCTGTTCCGGAGGGCAACGGCCAGTGGGATGGCGTCGAGATGTCAAAGAGAGGCAGGGGGATGTCGGAGAGGTGGTGGCTGGCGACGATGGCGCCGGAAACGGCCAGAAAAGGGCCGGATCTTCTCGGGTTCAAGGGGTCCGAACAGGGGCTGGACTCCCAGCTTGATTCCGCTGCTCCCGACGGTTGTCGACGACGGCGAAGGGATCTTGGGTGACGGCAAGGGAGGGCTAAGAGTCGTGGCGGTGGTGGTTGGTGGTGGTGACGGCGAAAACGGCCGGAAGAGGGGGGAGGTTCGGTCGGGGGGGAGAGAGTGTGCTACGACAAACTGAGAGAGAGAGAGAGAGAGAGAGAGAGAGAGAGAGAGTGTGTGTGTGTGTGTGTGTGTGTGTGGGGGGGTGGGGCCCACAAATACTTTTGGGGCATTTTGTCTCACGTGCCAAATAATTGAGGGCATTTTGGTAATTTCGCAAATCGGGAATAGATTGAATTTTCGAACATCGAACAAAGAGTATTTAGGTAATTTCACAAGTTAGGCTCAGCCGGGATTAGGCTCGGGCGCGAGGATTGAAATCCTAATTCGCGACTACTAAGAATTTCAAAACCTAATCTAAATCGACTGAAACTTTTGAATTCATCCAATTATTATTTTTTCAGTCCTTGCAATCTAAAATTTTTCATCAATTGAAATTCGATATTAATCCATTATATTAATTTCAGATACTTTGCTAGAGATGAATTTCCAGGGCGTCACAACTCTTCCCCCCTTAGGAAATTTCATCCTCGAAATTGAAGTACTACTACAACCCTTCAAACCAATGATGATATCTAGTCCTCACAATTTTCTCAAATAGTTCCTTCAGGACCACGGTGCCAAACCACCTTGACCAAAGGGAAAATTCTTGTTCCGAAATACTTGTTGTTTCCTAGCTACGATCCCGACTAGATTTCCTAGATACGATGCTCGCTCATCCAGTTCAATCTTCTCATAACTCAACACAGCACATGAGCGGGGTTCGGCTCGTACTTCCTTAATATCGACACATGAAAGGCATTGTGCACTTGAGCCAGTCTTAGCGATAACATAAGACGATACGCCAAATTTCTCAATTCTTTCCAAAAATCTCGAAAGGTTCAACATACTTGAACTTAGCATTCATTTCTTGCGAAAACGAGTTATCCTTCCAACAGGCGTCACTTTCTACAGACATAATTACCCACCTTAAATTCCAATGGTCTTCGCTCTTTATTGGCGTAACTTTTCTGATGACTCTAAACAGTTCTTAGTCTATCTCTGATAACCTTGATAGCGTCCATCGATTGTTTCATTTTTTCGGGCGGCTTGCACGCTCTACCATACATCGTCTCAAAAAGCATCCTCTTAGTGCTATTTTGGCAAGCTCCTAACAGGTGTAACGGTTCCTCCTAACCACTTTGAAATCCAAAATGCATAACTCTATCATGTCCTTTAAACTCTGAATTATCCTTTTAGATTGACCTTGCGTCTACGGTTAATAGGCCATACTGAACTGCAGTTTCGTTTCCCAAAATTCATACTAGGTTCGCTCCAAGTCAATCCTAATCCCCACTCTGTGCATCGAAATCATAAAGCGACTATCAAATCCAAGTTGGATTCTAACTTACGATCATTGACTACTAATTTGACACAACTCCATATCCACAATTCGTTTCAACAGGGTGAATCATCCGACTCTAGGGATTCAATTCAACTATGACCATCCGACCTTGCTATCCCAATCAACTGTTGGTTATCCTAGTAACCGTAGTAATTATCTATTCTCATGAATAGACTGTCCATTTCTTAACTTCCAACGAACAGAGTTTAACGCTCCTTTTCCTCATGTTCTATATATGTTAACCACGATTAACACTAATGGCAATTTGGGTATTCTACTTACATGAAGAAGGTCTACTAATAATTCGCCTCTTCTTCAATGCTTTGAGATTTAGAATCACCACTTGTCAACTCTTGAAACATCTGAAGAATCACCGAACTCAGGCGCAAAATCAAACTGAGGGTCGAACCATGCATTCTATCGAACAGGATCAGCTCACAAGCGACTGGCGAGTTGAGGATCACCTCAAATATTCCGATTTAGAATTGGAATCACTCATTCCTAGACCGGTGGTACAATCGAACACTATCGAGATCACCTCTCATGACCAATTCAAATTGATGCAGGATTGGTTCAACTCGACCTATAGTCCTCCAGCAACACATCACAAAATCCAATGTAGCTAATCCTTGACTAGTGTGTGGTTGGTATAGGGTTCTAGTGCAAGTCATTCCTCACTAGGTCCATGGCCATCCTGAATATCGATCAATGCCAGCTCGCAAATCATACCACAATCAATCCCTGGTGTACTTCAAGGTGACCTTATGGTTAACTTACAACTGAGCGAGATCGACCCAATTCGATCCATGTTTGAATTAAGATCGCCACATAGTTGACCCTTAATCAATAACACAACCGACTGGTAAATCAGGCCATCATCCACATCGAGGGCGACCTCTAACTCTCGGTGGCTTCCTCGACCCTTGGTCGTTGTTCGCGAGTAGTTCGAGTCTTAAACCTGAATCGGCCATAGTTCTTAAAGCATCACACTCATACTAAGTTGAATTTCTTCACATTGTTATATCTTGAACTTGCATCGTTAATTTGCTTATTGTACTCCAAATTGAGTCATTTATCTGTTGACTTCTTAGAAGTTTCATTACCAATCCATTAAAATCTTTTCCCACCTCTACCTTAGAATCTCCAACGACGGCAGCAGTCCACTTAGGCTTGCAATGTTGCTCTCTGACTTATTGATACACCAAAATCTTTGTCATTTGCTTGATCACGCCTATTAATCTTCTAGTAGCCTTACCTCAAATCTTGATGTCTTCACGAGCTATCTGGGCTAACACTGAAACTACTATTGTGACTCTCAATCAGTTCTGCTTTATCAAAAGTAAGGTCCTTATGGTCATTATTCCAAGAAATCACGTGGCCTTACCATGCTTCCTCTGCGTCACTCTGTTAACTAGTTTTTCTTAATTATCACATCTCGCAATCTTAATCTTATTCAGGGGCATCGCCAAACTCAATAGTCTGTGCATCCAACTGGCGACCCTATCATGTCACCTAACCTTAGATTGCCATTACGAACTTTCTTTGTTCATCTTCACCGTCCTTGTTTCATGCACATGTCTAAGGCTTCATTAACTATAATCTTCAAGCAGTGTATACTTCACCATGACCTTATTAGGTTACTAGTTGATTGAGCCTTACGGCCTCAAGTCATTCTAACACTGTCTTTGTTATACTGCAAGGTCTTCTTCAATCAAGATTCGGAGATAAAATCAACTTTCACCCATTTTGCAAAACACATAAGTCTTACTTACCCAAGACATCTCGATTCATCCACAATCTTCTGTCCATCACCCTAAATGACACATGGCACTCACAATCGTGTTTTCACGTTTAAGTTCTACTTTAACCACATGTAGAGAAAGATTTTCATCACAATTTAGCACACATTATCTGACTTCACATCAATCCTTATCAATTCGTGTCCTCTGATCCCTAGAAAGTTCATCACACCTCAGAAATCAATCTCACAATTCACGCTCGCTCTTCTGCAAATATTCATCTAATCATTTATTAGGATTCAATAAAACAACGACTAAGACAACCCAAGAAAAACAACACTTCAAACTTATGCAATCCACAAAATACTAGTCATTTTAATACAAACCCATATCCATAAAAAAGTCTTTCAAGCTCGACTAGTTATTGCTAATCTATACCAAAGCATCTTAACTCAAAAGTCGCCCTACTCTCAGTAGAGTCAATCTTAGGTATTCTACTGAACATCTCCTCGAGTTTGTCCTTCTTGCGGCAACGATGCTTGATCTGCCTTATTTCTCATCGGATAATCCTTCACTTGGTGTCCCGGTTGATAACATTTAAAGCATTCTCCTCCTCTAAATGGGCAGGGACCGGACCCATGCCTTAGGCAACACTTTTCACTTTGGCGGAACATCGGCTTCCTGATTGTACTCCTCCTATTAGACGGAATGTGATACTTGTTGGCATACATCGACCTCTTCTCTATCCAACGGTTATCCTTGGAAGAAGGCACAAGTCGCGATCCAAATGCGATTGCTCTATCAATCATGCTCTTCTCCACAGATTGGGCCCTTTTATACAATTCGCTATAACTATTAAGGTTCAGCAGTACTAGTTGATCCTTGATCTCGGACTTCAATCCCTCACGAAATTTTTTCATCATGTTCATAGGATCTCCAACCGTTCAAGGTGCAAACTCTCACAACTTAGTAAATTTCGCCTCATATTGCTCTTTTGTCATTTGGTCCTATCGAAACTGCAAGAATTCAGCTATCTTTTTCTCTCGCCTACAGTCTAAAAAGTACTTGCCATAAAAGGCTTCAACGAAGGCATCCTACACCAAGACCATACCTTCAGGAAAGATCTTTCTTCGTGTGGCTTCCCACCACACTTAGCGTCATCTTGAAGCTGGTAAACGGCTAGTGTCACCTTGTCCTCTTGAGAACATCCTAGCACGGCGAACGCCTTCTCGATTTTCTTAACCCACATGATTGCAGCCTCTGGATCGCCTACTTCCCTAAACTTCGATGGCTCGAGATTCAAAAATCTCTCCATCAAATCGAGTATCGGCTGCACACCTTTCTTGTTTCTAGTCAACAAGTTTTCACTCGAAGCGGCGGCATCATTAGATTGACTACTCACTTGTTGTCCAACTCCCACTTCCAAAATTTCCTACACCTGCATAATCCCTTCCACTCTAGGATCTTCTTGAGCTATACTTTCACTAGGCACCCTCTCATTACAGTTGCTCATTATACAGGTAACTTACAGAGTTTTGTCCACCCCAAGCAACGCGTAATGAGATCACTAACAATCGATCAAAAAGAAACAAAGATAACAAGCACATGCAAAAGCTTACGATCATACTAACTATCCCAAATACTAGCACTCCTTATCATCCTAGGCCAATGACCTGATGGATTAAGCTAACCTTGCTCTGATACCACGTTGGGCGGGGATGTCACGCCTCGACTCTCGAGCCCGTGACATCCCTTGCTAAATCGCCACGAGGTCGTAGAGATAGCGTTCCAGGCACACTATCAACCTATCACTTACTTAAGCATGCGAAAACGTGTCAACTGCAGATAATAAAACAAACAGGAATAGAATAGTAGGAGTCAAACACCATAAATAAATCTTGATCATATCGATACTACTTCCGTATGTATACAATCCCATACTTCGGAGTGACTAGACAAGACCTTACTAGGTGTACTCAGTCAGGTAAGACAAACTTCTCATCTTACTTCAGATGACTAATCCAAAAGCCAATTCTTGGCATCCATGAAGCTTCGTCACTTAGGACCTGAAAATATTATCCCACAACGGGGTGAGAATAAATCTCAGTGAATCAAGCCTAAGCTCAGTTAGGAAATTGATTCGCCTCGGCATCCTAACAATAATCTTACTATATCACAATGCCACATAAAGCACTCAAGTACATCCACGATATAATAACCATACACAAGCATACTTGTCAGCTACAGCCACACACAATGCAATGCTTGACTCGACTCTCAGCCAATCAGTCAATCACCCAAATAAGCATCTCATACACAAGTACGCACGTGACATCACACAAGTCCATTTATTAACGATGATCATATCCACGGCACATGAAAGGATCTACGCGATAGAAGGCGTGATTCGACTCCCACAAATAACGCGATCTAGCATCTTAGTTCAATCGAGTGTTCTACCGACAAAACCAGGCTACGTCCCTTTTCTCTCAGCAACGGCTACTACAAGAGGTGTCTCTGGTGCGCCTAGCACGGCACCAGCAAGTAGACATCCCTAAACGGGGCGTCGGTTCATCACAAGCTGGGACCAGCATCCGTCTAATCCTACATCCGTGCTAGTTAGCACCGAACCAGAATTGTCGTGCTTTTGGCAAGTTGTATGGTTCTATATGATTGGTACAGTACGAACTTGCCTAGAAAAGCATCATCGTTCCCTCATATGACCACACAGAACACATCCAGCAATCGAACCTTTTCATTATCTTTAGTTAAAGCCGGATGCTCACTCACACATATAAAAGTCTCGACCAAAGGCCATTTTCATGCTAAAAACATGTCTTTTGACTTCGCACATGGTCATATGCATATGCAGACTACCTTCTAGTCACCACAACTGCACACAGGGCAATTAACCCACAATCATCAATCAAAATCCAACAGTCATTCCAGACAGTCTATAAAGCAAATGAAAGTCATCTAATCAATCACGAGCATTTAATTCCAATTAGACAATATAAGGTTCAATTCGTACGATAATCCTTTATTAATCGATTCAATTAATAACATCGATCGTTCGCTCGTCTCTAACCTGCCGCTCGCTTGGATCGAACACAATCAATCAATCAACTGATAAATTACCACAAATAGTCACAAAAAAGATAATCGACTAAACTAACTTAATCGATCGACCATTTAACCTAACCATCATTTCTATCTAAACCGATCCGGATCGTGTACCTAATTTTTTTATAAATAAATAATTAACTAAATAACTAACCCTAAGCGCAATTAGCGCCCTAACCAAGGTTTAGGATTAACTCACAAATTGAGTCGGCTCAGGCGGTCTCAACGGCAACGGCGCAGGCGACGACGACGAATGGCGACGGCAGATCACGACCAATTTCCTTGAATAAATGTCCCAAAACTCTCGGCCCACGACAAAAATTCTCTGCCAAAATGGCCCACAGATCAAGCCACTAGGCCTAGGCTCTCGGCCACCAGGCCCAGGCCAAAATGGGCTATGGCCCATGCTAACTGACCCAAACAGGACACTTGGCTAAGACAGGGCAGTACCAGCTTAGGATTGAGGCTGCCAATTCGGCGACCGACGGAAGGCGGCCGGCTCGAGGGTCGACGATGAAGGGTTGAGGGAACGTCGAGGAAGCTGTGGGAGGCAACGATGGCGGCTAAAGGCAGCCGTAGGCAGCGAATTGACGGTGAAATAGAATCGATCGAGCAGGGTTTGTGGGTGCCGAGAATAGGGTGTGGTTCAGGCCAATTTTCGGCCACCACGCACGGCGACCGGCATCTATAAGCTCAGGGAAGAGAGAAGGGAGTTCCAGGAGTTCATTGACGATAGCGGTGAGAGGCGACGACGTCGAGTTCGGCCGGATCGAAGAAAATCCCGAACCGGCTCCAAAAATAAGGCGCCGGCGCTTCGTGGTCTATTTGCGGCGGTTCCGGTGGGCGACGGCCTGGTGGGATGGCGTCAGGGTGTCGAGGGGAGGCAGGGGAATGTCGGAGAGGTGGTGGCTGGTGGCGGTGGCATCGGAAAATGGCTGAATCTTCTCGGGTTCAAGGGGGTCCAAATAGGGGTTGGACTTCCGACTTGATTTCGCGGCTCTCGACGGCTGTCGACGGCGGCGGAGGGGCAGGGGACAAGAGGGCTGAGGGGTTGTGACGGTGGTGGTCGGTGGTGGCGGCTACGAAAACGGCGAAGGAGGAAGGGAGGCGGGAGGTTCGGTCGGGGGGGAGGGGTGTGCCACGGCAAACCGAGAGAGAGAGAGAGAGAGAGAGAGAGTGGGTGGGGGCCCACAAAGACTTTTGGGGCATTTTGTCTCACATGCCAAATAATTGAGGGCATTTTGGTAATTTCATAAATTGGGACTGAATTAAATTTTCGAACACCAAACAAGGGGTATTTTGGTAATTTCATAGGCTAGGCTCGGTCGGGATTAGGCTCGGGCACGAGGATTGAAATCCTAATTCACGATGACTAAGAATTTCGAAACCTAATCTAAACCAACTGAAATTTCAGAATTCATCCAATTATTGTCTCTTCAGTCCTTGCGATCCAAAATTTTTCATCGATTGAAATTCGATGTCAATCCATTATATTGATCTTAGGTACTTTGCTAGAGGTGAATTTTCAAGGCGTCACTGAGAGAGAGAAGAGCAGATCGTTCACGAGTGAAAAGGGACTTGAAAGAGAGAGTGAGCAGGGAAAGGGATGGGAGTGAGAAAAGAACCGAAGCTCTAAATTTTCAAATTTACCCCCCCATATGACATGGCGTCATCTCGACCGTCGGCATAAAATGAACGGCTGAGAGAAGAAGTATGTCATCCATGACACACTTGTGGAATCCAATTCCAAGTAACTAGGCTATGTTTGTTGGATTGGGATCCCTTGCCTTAGTTTTTTCTAAGGCAGGGGATCCCCACCCTTGATATAGGGGGAAATTAAGGCAGCAGATCCACTGCCATGTTTGGCAGCCGTTTAGGGTAGGATAAAATTCACTTTCCTTATTTAGAGCAATTTTTGTTGTTATTTATGCCAATTTTCATTATATATGTGGATTTCTTTTTATTCCATAACACATATTCTTTGTATATAGAATTTAAAATCATTACACATTTTACATATAATAGTATGATTATACGGTTTATGGAAGGGAAGAAAAGAATAAAAAATAGTATTAAAAAGAGAGGGAAAAAATAAAAATAATAATAAGTAAATAAAAATGAAGTAGGCAATGAAATCGAAGAACGTGCCTCATTTCACATCCTATATTAGTTAGAAATTCGAGCGATCAAAAAGGCAACATTAAGATATTTTTCCCTATTGTTCCCCCTATCTGGCCTAGCTTTGCGATATAATATGCCTCACCACTTTCAAGTTTGATACAAGAAAGCAATCTTTTCTAGTTTAAGATATCCATCTGCACGGCACATGCACGTTTCGGCCTGTAAGACCTTGAACTGGCTTGACCGAACTTCATGTTAATGTGGGCTCGGCCTTGAAAACGCAATTAAGCTTATCCCCGCTCAAACCCATTCAGCGCCACACTAATGCAATTTATTTGGGCTTATTGCTATTAAATTATAATGCTTCTACTATGCAAATACGAATTGATAATATCTTGTTAAGGGGCCTTGATCAACTTCTAATTTTCTTTTGTAATAAATCACTAAATGGGGCGGTCAAAATTGAGGTGCCAACAATATGCAATTTAGATGGTTAAATAAAGTTGAAAGCAAAGTAAAGATTAATATAAAGTAAAGCTCAAAATACTTTATAGAGAATTCAAATTAAACGGAACAGAGGACAGTATGATTGGAATCAACAAGTTGATAGTAGAATTGCAATATTCGTTCTCATTTGCGAGTTCAATAAGAAAGTCAGCTACAAAAGTGGTTAATGAGGGAATTTGGACTCATTCTTTTGGGATCCGTGTATTTAGCGTAAAATTAGTGATTTAAAAATTATTTTTCAAAAAAAATGATTGCATGTATTTTTCGAAATAATTAATCAATGAAAATTATTTTTATTATCAACAACATATTGTGCCTAAACATTTGCGTGCACGATAAATATTTTTTCATTCATTCATTTTAATAAGCAATACTAGCAATCATTTTATAAAAAAAAAATATTCTTCCAAATCGCTCATTTTCGCAAAATAAACATAGCCTTAAAAAATAAAAAATAAAACAGTTATTCTATAGAGACACTTTTTTGTCGAGGACCCATAATGGTCGACGGATAAATCAAAGAAAAAGATACTTTGTAATTTCCGCCCCTATTTTGAATGGAAAAGTGAGGTTAATTACTACATATTGAGTACAAGTGACGAAAGGGTGTTTCTGCCACCGAACAAAAACAAGTGATTTCGATCAAAATTGGAGACGGAAATTTGCCCGCCATAACATAGGTTGTAAAGAAAATGGACAAAACGTAACGCCAATTGATGTTCGGTGATGGTTTGAGAACGAATGTTGTTTGGTTTTGCAGTAGCTACATCCCCCCAAAAAGAAGAAAAATTATTCTATCTGCCTCGTACCAAAAATAATAATAATAATAATTGAAAGGGAATATAAAAGGGTTCAGGGTTATTACCACAAAAAACTCCAAATCGGTACATTTGTAACAAATTTACTTTAAATTATTTATTTAATCATGAAAAACCCCAAATTGATACACTTTTGATAAATTTACCTCAAATTGGCACAATTATGATAAATTTACCTTTCATTAATCTTGGTTAAATTTTGCCGTCAAATTAATGAGTTGGATGAAGCGTGGCAATTCTCGGGTGTACTCGTTACATTGTGTTTTCTACAGGTGTATCAATTTGAAATTTTTCGTGATGTTAACTAAATTTAGCAGAAATTAACCAAAGGTAAATTTGTCATATGTATATCAATTTGAGATAAATTTATCGCAGATGTACCAGTTTTGGGTATTTCATTATATTAATCCTAAATAAAATACCGACATCCTTATGATATAATAAAAACAAATTCTATGTTCAATCCGAAAAATAAAGGGAAATATTTGACAACAAGCAATGGACCAACAAGCTTAAGACCGAGAGCTCCGGCAAACCAGTCAAGCTAATGACAGCCCTGCATTGTTGTTACCCTTTGGCTTCCTCTTTGGCAATCGTTTCGGCCGTTTCCACCTTCTTCTCAGTGGATTCCGCCACCGGAGCAGGTGAAGATTCGATTGCTTTCCCTTCCTCCACCGCTTCTACAGCTTCGGCGGTGGCAGCAATGGCAGGGGCCGGTTGTTGCTCTTCAATAGCCGCTTCCTGTGATTCGGGTGGCTTGGTCTCTGATTCCTCTGTTTTGGCTCGCGCCTCCGATGACAACGACTCAAGTGACTCCGTCATCTCCGAGGATGTCATTTTGCCTCCTGCTTTGGCCTTTTGATTGTCCTGCACGGGATGAGCGGAAGGATTGATCTATCTTCTCTCCATTTCGTTATCATGGGTCTAACATACCATGAACGAGATTCGACTTCCTGTCTTGTTTAGACAAATCACATTCTCCAAGAGCAGCGATAGAAACAAGACAGACATCGCCCCAATAGACAGGACAAGGGCCGAGAAACGTGTCGCCAGTTTTGTCTCCAACGCTTGATAACAACATCATCCCCGAGGGGGTGCGTGTGTGCGTGCGTGTGTGCGTGCGTGTGTGGGGGGGCGGGGGGGGGGGGGGGGGGGGGTGTGGGGAGAGGGGGTGGAGGGGGGTTAAGACAAGATACAGGGTCCTTTGACAGCGAAACCACCATTCCGTTTCTCCAAAGCTAAGGGAAGCAATACAGAGAATGTCTTTAGATTCCTTCCAATGATCGAAGCTAGCAGGAGATCCTTAGCGAAAATATCTCTCCTGGCCTAATCCCAAAGTCTTTTTGTGTCATTCATGCGTTTGAAGGTAAGATTAGATTCAGAACACGGAAGGATTCGGACCAAACCAATCACTCAACCAAAACAAGAAGAGCAGGATCTTGATATTCAAAACCTTTTTGAGTACAGTGGGCTAAGACTGATATGTTCGACAGAATCAGAATCTCAATTCGAAGGATAGTGAATGGGCAACAAATATGAAAAGAGGGGGTGTCCTAGATTTGAAACCAAGTCATTTACCTCGTCGAGCAAGAGACTCAGAGAACGGGGTTTGTTGCCTCCTTCCGAATCAACCACCTCCTTCACACTCTCACTCTCCTCTGCTTCAGCCACAACCACCACCTCTTCCTCTTTTGTTATCTTGGCCGTGGTCTCAGAGTCCACTCCCGCCACCATGACCTCTTCAGGCACCGGGGCTGGAGCATCGGCGGCGGCCTTGTCAGACTTCAACACCTTCGGCTTCGTGGCACACGCTCCCATCTCTCTCTCTCTCTGCGAAGCTCTAAAAGAGAGGAGGGGAGCTATGGAGGATTATATAGTCGGACAGTGGGCAGATTCAGAGTGGGACTTGAATAAGATTTATTTTGGAGACAGAGAAACAGAGGAAGTTTAAAAACTTAGGGGTGTTCTGTCTGATGGTTGGTCGCAACTTTGCAAGTTCTTTTGTGCTGGATGGACACAAGACCTAATAATGGAGCCTTGACAGTACAGCCTGTTAATAATAGGGAATTTATTTGTGTTTAAATTAGAATAGAGATCAATCTTTATTTTGCGCACTTCACAATAACATACCCAGCATCGGAAAGTGAGTTATGTTAACGTCTAACGACGTTTTATTACATCAGGTGTCCATGTATCAATTTATAGATTAGTCTTAAGTAATTACGGCGTTTGGTATTATCTAGGTATGTTGGAAACAGCATAAGGAATAATTCCTTAGCTAGGGGGACCATAGAAAATGACCCGACCTTTCAAGGTACCTTATGGCCTTGTCTTTTTCACGTTGTCTTTTACCTGTTTATTCCTCTTGCGATGGAGAAAGGTGGTCATGAGAATCCATAGAAAATTGTCTAAGCAAATTGTCTTCTTTTCGGATCGAAGCTCAAAGGGTAAATCCAAGTCGATTCAAGATGCGTTTGCTTCACGAGAACTCAAGATTTGGAAAATATTTTTCATAAAATTATCGCTTGTATAGTCTTCAGAAAATGAATATTCATCATCTAAAAAATTAACTAGGTATAAATTATTGTCGATAATGAAAACATTTTTTGTTAACCAATTTTTTTGAAAGATATAACCAATCATTTTTTTCAAAAGTTTTTCGTTAAACAAACGATCAAGTTTCTTAAATTTAAGTGAATGCATGTACTTCGTCTAGAATGTTGAAATATCGTCTCACATCGCTTGACAATATGTCTTATTTGCACGCGGTCTCCCTCAATTTGATAACTTAAGTTTTTAGATTAGACGTCCTAACATAGTATCAAAATTAGTCCTATTCCTTTTCGAATGTGCATCCAGCCCGAATTTCTATTGTTTTGCACAAATAGCAAATGGTACTATTTAACTTCGAAAAAAAAATGGAAGAAAGAGAAATATGAGCGTCGATATGGATGTGGAGATTACAAAAAGCATAGCATATATTGTCACATATAGAACTTGCAGACATTTTCATTTGGAGGTAGAGCACACCTACATATATAGAATATAGGAAAATGACACAAATGGCACCTAAACTTTGATATAATGTGTAATGTGATCTTTAAACTTTTAATTTAACCAATATGATTCTTGAACTTTAGCCCAATATGCAATGTAGTCCATAAATTTTCAATTTGTTCAATACGATCTCCTAATTTTTTAATGTGTTCAGCTAAGTCCCTGAACTGTAAGAAAATATCCAATGTCGTTCTTGAATTTGAATTAATTGAATGACTACATTGAATATCTTCCTATAGTTCTGACAAGTTGAATATATTCCAAAAGTTCATAGACTATATTGGTAAAATTTAAAAAAGTCAAGGATCACATTGGACACTGGGCTAAAATTTAAGGACCATATTGATCAAATCAAAAGACCATGAATCACATTACATATTGAGTCAAAATTAATGATCAATTTGTGTCATTATCCCATAGAATATTTATATGTATGTGTGTTTTTATGTGTGGAATACTAAAGAGAACCATATTCTACCTATAATTATACAAAGAAACAGAAGAAAATGCAGTGATATATTCTTTTCGGGGATTTAAATTGTTTATGTGCGAATCATCAATTTTTGTCCGGATGTAGTTGGTTGCCGGACTGAGGGAGCATTATAATGTTACATTTCCGTGATACATCACTCCACGTTGACATCTTCGTATGACCCACGTTTAACTGATGAGAACATGTCTCCTACAATTACATGGTTGTCTCAAATTAAGATTCAGTTTATTTTGTGAAAAATGATTGATATGAAGAATATTTTTTTGAATGATTATATATAGCTTGAAATAATTAGCCGATGAAGGTTATTTTAGTTTTCGACAATAATTTATATCTAATCATTTTCGTGAACAATGAAAATATCTTTCGTTGACTATTGAAATGTTTTTCGGTCATTTATTTTAAGCGAAACAAGCGATCATTTTCAGAAAAATATTTTTCAAATTATGCAGTATGTAAATATCACTTTAATTAAGCGAATTACAAGCCTAACTAGCTATTGACATACAGTTGAGATTCTTGGAGAGAGCATCAACATGAATCATGAACATCAATAAAGTATTTTTGGCTAATAGCGATTAGGAAATTGAAAAGGAGGAAAAAAAATCAATTATCATTCGCATAAACGGATTTGAAGCCCCGAAAAGTGCAGCCCAAGATCTCTGATGAGCGAATGCCGGCAATTAAGGAGTTGTCCACATTCATTTCCACTTGGGGAGATACGACAACACATGAAGAATCTTGGGACGACACTTATTTTAAACAAAACATGGATATCACATCATAATTTGCTGCAAAAAATTGAGGAAACTATATAATGCAAGACGGCTAAGGATCCATCTTAATATATCAAAAAAAAGAACTTTGCAAGTTTTGTGTCCAAATAATTGCGTCGTGTATGCCATTCAATCAAGAGCCATGCATTTAAAATAGGGATAAGTATATTAGGAATCTTAAAACTTATCATGAAAGTGTAATTCCTAAAAATTTGTTACGAAGAGCAATTGAGTCATAAAACTTTCAAAAATGTGCAATTAAATCTTAAAACTAGTCATGAATGTGCAATTGAATATTAAAAACTTTCATAAAGTGCAATCAACGGAATGACTTGATTTCACCAATTTGACAAGTTTTAGAAATTATTGCACTTTTTAAAATTTTTATGACTCAATTGCATTTTCTGGCGAGTTTTAGGACTTAACTATACTTTCATAAATAAGTTGTAGAATTTATATCGCATTTTCCCCGTTGGAAATATCACCTTTTTCGCTTACAAGATTTTAGCGGGGTAGTTTGATCCACGGTGATTATTAATTGGTTATGCCATTCAGAAAGGTCATAAAACCAGTTATATTTCTATGATATAACTGCCACGGTTACTTTTATTTTCTTCAGTACATTTTCTTAATCACGCTTTCCCGTCACCATTCGAGCCTTAACGAGGGAGGGCCCCATCACCTAGGGCTCATGTGTCGCTTGCATATGTAAAAAGAAAGTGGTGTCGCATAAAAAGAAAGTCACTTCGCATTTAAAATCCTTTCGTCTAGTAAATAATATACTGCTCGAAAAAAAGTCATTTTTTTTTAACAAAAATGAAAATATTTTTTCGATATTCGGCTGAAATTTGAAGATGAACTAAAATCCGATATGGGATCCTTTCTTCAACTTAATTATAAGCCTCCGGATCTCTCATCCTCAAAATTCTGATCCGACATCTGCAGCCGAAGGCCACACAACAAAGTACGTCCAGGTCCATCCGTCTTTTTGTAGCTTGACTTCAACAAATATGTCTGATCCTGGCAGTGTTATAATGCCGATTTCATGTGTATGGTACAAACAATCATCAGACAGATGGCGTGCAGAAATCGTGTCACTCTTTAATGTTGTTTGATTATTCAAAAGCTTCAGCAAAGAGAGCACTCAGAGCTGTTCAGGTTTGTTTTTGTTTTTTTGGCTTTATTATTGATTGTAGGAGAGTTGTTAAACTTAGTATTATCAAAAAGGTTAGTATCAACAGGTTAACTCTTCGTGTCCTTTAATTTTGCTGCCCCAACCAAGCCAAGACAAGTGCTTCAAAGGTCAATTGCAAGAATAAGCCTATGCTGGGGGCGGTCCCCGGTGGAAAAAACTCGCAAACATAAATGCTTCAAATCCACGAACTTTTCACGCAAACCATTAAGGCTCTAACACCTGATCAAGCTCTCACCACTTCTATCATCTTGGATTCGGCTCTTACTTTATCGACAATAAGACTAACGAGAATAAAACAAAGTCTTTCTACCATTTCGTTGTTATTTTATTTCTGTCGAAAGAAAGATGTCATTCATGTATCATAATATCAAGAGGTACATAAAAAGCTTTCAATTTTTACTAAAAATTGTTGATATAGAGGCCAACCGTCGTCGATTGTCCCACATGACATGATTGATGCCGACTTGGATAAATTTTATAATTTTAAATATTTTTTATTTTTATATTAATTTTTCATTGTCGCCGACAACTCTCACCAGCCTAACTGTTGGCAATGGGTCGCGATCTTCGCCATTGGCTATAACGAAAAATAAAAATAATCATAAAATTTATTCACATTAATATCGACCGTAAATTAACCAAATGGATTGAATTAGTATAATTATGAAAATGTTCGAGACTAAATTAGTCAAATTAAAGTGTTTATGATTGAATTAGTACGAATGCAACTGGTGTATGACTTTTTTCTTGTATTATTCCCGTTAAAAAGGTTATTAAGAGGAAAGTAAATTTTAAATCCGAGAAAGAATTTTAGTCCGGTAACTATAAGTCTACAACTATCTTTGTTGCGCAAAATGCAAGGTTGATCGCTAGTGAAATGATCATTGATTGATAAGCATAAGCACATAGAATTGAAGCTTTGAAACGTAACAGGTCAACGATAAAAAGGAACCAGACCAGACCAGACCAAAAAGAAAAAAAAAAATAGGAAGAAAAATAAAAAAGCAGAATCAGGCCGTGCCAGCGTGGCAATCCGCGCGCTTCTCCAAACTTGAGAAACACACTCCGTCCATTTGTTCTTTCAATCGACGGCCCCAATTTAATGCGCAAAACCCACCCGCCAAATCTTCCAAAATTTTCATCGGACCCCCCAAAAATTTTCAAATCTCGCTCTCTGTTCTATATAATCCTGACGAAACCCTTCCAAATTCAATCCAATCCAACTCCCTTCAACCTCGCTCTCCAATCCATCACCGCATTCAACTTCTCTCTCTGTATACGCAGAAGCCCAGGAGGAATGGCGAGAACCAAGCAGACGGCGAGGAAGTCCACCGGGGGCAAGGCCCCAAGGAAGCAGCTCGCCACCAAGGCGGCGAGGAAGTCGGCGCCGGCGACAGGAGGGGTGAAGAAGCCGCACCGCTTCAGGCCGGGGACGGTGGCGCTGAGGGAGATAAGGAAGTACCAGAAGAGCACGGAGCTGCTGATCCGGAAGCTCCCGTTCCAGAGGCTGGTGAGGGAGATCGCCCAGGACTTCAAGACGGACCTCCGATTCCAGAGCACCGCCGTCTCGGCTCTGCAGGAGGCGGCGGAGGCGTACCTTGTGGGCCTGTTCGAGGACACTAACCTGTGCGCGATCCACGCGAAGCGGGTCACCATCATGCCCAAGGACATCCAGCTCGCGAGGAGGATCAGAGGCGAGAGGGCTTGAGGATGATGACGCTTCTTTGCGCGTCCCTATGGAGTCGGAGATTCGAAAGCCGAAGCTTTAGTGTTTTCTAGTTTTCTTTCCCTTGGACTTTTCTTCTGCGGTTTCTTCTGCAAGCTTTGAAGTTTGGTAGTGAAGAAAGATCGATTTTTTTATTTTTCTTTTCGTTTCTTGAGCTTGCAAGACGAAATGGGTCGGGGTGATTTGCAAGACATGCAACCAATCCGTGCACTTCAAGTGCATGTCTTTGCATTTCTTCATCAGTTCATATAACTCACCCGCTTTCACCGACTCCTCGAATTCAATTGTTCACCGTCCAGTCGCAGCAATGAGTCTCCGGACACTGTATCTCGCCATCCTAATTGCCGTTGTCGCCGTCTTTGCTTCCTCCCATTTTGCAGTCCCGATCTCGCTCTCTTCCCTTAGAGATCTTTCCCTTGGCGCCGAGCTCTTCACCTTTTTGTCTCGTGGTCCTTGGGCCCTTTTGGGGCAGCATGTCGGTCGCCGCCACGACCGGCACTGCAGGAACCTGGATAATAGCCAGAGTAAGGTCTCTGTTTGTGATGATTTCCCGCCTGACATTCCCCCTCCGGAGACTAATACGACGTCGATCCTCTGTGTGGACCGGAACGGATGCTGTAACTTCACCACGGTCCAAGCAGCTGTGGACGCAGCGGGCAACTTCAGCCAGAAGAGGACTGTGATTTGGATCAACAGCGGCATCTACTAGTAAGGATAATTTGGTTAGCTGGCTAGCTTTCGATTCAGACGATGGATCATAATTTTGGTAAATCAATGGTTTGTGCTGGCAGCGAAAAGGTGACCATCCCGAGGACGAAGCCGAACATCACGTTTCAAGGACAAGGGTACATGTCGACTGCAATCGCGTGGAATGACACAGCTAATTCTTCGCACGGCACATTCTACAGTGGCTCGGTGCAAGTCTTCTCGAACAATTTCATCGCGAGGAACATTAGCTTCATGGTGAGATGCCAGATCGAGTCTAGGAAATTATGTTCATGCTATGTGATTGTGGTTGTAATCTAGATGGGTTGCTGTTATAGAATGTTGCTCCAATTCCGAGCCCCGGAGACAAAGGAGCACAAGCGGTGGCGATTAGAATTGCTGGCGACCAAGCTTCCTTCTGGGGTTGTGGGTTCTTCGGAGCCCAAGACACGCTTCACGACGATAGTGGTCGCCATTACTTTCGGGATTGCTATATCCAAGGTTCTATCGACTTCGTCTTCGGCGACGCAAGGTCATTGTATGAGGTATCGGGTCCCTTGACAGCAAGATCGATTCGCAATCGCTTGCTTCCTAAGAAAACAAAAACTTTTTATCCTTTGAGAAATACTTCCATTGCTAACAGGCAATCCATGATTAACTAATATGGATAATGTGAGTCAAAACCAATCTACTTCTAAATATATTATGGAACTTGACTTCCATCGCTAATAAACGTAATGCGTCAACGATAATCAGTTGCTTTGATGATCACAGAACTGCCAATTGATTTCCATGGCAAACCCAGTGCCTCCAGGGCAGAAGGGAATCAATGGGGTGGTCACTGCGCACGGGCGAGCTTCCAAGGATGAGAACACTGGCTTCGCGTTCGTGAACGCCAGCATCGGAGGCACGGGGAGAATATTGCTCGGCCGGGCATGGAGGCCATTCTCCCGGGTTGTCTTTGCGTACACGACCATGACCAACATCATCGCACCCGAAGGCTGGAACGACTTCAATGATCCCGCCAGAGACCAGTATGTATCAGAACGATGATCGCAACCTTAGTACAAATTACAAATCATCTACGCCACAAATTCATCATTTCTCTTAACTTTTCCGAGGGGCTTCTAATCAAATGCAGGACGACATACTTCGGGGAATATAATTGCTCAGGAGCAGGAGCCAACATGAGCTTAAGAGCACCATATGTTCAGAGACTAAATGATACGCAGGCTTCGCCTTTTCTCAACATCTCCTTCATTGATGGGGATCAATGGCTGTGATCAGCTCTTGCTACAACATTGATGCTATTTTTCAATTTCCAACCGATTATTTATTTCGCGGGTCGGGAAAAACAGTTAGTAATTCCCACAAACAATTGTTCAAATACAGTGATCTACATGTACCTCTTTTGTTTTAAGTATCGATGACATTCTATTGACTGGTGAAGTTCTCTTCTTCAAGATATGCTTTGCGCAGACAATTTGTTAAAACTAAGGTTAGTGTCTTGTCACGTGCTCAAATCTGTCCAGAGGCGGCGGTACCTACGAACTTTCCCAGTTGGCGCAAATCAATCGAAGACAAGGGAATTGCCATTTGTCTTCTGATTCACTGAGGACGTACTGTCTTGGCATTTACTTGATGGGAATAAGCTTTTTCGTTCACGGGATGGGTATGATTTAGCCACCGGATTCATCGACAAGTGAGACTCTTGTTGGGTTTTCAAATGATGATTGTTCGTTTCCTTGTTGGATGCGTATGAGCAAAGGAAACCAGCTCGCAGATTTCAAACCTCAAATTAACCGCCTTCCTTTAGGCCTTGCTTACAACTCGAGCATAAGGATCGTGAGATCAACGAGGATTAAGGGTGCTCTTGTCTAGCTGAAAATTTCATGATAAACCAAAATAATTTTCAGTGGAAGCCATTTAAAAAATAAGATTAGTTTTTAGTCTCCTCGGTGATTCAGAAAAAGGTTATTTCCTTCTGTCAGAAGGGAAAGTACATTTTTTTTAGTAAAAATGATCTAGATCGACAGCGTGGACTGCGCTCAGATGTTGTATTTCACCCATAAATTGACCCACATTCTTACGTGGGATAAGAGAATGCACGATTTTGTTTCATAACTAAACAACCAGCACTTAGTAGCACTTGGCTGGTGAGCCGCTTGCAGGTTTCCTAGCGGTTGTCCATCAATTCCAGCATGTGAGTTTCCCACCGCGCCCACAAAGCTTCAGGAGCCCCACCGTCGCCGGTCACCCTCCCTCACCGCCAGCCCATCAAGCTCGACGGCCGCCGGCTCTGCTTCTGCCTCGCGTTGACTTCTGTTCGTTAACCTAGGTTTACCCTAAATAAATGTAGGTCAAGGTTTGTTGTATGTTGATTTGATTGATAATATAGTTTTGCTGCATATCGTTTCGTAATAAAACCTCATGTTAATTTTACTATGTTTGATTATTTCTCGCGTTAGGGCATTGGACCTTCGAGGGTAAAGGTCAGACCTCTAATATTGTCTCATGTGACATGCGTGGCTTTATGCATGGGTGGTTAAATAAATTTTGTCTGCCTTGGAGCAATATGTTCCGATGCATTATAAGATCCGTTAATCGTCACCTACATATCGCGTGTCATGCGACACGTACATTTATAGAATCGAGCTGCACTCACAATTCGTGTCTAAGATAATGAACGATAGCATTTTTTTGGGCAAAATCACGTTAGAAGTCCTAAAGTTTGTGTACGATGTTCGCTTTAATGCTAAATTTTTTCAGATCACTTAAGTATTATTAAAAAGAAAACATTAAATTGAGTACCAACTTCGGTCAGTTTTGCCGAAAATCTTACGTGGCATTTTTTATAAACCTTTTTTATTGCTGGTGTGGACGCCGGTGTTGACACGATAATTTTTAAGAATATTTTGATATATTTTTAAATATTTTTTCAAAGTATTTTTTTCTTTTTCCTCCTCCTCCTTCTTCCTCTAGCTAAGGAAAAAGAAGAAGAGAGGGCCAAGCTTTCACTAGCCGGTGTTGGACGAGCTAGGTCGAGCCTCATTGGTAGGATGTGCAACAAGATCAGGTTGACCCGAAACCCTAATCGGCCCACTCGAAAAATAGAGTCGGGAACTGGTTCAAGTTGAAACCGGTCCGGGTACCGTTTTCAATTTTTGGGAACCGGTTGAAACTAATCCGAGTACCGGTTCTAGGTGAAGGCCCACCCAATTTTAGAACCGATTTTTTTTTTGATACCGAGGTGTCCGATTTTAGTTACTTAAAAAAAATTATTGAATGAGTATATTACCCAAGTCTTTCTTGATTTTTAGATATGGATTGTCTTACCGAAAACGTTATCATTGGCAAATATACTTCATTTTGTGGAAATAATGATTTTATGGTAATTAAATAGACTTCATCAATCGGCAACGTCGATGCCTGTGACATTCATTGCGTAGCTGGTGGTTATGTTAGTGTTAGGATTCAACACAGCAATCACAATGAAGTAAAGCATAAAAGCAAGAAAAGAAAATCGAGACACAAAATTTTTATTCTGGTTAACCCTTAAACTAGGGTTTACGTCTAGTCGATGATTCTATTATAATTATTATATTGCATTTCTCGTTACATCATTCAATTATCCGCGATTTTCTATCGATAGAGAGTATAAACCATACCTCAATAGTTACGAAGCATACTCGTCCCACGAACTCTTTTTATAATTTGAGTTTTGTCCCCAAGATGTAGGAACGCGGACTTCTTGGTCGTTGCACTTCATGGAGGCAGGCAATGGGACATACACATTTTAGTCTTGTTTCGATATTGCGAAATGATCGATTGCGGCGCGTTGCCTAATCCTAGTATTCTGGCTATTGCGTCATTTTGTCCAACTTATCCCAATATGAAGCCGTGGTTTCGAGGCCGCAACCAAATGCATCGTTTGGATATCTTTTAATAGCTCCTTTGCTATCTCGAAAGCTAAAGGTTCTCAACCCAATTGCCCATTTCTTTATTTATTTTGGTCACAATCAAAAGCTTCCATTAGATAGGAGGGCTGGCAGAATGTCCAGCGATAACATCAAAGCAAAGTAAATCCCAAAAAGATTGGGGAGACTTAGTTAGTCAATTAGGAGGGAGATAATCTAAACAATGTGCTTTCGCAACCTAATCCGCGCAAGTGATATTCTGGTTTTTCTAACATTTCGAGACCTATAAAAAAAATATATATCTATCGATGTATTTCAGTCTTATATCATTCGGATTTAATTAATCTCGAGTTAACTAACCAAAAGGGAAAGTCTAACGCAAGACAAGGTACGTAGACCTAGAAAACTCGAATAGGAAAGAGCACTTGGACTATAAGGATTGTCGAGGGAGTATTTAGAACTATTAAAGGCCGATCTAATAAAGATTAAGTAATTCATTGCTAGTGTTATAAGATTGGAGTGCGGGTGATACCGCTCAACCAATGTATAATTTGCAAAAGTTTCACAAATCGAATGATGACAATCGAGACTGTCGGAGCTAGTACTACACCATCGCAATTACATGACAATCATAGTCGCCATGAATTGACAAGCCCTAAGTGTGATGAGAATTACAAAGTCGATACGCGTAACATTTGCAAAAGTCGTCCGTTAGTTCGGGATAACTTGAAATTTACATTTGACAGAAAATTGACCAAGAGGTGGATCTCGAAAGTGGAAATGGAAAATAAAGAATTCTAACATTCTAATCGAATTATACGTCACCTCATCGAAGGTAATTTGAATTGGAAAAGTGATGTTTTGGACGATGAGTGAAAAATTACTATTTTGCCCTTCAAGGATTGGCTTTATCTTAACAATTGAAGAAGGGCAATTTAGTCAAATCCTAATCCCTAGTTGCCGAAAATGAAGAGGCAAAAAAGCCATTAGAGGCCTTGATATTATGGATAAGAAGACAAGTGTCAAGCTTTGGGACTATAGTATTAATTGATTACCTTTTAACCTACCATTATTCAAGTTTGACTCCAATAATTTATGGAAGACCTTCCCCTCCATTTGTCTCAGCCGAAACTCCCTCTATCTTTTCACTTCTTCCTTTCTTCTTCTTGGTTCTCAATTTGGTCGAGAGCTCCCAGCCGACCAGCCCGCCGTCGTGGCTTCGCCCATCTCGATGGCCACCTCCGGCGACCTTCTCGCCTCGCACCATCCACCAGCACCACCCTCAACCTTTCCCCTACAAGCTCCCATTGACCGTTCGTCGATTGAAGGTCCCATTTTACCTGACCAACCTCAAATCCAAAATCGGACATAATTTGACTCAACCGCAAGTAGGCCTTCGTTTGGCCACTTTAAGGCTTCGATTTACTTTAAATTTTTAGTGAGGACTTCTTAAACCATAGTACTTGTGTTGACTGAGTTGAAATGGTGAATTTGATTTAGTTTAGAGGGGTGACCATGACTGATTTGCAATGATTTTTCTGAGGTATTTCTGACCGCCGGTGGACTTAGTGGAACCGAGGCTGTTTGCAGCCCTTCGAGGTATCGACTTGCTCCAAAACTCTTGGTAAGACTCCTATAGACATAGTATGACGTGTTAGCAAGTTGATTTCGGGATAAATCGAAGTTTAGAGAGGAGTTGTGGACTGATTAAGGAGGTGGACGGCAAAATTGGTTCTGCCCTGGTTCGGTTTGAGAAAATCGAACCCTTTAAGGGCTGTGGGAGGTGTCGCCATATTTTAAATTCATCGTTAAAACATACTAGAATGTCAATTGAGGTGTTAGCGAGGTGTGTGCTTCATGAAATGGTGAATGGAAGAGAAAAATTAATCAATTGCCGAACTTTTGTTAGGTTGCGCTGCTGACCTGTTTTGGACCAAGGAGAATCGAATATTTAGAGGAGTTTTTGGAGGGATTTTGCTTATTAAATTGAAATGTAAGTGGTTCCTAAACCTTCGCTAGGACGGTAGGACGTTACTGGATTAGTTGGGGTTAGATTGGATGAGTTTTTGTGGATTTATCACATTGATTGTTCATAGTCGATCAAGGTAATTGAGGTGCAAGTTAGGTGTGTTCCTTATGATGAGGAATTGTTATTCTCATGACTAAACTGTTGTGTATGTATTTGATTGATTTATATGCTATGTGTTTGATGTCACCTTGTGGGTAGTTAGCCTTGATGTCTCATATGATAAAAATTCATTACTTGTCTATAAAACTGTACTCGATCATGAAGTCTTAAGAGGGAAGTGAGACTTGTGAGCCTAAGAGCTTTTGGCACCCTGATGCGTTGAAACGTGAGGTTGCAATGAGTAATATCCCGATGCATCGAGACGCGAGATAAACTTTTAGATGTGTCAACATGAGCCTTGTTATGGCATTGAAACCTGAGGCATTTTAACGCGGGTTTGTTAATTGTTATGGTCTAAGGTGTATTGACGTGGGTCAAGCCTGAGACGTTTTGATGTGGGCAGAGATGATAAAACAAATCATAGTGCTAGTACATTAAGCTAAATCTTTTCATACATGCCTTGAGTTGTGAACTATATGCTGACCTAATGGTGTATCTTGATGATTGTCTACTATATGCTTTTCTATGGAGTATTATGATGATTGCTTACTTTATGTTATTCATTGATATGCTTCTACTTATTGTTTGAAGTTGTGTTTGGGAGTACTGACGGTCTAACATAGGTTTAGGAATTAGCTTGCTGAGATGTAAATCTCACCCCGTCATGGGATTTATCTTTTTCAGACCCCAAGCCCTGAAGTATGTTTCCAGTCCGCCTAGGCGATCCCAGGGAGATGACCACCTATTTTGATGAATTTTCGGATGGTCGGGGATCATTTTATATTAGGAAACGTACTATAGTGTGGGTTGACAAGAGAGGAGAAGGATGTGAGCCACATCGTTTCGAGGCATGGTTTCGTAGGGTTGGCGAGGGTACCACGAGTCTTATGAAGCCCACAGAGGTACCTTGAGAAGTGGTGCCTAACTGGTGTTATTCCATCTGCGATGAGATAGAGGTGGAGATATTCGTGGTAGGATCGAGAAACGTGGGAGGGAAGACCCCTACTGTCGAGGAGGATATTGAGGTGATAGAGGTCTATGCTTTGGAGGACGAGGTGGAGGACGATATGCATGATGATTCTGATGATGTGCACACTGAGACTTTTTCCAACTACGATCCAGTTGAGGATGAGGACGAGGACGAAGATGAAGCAAGTAGTTCGTCTTAGTGATTTTCTATTCTTCCTAGGGGTTGTCTTTTTGCGTTGTCTTTTGAGGGCATGCTATCTTTTGGGGACTAGGTTAGTTGTTGTCTTTTGGTTAGTCCCTGATTCCTACCGTCCCCACTAAGTGGTTTTAGTTTTTATCCTGGGTACTTTATATGAACTCGTGTTATGTTTTGCATATAATCTCGTTATCCCAAGTCTCCTTCCTTGTTTTGTACGGAGGCATCTGTTCATTTCGTTTTCGCATGCGTATTTCATTTCAAGGTTATCGCAGATGTATCTAGGGTTATAGTGGTTTGGTCTGGATGTAGCGTGCTCGCCTTAG
Source organism: Rhodomyrtus tomentosa (assembly GCA_028455895.1). Classification (NCBI taxonomy): domain Eukaryota; kingdom Viridiplantae; phylum Streptophyta; class Magnoliopsida; order Myrtales; family Myrtaceae; genus Rhodomyrtus; species Rhodomyrtus tomentosa. Next base: position 48,075,457 of record JAPCWY010000005.1, read on the forward strand.
GATGCGGGGCGTGACATCGCAAGAATTAGTTTCGCATGGATTATAGGCTACAGACAAGGAAGTTGGGATAGTAATTCTTTGCAATCCATCAAAAGGTTGTGGATGGGCCATGGAGCTTGGGCCGGATCTAATAAGGAAATTGATAACCTATCAACCACTAATAAGCTATTAGAAATTAGCTCAACCTTTACTTCGTGTAAATCACTTCCGATAGCACTTCTTCTCTTAGATCGACTTTCACGCTCAAGCCCTTTCAAGAACCGAAGACCCTCTCTCATGGCTAGGGTTTCGGCTATGAGAGGGGTCTCTGCTCCAATTTTCATGGCAAAACTGCCCACGAGGACACCACACTCGTCCCTATAAAACCAACCTTTTAATCTGCTTCTGCTCCACGATAACACTTCTCTTAGATCTACTTTTACGCTCAAACCCCTTTAAGAACTGAAGACCCTCTCTCATGGCTATGGTTTTGGCTATGAGAGGGGTCTCTGCTCGGATTTTCACGGCAAAATCGCCCACGAGGACGCCACACTATTCCCTACAAACCCCCGCCGCGCTTGCATTAGATCTGGACACAACAATTGCCCATTTACTATAGCAATGGCTGTGTCCAGATGTGATGTACATTTTTTCGTACATGCAACGGTCATCTATGCACAGTTCGGGATAACAACATGTGCCATTGCAAGGTAAGGGCCAGTACGATTGTGACGCATGTCTACTGAAATTACCTTTCATAATCTCGAAGTATTTAGTGCATCCTTCGCATTGCATCCGCGTGTTTGATTAGTTTTGCTAGATTTTTAGTGCTACTACTAGCTTATAATTAGTTTTTAGGTTTTCCGAAATTAGAGTACACATACCTTAGGAATTTTAATAAGCATTTTTAGGTTCAACATAAGGAAATGTGAAAGCCCCGGGACAAAATTGGACTCAAAATCGAATAAGCTTTTAGGGCCTTAGAATAGGGTTTTTGGATGTTCTTAGAGACAAATATTAGGTTGATATACTATCCTTTATTAGGTCTCTGATTCAAATTTCTCAAATCACGCTCCGTAACTTAAGTGGAGGTCGCGGCTGGTGGTTGTCGTGCTAGTCCCCCCGAGGAATAGTCGAGGTACACGCAAACTGGCTCGGACACCTTGGTCATAAAAAAAAAATATTAGGTTGATGTACCCACCCATGGGTAGTTCAGTTGATTAGGGCGCATTTGGGATTGTGTGGTTAAGCGCACTAGTCCCAGGTTTGATTCTCTATATGAGCACATGTGATTTAAGTAAGGGGTCCCGAGGAATAGTCGAGGTGTGTGCAAGCTGGCCTGGATACCTTGGTTATAAAAAAAAAATATTAGGTTGATGTTTGCGTATTATTTATATTTCGATTTTACTTGATTGCGAACTTTCAATACAATGATTGTTTTACATGGCACGACTAGAGTTGGCATGAGCATTTTTCAATAAATTTTTTTTATTTTCTTTCTTTTTCTTTCATGGCCTATATTAGTGGTTAGCGAGGGCGATCCTCACTCAAGTTAGGTCGGGCATAGATGGCCATGGCATCCAACAAATGCCACAGAAGGAAAAGAAAAAAGAAAGAAAGAAAAAAACAACTAAAATATTATAAGAAATATCAACGTCAGTGCTAGCTATGTTATGTAGAATGGTCGTAGTTCGTATCAATAATTTTTGGCCTAAATTGACACCAATATAGTATATTAGGACTAAATTGGCTCAATTAAAAGATTTATAACTGAATTTGTATAAGTACAATATATTTAGGTCTTTTTAAATACTTTTCATCTTCATTACGTGTTAAATGTAACCATATCTTTCGGAACTAGAATCGTATATTCATGATGGGTCAATCAGATCAAATCAAGTAGAGGGGTTTCTGCAATTTCACCGAAGCGGGTCGATGATGAACCACGAAAGGGTCAATGGGTCACCCAAGCGTTATTTCTCATTGGATGTTTCGTTTAGGTCAACCATTCCTCCAAGAAACTGGCGGACATTATTAGCTTCGTATGATGTCTGGCGTTGCATGAGTTTCGTCAACATTTGGATTCATACCACGTGACTTAGGGATAAGTGTCAAGAAAGTCATAAACATATTCCATTAATATCAATTCAGTCTTAATTTTTTTTTTGTGGTCAGTCCTAAACCTTTTTGGGTGCTAATTTAATCATAAACTTTTTATATTTGTGCCAATTAAGCTCCAAATCTTTTATTGATGTCAATTCAGTCATGATCTTTTTGCATTGATGCCAATTCAATTCTAAATCATTTGTATTTTTACCAATTGAGTTAATCCAGTCAATTTTTGGCCGAAAATTGCTGACACAAACATCGATTGTCCTGCATGGCATAGCTAGCGTTGACTTAGACATTTTTTTTCATATTATTCTAATATTTTAAATAATGTTTTAAGCATTGTTTGGTTTTTAAAAATATTGTTAAACATTATTTAAAATATACAAAATTAAAAAAGTTCATGTTAGTGTCAACTATGCCACATAGGATATGAACATCCACGCCATCGATTTTTGATTAAAATTGACCGAATTAACTCAATTGACATGAATACATAAGATTTAAGAATGAATTAGCATGAATGCAAAAAATTTATGACTAAATTGACACTAATAAAAGATTTAGGACTTAATTGGTACAAACACAAAACGTTTAGGACATAATTGGTACAAAGGCAAAAGGTTAGGATTGAACTGGTACAAAAAAAAGACTGAATTGACACTAATGCAATAGTTCTGTTGCCACACAAGCCATTGTATTGGTGAAATAATATGAAATCCTCTATCGTTGTGGGATACGGGAAGAGGTTGCGCTTTACCTCAAGTGCCAAAATTGCCAAACATAAATGATTATAATTTTTTTGTAATTGTGATAAAGGCTAGGGTGGCAACGAGAGGCGAAGCTATTGTTGCGATCGACAAGGCGGCTGGCAGACGGGGGACATCGACCAACGACTGACTAGCAACTAGCAGATGGCGACTTACTTCTGAAAAATGGCAACCGGCCACCAGCGGATAGCGGTGGGGGTCGACGACAAGAAGAGTTGTAATATCTGCTTCCCATATTTGTTCCACATCTATTTCTATTCGACATATTTGTCCCTTCAAAAGAGGAAAAACTGACCATCGACAGAGTGATCGAGTGAAATAATGACTGTAATTATGGCATTACTTTGAAACTTGTTGCGCTTAATGACAACACGATATTCATACTCACTTTTCCATTACTATTCAGCCGGTCTGTAGATTGTCCTACTTTTCTAATGTACATGTAAAGAGAGTTGAATTAGCATCGAAAAAGAAAGAAACGCTTTTTGACAGCACTATTTGGAACGGTGCAATCATAGATCCACAGATTATCACTGCATGTTTTGCGTATAGCATTTATTGTTAGGAGATCGTGCGATTATAAATAATTGATACACTGTGAACTAACAACTTCCAAAAAAGAATTTTCGATATACATATGCAATGTCGCCGACCAATCAAGTTGGTAGGGCTTATTAATATGGCGATACCACATCGGCCATGTTAACGTGAAGTTAGCATCATCTAAACTTCATTATGCGTATGGTAATGTTTCTGTTTTGGGAACACCTTTTGGAACAAAAACACTTTTTTCTATTTTTGTTCCCAACAACGATTTTTGCGAATAGAAATTCGTTTAGTAATTGCAAAAAAATTCTATTCCCAAAACAAAAAAACGAACAGAAATGCGTTTAGTAACTACATAAAGTTTACGTTCTCGGAACAAAAAAGAAAGAAAGAAAAGAGACGCTTCTATAGCTGTAAAAAAATTATTCCTAATTTTTAATTTAATTAGGCGAACTATATATATTAACATTAAAATATCTTTATCTTTTTAGCTTACTAAATAAAATAAAATTTCATTTGTTCAATTTACTAAATCAAATTAGATAAATAAATGTATAAGTAACTTATGCACCATTGATCAAATTATAGTATGGATGAGATCAACTAAAAAAAAACCAAAGGAGAAGACGAATAGAAATTGGACAACGGGAACATCAAATATGTTTTCTATAGATATTAAAAATTACAATTATGAATCACACATAAATATTTCCAAGTAGTTAAAAATATGATTACCTTTAAATTGGAATCCCTAGAAAAATATTAATTGCACTTTGAGTGAAATCGAGGACTAAAATGAAAAATATTTATGCATTTAGGTCCTTTTATTCCAATTGTACAATTTTTCCAAACATAAGGACTAAAAAGATATGCAATGTATCAAAGTCTCATGTCATGACTCTAATAGTAAATTTTTTTGGCTAAAATGAATTAAAATGAAAATTTTTAGTCAATTTAGGATTATGTTCAATGAAGATGCATGTGATTCCAAACTGAATTTTTAAAACTTTAGGGGCGCGCATGGTAACATTTCAGAAGTAGACTTTTTACTTCAGAATTGATTCTGAAGCTGAAATCCGTTTGGTAAAGACACTTCATAAGTGCTTCTGAAGTTGAAATACGTTTGATAAAAATATTGAGATTTTTCACTTTCGGAAGAGATTTTTACTTCTGGTTGGATTTTTGGCCAATTTTGAGAAGCTAAAAATTATAGCTTCTCAGCTTCAGAAATCAATTTTTCAACTATACCGATCTTCGCCGACTAACGCCCGCCTATCGGCGCCCTTCGACCGCCGGCTGTCGGTCGACGGTCACCGCTGCTGCCGTCGGTCGCTAGTCGCCGAGCACCACCGTCGATCGTGGGCACCGCCGCTGGCGGTAGCTGTTGCTCGCCGACGGTTGCCGGCTGCGGCCGTCACCATCGCCGATCACCGACCTCCAGTTGTTGTTCACCAGTGCCGCTGACGTCGGTCTCTACCGGCCACCACCGACGAAGATTTTGTTAATAATGTTTTAAAAATAGAAATTTCAGAAGTAGAAATTTTATCAAACAAATTTCTTTGAATAGAAATCAACTTTTGATGGAGAATCTTTTGATGGAGAAGTTGAAAAATCAACTTCTGCTTCTGGTGATATTTCTGGAGCAGAAGTGTTGCTATGCACACCCTAAGAGTCCAAAATGAAAAGAGAATGAAAATAAAAATATATACTATTTTTGCGCATTTTTATGATCACAAGTATACATGGCCACTTGCAACCTTGGCCTGGAACCGCCTTGTGGGCCCACGATTCCATAATTTTGGAAACCGTTAATATATATATATATATATATATATATATATATATATATAATTTTTTACAAATGAAATTCTTTCTATAAATACATCTCCTCCACTTTCATTTTTCCTCACAAATCCTCACAAATTTTCTCAATTCTTTCAAATTTTCCCAAATTCTCTCAATCTACTCAATTCTTTCGATCCCATTTCTTTGAATCGGCTTTCTGTTGAAGCCCATTTCTCCTAACATTTTTTCCTAAAATTTTATTACAATGTACAATTTGATTATAATTAATAATTAATAATTAATAATTTTATTTTATAATTTATTATTTTAAAAAATAAATTTCAAAGTTTGGAACCGGAGTCGCTCGAAAAATTTCTACTTCATTTTTGAATTTTTAAAAATTTTTCATTAAAAAATTATTTACTTTTTAAAAGAAAAATTTAATAATTTATTTTTTACTCAGGAGACCGGACAGATGATTTGGTGGCGGAGGCGACTGGCGGGGTGGTCGATGGCCGAGGCAAGGGGCGGCGGTCGTGGCCGGCAAAGATCAGTGGTTGACGACGATCGCCATCAGCAAAAGTCGGCAGTGGTCGGCGGTCACGTGCAGTGATGGACGGTAACCAACAAAGGTTGGTGGTGGTTAGCTATCGGGTGCGGTCGGTGAGCAGTGGCTGGCGAAGGTCCGTGGTGGGTGGGGGCAGGAGATGGTCGTGGGCGGCGGCGATGGCGACGGAGGTGGGTATGATTGAAAAGAGGGTGACAGAGTAAGGAAAATTGAGTGATGCGAGAATTACTTCTTGAGTTGGAAAAACTATTTCTTTTAACTCCTTAAATTGAGGGGAAAATGTTACGCCTCGCGCCCTGTTGTGAGTGCGTTACATCCATAACCAATCGCTCAAGACCCAACATATGCCACCTGCGGTATCCGTGATATGAAATACGCATACGGAAATAAAATAAATAAACACCTCTATACAAATAGAAAAGAGATTTGGGATAACGAGCACGTGTATAAACATTACATAAACAAGAGTTTATACAAAAGGTCCATGTACTAACTAAAACCTCCAGGTGGTCAGGAAAGATCAGAGACTGATCAAAAGACAATAACTACTTAAGTTTCTAAAAGTTAACATGTCCTCAAAGGAGAATCCTAAAAGAAAACACCTAGGAAAGACAGAAACCACTAAGATGAGCTACTTGCTTCCTCTTCGTCTTCGTCCCTATCCTCGGCTAGATCGTAGTCAGAAAAGGTCTCCGTGCGCACATCAACGAAATCATCCTCCAAGTTGCCTTCATAAGTTGATATCTCGATTACCTCAATGTCCTCCTTAACGGTAGGGGTTTTCTCTGGCACATCCTTTGGTCCCGCAGTTGAAGCCACTATCTCTATCTCGTCATGTAACGGATGACACCGGAACGGTACTACACTCCTAGGGACTTCAGTAGGCTTCAAGGGGCCAATGGATACTTCTCCAACCCTACAATACCATGCCTCGAACTTATGTGGCTTCCACTCCTCTCCTCCCTCATCGACCCAAACATTAGTACGTTTTCTAACATATACAGTACCCTGGCCATCAGGGAACTCGTCAAAATAGGTGGTCATCTCCTTAGGATCGCCTAAACGTATGGGCATCATCTTCAAGACTTAGAGTCTGAAAAATAAGTCTCATGACGGGGTTAGATTTGCATTTCAGTAAGTTAATCCCTAAATCTAAGCTAAGCTGACAGTTCACCCAGACATGACTTCAAACAACAAGTAGAAACACATCGAGAAAGAGCATATAATAACCAAATCACGTAATACAACATTAGATCGGCATATGATTCACAACTCAAGGCAGACATCCAGACATAGGATTAAGCTCAACATACTAGCATTATGACTCGTTTCATCGTCTCTGCTCGCGTCAAAACGCCTCAAGCTTGACCCGCGTCAAAATGCCTCAGACCATAACAATCAACAAACTCGCGTTAAAATATCTCAAGTTTCAATGCCATAACAAGGTTAGTGTCTACACATGCAAAAGCTTATCCCACGTCTCGATGCTTTAGGATATCACTCATTGCAACCCTGTGTTCCGAAGTATCAGGGTGCCAAGAGCTCTTAAACTCACAAGTCTCACTTCCCCCTTGAGACTTCGTGATCGAGTACGGTTTTATCAGACAAGTTAATGAATCCTTCTCATGTGAGACAACAAGATTAATCACCCACAAGGTGATATCAATCGCACACCATACATATCAATTAAATACATACGCAACAACTTAGTCATGAGGATAGCCATTCCTCATCATATTAAATACACATGACTTGCCCTTGATTACCTCGATCGACTATGAACAACCAATACGATAAATCCACAAAAAACTCATCTAATTGAATCCAAACTAGTCCAGTAGCGTCCTATCGCCCTAACAAAGGTTTAGGAACTGCTTACCTTTCAAATTAATCAGCAAAATCCCTCAAAAACTCCTCCAATGATTCGGTTCTCCTTGGTCCAAAACAGGGCAGGGGCGCAACCTATCAAAAGTTCGCCAATTGATCAATTTTTCTCTTCCATTCACCATTCCATGAAGCACACACCTCGCTAACACCTCAATTGACATTCTAGTATGCCTTAACGACGTAATTAAAGCACGGCGGCACCTTCCACAATCCTCTAAGGGTTCGGTTTACCCAAACCAAAATGTGGCAGAATTCCATCCAGCCCTTTACCCCCTTAATCAGTCCATAACTCAACTCTAAACCTTAATTTACCACAAAATCGACTTGCTAACATGTCTTATTACCTCTATAGGAGTCTTACAGAGAGTTTTGGAGCAAGTTGACGTAACAAAGTGTCGTAAACAGTCTCGATCCTACTTAGTTCATCGACAATCAGTTCTGTCGCGAAAATGTCATCACAAAACAGCCATGGTTACCTCTCTAAACTCAATCAAATTCACAACTTCAGCTCAGCCAACACATGTACTATATGTTAAGAAGTCCTTACAAAAAATTTGAAGCAAATCGAGGCCCCGAAGTGGTCTAAGGAAGGCCTACTCCCAGTTGAGTCCAATTCTATCCGGTTTTGAAATTGAGGCTGGTCGGGTAAAATGGGATCTCCAATCAACAAACGGTCGATGAGATCTTGCAGGGGAAAGGTTGAGAGTGATGTCAGTGGTCGGCGCGAGGCCTAACGGCCGTCGGAGGTTGCCGTCTACGGTGGCGAAGTGGGCGGGCAGAGCTGGTCGGCGAAGCTGGCACGGTTGAAGAGAAAACGAGAGAAATGAGAGGGAAAGGAAGAAGAGGGGATGTTTGGCTGAAGAGAAAAGGATGAAGGCTTTCCATGATAATTCATCTTGGTTAACAAGGAGAATGGTAGGTTAAAAATGAATATTAATTGCTAATCAATCAAATAATGCCACTTGTCTTCATCTAAATAATTCTTTGGCTAATATTGACTTCCATTGACCAATATACCTGCCTATTTTCGGTAGCCTTGGGGGTTTGGAATTGACTAAATTATCCTTCTCCAATTGTAAGACAAAGCCAATTCTTGAGGGGCAAAATAGTAATTTTACGCTCGTCGTCTGAAATGTCACTTATCCAATTTAAATTTCCTTTGATGAGTCGACGTCTAATTTGATTAGAATGTTGGAATTCTTTATTTTTCATTTCTCAATTTCGAGATCCATCTCTTGGTTAATTCTTTGTCAAATGAAATTTCAAGTTATCCTGAACTAACGGGCAGCTCTTACAGACGTTACGCGTATCGACTTTGTGATTCTCATCATATTTTGGGCTCATTAGTTCATGGAGACTTTGGTTGTCATGTAATTGCGAGGATCTTTTACTAACTCCGACGGTTTCAATCGTCATTGTGCAATTTAGGAAAATTTTGCAAACTATTCATTGGTTAAGCGACATCATCCACACTCCAATCGACGCTAACAAGAATTCCTTAATCGTTCTTAGATCGACCTTTAATTATTCTAAATACTCTCTTGGTAATTCTTATGGTTAAAGTGCCCTTCCCTATTATAGTTCCCTAGGTCCACATAACTTGTCTTGCGTTATCCTTTCCCTTTTGGTCAGTTAACTCGAGATTAATCAAATCCAAGCGAGATAAGACTGAAATACATCAATAGATATGTTTTCATTGATAAGTCTCGAAACGACAAGAAAAATCAGAATGTCACAAAAAATAACTTTAGAAGTGAAAATTTCTTTTAAAAGTAAAAATTTTAACCAAACAAATTTCTACTTCTGAAGTTACATTGTCAAATGGATTTATATTCTAGAAGCACTTTTGGTGAAAAAATTCACTTTCAAAAGTGTTTTCATGGACTAAAGTACACTACAAGTGCAAAAACTCGTGTAGATACTTATTTTAGCGTCAAAACTTTTAAAACGATTACTTAAGTGTCAACTTTTTAAAAAAAGATCACTTGAGTTTCAACTTTTTTTAAAAATGATCACTTAAGTGCCAATTTCGATTTGAGCTAACGTAGCTCGCAGGAAATACAACGTGGCCTGTTTTAATTAATAGTTGAGCTGACGTGGCTTGCTAAAGTTGGCATTCAAATGAACAATTTTAAAAAAAATTGGCACTTAAGTGATCGATTTTAATAAAATTTGACATTTAAGTGATCGTTTTTGAAAGTTTTGGCATTGAAGTGATCGTTTTTCAAAAAATTTAATACTTAAGTGATCATTTTGAAAATTTTGGTATTAAAGTGAGTACCGTACACAAGTTTTGGCTCTTGTAGTGTACTTAAGCCTGTTATCACGTGCAACATCCTAAGTAATCTATTTATGACCCGCTTTTAATACTAGGCCAATATATTTATGACTCACCATTATTAAATATGAGTTCGATACCCATTTTGCTACTTCTACTTACCAATGATTGACCGATCAATTTCAACTTACCCATATGCCCACATCTATATATGTGTGGGGTCATGCCCAACTCTTGTATCTTCGTCATTTTCCCAAAATCGTAATTGCTAGGAATGATTGTGACAGTTAAGGGAAAATCAATTCCTGCCTTTGTTGCGATAATTGATTGCAATTAAGGCAAATTTATTTCCTATTGAGTACAAACAGAGAGAAGATGGTATATCCTCTTTTGCTGAACGCCGTTCTATCAGTCCACACAAAAACTCTCTTTGTAAAATCTCTCTTGAAGAACGATCAATCGGCGGATCCGCATTGTTTGCTCACCTGCGTTTTGAGGCTTTTAATTGGTGAAAATTGAGGTGTGCTCGTTAATTGTGAATGCTTCTCAAATCAGTGATACAAGTTTATTCTAAGGCATGTTGATCTAGCGCTAATTAAGGGAAAAATCAAGACCTGCCTTTATTGCGATAATTGATTGCAACTAAGGCAGATTTATTTCCTATTGAATACAAAAAGACAGAAGATGGTATATCCTCTTCAGCTGAACTTACGTCGTCCTATCGATCCACACAAAAACCCTATATGTAAAAACTCTCTTGAAAAATGATCGATCGGCAGATCCAGATTGTTTTATCACTTGTGTTTTAGGGCTTTTAATATGTGAAAACTAAGATATGTTCATTAATCATGATATGCTTCACAGATCAGTGATACAAGTTGATTATATGGCATGTTGATCTAGCACTAATTAAGGAAAAAATCAATACCTGTCATTATTGGGATAATTAATTGCAATTAAGACATATTTATTTCCTATTAAATACAAAGAGAGAAGATGATATGTCCTCTTCTGCTGAACGTACTCATTCTATCAATCCACACAAAAACTCTCTTTGTAAAAATTCTCTTGAAGAACGATGGTCGGTGGATCCGAATTATTTTCTTACCTATTTTTGGTGCTTTTAATCCGTGGAAACTGCGGTATGTTCATTAATCATGATATGCTTCTCAGATCAGTGATATAAGTTGATTTTAGAGCATGCTGATTTAGCGCTAATTAAGGGGAAAATCAATACCTGCCATTATTGCGATAATTAATTGCAATTAAGGCAAATTTATTTCCTATTGAATACAAAGAGAGAAGATGATATATCCCCTTCTGCTGAACATACGTGTTCTATCAATCCACACAAAAACTCTCTCTATAAAAATCCTCTTGAAGAAGGATCTGTGGATTCGAATTGTTTTTTCACATGCATTTTTTGGGCTTTTAATCTATGGAAACTGAGGTAAGTTCGTTAATGGTGATATGCTTTTCAGATTAGTGATACAAGTTGATTTTAGGGCATATTGATCTAGTGCAATCTATACGTATTTGTACGTATATGATTATTGAGATTCTTGTTCCGCTATAATTCACAAGTTATGCTTATGGGTATGTAGCCCTATAATTTTTATGCTGCGTTTATAGATCTAGATTAGCATTTAGATGTTTTACCCGTCAATGATCTTATAAAACTTCACTGGCCAAGACTCGCCAGTGTGTCGACGGAATTTCGATTGCCACCAGGATGACGAATTTCGCCACCTTGGCCTATGCTTTGTTTTCCATGGTGATCTTATACAACATCATCAAACTATTTTTGTGGAAAAGCGTCAAAGGACAATCCAAGCTGCCCTCGCTGCCGCCAGGGCCCGTCCCTTGGCCAGTGGTTGGCTGCGCCCCAGACATGCTTCGGAACAAGCCCGTGGGCCGGTGGATCCTCCGTTGGATGGAGGAGATGGATGCCGACATCGCGTGCTTCCGCATAGGGAACACGCATGTCATTCCCGTAACAAACCCGAAGATTGCCCAGGAGTTCCTCAGGAAGCAAGATGCCACATTCATGTCGAGGCGTGTAAAGATGGCAGCCCAAGCGTTTAGCGGTGGCTACTTGTCCACTGCCGTCTCTCCCTATGGGGACGGCAGTGGAACAAGATGAGGCGGGTCCTAACATCGGAGGTCATATGCCCGGTGCGACACAACTGGCTCCATGACAAGCGGGCGGAGGAAGCCGATAATCTAGTCAAGCATGTCTTCAACCAATGCCAAACCCTAGGGCAAGTGAACTTGAGGCACACAGCAAGGCACTACTGTGGGAGCGTGATAAGAAGGTTGATGTTCAACAATCGGTACTTCGGCAAGGGAAGGCAAGATGGAGGACCAACCATTGATGAAGAAGAACATGTGGACGCACTGTTCAACGCACTGAACTATCTCTACGCATTCTGTGTCTCCGATTACTTCCCATTCTTGGTGGGGCTGGACCTGGATGGGCATGAGAGGGTAGTGAGAGTTTGCACGACGACGTTTCGGAGGTTGCACGACCCCATCATTAACGAGAGGATCAAGTAATGGAGGGACGATTCGAGTTCGCAGAGTAATGGAAAAGAGCCTCAAGACTGGTTGGATGTTCTTATCATGCTTAAAGACTCACAGGGGAAGCCATTGCTAACGCCGCATGAAGTCAAAGCACAGGTTACGGTGAGAAATTTATTCTGTCCTCTTGCGCAAAATTTTTGGTCATCTTTTAAGGTTAGAAAGCAAGCTATAGGAGGTTTATATATTTGGTCAAGACGACTTTGTTACTGAATTGCACGAACAGAGCCTCATTCTTACAACTACCCGGGAAAAAAAAAAGCTAAAGAAAGACCTTCCTGTAGAAATGAAAGACTATTTACAAAAGTACCTACAAAATTTGTGGTCAATATCTAAGCGTTTTAATGTCAATGTCATCTAGCATATATCCCAAAGACACCTTAAGAAAGATTTTTGGTAAAATCATTTTCATCCTACATGGCACGGTCAATACTGATCGCAATAAGTTTGATTTTTTTTTTTAAATTGAATTTTGTAACTATTTTTTGTTTTTTTATTACTTTACTTTTTGGTACGCGGTAATAAATTTAGGACTTTTTTTGGTGATTTTCCAAAAAAAAAAATTGCTATAGCCGATACATATTTTCCTATACATTAAATTGCATGTTGTGGTTATTAATTGGATCCCAAAACTGAATTAAGATTGGTATGGTTTTTTGTACATAATGGTATGTGAAGGATATTATGATGGCCGCGGTAGACAATCCATCAAACGCAGTGGAATGGGCAATGGCGGAGATGATAAATCGGCCCAAACTCCTTAAGAAAGCTAAAGAAGAAATAGATAAAGTTGTGGGAAAGGAGAGGCTAGTCCAAGAGTCCGATATCCCCCAGCTCAACTACATCAAGGCATGCGCTAGGGAGGCCTTCAGGCTCCACCCGGTTGCGCTCTTCATCATCCCGGACATCGCCTTATTGGATGCCGTCGTGGTCGGCTATCGCATCCCCAGGGGAAGCCACATCCTGATGAGCCGGCTCTTGGCAGAAACCCTAAAGTGTGGGACACCCCTCAAGTTCAAGCCGGAGCGGCACGTGACGAGCGACACCGTGGAAGTCGTGCTCACGGAACCTGACTTTCGTTTCATTTCCTTCGGCATGAGCCGACGTGGGTGCATTGCCGCCCAGCTTGGGACAACGACTACGCGCAAGAAATGTTTAAAATTAGGTTGCTTCCACAATATATTTATTAATAAATTCAGAATAATTTTTATTGATAAGGTGATATGGAGTAACATACTTCTCTATATTGGATAGAGATGGTTCGGCAGGCATGGCTCAGCTTGAACAATCAATGGCTCGGCGAGGGACAATCGCTGCTCATGGATTGCTGGTGGTGACACAGTAGTACGAGAGCTAGTAGTTCGGCCACGAGGTCAAAACTTCGTGCGGTAGTAGTAAATGCATCGGACTATGTGCTTTTTAGACGAACCTCACGTCCTTTCAAATTATTGGTGATTCCAAGCAATCGCCATTAATTATTTTGAAATGGTTGTGAAACTTTTTAATTATAATTACATCAATGAAACCCCCGAATTGGCCTCCGCGCGCTTTATCTCTGTGGGGTAATAAACCCATTCTAAATTAATTTTAGTTGACGGAAACATGTCCAATTGAATCACTGATTGTGTAATGTATATCACGAGGACATATCTTGATTGTCACAGGTTAATAATCCCTTTGCGATCTTGAAATTCCTCTGTCGTCAATACAAATCAACAATGAGTCGGTGAAGAGCGTTTTTCTTTCTCTGAGTTTTTTGGGAGCGACGGACTGAATGAATAGGGAAGACGTCAGTTATTTGACGTAAATTCAATCAATGTGATCTTTCACGTTTGAATGCATATAACTGTCAAAGGAGGTATGGTTGCCCGTATGGGCACACACCGTAACCCTATAGACCCTACTTAATATTATCCAATATCTTCCACCCGCCCTTGCAGGGCAAACAACTCCCACTCGCTTACGAAGGGCCAAACATAACTCTTAATATTTTCGCAAAGTTCATATTGACAAATAACTCGTGCGACCAGCATACATTGAGAGCTCATTGTCATACATCCATTATGAGTATATGACAGCTCTAAAATGAGCATAATCAAAGATAGATTTTAGTGTGTTGTACCATAAATCGATCGGTCACATTTATATATCTCACTAGATCTCACTTAAAAACTAAGTACATTATATTCACAATTATGATCACACTAAATAATCATAATTGATCAGTTTGTGAATATAATCCATAATGTGATTTAAAACTCCAAATCAATCTTTTTCTTTCATTAGACCTCTTAATTTCAGTTCAGCCCACTTTTCTAGAAGTGTCCCTTTAGATCGAATCAATTTCATGACCATATGCAACATTCTAAAATAGCAAACACTTAATAGAAATCTTGAGAATAACGAAAAGTCATGAGGGTATAAAAATTAAGGAATTTTGTCCTTGAGAATCTCACACGGCTTAAGAAAGTTGAGATCATAACTTTTGCCATCTCTCATTGGTCGACTATGCATACGTAATATGAAATACGTATTATGGTATTTTCTCATTCCCCATGGAGCGTATGTCTTTCTATTTTAATACCGTACATATGATCATTTTTTACACATTTAGTGTCTAACTTGAGTTCACATAACAACTCCAGCCAAGAGTTGTCACCAGAACTCTTATTTGGCAATTTAGACAAATAAAGCGAAATATGTGAGTTATTTCACTTCTGGACATTATAAGTAATAAGTCCTCATCTTAACATTCTGTTAAGACGACATTATAGTTTTAAGCTTGAGCTCTCAATTATCACCTAGATAATAAAGTTTAAAATTGCCTCATCTCTATTCATTACACAATAAACAGAGGTGATTACCCATGTGAGTGGGCTAATCTCTCATCTGTCCGACATACCTTCTCAATATATGCACCAAGCACTAACATGCATAAATATTAAATAGACTTATAGACTTCCATATTGACAAACAACATAATCAATTATAAATGTTCATGGGGAAATACAAATATTTAATACATCAACCTCTACACAGTCCTAGAGTTTTTACATGACCAAAGAAAACATCTCTAGGGATTGGCTTTGTCACGAGATTTGCTAACATTCTATGCGTAGATATATACTGTATATTTACTTCTTTTTGTGCTACCATGTCCTTGACATAGTTATACTTAATGTTTATGTGTTTGGTCTTGCCATGGAACTTAGGATCCTCAGTTTAAGCTATTGCTGCCTGATTAACACAATAAACCTTCACAGGGTTTGCAGCATCTCTAGTATCACCCAAATGATCCAGAAATTTTCTAAGCCAAACATCCTCTTGTGTTGTCGTTGATAATGCCAAGAACTCGATTTCCATGGTGGATAAGGCTATATACTATTATTTCTTACTGCTCCACGATATGATGCCATTATTCAGTAAGAATACATTTCCAGAAGTAGATTTTCTCTCATCCAGATCTCCTTCCCAGTTAGCATCATTGTAGCTCTCAAGGTGTAGATCACTTCCTTGATACATCAGCAAGTAATCGGCAGTTGCTTTCAGATATCTCAAGATTCTCTCAATGACAGTCCAATGTGCTTGACCCGGATTGGATTGGTATCTACTGACCAATCCAACTGCGTAACAAATATTAGGTCTTGTACACATCATAGCGTGCATGAGGCAGTGGCATATGGAATGTTTTTCATACGTTCTTGCTCTTGTGGAGTCTTATGACACATTCTTCGGCTCAGCTCTTCACCTTTTGCAGTTAGAGTATCAATGGGTTTGCAAACTTGCATACGAAATCGTTCAAGAACTTTATTGACATCTGTCTCTTGTGAAAGAGACAACAAATTTTTTTGAACGATCAATCGAAATCTTAACTCCGAGAATATATGTAGCTTCACTCATATCTTTCATTTCGAAATTAGAAGATAACCAACCTTTGACTGTCTTTATAAACTCCATATTGCTTCCAGCAATCAGTATGTCATCAATATATAATGACGAAATAACAAAGTGACCTTTGGATCTTTTGATATACATGCAATTATCTTCATTGATCATCTCAAAATCATATGCCACTATGGCATTATGAAAGCGTATATTCCATTTTCTAGAAGACTATTTAAGGCCATATATCGATCTCAGAAGTCGACAAATATTTTGTTCTTGACCTTTTTTAACAAATCCAACGGGTTATTCCATATAGATCTCTTCATCTAATTCTCCGTTGAGAAAACCAATCTTAACATCCATTTGATGTAACTCAAGATTTAAACTAGCTACTATTGCTAACATAAGGCGAATTGAGGTAAATCTTACCATATGAGAAAAAGTATCTTCACAGTCAATTCCTTTATGTTGGTTATACCCCTTCGCCACAAGGCGAGCCTTATGCCTTTCAATTGAACTATCAGCCTTGTGCTTTATTTTGAGAATCCATTTGTTCCCAATGGCTCTACATCCTTTCGGAAAATCAACCAGTTCCCAAACATGGTTTGATCTCATTGACTCCATTTCTTCTTCCATTGCTTTCATTCATTTTTCCTTATCAGGGTAAGATAGAGCCTTATTTATATTTCTTGCCTCATCCTCTTCTAGTGGAGTGATCATGAAAGCTTCCCTTTCAATTTCAAAGCGTCGTCGAAGAATGCTTTTGCGATTTGTTCGCCGTGGAGAAGATTGTGTCAAAGGTACTTTATTCTCCATTATGTCCTCACTTTGATAAGATAATGATATTGATTCATCAAGTGGTTGCAATTGAGACTGGTTCATACTCAACTCCCCACTTCTCACATTGCTCTCACTTGGATTATTATATCCAACAGTTCCATTATCCTGATCTAAGGTCTTAAATAGGAACAATCTTCACCTATTTTGCCCTTTATTGGAAAATCATTATCTAAAAATGTGACATCTCTTGATTCAAATTCAGTTACGTTTCCGCTTTCTTATTCACCTATGAACACATATCATTTATAGTGTTTTGAGTATCTTATGAAGATACTCCCTTTTGTCTTTTGGTCCCAACTTTTCATATTTATGAGAGGACTCATGAGTATAAGCAGCACAACCCCAAGGTTTAAGAAAGCTCAAATTAGGTTTTTGACCTGTCGACAACTCATATGGGGTGGAAGAGACTGATTTGAAAGGTACTTGGTTAAGTACGTAGGCATCAGTCAATAAAGCATCGCCCCAAAAGGCGATCGGTAAATTAGCTTGCGTCATCATAGACCTAACCATTTCAAGTGAGGTTCTGTTTCTTCTTTCATCTACTCCATTTTGTTGAGGAGTATATAGAATGGATAACTATCTATCTATTCCTTTTTCATCACATAAATATCTAAACTGATTAGATAAATACTTTCGACCTCGATCGGATCTCAAAACTTTCATTTTCTTATCTAACTGATTTTCCACTAAGGTTATAAACTTCTTGAAACAACTCAATGCTTCCAATTTATGAGAAATCAGATAGACATATATATATCGAGTATAATCGTCAATAAATGTGATGAAATAAACAGCACCGTGCCTTGCTTTCATATTCATTAGACCACATATGTCTGTGTGGACTAATTGCAAAGGAAATTCAACTCTAGTGCCCTTTCCAAATGGCTTTCGCATTGTTTTCCTAGCCAGGCAATGTTTACAAACAAGCAATTCTACTTTTTCAATATTATCTAATAAGCCATCTTTGGATAATCTATTTATTTTCTGTTGGCCAATATGACCAAACCTAGCATGCCAAATATTCACATTATTCTCACTAGAATTGGAAGATGCAAATAGGGAATAACATACATTCACACTAGCATTTTCAATATCTAATACAATAAAGCCATCCACGAAATAACTAGAATCATAGTAAGTCGTACCTAGCAACAAATCCACACCACTATTATGTAAATTCATATTAAAATCAAGTTTGACTAAAACCAACACAAAGATAAGATTTCGATGAATCTCTGGAGCATACAAGATATCGTGAAGGAATAAAGTGCATCCACCACGCATGATCAGTTGGCAGGTGCCAATTCCTTTTACTTCCGCTCTGAAATTATTTCCCACATAGATCCATCTCACTCAACTTGGAATTCGTCGAAATTCCACAAATGTAATTCAATCTCTAGCTACATGGTCTGTGGCAACCGAGTCTACAGTCCACAAAGGATGAGATTCAGTCAAAAATACAGAATTAGATACAGAAATAACACTTTTAAGTGTGTTTAAGGTTTTTACCTTCTTCAGCTCGCCACAATCGCGAGCGAAGTGACCCTTCTTCCCATAATTGTAGCATTTCATCCTTGAAATGTTTTTCTTCACGGGACGCTTCCTGTTTTCATGCTTCTCAAATTTTGGTTTCTTACTTGATGGTTCCACTCCTTTACTTTTTCACTTCTTGAAACTACCATGGTGTTCGCGCTTGGAACCCGAAACTCTATGCGAGTTAGAGTCAGCAAAATACACATCAGTTTGTATTTTAGCCGCCAGAAGGTGGTCCTCTTCCAGCTCCAAATGGCTCATAGCATCCTCAAAGGTCGTGACACTCACATTGTGGGTCGAGTTAACTTTCACGTGTTCCCAATTATTAGGTAAAGAGCGGATTACAGCCTGCACTTGTTGTTCATCAGACAATGTGTGACCAATATTCTTCAGTTCGCTAATCATGTTCGACATCCTCCTCAAATGTTGTCTCATATTTTGCCTATGTGGCATCTTATATGTATCGAACCTGATAGTAAGTCGCCTCAGTTTAGTGACAGAAGTCTGTCCAAATCTAGCCTTCAAGGCGTCCCACATGTCTTTAGCATTCTCGTGCTGCTTGAACTCTCACATAATATTATTATCCATACTGCTCAATAACATAATGCGAGCAGTTTAGTTCTTTTTCTTCCAAGCAGCGAAGGCTTTCTTGTCCCTTCTTTGCTGTGCAGTGTTACCATCCTCTGGCTCAGTCATGATTATGTTAAGAGCTTCCAATGCCTCAAGCTCCTCTAGCACATACTAAATTTTTATACTCCAGATTTCATAATTCTCTCTATTCAATTTCTCACCCTCGTTGAGCTTAGCAACAATGTTCTTTGAAGCCGTCGCCATAGTATCTGAATTTTAGACATTTTGTACTGATTTTTAGTCTATCATATGCAACAAATGAAACTATATTTATGCATCTTGATTATGTTGATATATTGTTTCAAAAAAGATCTCAAAATCAACGGTTCACTAAGTTCCCATCATCATCTAGATATTCTAGTCTAAAACAAATATCAATATAATTATCCAAATGTGTTCATCAAACAGTTATTAAAACTCATGAACACTCCCACTCAAACATATATAACATTACACACACACACACAAATCATTGCATCAAACAAATGCCATGTTCATAAAATGAACTTACGATTGTTACAAATAACATTAATACAACAACAACAAGTCTTTAAAGTCTAAAGATAATCAAGCGTTGTGATTTCCTCTAAGGTTCGACGATTGACCCATGTAATTTTTCTTATATAAGGTAGGGAACCTGCAAATTCTCTAGGGGGATTTTCGACAAAATTAGGAGCCCATATCAGCGTCTTAGGAAAACCCTTTTGAAGGCTCTTGGTCTTAAGCCAGGGTGCACTCTGCCTGCGTGATCCATTCATCCCAAGCGACGACGTTTTCGCTGCCCCGACCTTTACAACATTTTGTAAAAAATGTATAACAAACGTTTTGTATGACCATTGTTTATCCCAAGTGTGGTCGAGCTAATTGTGCTAATCCTTAGGCATGAAATTTTTAAGTGCATTAAACGCTTCTTGATCATCCACTATACGTCCACCCCTAATGATCTCTTGGAACATATTGTTGACTTTTGTTACATGGGTTGCAATGTCACATACATTATCCCATTCATAATTGTTCAATATCTCAATCTTTTCATTAAGGGCTCATATTTGCCTTCGCCTCCTTAGTTTTGGAGGTTTCTTGTCCTTTAGCACGCTCCATTTATTTTGAGGTGCTTTTCTTGAGGACGTTATTCCTGCAACTAATGTAAAATAAAAACGGATTATAAAAAAATCCTACAGCTATGTAATTATTATGAACATATCGTAACAAACAATAGGCAAAAATAAGATATCAAACAAGCCCAAATAGATTGATCGACCTTTTTTTTGTCAATGGTCAAACCGGGCTAAATGGGTCGAGCCAAATCCGCCGCGGGCTAGGTCAAAACAAATCTGAAAATGGGCCGGTCCTCCCTTAAAAAAAATGGGCCAGGGCTTCGAAGCGAGCCAGTACAAGCCCAAAATGCATGCTGGCCAAGCGCCCACGTGCGTCATACGTGGCTGACGTCAGTTATGCAGGCGACGCTTCGCCTACATGTGCCGCACGTGACGAGTGGGGGGATGGCGGTAACCTTTCTGGCGGCGCGTACCGGCGCGTGAACCGGCTTCCCCCGACGACCATCTACCCGTCAAAATTCTCGTCTTGTCGAGATGAACGCAATGGTATATTCAGACCTCAATTTTGACGAACAAAAAATGGTTTAAAAATGGATGGTTCGTCATGGGCTCGAGAGACTCTACCCCGTCGCTGCGCGTGGTGCACGTGCGGCTGTTTCCGGTTGCCTTTTGGGGCCAGCGACCACTCAAAATGATCGTCTCGACGAACCCCTTCCAATTATATGTTCAGAATACATTTTCGATAAACGTAACTCATAAAATTACTCATGAACAGTAGCGACACAATTAGGGTTAAAACTACTTAATCATACGAAATTAACACATAGAGCAATTAGGAAATAAGTAATCATTGCTCTGATACCAATGTTGGGTAATAAACCCATTCTAAATTCATTCTAGTTCGCGGAAACTTGCCAATTGAATCACTTGAATCATTGTGACATCCGAATTTCGACTCTTTTAAGGCTATTAAATGGAAGGATATCGATTGGTATATTTTAGTTATAACTTGTTTGGAGTTGGCCACTTTTGAGTTATCTAGCCAAAAGGAAAAGACTGACGTGGAGTCAGATACGTGGACCTGGAGAATTTGAATGAGAAATGACACTTTGATCAAAAGGATTATCGAGGGAATATTTTGGGCCAGTAGAGAACGATCTAGGAACAATCATGGAATGCCTTGCTAGCGTTATACGTTGACACGTGGGTGATTCCGCTTGACTAATGTGTAATTTGTGAGAATTTCCTAAATCAGATTCCGATGATCAAGATCGCAGAAGCTAGCAATAAACCACCGCAATTACATGACAATCAAAGTCACCACGGCTTGAGAAAAATCCCAAGGTTGATATGTGTAGCGCCTGCAAGAGTTGCCCATCAGTTAAAGATAAATTGGAATTATAGTCGACGAGAGTTCGAGATGAAATTTGACCTCGAGATATGAGTATTGGACATTTAGAAATTCCAACATTCTAATTGAGTTAGATATCGCCTCATCGAAGGTAATTCAAATTGGAAGAACGACGTTTCGGACGACGAGAACAAAATTACCATTTTACCCTTCGAGTCTCGCCCTTGCCTTAAGAATGACAGAAGGATAATTTGGTCATTTGATTCCCCTAGGATTGCCGAAAATGTGAAGAAATATTGGTCAATGGAAGTCAATGAGAGTCAAGACATTTTTTATATGAAGATAAGTGGCATTATTGAGATTAAGACAAGTGAAATTATTTGATTGGTTAGTAATTAATAATCACCTTTTAACCTACCATTCTTCACATTTGACCAAGAAATAATTATGGAAAGCCTTCATCTTCCTCCCTTCAACCGAACCATCTCTCTCTCCCTTCTCTCTTTCATTTTTCCTCTCTTCCTCCCAGGCCAGCTTGTGAACAGACTCGACTCGTCCCACTTTTTTGGTTATAACTCTATCGTCCGATATCGGATCGAGATAAAACCATCGCCAAATAAAAGCTTATTGTCTTATATTTTCATAGACATATTATACACTTAATTTGACCCAGCAAATCTTCCCATAGCTCGATTGGAGTGGACGAAAGTCCAGACTGGATAGATTCTGACCAAGGTGGAGGAAAGTCTTCATTAAGCCACTTGGGGACTTCGATTTGTCTCAAATTTTCGGTGAGGACTTCTTAACCCATAGTACTAGTGTTGGATGAGTTGAAATTATAAATTTGATTGAGTTTAGAGAGGTAATTATGACTATTTTGTGACAACATTTCTGGGACAGATTCTGACCGTTGGTGGACTTGGGTAAAACCGGGGCTATTTGCTGCACTTTTGACCTCGACTCGCTCTAAACTCTCGATGAGACTCCTATAGACGTAATACAACATGTTAGAAAGTTGATTTTGTGGTAAATCAAGGTTTAGAGTTGAATTATGAACTGATTGAGGAGGTAGAGGGTAGAACCGAATTCTACTGTGTTTCGATTTGGATGAACTGAGTCCTTTGAGGGCTGTGGGAGGTGCAGCCATTCTTTAAATTCATTTTTAAGACATGTTAGAATGTCAATTGAGGTGTTAGTGAGGTGTGTGCTTCATAGAATGGTGAATGGAAGAGAAAAATTGATAAATTGGCGAACTTTTGTTAGGTTGTGCTGCTGCTCTGTTTTGGACCAAAAAGAACCGAATTCTTAGAGGAGTTTTGAAGGGATTTTTGCTGATTAAATTGGAAGGTAAGTGACTCCTAAACCTTTGCTAGGAAGTTAGGATACAACTGGATGCGTTTGGATGATATATTAATGAATTTGAGAGCCTCTTGCATTGATTGTTAATGGTCAACTGAGACAACTGAGGTGCGAGTCGTGTGTGCTCCTGATGATGAGAAATTATAACTCTCATGGCTAAGTTGTTGTGTGCATTCGATTGATCTGGATGCTGGTACGGTTATGTGATATTTGGCTTTGAATGTTGAATGTTTGAGAAATATGAATAAGTTGGCAAGAGAACAAACAGTTATATTGACTGTCTTGCTGTGTATATGATATCATCTTGTGGGTGATTGGCCTTGACGTCTTGCATGATAATGATTCATTACTTGGCTGATAAAAATGGTACTCGATCATGAAGTTCCTTAATAGGGGAGTTTGATTTGTGAGCCTAAAGGCTTGCGGCATCCTGACGCGTCAGAACGCAGGGTTAGCTCATATCCTGATGCGTCATAACACGAGATAAGTCTAGTATGTGTCGACACGAGCCTGATTACGACATTTGAAACCTGAGGCATTTTAACACGGGTTTGTCAATTTTATGGTCTGAGGCGTATTGACGCGGGCTAAGCCTGAGGTGTATTGACGCGGACATAGCTATTGAAAAGAGAATCGATATCATGATGCGTCAGAACGCGAGATAGTCTTGATACGTGTCGACACAAGTATCGAAATGACCTTTGGAACCTGAGGCGTCAGAACGCGGGTTGCTAATCGAGATCTTGATTAGCCTGATGCGTATTGACGCAGACTTGGCCATTGAAATTGCATTTGTGATTAGCTTGATGTGTGTTGACGTGGGCTTGGCCTTTCAAATTAGAAGTTGTAATAAATTGAGAATACACCCTCGCTTATGAATTTAATATCATGCTAGTACGAAACTTGGTTGTGATGATAAAATTGTCCTTGAATGCCAGTTATATCGAGGTGCCTTGATGTTTGATTATCATGTGTTGTCTTACCTAAAAAGTCCCTGCCTATCGTGTTTCAATTGTTGTTTGGAGGGATTGACGGCCTGGTCTAGGTTTAGGTTTCAGTTGCCGAGATTTATATCTCACCCTAGTGGGGGATTAACTTTTTTTAGGTCTCAGGCGATGAACTCTCAAGGTTGCCAAGGATTAGTGTATATGAGCCATAATTTGTAGAGAAATGGATTTACCCTTTTGGTGGTTTAAGAATTTCATGTTGTATTAAAGATATACTCATAATCTCTAAGTTGTATTTTGAGTTTATGAAAAAAAAGTACCCTTTGTCCTGAGTCATCTCATTATGGAATTGTATGGAGCAATTTTACGGCTTCCGTGATCTTGTTTTCGTTTCAATTTATGATATGATTGGCCGAAGTATCCTGGGAGATTATTGAAGATCAATGGCCAGATGGGATGTACGCATGCTTGACGGTTTCGAAGTGTGACAATCATTGTTCGTGTAATGTATATCACGAGGACTTATCTTGATTGTCATAGGTTAAGAACCCCTTTGCGATCTTGGAATTCCTCTGTCGTCAATGCAAATCAACGATGAGTCGAGGAGAGCATTTTTCTTTCTCTGAGTTTTTTGGGAGCGACAGACTGAATGAATAGGAAAGACGTACGTATATTCAATCAACGTGATCTTTTATGTTTGAATGCATATAACTGTCAAAGGGGGTGTGGTTGCCCGCATGGGTGCACACCCTGACCCTGTAGATCCCACTTAATATTATCTAATAAGCTCGTCAACGACTTTGCTAACCTGCCTATTAAGCATGCAGACATATTGATAAATGGATATGGGAAATAGGGACGCTGGTATCATAGATACGAGGTTTGATTCCCATGCTTGGCAAAGAGACGGAATGAGGAGAGTTAATTAGTCTCTCAACTTGAAGGATTACCGGCGGCGAAGCAATGGTGAGGTACTCTGAAGAAGTGTACGAGCGAGGTGCTCCGGTGAGAATTGGTAGCTCTTGATCAAATCTTTGGGCACCTAAATCTCTCTGATGCTCGATTTCTTTGGTGGGTTGATGGACTAAGCATCGTGAAGAACTCCTCAAAATTTCAACGCATCTTAATAACGGACGAACGAACGAACTCACCGTTTTCGCGAGGCGGTACGTTGAGCTCTCCTGTCTTATCCAGCAGTCCGGTTGGTTTAGTTTTTCTCCATTAAATATGTACTTTCAGATATTTTCTCACCAATCTCACCGGACAAAATCAAGAGTACTGTCTTACCGTACTATCCATGATATTTGAGCACGATCTACAGTTTGTGAAAGCGCGCCTGTCGATTTCGTAAAATTGCTACTCTCATCGTCGTTCTTTTTCTCACGCCCAAGCTTTTTGTGAGCCTCTTTCTATTGCATTGCTAACCCCCTCAAACTTGATGAGAATAAGTCTTTCTTTCTATAAGCTGGATTTAGGGTACTCTTCTAAGAGATCAATTTCCTAGTTCAGACCTGGGGATATATACTACATTCAACAATAAGAAACCTCTCTTGAATTTGATAATATAAGGTTTAATTAGTCCCAAGTTGCTTCAATGAATCATTATTTCCTAATTTAGTACCCCTCATGTGCTAACCCCATATGAAATTTTCGTCCACCTAAGATTTTTTTTTTTTTTTTTTGGGTCCAATTCATCCACCTAAGTTATTCTATGGGTCAGGCCGAATTTCTAATTCATGCGAGCTTTAGACTAGATAATTCTAGTTAAGTTTAGAACCTCCAATGTCAGTTCCAGCCCAATTTTAAATATAATTCGTGTGGGCTTATAAATAGTAAATGAAAATGTTCCTAATGTGCAAATGCATTTTAACCATATTTTCATTTAGGGGCTGTGATTGACTCCTAAATTTTTATACAATGAATGACTAAATGGATTGTGAAAATTAGAGATAAGTGTGGTTCTAGGATAGAACTGAGAGTTGAGTCGGTGAAAACAAGATTGGTTTCAACTTTCAAAAATTGAAAAATCTATTCTGACGGGTAAGTTCCAGGTTCCATGACCTAGAATCTAGAACCCATAACAAGTTTTTGTGTTCCCCTTATTCTATGTCTAAGCGCGATCCTAAGAAATCCATTGCGTCCAATGATAGCTGTGTAATCTGGAATCATTACTTGGAGCTTCCATTTCCGGCGATATCCATGGCGAAGACTTTTACTTTGTCAATGTTTCGTATTCTTTATATGTCCAACTATATTCATCGCCAATGGATTGTAGAAAACAAATGATAGTCATTAAGTGTGATAGTTTGCTGCAATCGTTCGATTAAAAAGACATATAAAATCTTGAAATCGATTATAGAACCTATGACAGGGCAGGTTCTAGGATCTAAAGTATACATGATAGATTTCAGGCTACAAAAAATAAGGAATGGGTTCTGATAAGAGGGTTCCAGTCGTAACTTGGAATTGCTACCCTTTAGCCAAAATATTAGTGTCGATACACAATTCCCACGATTCAGTCGTCTCGTCCAGCTCGCATCCATCACGCCTCTTCCATTATTGGAGGCTACTTGGGTAATAAATGATTTTATTTACCATGTGTAACTATCTAAAATATGTATTTGAAATACTAATATATTGTTAAGACGCGTAAATAAATAAAATAGGAATAATTATTAGTAGTGATAATAACACGCATATACTGGTGGAAAGTTCACTTATTATTAGCAATTTAAGTCGACTAATTATTATAATAAACATTAAATTAGAACTATCCAGTGCAGAGTCCTTCCGATCCCTCACCTATCCATTGTACTTGTACACGCATTATACGTATGACCAACAAACCTTCACGATTTCTTCACCTCTCTCCAGCAAATTTTTTCGTATTTTGTTATTACTAATCCGATTTTCTTGCTGCCTCCTCTCCACAAAATGCATTAGCTACCGAAGCCGCAACTTGCGTTAAGAGCTACCGTCAATTGCTACAAGCTCGGCTTCGGCTTCGGATTGGTGGCACGGCTCGAGGCCGTGCTAGCCGGCGGAGGATTTGTTGAGTGTTGAAATACGCTGTTGGAGCCGAAATCAATAGAACATTCTCTTCTTTCTCGGTGGGGAGAGATCGATCCGAGGGTCGAGTGTTGCCGAGCCATCCGTGTCCCCACTCGCGAGCACTACTGGCGTTTATTGATGATAAGAATTTGCTGTTACTGTTGATTCTTAAAGCAACCGTTGTCCATTTCACGTTAGATGACGTAGCCATCGGTTCAATAAGATCAAAATCAAATGGAGGTGGGTTTCTCTAGATTGACCGAAGCAGGAATAGGTCAAAGTGTTTAGGTAAACCATTTTCGCATGGAACTTTCGGGCAATAGGATTATGTAATGTATCTTACGTTGCAAGAGCTGTGTCGTCACATAAATCATACGATGTGATCTAGGCTGTTGTGCATGTCGGATCGCAACCAATTCAATTTTGTCGCCACCCTCGTGTCAATCCTTCTTCTCGTTTTTCAAATTATTTCGATCCGTGGTTTTCAGTGTTCATGAGTAAAATATTATAAAATTTTACGATGCCTCTATTTATGCCGTGCAATGAGACGTTAGCTGCGATTAATTAATTAAGTATATTGTACACACACGCGAAAACACACAGTTATGCATATACAAATATACGTTAGGATAGAGATTCTTTAGGAAAAAATAGAAAATTATATATGCATAGATTAATATTCTGACGCCACCACTGCACCTCTCAGTTCAAAACTCTCCTTGTTGCCACATGATTGGTTTGGAATCCTTCACTTAATCCTTCACGCAATCCACTTTTGTTAAATCGCAACTTGCTCTTCCTCCCACCAGTAGCAGTAGCAGGACTGGGCTTAATCATTATTTTTTAAATCCATGTTTCTCTATATATGAAAATCCTTTATGGACATTTCAATGAAGTTTCATGTAGGGTATGTTTCATATTGCATAAATATATTGTTGAATTATGATCAAAAGATGAAAAAGAATCGACCAATCTACTTTATATATCTATAATTTTTTTTATCCTTTATCTTTTATGTATGATACTTTCGTATTTTTATATTTAAACATTTTTGGGATGGTTGCAGACCGGCTCGAGGCTGGTCAGATCCTGTTTGCAGATTATTATGACAACCGATCAACTATGTAATTGACCTCTCATTGATATATATGTCATACAATAAAAGAGCTATGTAGGATACTTTCCTTCAATTTCGATAATTCTTGACCGAACTCTGCTCTTCAACCACTCCCTAGCTTTGGACAATCAAAACTAACCATATTGTACCTGGACAAGATGTGGAAACAAGAAAGTTCATTGAAAAAAAAAAAAAAAGGAACTGGCACATATAATTCCTTGACTGAAGTTATTAATTTCCTTGCAAATGTACGCGAACTAATCGTATTTAAATAAAGTCAAACCCTTCTCGATAATGACTAGATTGCCAGTAATTGAATGATCGATTTCACATTTCCTATATAGCCACACACATATATACATACATACATACGTATTTGTACAATCACAACTCTCATATCTTCTTCATTTTCCCAAAATCCTCGTCTTATAAACCTCCATAGGCCTTTCCACCACAAAAGAAGGGGAAAAAAATAAAACTCCATAGGCCAAGATCAGCCGGCGTGTCGACAGCAATGTGATTGCCGCCGCGATGACGAGTTTCACCACCTTGGCCTATGCCCTACTTCTCATGGCACTAGTCATCTTACACAACATCGTTGAACAAGTTTTGTGCAAGAGCAACAAAGGACAATCCAAACCGCTTCCACTACCTCCAGGGCCCGCCCCGTGGCCATTGCTCGGTTGCACCCCAAACGTGCTCCGGAATAAGCCCGTGTTCCGGCGGATCCTTCGTTGGATGGAGAATATGGACACCAACACCGCGTGTTTCCGCATAGGGAACACGCACGTTATTCCCGTAACCGACCCGGGGATTGCCCGGGAGTTCCTCAAGGAGCAAGACGCCACATTTGCGTCGAGGCCCGCCTCCATGGCGGCCCGAGCGTTCAGCGGCGGCTACCTGACGACCACCATCTCGCCCCACAGGGAGCAATGGAAGAAGATGAGGCGGGTCCTCACGTCGGAGATCACATGCCCGGCGCGACACAAGTAGCTCCACGACAAGAGGGCGGAGGAAGCCGATAACCTAGTCAAGCATGTCTTCAACCAATGCCAAACCCTAGGGCAAGTGAACTTGAGGCACACAGCAAGGCACTACTGTGGGAACGTGATAAGAAGGTTGGCGTTCAACAAGAGGTACTTCGGCAAGGGAAGGCAAGATGGAGGACCAGGACCAACCATTGATGAAGAACAACATGTGGACGCACTGTTCAACGCTCTAAACTATCTCTACGCATTCTGTGTCTCCGATTACTTCCCATTCTTGGTGGGGCTGGACCTTGACGGGCATGAGAAGGTAGTGAGAGATTGCACGACGACGTTTCGGAGATTGCACGACCCCATCATAAACGAGAGGATCAAGCAATGGAGGGACGATTCGAGTTCGCAGAGTAAAGGAAAAGAGCCTCAAGACTGGTTGGATGTTCTTATCATGCTTAAAGACTCACAAGGGAAGCCATTGCTAACGCCGCATGAAGTCAAAGCACAGGTTACGGTGAGGAATTTATTCTGTCCTCTTATGCAAAAATTTTTGTCATCTTTTAAGGTTAGAAAGCAAACCATAGGAGGTTTATATATTTGGTCAAGACGACTTTGTTACTAAATTGTACGAACAGAGCCTCCTTCTTGCAACTACCCCTTAATAAAAATAAAAAAAAAACAAAAGAACGACTTTCCTAAACAAAAGAAAGACTCCATATACAAATGTACCTCCAAAATATGTAGTCGATATCTAAGCGTCCTAATGTCAATGTCATTTACAATAGAGTCGAGAGACACTTAAGAAAGAATTTCGAGAAAATTACAAAAAAAAAATACTAAACTTATTGTATTTGTATCAATTCAGTCTTAAATCTTTTGGTTTGACTAATATGATCTTAAACATTTTGACAATTTACCAATTGAGTTCTTTTGGTCAATTTAGATTGAAAATTATTGACGTGGATACCAGCCATCCTATATAGCATGATCGACGCTAACATTGATCATTTTTGTGAATTTTTTTAAAAAATTGAATTTTCTTATTATTAGTTTTGACTTTTTTATTTGCCTTTTCGTTTTCTTGGCTTTTTTTTTTCATTGTGCTAGTGAGGATCACTGGCGACCCTTGTAGATAGCAAAGGACCTAGGTGACGTCATCGCGGCCCTGCCAGCCATAGGCGCAAAGGCCCTCACCAAATCTGAGTGAGGATCGCCTTGTCTAGGGTCTCCGGCGACCCTCGCTAGCATAATGAAAGAAAAAGCAAAAAATAAAAAATAAAAATATATAATTTTAAAAAATAAAAATTTCGAAAGGAAATTTGAAAAAAAAAACAAAATTATCTATGTGAGCACCAACCATGCCATGTAGGACGTCTGACGTCTACTTTAGTAATTTTAAATTAAAATTGACTAGAATGACTCAATTGACAAATTGTTAAAAGGTTTGGAGCTAAATGGGTTTAGGACTTTTTTTTTTTAGAGATTTTCCTGAAAGTTTTCCTGGAACCGGTACATATTTTACTATGCACTAAGTAGAATGTTGTGGCTATAAATTAGATCCCAAAGTGGAATTAAGATTGATATGGCATTTGTACGTATTGATTATGCGTAGGAAATTATGATGGCCGCAGTAGACAATCCATCAAATGCGGTGGAATGGGCAATGGCGGAGATGATAAATAGGCCCGAACTCCTTAAGAAAGCCAAAGAAGAAATAGATAGAGTCGTGGCAAAGGAGAGGTTGGTCCAGGAGTCCGATATCCCCCATCTCAACTACATCAAGGCATGCGCTAGGGAGGCCTTCAGGCTTCACCCGATCGCGCCCTTTAACGTCCCGCATGTCGCCCTGTCGGACGCCGGCGTAGCCGGCTACCGCATCCCCAGGGGCAGCCACATTCTGGTGAGCCGGATGGATCTCGGCAGAAACCCTAAAGTGTGGGACGAACCCCTCAAGTTCAAGCCGAAGCGGCACATCGTGAGCGATGCCGTGGAAGTCGTGCTCACGGAACCTCATTTGCGATTCATTTCCTTCAGCACGGGCCGGCGCGGGTGCATTGCCGCACAGCTTGG
This sequence comes from Rhodomyrtus tomentosa, assembly GCA_028455895.1. Lineage (NCBI taxonomy): Eukaryota > Viridiplantae > Streptophyta > Magnoliopsida > Myrtales > Myrtaceae > Rhodomyrtus > Rhodomyrtus tomentosa. The sequence continues at coordinate 48,106,780 of JAPCWY010000005.1, forward strand.
GACGACGATGACAGTGATGCTCCTTGCCAGGCTAATTCAAGGGTTTAACTGGAGCACACGCCCTCATGATTCGAGCATATGTCTTGCTGAGTCAAAACATGACTTGTCCCTGGCCGAGCCATTGGTTCTCCAAGCTGACCCGTGCTTGCCAAGCCATCTCTATCTAATCTAGAGATGTGAAATTAGTCCGGTTCTTAGTTGTGAGGTATGTAAAATAGGTTCGAAGTTTTGAAAAATTAAGAAACTAATTCCATGGGCAGGTTTCTATAACTGAAAAGAAGTCTTAGTATTTTTCTTATTTTACGTCTTGGCGCGATTGCCGTATGCTATAGCATCCGATGATAAATGTGTAATGTGAAATCAATTGTCTGAGCTTTTATTTTCATTGATATCCATGATTGATACATTTCGTAAATGTTCCATGTTCTTTGTTTATCTAAATAGAAATTATGGTAAATGGATTATAACACTAAACAATGATCATTAAAAATGATGATTTAATGCAATTGTTCAATTAAGAATATAGATGAAACTTGAATAGACCTTAAAATTTGTAACAAGATAGGTTCTACGATTCGATGATAGATTTTAGATTGTAAAAATTGGAGAACCGATTCTAACGTGTAGGTTCTACATAGAACCTGAATCGATTCTGTAACCGCTCGCCTCCGGTGAAAAAAAAAAACACAAAAACAAAAATTTGGTGCCATGGTAATCGGAGTGGACGGAGGTTAAGGAGGCACTGCCCCGAGGAATTGGTAGCGCATCTGCGGATGCACGCGCTTCCGGTAGTCCCTCGGATTGACCTCCGCAGCTTAGCCCGTCAACGTCATCGCTGACGTGGCGAAATCTGGGGGGGCAGATATACGCCCGCTCGCGGCTCTCGTCCGCACGCCAACACAGTCCCCGGACTCTCCCCATCTCCTCCTCTTCCTCTTCATCATCAATCGTCGTTGTGGTCGTCGTCTTCGTCGTCAGTTGTTCCACGGATAAGAAGGTCGTCGAAGGCGAAGTAAGACAGAGAGATGCTTGCGATTCGATCTCAAGTCCTCTTCGCAGTCGCTCGCTGCTCGCTCGTTGAAGTGCTTGTCGTGTTCTCTGACTCACCCTTCCGCGAGCGCTCTTTCAACTCTGTAATCTCTCTCTCTCGCGTTTGAGTTTTTTATGTTGGAGGATTTACATGGTAGCTCTGCATATTTAGGGTTTTAAGTAGGTGACAGGTGGAGAAGAACTTCTGCCGAACGAATCATATAAACCCTATCATCTATGCTTCATTTGATGTTTTTGCCTACTCTTGTTTCGTTTGGTTCGTGTTTTTTTTTTTCTTTTCTCTCTGCCTGCTTGATCAGTCACTGGCAGTGCAACTTTTATGTATGGGACACTTACTTTCACTCAACTGGCGAGCTTTAGCTTTGGTATATTGCTAGCGGAATTGGGTATGATTTGCTGTGTGTAAATACGGGCTTGCTGTGAAATTTTTTATTTTTTGACTCTTGTTGAGATGGTCATGATGTCTTTGAATTTGGGGCAGGTGAAGTGGCTTTAACTTCGACCAAAAAAAAGTGGTTTTAGCTGGAGTTTAGGATGCTCTGTTCTATCTGGGTGGGTTTCCTGCAATTTTAAGAGGTGCGTTTTCAATCATGGCATCGTCCCACTCGGATTCTGCAAAGATGGAGCAGATAGTCACTGAATTCTTTGCCAAGAGTCTCCACATAATACTCGAATCAAGGACCCCTTGCATTTCTTCGCGGAATTTCAGCGGTGAACAGACTCTGTCCTCTCCATCTTCATCCTCTTCTTCCTCATCAAGCATGATACCAAGAGATAAATGGTTCAATTTAGCTCTTAGAGAATGCCCTGAGGCGTTAGAGAATCTCGATCTTTGGCGCCAAAGCAATCTTGAACCTATGGTTGTTGATGTTTTTTTGGTAAAGAGAGCGATTAACTGGGACCCAGCCAATTTTTATCCCAAGACAGAACTGTTCAAGAATTTGCCGTCGAAAGAGCTGCACACAAATTGCTGGAACTCTGACCAGGAGGAATTTGGAAATGGAAGGAGTCAAAAGATAATTGAAAGGTGGATAGTGCAGTATGAGGTGAGGAAGGCCAAGGATGCTGTCAAGGGGAGCAAAAGATCAAGCAGTAATATCTTGTCATCAATTTATAAGAAGTCGATGTTGCTCTTAAGATCCTTATACCTAACTGTCCGGCTCTTGCCAGCATATAAAATATTTCGGGACCTGAATTTAACTGGTCAAATTAGCTCTTTCTCTCTGGCTCATCGGGTTTCTTCTTTTGTTGAGCCTTTCACCCGTAGAGAAGAGGCCGAAATGCAGCGATTTGGGTTCGCCCCTGTGGATACTTCATCCGGTAGGCTTTGCCTTTCAGTATTGTATCAATCATCTTTATCTGATGTTAGTTCCGAGCCATGCACCCCAATGTCTCCCCAGCTCATACCAGATTATGTGGGCAGCCCATTAGCTGACCCACTCAAGAGATTTCCATCACTTCCTGTATCTCATGGCTCCCCTTCGTCATTGCCATTCTCAAGGAGACACAGTTGGAGTTTTGATCACTACCGTGCCTTTCCGCCTTCCGTGACTTTCTCACCTTCACCAGCCCATTCCGAACCTTATGCTTCAGCTTCTAACCCCAGTTCTTGTCGGTTTCCCCCTCCAGGTTTGCCACCTCACCCATCTGAAATATCTCATGCTCATAAGGATAATGCTAGCTTTGATGAATACTGTCCCTCCCCTACATTTTCTCCTTCTCCCTCACCCTCCCCACCCATTTATGTACCTGGGAGTAATCTTTCAAGGGCTCTTTTCCGAACCGAGAGTGCTCCGGTTAATATACTTGCAACAAAGTTTCTTAATTCCCCTACGTTTTTCAAGAACCAAAACCTTCCTCCTTCACCTCCTCTCAGAGGCACAAGATATGGCTCTTCAACAGCTGATAAAAGTATGTGTCCCAGCCGTGATGGTGCGACGGTCGACAAGGTATTATTAGATACTCTGCAGAGTTATCTGGCGTACTTTTCTTTTCCAGCAGTTCTATTGAAAATTTGCTCTTCTTTTATAGATGTCCTTTGTCGGAAGGGATGACATAGGAAGACCTTCTGGGTTAAAAATATCATCTGGAAGTTCAGCACATATTTCCTATTCCAGAAGCTCCTGCGGGTCTTTGCATGATGATTTTGATGAGTCTGAGTACACTTGCGCATTCGATGTGGAGGAAGATGATGTGACGGATCCAGGTAGCAGGTATAAATGTGTTCTCTGCCCCAACAAGTTTTCAAACAAGTTACTTGCATTACTTCAGCATATTCCTCTATAGGTGATCTGCTTTTTAAATGGCTACATCTGTTCTGATAATGCATGTTTTTTGGGGTTTAAAGGTATGATTGGAAAAATATTAAGAGATTGTGAGCTTTGTCGGAAATGTTTTCACAATTGATTCATTGCTCATGACCGATTTGTGTTGATACTTCTTTCACTCCATTGTGGCATAAGGTCACAGGTTTGAATCTGGGAAACAACCCCGAACCCGCCTTCCTGGCCACGGGCGGGGGGGGGGGGGGGGGAAGGAGGTGTAGGGGTGTGGTTTGTTTTGTGTTATGTGATGGGATGCCCTCTTTCGTCTTGATTATTTGTTGATCTATATATTAGTTTCTTGGAATGTGGCGAATAAGCTATGCATTTATTAACGTCTATTTTTTCTTATTCTTTTTGGAGTTACTTTGTTGTGCTCATTTGTCTCTTCATCTTGACTATTCAGTGAACGCGTTATTTAGTCGGTAACTTCCACACTAATTTTTTTTTCTTTTAAGGGCTATAATTTCCTCCGTCCTTGATTGGAGGAAATTCTTTCCAACTGTTTTTGAAATTGGTGATAACAAGTTATGGATATCACCCACATCAACATCAATATCAACAACACTTTTATCCCAAACTAGTTGGGGTCGGCAGTCGATGAATCTCAAATAATCATAAAAATAAAAGCAGAATCAAGTAAGGGAAAAGAGATGAATGTGTAAATATATATCTATCATCTATATACTACCCCTCCACAACACTAATAGCCTTCTTCCATTTCGTCCTAAGACAAACCGTATGTCAATCTATTTTCCACTCCATTAAATCTTGTTTTATTGCTTTCCCCCAAGTAAGCTTCGGCCAATCTCTTGTTTTCTTCGTGTTATACTCTCAATAGCAAAATTCTGTTCGTATCGATGCATCTAAGGGCCTTCGGAGGATCTATGCTCTCTCATCTTTTCCACCACCGGTTCTACACCAACTTTTCGTCGAATCTCTTAATTCCTTATCTTATCCATCTTTGTATGACCACACATCTACCTTAACATCCGCATTTCCGCTATTCTCATTTTATGCTCATATTTCTTTTGTGCTGGCAAATATTCAGTTTCGTATAACATGGCAGGTCTGACTGCTGTTCTATAAAATTTTCCTTTTAACCTAAGAGGAAAATCAATAAAACAAGATTTAATGGAGTAAGAAATAGATTGGCGTACGGTTTGTCTTAGGACGGAGTGGAGGGAGCCTATTAGTATTGTGGAGGAGTAGTGTATAGATAGATAGATATATATATATTTTTTTATTTTTTTACATTTATCTCTTTTTCCTTATTCTGCTTTTTTTTTTTTTTTATGATTCTTTGGGGTTCATCGACCGCCGACCCCAACTAGCTTGGGATAAAGGTGTTGTTAATGTTGATGTTAACTTAAGAGGAATTTTGCGATCACACAAAAATCTCAATTTGCTACGTTATTTCATCCAACTTGCTTTGATTCTATGGCTTACATTCTCATCAATCTCTCCCTCTTTTTGCAATATTGATCTCAGGTATCTAAATATATCTTTCTTGAGTACCTCCTATCCGAGCATATTTACGGCCAATAGGGTTCATCTCATAAAGGTAGCTCTTTTTTTTTATAACTGGCTCGCTACGTCTGACGTAACCCTCCTCCTTTATTTGGCTTGGGACAGGCTATGTAGACTACATAGGCGGAGTTGATATCACCCACATACAAATGTAAATTAAAGTTGAGCTTATTTTATGGAAAATTCAAGATTTGAAAAAACATTTTCCAAAAAATGATTGGTTGTATTGCAGAATGAATACAAATAATCTCATTATTATAAAAATAATTAGGCATATATTTTTGTCGATGATAAAAACACTCTGTTAGACTAATTTTTCAAGCAATATAAACCGATCATTTGTCAGAAAATGTTTTCCAAATCTTGAGTTTTATGTGAAACAAAAGCAACCTAATGTGAATGTGGTGATGTTCATGCACCAAGCTTTGATGACAATTTTCTTTTAGGTTGTTAAAATTTTCCTCTTTGTTATAGTTTTACTTCTGTAGATTAATAAGCTGTTGTTCGGTTGGATGAATATTCTGCTGGAGCAGCTTTCTGCAAACTGCTTCTAAGCTTGACTGATTTACTGAGGTTGTAAGCTATTCATATCTGCATTGCTTCTGCCAGAATTGTTGATGAAGTGCAAGAGAATATCCAAGTTTACTTGTGTTGCTTTCACTTTTATATCCTATTGTTCGAACGTATTGTTGTAAGTGTCATTTCTCCATCGAATGAATCTGGTTACTTCATACTTCTTGTGCTAGAGTGATCTGATTAGTGCATTGTTTGCAGAGTGGATCTATTCGATAAAAGAGGACATGTGCACGATCCACTCCAGTCTGGTTCGTTTTTGCCAATCAGAAAATCTCCGGGTGCTGCTGTTGGAGCTCTTGTGGATATGTTGAATAAGGCTCCTCCTCTTCACCAAGACTGCTCAAACATGGCAACAGCTTCACATGCCTCTGGATCTGAGACCTGGAACAACAGCTTTCCCGAGTATTGTCAGACCCCTAAAGCCATATCAGCTCAGGATGGCACTTCAAGCGTTACATCCTCTGCTCTTCTCGCATCTAAGACAACAGCTGATGCTTTCGAAGAACTCAAGGGTTATAAGGAGATGAAGAACTTATTGCTTTCTCAAGGGGGTACCGGTAGGTCACAGAGCGTGCCCAATTATGCTGCTGCTGCTGCTGCTGTAGAATCTGCCGGTAGAGGTACCGTTAAATTTTAGCAGAGGTTCCTGTGGAATTTCACTGCTGACCGACCTAAAATCTTTTTACACATGTACAGACGAGCATTATGAGGTTGAGTTAGCAGCTGAGCTCTACTGTTCATATTTTATCTGTACATACTTATTCCCTGCAATTGGGAATGCTAACCGGTGCTTTCATTTTACCGCACGGTGAATCAACATGGAGGAGTATACCCTGTTTTGTACAGAGAACTTAACTTATTGCTTTGTTTTTCTTAATTATGGTGTTCAACCTGCCCCTGGTGTGATTATCAGCAGATTGTTACATTTGTCGACAGTATATTTAGAGTGCATGCTGGTGTATATTCTGAAATGTAAACAGAAACTAATCGCTCATTACTTTAGCGGGCAATATAAGAAATTTTCCTTCAGCCTGTGCTGCTCTTAAAGCGAAACTGCTTGTGTCAAGTCTTTACGAGCTCTCTTGCTGAATTATTGTGTACCGGCTTGAATTTTCGCGTGGACTGTGGAGCTATCTTTGCAGGAACGGAGATTCATGTAGTGATGAAGGTGATGCAAGTAAATTTACGGGCAGGACACCTGATGGTTCTAATTTAGAATGTGCGAGTGTTTGGTACCAGCAGTTGCCCAACGTTGGAATGCACAACACATGATCGACTGGAACCAAATTATATCGATTGAGGTTGGGGGGACAGCTTGTTATTATTATTTGGCATCAGGAAAAATAGCATTGAGTTGTCTGATTCTTTCTTGGTCGAGTAGTGAAGGACGAGAAAATGAGAAACCAGTTGGCAACTTGGCATACATTTGTAACTGGTCAGTTTTCCGGAAAGGGATCGCAAGCTTGCACATGGGGAGACTTGAAAACATCTCTGGCCGGTCTGAATACCTAGTAGTAGTCTCCATGGGCCGACCCCCTTGCCAAAAGTGCTTGGACAATACGTCATACGGAAATTAGAGCAGAAGGCCTAAGGTTGACTCTGATCCATCGACTTTGCTAGAGAGCAAAGTCTCTGGTATATGCGTGTTTTTAGCGTTTAGAGTTGTTAAGCATTCATTTTGGCCTCATCTTTTCGTCGAACTGGGCAGAAAGCTAAAGTGAGATCTCCTTGTGCACTTGACTTTGGTAAGTCGTCGCAGAAAATATAGCTAGGAGCAGCTTTTCTTCTCATTCCGTTTTTTCGCTTCTTTGTCCAGTCCTCCAGCCAAGGCCTTAAATTTCCTTCTACTCTTCTTGTTTGTTCATTGGACTGACTCGATTTTCTTGGGAATTGTCGAATAACAATTGTCATATACACTTGTGTCTCAGTCTCTCTCTCCGGCGTTCTCCCGATGGTGATTGTGCAAGTCACTCGCTCGCTTCTCTTTCTTCTTTCCTTGTTCTTATGTACTCAACAGACAACCTCCTCCGTGGTAACTGTCGGTTCATCGCTTTCTCCCAAAACCAACCGCACTTCGTGGCTTTCTCCGTCGGGTCTTTTTGCTTTCGGTTTCTATCCTCAAGGGGATAAGTACGGCATCGGAATATGGCTTGTTGGTAAGCCTAGCAACACTGTCGTGTGGACTGCAAACCGGGATGAACCATTGGTCTCCTCCGACGCGACAATTAAGTTCACTATGGACGGTAAACTCGTCGTCCGAACCGATCCGGGAGGTCAGGAGGCGTCCCTTGTTGGCTCTGAATCGTTGGGGCTCGCTACCTCGGTTTCCATGCTTGATTCCGGTAATCTTGTGCTCTATGGCAAAAATTCTCGTGTGATCTGGCAGAGCTTTGATCTCCCGACCGACACCATACTGGGGGGTCAGAACCTCTCCGAGGGAAGGGAACTTATTTCGAGCAAATCACTGCTGGACCGCTCGAGTGGTCGGTTTAAATTCTCCTTGCAGAATGATGGGAACCTTGTCGCCTACTCCGTTAACTACACGGATTATCCCCAAGATGCATACTGGTCGAGTAATACTACCGGTACCAGGCAATTGCAGCTAAATCTTGATCCTCGTGGAATTCTTGCTTTGCGGACCTCTAGTGGCTTTAACGAGAAAATTCTTGCCAATCATAATTCCTTTTCTAGCGAAGAAGGCAGTACCATTCATCGCGCGACAGTCGATGAGGATGGGATATTCAGGCTCTATTTACACCGTTTCTCGCGAGGCGACTTCTCGAGCTCTTTTGTGTCCATTTGGTGGTCTGCACCAGAGCACGAATGTGATGTTAAAGGTTTCTGTGGATATAACAGTTACTGCAGAGGCAGCAACGACAGAGCGCGATGCGATTGCTTTCCTGGTTTTGCTTTCATTGATGAACACAAGAGATTTTTGGGTTGCCGGAGGAGCTCCAACTACGAACAGCAGTGTGGTGTGGAAGACGCCAACATTGCTTCAAGCATCACTCCATTGCTGAGCGTAGAATTCGGGGGTCATCCTTATTTGGTACTACCACTTTCGATACGCGAGTGCGAGAGCTCGTGCCTGGAAGACTGCAATTGTGATGTAGCTTTGCATCGAGATGGATCGTGCAGCAAGACGAAGCTACCCGTCATCTATGCAAATGAGGTCGGGGATGGTTCCTCCACGGTGTTGGTAAAAACACTCACGCCTGCCCCTGTTGCTCATCGGAAGCCACCGGTCCCAAGAAAGCCGATTATTGTGACGGAACACAAGAACACAGTTGTTTTGATCGTCGGGATCAGCTTGGGTTCCATTGCAATTTGCTGCTCCTCGATAGCTGCGTTTAGTTTCTTGCTGTATCGATACCGAGTTCAGAAGTACGCGAGGCTGTCCACAGATTCTACTTTGGGTCCAGCACGAGAGTTCCTGTTGCAATCCTTCTCATATAAGGAGCTTGAAGAAGCCACCAGTGGGTTCACGGAAGAGATCCATAAGTGCTATTTTGGGGCGATGTACAAAGGGGCAATGTCCGATGGCGGTAAGCTCGTAGCAGTAAAGAGATTAGAGCAAGCCATCGAACAAGGAGAGGAAGAGTTCCAGGCTGAAATGGTCGCAATCGGTCATACTCACCACAAAAATATAGTCCGATTGCTCGGCTTCTGCATGGAGAGCTCGAGGAAGCTTCTTGTATTCGAGTATATGGAGAACGGGTCACTGGCAGATGTCCTGTTCGATGTTGAAAGGCGGCCTCCTTGGAGTGAAAGAGCGAGGATTGCGTTGGAAGTAGCAAGAGGGATATTGTATTTGCACGAAGAGTGTGAGCTCCAAATAATTCACTGCAACATCACGACGAAACATATCCTCCTGGATGAATCTCGGACTGCAAAAATCTCGGACTTTGGCTTAGCAAAGCTCTTGTTGCCGCATCAAACCGGTACTAAAACTAAAGTCAGAGGCACAAGAGGCTATGTGGCACCGGAACTGCTGAGGAACGCCATTGTATCCACAAGGGCCGATATTTACAGCTACGGAGTCGTGTTGATGGAAATAGTGTGCTGCAGGAGCAACATGGTGGTTGACGTTTCGGCAGCAGACGAGGTGCTGCTTTGCTCATGGGTCTACAACTGCTACATCGCGGGAGAGCTTCACAAGCTCGTTAAGGACGAGCAAGTAGACATGAAAAGCGTCGAAAGAATGGTGAAAATTGGGCTCCTTTGCGTGCAAGATGATTCGGAGATCCGCCCTTCGATCAAGGACGTGATATTGATGCTGGAAGGTATTATGGATGTGCCACGCCCGCCATGCCCAGCCCCATCGTCCTATGCATCTTAACAACCTTGCATTTGTTCTGTTGTTCAAGAACAAACACTTAACAAGTCCACTAGTGCATCTCGTCGGTGCGACTTAGTAGACATTTTGTAGCCGAAGCCTCCATGGTTCTCACTAGTTACGAGAGTTTCGTTTCCTTTTCTTTTTTCATGGGAATAATGTTGTTTTTTCAGACTTTTTAGGTCGGATGAACTTGTGTTTTTATGGTTTTGAGTCCTTAGAATGCTGCGAAGGAAACTTCAGGATTGAGAAAAATTGCAAGCCAATGGACAAAGAACAGAGCAATGCCAATGCCAAGGCTTCACATGTAATGGTAATACTAGTACTCCTGCAAAACTCAACCTTTAGAGGACAGAAGTTAACAGTTGTAGCCTGATGCTTTTGTGAAGAGATGTGAAAGTGCAGCGTCACCTTCACGACTCGAATTAAATCTAACTAGGTGATCAGTCTTCAGGTTCACAAGTCACAACAGATGGATATAGGAATTGGAAATACATTTGAAGTCTTTAAAGAAATCTCAAAAGCATTAAGGACTCGAAAGATAGGTTGCCTCCATACATCCAAGATGATACTTCTAAGTCGGAACAAATGCAATTGTAAATGGAAACTGAAACTTTTCACTGTGAAGTATGACGTTCCAAGATACCTGGATGAAGGGGACTCGCATGTGAGGGAGAGATTATTAAGATGCATAAATAGATTGTGTTAAAAAAAAATCTCATGTCAAAGAATTGGTATGGTGTAGAACAGTTAATATATCATGATTGGCCCATAACTCATTTGCTTAAAATTTTTTGAGTGAAAGTGAGTCTAATTGTATATATTGATAGCCTCGGACTTGAGCTCCCTCCTAGCGATCTTTCCAGGCGAAAGGATAAAGCGGTCTCTAACACCATAATTAATGTTCTGCGACCAATTTGATCTGTGAGATACAACAAAAGATTGCTTCATAGCATTGCCATTTTGACTACAAACATATGCATTATGCCTTGTGATGGATGGTCGGTCCTCACATATATTGATAGGCTTGGACTTGGGTTTCCTATTAGCGATCTTCTTAGGCGAAAGGGTAAAGCGGTTTCTAACAACATAATTAATGTTCTGGGACCACTTCCATCTGTGTGATACAGCAAAAGATTGCTTCCTAGTTTTGCCATTTTGACTACAGACATATGCGTTATGCCTTGTGGCAGACGGTCGGTCCTGGCAGGGCACCCCGTCTTTCACTCCAAGCAACTCCAACTTCTCCGCTCAAAAAGAAGGCGAAAGACTTGGCAAGTCAAGATGGACCTCACAGAGTCTCATCCACGCAAGTTGTGAGCAACTTCCCTGAACGCTTCCAAGTCTGGGTGAGCATTTCAACATTCAAAAGCAGCGACTCCTGGTTAGCCAAAGAAGCCATAACTCCACCTCTCACAGATTTCTGTCATGGCTTCCAAATATGCTTTGTTTCTCCTATTGTTAGCACACTGTCTATCTGCAACATACGACCGAGAACACCCGGACATTATTGGATTAGGCTCTTCGCTCTCCCCCACAAGTCACTCCACCGCATGGCTTTCGCCTTCCGGTCACTTTGCCTTCGGTTTCTACCCGAACGGGGATGGATTCTCAGTAGGAATCTGGATGATGAGTGAAGCAGAAAACACAACCACATGGACCGCAAACCGAGACGATCGTCCTGTGCAGTCCAGAGCCACGCTCGAATTGACACTTGATGGTAAGCTTCTCCTGAGGACTGACTCCAGGAACAGTAAGTTGATTGCTTCTGTATCTGAATCAGCTTCCTATGCTGCCATGAATGATTCCGGAAACTTCATACTCTACGATAAAGATCAACGTGTTATTTGGGATAGCTTTAGTTTCCCTACCGATACGTTAATGGGAGGCCAATCTCTGTCTTGCGGGACTGCGTTGCTTTCGAGTGTGTCCAACAGTAATCGCTTAACAGGGCGATTTCGCCTCGAGATGCAGAACGATGGCAATCTTGTGCTTTATCCCATTCACACACCAAACAATTCACTGGACGCTTACTGGGCTTCTGGGACATTGGTTGGTTGTCTGGATTTGCATTTAAATTCGACAGGCGCGTTGCTTCTCATCAACATTGCGGATTCAAGGGTCTATTGGACATTGCATAGTGGCTCCTCGGTATCCAACAATTCAATTACGTACCGCGCAGTGTTGGATTCGAACGGAATTCTTCAACTATACTCTCACAGTTTCAACCGCACTTACGAGTACACAACCTCCCCCGAGTGGTCAGTTCCAGACGATAAATGCAGTGTGAAGAGCTTTTGTGGGTTCAACAGCTATTGTACTTTGGACGATGATCAGCCTGTTTGCCGTTGTCTACCCGGCACTAACTTCGTCGATATGGACCAGAGATCTCGCGGGTGCGAGAGGAATTTCACTGAAGAGTGGTGCAGAGATGACGAAAGAAACGCCTCTCGCAACATCGTGCCTATGGAGAACATGGATTGGGATGACCCTCCATATTTCCGGGCAAAAATGCAAGAGGATGATTGCAGCAAGTCCTGCTCGGAGGATTGCGACTGTGACGTAGCACTCTTGGACTCAAATAGTTACTGTATGAAGCAAAAGCTTCCTCTGAAGTATGCGAGGAGAAATCCTCAAGCATCATCAACAGCATTCTTCAAGGTGGGGTTTCATGGTGTAAAGAAAAAACGAACAGGCGAGACAGTTCCAGAGGAGCCGATGCCGACTGTCATAATAAGGACCAAGGACGCGACGGTTCTCCTCCTCATTGTGACCCTAGGTCTGGTGACATGGTCATGCGTCGCCCTTGCGGTTTCTGGTCTTTTTGTGTTCAAATTGCGGTTTTTTGAGTACAGAAAGTTACTAGATAGGGGAGATATCGGTTTGTCACAGGAGCTCGCCCTGAGGTCATTTTCCTACAGAGAGCTCAAAAGGGCGACTAATGGCTTTAAGGAAGAGTTAGGAAAGGGATCGTTCGGAGCAGTCTACAGGGGAAGTTTGTCGAGAGGCAAAAGAATCGTCGCTGTCAAGAGACTGGAGAAGTTGATCAATGAAGGCGAGAGGGAATTCTGTGCCGAAATGCGGGTGATCGGAAGGACTCATCACAAGAATTTGGTCCGCTTGCTTGGTTACTGTGCTGAAGAGTCGAAGAGGCTTCTCGTCTACGAGTTCATGAGCAACGGCTCCCTCGCAGACCTTCTGTTCCGATCCCAAAGGCGTCCAGATTGGAGTGAACGAGTGAGAATTGCCTCGGAGATTGCAAAGGGCATTCTCTACTTACATGAGGAGTGCGACGCCCCGATCATACACTGCGACATTAAGCCCCAAAACATCCTGATGGACGACTTTTGGACGGCCAAAATCTCCGATTTCGGGCTAGCGAAGCTCCTGATGCCCGACCAGACCCGGACATTCACGGGTGTCCGAGGGACGAGAGGATACATGGCTCCGGAATGGCAAAAGAACACTCCAATCTCGTTGAAGACGGATGTCTACAGTTATGGGATCATGCTCTTGGAGATCGTGTGCTGCCGGCGGAACATGGAGCTCAACGTCCAGAGGCCTGAGGAGATTGTTCTTTCTTCCTGGGTCTACAAGCATTTCGAAGCAAGCGAGCTTGAGAAGCTGGTTTGGGGCGAAGAAGTAGAGAGGCAGTCCCTGGAGAAACTGATCAAGGTCGGGTTGTGGTGCATCCAGGACGAGCCGGCGCTTCGTCCCTCGATGAAATGTGTGGTGATGATGTTGGAAGGGATTACTGATATAGCTGTTCCTCCATGTCCAACTGCTGCTGCCCTGTAACTGAGCCCCCAAGTTGAAATTTTTCCCTCCTCAGGCTCTTCTATAACAACAAATTCCCAGGGCTTGAGACATACTGTACTTTTCAAAGTTGATCTTTCTTCGGGTTAAATAAGGAGGATGATGTATGTTTCTGCTACATCATCAACATAGGAAATGTCTGCAAGTGGAACCATGGAAATTATGTAGGTTCTCTCACATTCTATCCCCTGTTTTCTCTGTCCCACCATCTTTTTTTAATCTCCTCAGCTGGTTAACTCCGGATGTTTTGCAGGAGTGTCCAAGACTTTTTGAGAATGAACAAAGATTTGTTTTCTTCCTCTTCTTCTTCTTTTTAAATAAATGGAACGTCATTGTAAAAATAACGCCTGTCCTGATAAATTAGTTAGTTTTGTTTAGTATTTCTCACAATAGTCATATATAATTGTCGACTTGACTATGATTTCATTATGACAAAATTTGACAAGATTCTAATTCCATTCTATTGAGGCGATTGAGTAACTCCTCCCTTACTTATCTCCATAACTGAATTTTTTACTAAATTCAAGTTAATTTTATTTAAAATTATGAAACAAGTTTAATCTCGTAGTCTCATACTCTCATTGGCCACTGGATTTTTCCTTTTCCATATTAGGATGTGTTTATTTCAGGGAAATTTTTTTTCCGGACTTTCACCTGTTTGGTTCGTTGAAAATGACGAGTCGACGGAAAACACTTTCCGATCAATGAAAATATGATGTGTAAATTCGAGAAAATGAATTTTTCAATTTGAATAGGTGAAATCACTTTCTAAAATCTATTCTCTTAAATTTTTTTAAAATTTTCTTTGTTTTTTCTAATATTTTAATATTTAAGATTGTTCTCCTTCTTTTTTCTTTTCCTTCCCCAGTACAACCATCTGCGCCGACCTCAAGTGACCTTGTCCTTCGCCATATTCAATGAGGTCGGGCTCCCTAGCCTTGAGCAAACTCGATCTCGCCAAGTTGTCGACTTTGAGTGAGCTCGAAGCTTGCCGATCTATCAAGGATCAAGCTTGCGTGGCCTCACACAAGCTTGTCCCTTACTTTTGGTCAGTTGTTGGCCATCATCGTGGCTGGCCACCAGCCAAGCAAGAAGAAAAAAAATAAATAAAATAAAAGCTTGAAAAAAAATAAAAATAAATTGAAAATTAACAATTAAAAAATAATTTAAAAGTGAGAAATTGTTTTTATATTTTTTGAGAAAAGAAAAACATTTTCCTTATCTCTTTCATTTCCTTCTTTTTGATCATTTTTTACTGTCTTTTTATTTATTTTATTTATTAAAATTCCAAAATTTTCTTCTTTTTCTTTTTTTTTCCCCTTCTTTTTTGATCGATCACCAATCACAGCCATGACTGGTGATTGACCACAGGCGAGCTAGGCCAATCCTTGCTAGCCTATGACTAGGCAAGGCCAAGAGACTGCCAAAGTTGGCAAGGCTCGATTGTTGAAATATGAAGAGCTGGAGCCTTGTTGGCCGATTGCCATGGTCAGTCACCAGTTGAATAAGATAGATAGGAAAAATAAAAACACTAAAAAAGTAAAAATAAAATAGAAAAAGATAAAAGAAAATAATTAAAAAAATCATTTTAAAACAAAAATAAATAAAAATTAGACGTGTATGATGGAAATTATTTTTCCTTACCAAGCCCCAATAAATATCATTATTTTTCTAGAAAATCACTTTCTGAAAAACATTTTTCAAAAATGTTATATTTTTAGTGGGACAAATGGAAGTGTATGAATTTTGCATGAGCACTTATTTTCATGTATCGAAAGTTTCCCATCAATACGGTAGTTGATGTACCCACTTTGAGTTTCTTCTTACTTGACATAAAAATGGTAAATCACACTATATCGAAGATTGCAAATTTTTTTTTCCACATAGATCAACAACTTAATCAATTTAAAAGTAAAATTTTCTTACAATCACACGTTATTAATATTACCTATGTTTACTAACCGGCAAGGTTAAACTAAATCTTAAAGCTGTCTGAATTTCAAATGTAATTGGTTACTAGCTTTTAATATGTTTAACTTTTTTTTTGGGGGGGTCGGAATATAATATTGAGTATAAAAATATCAATCATAGTAAATTCTATATTTCCAGCAAAAGGCAATTTCAGCAGCTTGCTGCTCTGCTATTGCAACACAGAACCCTTTCTCATATTTGAGGGATCACTCCGAAGCGATGCCTCCGGCGAAGAAGAGTAAATCGCAGTCGAACTCGGCCCAGTCAATTCGGTCCTCTTCCGACGGCGGCAGCAGCTCCGCCGAGAGCTACCCTTCTTGTCTACGCCCCGTCCCTCCCTCTTCCGTCGCCATCACCATCCACGCCAAGCCCGGCTCCAAGTCGGCCTCCATCACAGGTCCGATCGTCGTGCCTGTTCGCGGGTTCAGCTTTGGTTCCATAATCCTCTCTTCTCTTCTATTCTGATTAGTGTTGCTTCCGTGCCTGTGAAGATCTCAGCGACGAGGCGGTGGGAGTCCAAATAGACGCGCCAGCCAAGGACGGGGAGGCCAACGCGGCGCTTCTCGAGTACATGAGCTCGGTTCGTTTCTTCTTTAATGCGACGAGTCGGTCTCTGTGTGTGGCTATCGCATTATATGAGTGAAAATTGCGGAGATGAAGAGCAATGTTGAATTTGAAATTTGCAAAGATTGGTTTCTCCCCCCCCCCCCCCCCCCCCCCCCCCCCCCCCTCTCTTGTCTGTTGAAGATTCTCTGTTTTTCCTCGTTCTTATTCTCTGAGGCAGGTTTTAGGGGTGAAGAGGAGGCAGGTGTCAATAGGTTCTGGATCGAAATCGAGGGACAAGGTCGTTATCGTGGCGGAGGTGACTGTGAAGAGCGTTTTCGATGCCCTCGCAAAAACTGTAAAATGAAGGCAATGGGTAGGAGGGGGCAGAGACAGAACACATACAAAGATTCAAGTCTTCAAGAGGCCCATACAGCATCAGAGTTGCTTGTCAAGGTTGTCTCTTTCGTTCTACCATGTAAGATCTTCAACTAAAGCTGAGTGCTTTTATTAACGCGCAATCATGTAGCCAGACGGATGCTGAAGCACACTAGAAAGTGTAGCATTCGCAATGTCGGTGTGTTGTACAGGCGCAATTCAATAGCACAGTTGATGGTTCTCAAGCTCGTTGTTGTTTATCAATCAGTCAGTAAACAGGATCTCAGACTTATCTTCTCCGCTTGATATGATCTCTTTGGGTCTCCTATGCAGTTCTTTCAATCAACACCTGCTTGATGTCTTTTTTTCGGTTCGTTTTCCACATCGGATGAGGCATTTTGTAGTTTCTTAACAGCAACAACGTAGTTGCTATTCAGCAGCCTTCCTATGTAGACTGTTCCACATGCTCCCTCGCCAATTTCTTCTGCGAAGCTCCTGTCATTCATCTATTTGTAAGAAAATGACTTTGACGTGGCATCGCCAAACCCATTGAGCCCGGAGATGCCTTTGGCTGCATTTGTCATCAGTAGATGATCACACATCGGAAAAATTACCTTTCTTGGTTGTATTGTACGAGTAAAACCATAACATCCCATCTGCATTGATTCTCATTAGCCAGATCGTTCCTTCTTTAGGAGGCCCTTCTGTGGTGATACTCCTTATATTCTGACCTGTGGTGTTCAATTGATAGAAATATTTGTCATTGTCGAGATAGAGCATCACGTTATCGCGTCTTCATATGTCACGGTTGCTTAATAATTATATGGCAGTGTGTCTGGAATATTTACCAGATATTGCACATGATTTTCATCTTTTTCCGTGTGGAGATGCCGGGATGCCTTCTGATTTTATCAGTGGCGGAACCGCTCAAGAACATCTATTCACCTTATGATAGATGCTGGCCTGCCATAATGCTATACTTCGATGAATCGAACTCTGCCATATCACTTCCTTCTTCGAGATGTAAATAAAGTTGCCTGTATCGAGCATAGAAGCTGAGACAGCAATACCTCTAGGAGTTGCTACATCAGTCTCTCCTGCTAGCGCTCTCTGTGGAACAAGACTCCCCATCCATAGTGAAATGCAGTGATGAATTGCTTGGAACAGGACTGTCTCCATGGCAGTCCAGACCACGGTTTTAGCTCCTGGAAAGAAAATTCCTACTAACTAGCCCTCGCCTCTCCGACCAAATGCAAAGAGACCGGAAGGTGAGGGCCATGAGGAGTTTGGCGTTGGGTGCGAGAGAAGCGCCAAGGCTTGTTATGGGTCTGGTTTTGAGAAGTTGCTGTTGGGAACATGAATGCAAATGGAATGAGAAAGTATAGTGAAGCGGTCATAACCGGTAAAAAGACTTCGAATAGCGTGTGCGGCAAAGAATCTGATCTAGTTCATGCTTTATAGTGGTAAAATAATCTTAAAAGAAGATAAAATCATATTCAAGCTGCCAACCTCTTGAGGTGAGATGCATTCAACAGGGTTCATCTTATAAAATCTCCGCCTATGTAGTTTATATAGCCTGTCCCAAGTCAGGTAAATGAGGAGGTTTATGTCAGGCATAGCGAGCCTTGATTTTGCATTAGTAGACTCTACCATTCAAAAAAGGAAAAAAAATGAAATCTTGAGTTGTAATTTTGGATTCCAAGCTCCGAGAAATAAAAGATAGAGTTGAAGCTGACACGGCAGTAATTTGTACATATTTAACAGTTTATTCACCGTAAATCATCCATAAAATTGGACTTAGCCAATGCACAAAATCACAAACAACTGTGTCCTTGAGGAGATCAAGGTCAACAACCCATTGAAAATCATAGAAGGAAGAAAGGATTCAAAGGGGCTGCAAAAAATTGTCTTTGGAGTTCTTCTTTCTAGAACAAAGATGGTGAATCCTACAAGAAGAGGAAAAAAAAAAGATAAGGTACGTTGGACCTCATCTATGTGCGATTAAAGACATAACTAAAAACAATGTAAAGAGAAAAGATCACTACTTTGGGTTTTGTCTACTGTAATTTCAGATAAAACATGCTTGATGTCTGTGCTTGTTACTTATCAAGCAACTGAAAATGTCTATGTTTGTTGAGAAACTGATATTTGGTCTTCATTTGGAATTGCATCCGTTGAAGTGAACAATGAAAAGGAACGAGAAGTACATTATATTAACCTTTTTGCATAATCGGTCAGATCAGCATCGAAAACATATAAATGGACAATCTTTTCATATCGAACATTTAAATGAAGAACAATTGCATTGGACAGAAGAGGGAACTTAGTTCTATTGACCCGACAGACAAACACTGGATGTTGCATCAAACCTACACACATGTTCTCTGCTGCTATAGTGAAAACAACTAAGTTCATTTCCAGACTGAGGAGCTTTTGGTGGTGGTAATTGCTGTTGTCAAGACAATTCAGATGACACTGAGGAAGGAAGTAGGGCTAGGGGGGATTGGAACGTCGACCGTGCCTTCAAGCATCAGCAGCACTTTTCTCATTGAAGGACGGAGCGATGGCTCTTCTAGAATACACCAAAGTGCAACTGTAACCATCCTCTCCAATTGCTTTTTGTCAGTGGTTTGATAATCCACCAGTTTGTCCAGCTCCCCAGCCTGGAAGCGGTTGCAGACCAATTCCTCGAGAAGGGCTTCCTCCTCGGGAAGGCTCCAATCCACACTCCTTCGACAACAGATGATCTCCAGCAGCACGACTCCGAAGCTGTAAATGTCGGCTTTCACAGTGACTGGCAGATTCTTGTGCCACTCCGGTGCGACATAGCCCCTTGTACCTCTTATTCCTGTTGTGGTGTTGGTCTGATCCGGCTTCAGCAGCTTCGACAGCCCAAAATCAGAAATCTTTGCTTGCATGTTGTCATCTATCAATATGTTCTGAGGCTTTATGTCACAATGAATGACCTGCGTCTCGCACTCTTCATGTAGATAAAGGAGGCCTCTGGCGATATGAAGAGCTATTCGCATTTTCACATCCCAACTGGCTTGCTTTTCGGCTTTAAAGAGTAGATCGGCCAGTGAACCATTGCTCATGTACTCATATACCAAGAGCCTATTCGGTCCATCATGACAATAACCTAGAAGTCGGACCAGATTCCGGTGATGTGTCTTTCCAATAGTTTTCACCTCAGCTTGGAACTCACTTTCTCCCTCGGATGAGATCTTCTCTAGTTTCTTAACAGCTACGGTTTTGCCACCGTGCAGATTCCTCATCAGCGTGCCTTTGTAGACTGTTCCAAAAGCTCCTTTGCCAATCTCTTCCGAAAAGTTTCCAGTCACTTTCTTCAGGTCTTCAAAAGTATAGGATCTAGGAGCAACATCTTCAATTGTTCTGAGAAATCCCTCCTTTGGAAGCATTTCGTAAACCCAGACACGATTCTTGTGAACAATAATTGCAGACACCGCCAAAATCACTATTGCAAAAGCAATCGATGACGCAACTGCAATCAGAATGTCTCTCCGAGTATGCTCATCCTTTTCCTTTTGCACAAAGCCGTTATTTCCATCTTTGCCAGATAGAGCATCACCTACCTTGACGTAAAGTAGCGAGTTTGAGCTCCCACCAACGACTCTCCTACCGAATCTTAGAGGAAGCTTCTGCTTGTTGCAGGACTGACTGCTGTATGTAACAGCCTCGCAATTGCAATCCTGCTGACATGCTGCTACACATTCTTCACTGGTCAACGATGTTAGAGTGGAATACGTCGCGTCCTCCCATATGGTGTTAGGAACAGGTTGAATGCTGTAGCTGGTCGTGGAGTCCGTTGTCTTGCAGCTTTCTGCAGTGAAGTTCCTCTCACACCCAGCAGTGCCATTGCTATCCCTCACAGGTGCGAATCCTGGAAGACACAGGCACTCAGGATTCAGATCCATATTCGTACAAAACATATTAAGCCCGCATATGCCCTTGGGGCTGCATCCATCGGTTGTTGCTAACCATACGACGGACCAATCGTCCTTCCTGCTTATGTTGTACGAATATAGCCGGAAAAGCCCATCTGGGTCAATCGTCGCACGATAGATCATATCTTCTTGAGGAAGTCCCTGGCTCGTGAAATTTGCAAGATATGTACCTGGGGGTTTCAATAGATAGAGAAAACCATCATCCTCAAGATGTAGCGTCACATTCGGACCATTATTAGGTGTCCCGGAATCCCAGTAACCATATGCGGCAGTGAATGGAGTACCATCGGGATATAACGCCAGAACTCCATCTAACTGCATGATGGCGAGAAAGAGACCCGTCGATGGATCAGTGACAGAAGCACTTGAATGCAACTCCTGTGATGCCAATAGACGTTGACCTCCTAAAATGGTATCTGTTGGTGTGTCGAAGCTCTGCCATATGATGACCTGGTTAGAGTTGTAAAGAACAAAGTTCCCCGAATTGAGCATGGAAGCCGACGCAGTCGTATCGCTAGGAGCGGCGACGTATGTATCCTGCGATTGTGCTGATGACAAAACGATCCTGCCATTGCTGTCGAAATGCAGAGTGGAATTGCTCAGAAGCGGAGGGCTATCTCTGTTATAAGTCCAAACCACAGTTGTATTCGAAGTCTCTGGAAGGAAGACTCCCACATAAAATCCGTTGCCTCTCTGGTAAAATCCAAAGGCAAAGACGCCGGAAGGCGAGAGCCATGAGGATTTGGAGGTAGGTGTGAGAGAGTCGGCAAGGCTGATGTTTTTCTGTCCTTGGGAAGTTGCAGTTATGAACAGGAATGCCAACGGGAGGAGTAAGAAGATTGGAGCAGCCATGACAGGCTGTGAAATGGAGGTTGTGTGTGTAAAGGCTTGTGATGTGTGCGCTTTATAGAGCTCAGCATCGAAATGCAATCGGGTCTTCTGTGACCAAAGGCAGAGAGAATGGACTCTTAAGAAAATAGTTCCACTTCGACAGAGAAAAGGCACAATTTAGGTCCCCTCCTTTTCCCCTTCTTCATGGCTGCGCCTTCAGATTGATTTGGACCATGGAAGGAAACTTGTTCAATCTAGGAGCTTCGGGTTTGGTTCGTACGGGAACGCAACACATCTGAACTTTTAGCGTGAATGAATCTCTTGTCAATAGTGAATCCAGCAACTCGAATGGTGCCTATCTCGTGTCAAGCAGTAGGCTGAGGTTGACCTCCTAGGATCGGTGCTGAGTCTTCCGCTTCCCGGTGACGGCCAATCGGGTTTAACCAGGGGAGAGCCCCATTCAAGCCAGTTTTCTGATTCAAGCCGTCTCCTTCTTCTTCGTTTTTTTTTTTTGTTTTTTTTTTTAGAGTTGTCAGTGCTTGCTTGAAAGGAGGGTTTGCCAAACACCAAAATGTGATCCAAGAGAAATCATATTCATCTGGAAGGCCTTCATATTTTATTTGGTGAGACCCTGTCATTGGCAATATGTTGGTTTCATGCCGAGTCAGATTCCTAGAAAGTCAGAGCAACAACAGGGCTAGGATTGGAATTGTCATCTGTTGGGCTTTGGCAAGATCATTAAAATAGCATGAGTTGAAAGTGATTGGCACCCTCTCAATCAACCCGTAGTGCCCGAAAGTTGCGTCGTAAAACATTCTTGTGTATGAGTTTTCTATGGGAATTTTGACCAACCGTTTTTCACTTCGCTTATATCAACCTAACGTCCTGCATTCGTCACGAATAATCACCCTCTTAGGGTTGACGAAGGCAATTTTTTATAATGATTTTCATTCGGGTACTTGAATTTTGAGCATGAACTCCCTAGCGTGGTACTGGCCAGGGTGGGTTACTGTTAAATTAGGGTTAGTATTGAGAGGAGGATGGGAATGAAGGACATGATAACATCTTTTCTCACTTTAACAATTTCGCATGCAAACTCTGTAGGAGGAATTGCAGTTGGAAACCCTCTTTTTGTACATAGTGAAACGATAAAATTATAAAGTGATTAAGCTATGACTAGACAGACTTGAAAAGTATGACCAAATTTAACTCGCTCTCCCTTCTTCTCTGGTTTAAATGTTGGATGATCCAGAGACATCGACTTCCAGAAAATGCTGATGACCGGGCGATGGGTAACTGTGATAATATGGGTGAAGGCCTTGGTTTTGCATTGGTGGGACTCGACAGATTTGAAGCAGGGTACTGAAACGTGAGCAGCACTGGACGTATCATTGAATAGCTCAGGACGAACTAAGTCTGTCCACCAGCGTATTATGTGGGCTTTATGAGCGAAGTAGAGGGCTACTACGATAAGTTAGCAGCTCGAAAAATCCTTGATTAACCATTGCAGCTATTTTGCAATTGCGTACCTATGTCAATATAACAGTGATGATCCGTTCTAAAAAGAAAAGAAAACAGAGAAGGCACGTTCAACCTCATCAATGTGCAATTAAAAAGATAGCGGATACAACCCGGAATTCCCAATTTTGAAGAGCAATTAAGCAGAAACTGTAAAGTTGCTACACGGAAAGAGAGAACCTCTTTGGGTCTTCTCTACAGTAATTGGAGAGAAGACGCTTAATTTCTGTCTTTGTTACTTACCAAAGAACGAAAATGTCTGTTCATTGATGAGCTGATATTCGATCTTTATTTTGAGATGTGAAAGTGCATAAGTTGAGGAGAAGAGTCAAAAGGAGTGAGAAGTAGTACCATTTCTTGTGTCAACTTTGAGTTTGATTCTCAACGCACTTATCATACTAGAGATGTCTGATATTCTCTCTAAGTATACAAAAACCTAACTCATTTCCGTCTCCTATACTTAATGTCATGTCCCAAATCCTCTGCAAGGCATGACACGGCCGTCCTTTTTATTAAGGACACAGCCTTCACAAAACCAAACTCAGCTTGCTAACAAATATGTTCATCCATATATATATATACATATATATATAATAAAAAGGTCTCTTGGTACACTATCAGAACTTTCTATAACAGCAAAAAGATCCAAAAACTTAACTAACAAAAGAGCTATCTAAAAAACTCAAGTACTTAATAGCAAGTGTCCCTTACCCAAAAATCCGTTAGCTAGCGCTACGCTCAAGTCCTACTGGCGCCTCACTGAACCTGAAAGACAAGGGAAAAGGAAGGGGTGAGCTAATACGGCTCAGTGAGTAATACATTTTTCTAAGCGGATCGAACAATTACTATGCATATTTCAATATCAAAATATAACTCGTTTAAGTCAAAGTCAAAACACAACAGATCTTTATAGTCAAAACGAGTTATATAAAACTTCAACGTAATAGGTTCTTAGCAAAAATATTTGTTTCAAACCACAAACTCAAGTGAAAATATCAATGGTCCAATCCATTGATCAATCTCGTCAAAACACAAGTCAATTGTCTATCCATTGACTAATCTCATCAATAACAAATGTCATTGGTTTATCCACTGACCAATCTCATGCTCAAGAGTTTAAACATGGTCACGTATAACGCCCGTGGCAAAAGGCGACCAAGACTCCTCCCTTGGCAAGGTCTCCACCTACAATGCCGGTGGCTCGGCCCACAAGAATATCCTAACTAGTATGCGCATACCCACAAACCCCTCAACTAGGTTCACAGCTATCTTGAGCATCACCAAATCCGACCACAACATCCTCCTCATGACCAAAATATATCACAGTCAACCCAAAACCAGCAGCTCAAATCATATCAAATAGACAAAAATAACAATAAAGGCTCGATCCTATTTTATGCAATAAATATTCTTTTTTTTTCTCCAGTCATAACAACATATAGTACTATATATTTTCAAATATGCATCTTGCAAACACAAAGAAGAAATAATATCACTCACTTGAAAATGGCAGAAGCAAATTAGAAATGTTACTCAGAACGACACTTCCGAAACCCTATCAAAAGTATGAAAAGTTGATTAAAAACTGAGTCATAAGCTACTCTAGAACACGACTCAACTGAATAATGCATATTTGCCACTAAGACAACACCTATGCACCAACAAAACACCTGCTCATAGCAAGAATGCAAATTTTCCGCTATGCGCAACTTGCGTTATAAACTTCAACGGGCCATAACTTCCTCACCTGAGCTTCAATTTAAACGATCTTATATTCCAAAAAAAAAAGCTCTTTTAACGTATAATAATAACCCCAACACGGCTTGTCCAAAATCCATTCGAAAATTAGAAAAAAGGGCAAAATCAGTTCTGGTCGCGTACTGTTCATCGCGCGCACCATATTTGAAAATCTTATTCCGGGTAAACCGTAACTTCAAATCAAGATATGTCGAATCTTACGGCTTCATAACACTCTGTTTCATTTCCATGCAAAAATCTGGTTAAAAGACCAAGAAATTGGACCCGACGACTCTTATTCCACCAAAACTCGAAATTCAATCCTAACTCCGAAAATCACTTCGATCGGAGGAAAGTGGAGGTGTGATCACTTACTGGTAGTTGCTAATCGATGTGGAAATAGCTTGGCAAGGTAACAAGGAAACCACCCTCTCTTCTTCTTCTTCTTCTTCTTCTTCTTCTTTCTCCTTTTTGTTGACCTCTCTTCTTCTTTTATTTCTGTCGTGGGTCTGCTTAAAGAAGAAAAGGGAAAAAATGCGGGGGCTTGGGCTTAAATAATCCATTTGGGCCAAATATTGCACTTAACACAGAAAACATGGGCGAATCCTGTTTAGAAGGGCAAAAAAGAAGCTATGAAAAAAATTTCACCGTCTCTGAATTCGCATCCTATGCTCCTTTAAATTTTGCAGTTTAATGTTGAAACATGAAAAGTTCTGTTGATTATTCGCATGATGTCAGCCAATCTGATGTAGAACAACTACCATGTGATTATTTTGATAAATTGGATCGCCAGAAACCCGCACGATTTTACCGGTAATTCTAATATTAGGTCAAATGATCTCGGATCGTGCTCAAAATTGGTAAGTTGAAGCGAAACGACCGTCTGATTCAAAATTACAGCCTTGCTGTGAGATACGGTAGATTTTAGCATTTCGGAGTCGTTTAGATCACTTTTTAGCAGTTTTCCTATTTTGGCAATTTTAAATTTTCGCATAATTTTCGAGATTTCAATTTGATTCCTTTTAGATAAGATTAGATTTGATTCAGTTAATGTTATCTTTGGTTATCTGCATTCCTTTTGGAGTCCTATCTATATATATGGATGTCCTCTCTTTGTATTTTTCAGACTTTCATTAATCGAATTCAGAGTATTCTGAGGAATTAATTTTCTGTTATCACTTACCTTGCGTCATTTGGTATCAGAACGAGGTTTCTCCTTGTGACGATAACTAATAACGTGATTCGAAATACCTCCGCAACTGAGGGCCATGAGCTTGTTTCGCGTGAGGAATTTACCTAGTTCGCTGAGGCAACTTGGCGGGCTTTGCACGACCACCAACGGACGATGCAAGACTTACTTACCGCCATCCAACGGTTGTCTACAAACCCTAACACTAACCCTAACTCTGGCGTTCTTCCAGCCGAGCGAATTCCTGTCACTTGTGATCCCGAAGTGGCTATGGAGTGAAGGGCGAATCCTCGATAAAGACGACAGGACTATGTCGAGGATTTTGAAGCAGAATATGAAGAAGAAATCCTGGATGTTCCTGTTCGTGGAAACCGTCGATATAGGGACATCTTGGACGAACTTATTCGCAGAGGTCGATAACAAGGAGGATATCGATGAGGGCCCGAACAATATCAACTAAAGGTCTTCCTACTTTCAATGGTAACTTAACTATTAAAGATTTTCTGGATTGGCTTTGGGAGGTCGAAAAATTCTTTGATGCCATGGAAATCGAAGAAGATTGTCAAGTTAAGCTTGTGGCGTATGAATTGAAGGGCGGTGCTTCGGCCTGGTGGGAACAAACACAAATATTTCGGCGCCGACAAGGGAAAGCTCTTATCCGAACCTAGAATCGCATGAAAGAATTGCTGAAGGATCGGTTTCTGCCTTCTGACTTTGAACAAGTTTTATTCCAGCAATTTCAGGCTTGCAAGCAGGGGAGTCGGACTGTTCAAAGTTACACAGAGGAGTTCCTTAGACTTTCGGCCCACAATAATTTGACAGAATCTGAGGCACAACAAACTGCCAGCTGTATCAACGGTCTTCGCTTAAACATTCAAGATCATGTTTCTTTGCATCATTTGTACTCTGTGACATTCTAGTTTTTCTATCATTTCGAGACTTATTAATGAAAATACATCTATCATTGTATTTCAATCTTATCTCGCTTGGATCTGATCAATCTCGAGTTAATTAAACACAAGGAAAAGGCTAACGTGAGACAAGATACGTGAACCTAAGAAACTCGAATGGGAAATGACACTTTGACCAAAAAGATTGCCGAGTGAATATTTAGAGCCATTAAAGGCCAATCTAAGAACAATTAAGGAATTCATTGCTAGTGTTATACGATTGGAGCGCGGGTGATGCCGTTTAACCAACGTATAATTTGTAAAATTTTTCCAAATCGAACTATAACGATCGAGACCGTCGAAACTAGTAATAGACTCTCGTAATTACATGACAACCAGAGTCGCCTTGAACTGACGAGCCTTAAGTGTGATGAGAATCACAGAGTCGATACGCGTAACGTTTGTAAAAGCCAGCCGTTAGTTTGAGATAACCTAAAATTTACATTTGATAGAGAATTGACCAAGAGATGGATCTCGAAATTAGAAAATGAGAAAAGAAAGAATTCCAACATTATGATCGAATTAGACGTCGCCTCATCGAAGGTAATTTAAACTGGAAAAGCGAAGTTTCGAACGATGAGTGCAAAATTATCATTTTGCCTATAGAGGATTGGTCTTGCCTTAGTAATTGGAGAAGGGCATTTTGGTCAACTTCAAACCTCCATGGCTGCCGAAAATGTGAAGGCTTATTGATCAATGGAAGTCAATGTTAGCCAAGACATTATTTGGATGAAGACAAGTGGCATTGTTTGATTGATTAACAATTAATAATCACTTTTAACCTTCCTTACCAAAAAAAAAATCACTTTTAACCTACCATTCTCCTTGTTGACCAAGCCAAATAATTGAGGAAAGCCTTCATTCTTTTTTTCTTCAGTCGAACACTTCCCTACCCATCACTCTCCATTTCATTCCCCTTCTTCTTCTTCTTTTCTCTCCAATCGAACAGCCTTGCCGACCAGTTCTGCCTGCCGATTTCGCCGCCAACAATCGCCCCTTCCGGTGACTTTCTTGCCTTGTGCCGGCCACCAACATGATCCTCGACCTTTCCCCTACAAGCTCTCATTGACCGTTCATCGATTGGAGATCTCGTTTTTCCCGACCAGCCTCAAATCCAAAATCGGACAGATCTGACTCAATTGGGAGTAGGCCTTCGTTCGACCACTTCGGGGCTTCGATGTGCTTCAAATATTTGGTGAGGACTTCTTAACCTATAGTACTTGTGTTGGCTGAACTGAAGTTGTGAATTTGATTGAGTTTAAAGGAGTAACCATGGCTGTTTTGTGGCAACATTTTCCGGATAAAACTGACTGCCGGCGAACCGAGTAGGATCAAGGCTGTTCGCGGCTTTTTGTGGCGTCGACTCGCTCCAAAACTCTTGGTAATACTCCTATAGACGTAGTATAAAATGTTAACAAGTTGATTTCGTTAAAAATCATAGTTTAGAGAGGAGTTATGGACCAATTAAGGGGTAGAGGTTTGGACCGAATTCTGCCCTATTTCTGTTTGGATAAACCGAACCCTTGAAGGCTGTTGGAGGTGTTGCCATGCTTTAAATTCATCGTTAAGACATACTAGAATGCCAATTGAGGTGTTAGCGAGATGTGTGCTTCATGGAATGGTGAATGGAAAAGAAAAATTGATCTATTGGTAAACTTTTGTTAGGTTGTCCTGCTGCCCTATTTTGGACAAGGAAAATCGAATCTTTGGAGGAGTTTTGGAGGGAATTTTGCTGGTTAATTTGAAAGGTAAGTGGTTCCTAAACTTTCGTTAGGACGATAGGATGCTACTAGACTAGTTGGGGTTAGATTGGATGAGTTTTATGGATTTATTGCATTGGTTGTTCATAGTCGATCGAGTTAATTGAGGTGCAAATCATGTGTGTTCCTTATGATGAGGAATTGTTACTCTCATGACTAAGCTGTTGCGTATGTACCAAATTGATATTTATGTTATGTGTTTGATGTCACCTTGTGGGTGATTAGTTTTGTTGTCTCACATGAGAAAGATTCATAACTTGTCTGATAATACTGTACTCAATCATGATGTCTTAAGAGGGAAATGAGATTTGTGGGCTTAAGGGCTTTGGGCACCTGAGGCGTCGGAACGCAGGGTCGTAACGAGTGATATCCTGATTCGTTGAGATGCGGGATAAGCTTTTACATGTGTCGACACTAGCCTTGTTATGGCATTGAAACCTGAGGCGTTTTAACGCGGGTTTGGTTAATTGTTATGGTCTGGGGTATTTTGACGCGGGCAAAAATGATAAAATGAATCATAGTGCTAGTACGTTAATTAAATCTTATATGTCGACCTGATGGTGCATCTTGATGATTGTCTACGTTATGCTTTTCTGTGGTCTATTATAATGACTGCCTACCTTATGCTATTTATTGACGTGCCTCTGCTTATTGTCTGAAGTTGTGTCTGGGTGTACTGACGGTCTGGCCTAGGTTTAGGAATTATCTTGCTGAGATGTAAATCTCACCCCTTCGTGGAACTTACTTTTTCATACCCTAAGCCCTGAAGCATGATGCCCGTATGTTTAGGCGATTCTAAGGAGATGACCGCCTATTTTGATGAATTCTCCGATGGCCAAGGTACTGTATATGTTATAAAATGTACTATCGTTTGGGTCGATGAGGGAGAAGAGGAGTGGAAGCCACATAGGTTCGAGGCATAGTATCGTAGTGTCGGAGAAGTATCCACTGAACCCTTGAAGCCTATTGAAATCCCAGGAGTGTGGTACCATTCTGGTGTTATCCGTTGCGTGACAAGATCGTGGTAGTGGCTTCGACCGCCGGATCGAGGGATGTGCTAGAGAAGACCCCAACCGTTGATGAGGACATTGAGGTGATCGAGGTATCGGCTTTTGAGAACGACCTAAAGGATGATTCTATTGATGTGCGTACGAAGACCTTTTCTGACTACGATCCAGTTGAGGATGAGGACAGAGACGAAGATAAAGCAAGTATTTCGTCATAGTGGTTTCTGTCTTTCCTAGGAGTTTTCTTCTGGAATTGTTCTTTGAGGACGTGATATCTTTTGGGGACGTAGGTAGTCGTTGTCTTTTGGCCAGTCCCTGATCTTCCCTGACCACCTGGAGGTTTTAGTTTGAACCTGGATCCTTTTTATAGACTCGTGTTTATATAATGTATATTTATGTTCTCGTTATCCTAGGTCTCCTTTCTACTTATGTATGGAGGTGTCTGTTTATTTCGTTTCCATATGCGTATTTCACATCATGTGTACCGCTTGTATCGTATCCTGGGTCTTGAATGGTTAATGATGGGTGTTGCGCGCTTGCCTTTTGACGCAGGGCGTGACATACTCTGTTAAAAATGCGCAAGAGATGGCCAAAAAGGTGGAATTACAGTTGGAGCGGAACAACTATTCGAGCAGAGGGGGAAATTACACTCCGCGGAGGTAATTTGCACGAGGAAAATCTCTGGAGGGAGGCGAATCCTCTGGTCGGCAATTCAACAACACAAACCGAAATTCGGGGAGTAATGTTGATGCGTCCAAGCCTATTGAGGCCCCTGCGATAAAGGCTCGTGATGTTGCTTCGAATCCCTATGTCAAACCTTATCCAGGGAAGTGCTTTAAATGTAATGAGCTTGGGCACCGTTCGAGTGACTGTCCGCGGCGGAAGATGGTGAATTTGGTCGAACCTGACGACGAGTTTTATGAAGAGGATTGGGAGGGCGATTAAGAGATAGTTGAAGAAGAGGGTGAACATGTTAATTGCGTGGTTAGACGACTGCTATTAACCCCACAAAAGGAAGATTCGCAGCGAAATAATCTTTTCCGCACCCGTTGCACTGTAGTGGAAAGGTCTGCAACGTCATCATTGATAGTGAAAGCTGCAAGAATATAGTATCGCAAGCACTGGTCGAACATCTCCAATTGAAGATTGAAGCTCATCCTTCACCCTATACGATTGGCTAGATTCGTAAGGGATCAGAATTAAAAGTAACTCGTATTTGTCATTTGCGTATTTCAATTGGAAAAACATATAAGGATACGAATTTGCAACGTAGTTGAGATGGATGCATGCCACGTCTTGCTGGGATGACCTTGGCAGTATGATGTTGACGTTACTCACCGAGCGCGTTAGAATGTTTTTTCGTTTGTGTGGGATAAGACGAAAATAATCCTTCGTCCCTTAGATGAAGATGTTCGTGTACTGCGAACTACTCAAAAGCAGAACAATGATAAGGCTGGTGTTTTGCTTAATGTTCGCAAAAATAATGGTATGTACTTAGTGGATCTAAGCAGGAAATCATCAAAATTCCAGAAGCACTTCAACCTTTCCTAAAGGCTTTTTCTAGTCTTATTCTCGAGAATCTGCCAGATGGGTTACCACTGATGCGAGACATTCATCATCAAACTGATTTCCTACCGGGTGCTAGTCTTCCAAATCTTCCTCACTATTGCATGACCCCAAAGGGGAATCAGGTATTACAGAAAAATGTGGAAGAACTTCTTCGGAAGGGATTTATACGAGAGAGCATAAGCCCTCGTATGGTTCCCACTTTACTTACACCGAAGAAAGATGAGAGCATGCGGATGTGCGTGGATAGTCAAGCAATCAACAAACTTACTGTGATGTATCACTTTCCTATTCCTCGTTTGGATGATATGCTTGACAGATTGGCTGGATCAAAGATCCTTTCGAAGATCGATTTGCGAGGTGGATACCATCATATTCGCATGAGATTTGGGGATGAATGTAAGATGGCGTTCAAAACCAGCGAAGAACTTTTTGAGTGGTTAGTCACGCCCTTCGGACTTACCAATGCTCGGAGTACTTTTATGCGCTTGATGACACAAGTCCTTAAACCCTTCTTGGGGAAATTCATGGTGGTTTATTTCGATGACATACTTGTTTATAGCCCAGACGAACAACAACTTGTCGACCACTTTCGAGATGTTTTGCAGGTTTCGGAAGAAAATCAACTCTATATCAACTTGCCCAAGTGCAGTTTTATGACAAGTTTGTTGCTATTTTTAGGGTACATTATTAGTGCAGGTGGCTTTCGAGTTGACGAGGTGAAAGTTGTCGCAATTCGAGAGTGGCCTACACTCAAGATTGTTGGGGAAGTGCAGAGTTTTCATGGATTGGCAACATTCTATCGTAGGTTCATTTGTAATTTTAGTAATATCTTAGCACCTATTACATAATTTTTCAAGAAGGGCCAATTTAGGTGGAGTGATGAGGCTGAGGCAAGTTTTGCCTTAATAAAAGAGAAATGATCTATTGCTCCTGTTCTTATTCTGTCGAATTTTGATAAGTTGTTCGAGCTGGATTGTGATGCTACTGGAGTAGGAGTTGGTGCAGTGCTTTCGCAAGAAGGTAAACCGGTTGCGTATTTCAGTGAGAAATTAAATGAAGCTAGTCACTGATGGTTTACATATGAGCAAGAATTTTTGTTGTAGTTCAAGCTATTAAGAATTGACAACCCTATCTGTACCAATGTGAGTTTATACTCAATACCGATCATCAACCCCTCACATACATCAAGGGTCAGAAACATTTGAATAGGATGCATGAGCACTGGATTTCTTTCTTGGAGCAATTTAATTTTGTGTTTCGACATAAGGCAGGTCATCTGAATAAAGTGTTAGATGCTCTAAGCCGCCGAGCTACACTACTTGTGACTATGAAGAATGAAGTAGTGGGCTTTGAGATTTTATGCGACCTCTACGCTGAAGACGAAGATTTTGAGACACTTGGGTGAAGTGTTGAGCTACTGGTTCTAAAGGAGATATAATCATTCATGATAATTTCTTGTTTTATGGCAACAGGTTATGCATTCTGCGTGGTTCCCTTCCTAAGAAATTGATTCGAGAATTGCATATTGGAAGCCTTGGAGGACATATAGGGCGTGATAAGTCTATTGCCTTAGTGGAGGGGCGTTATCATTGGCAACAATTGAAGCGAGATGTTGAGCGTTTTGTGCAGAAGTGTCCTGTCTGTCAAGTTGCAAAAGAGCATTCCCAAAATATAGCGCTTTTTACACCCTTGCCGATTCCATCTGGACCATGGGTGGACATATCTATGGATTTTATTTTGGGACTACCGCGAACGCAACGAGGTATGGATTTTGTCTTTGTGGTAGTGGATAGGTTTACGAAGATGTCGCACTTTATATCCTGTAAGAAGACATCCGATGCTTCTCATGTTGCTGGTCTTTTCTTTCGAGAAGCTGTTCATTTACATGGTGTTCCAAAGACAATTAATTCCGATCGGGTTACTAAGTTCCTTAGTTACTTCTGAAGAACTATGTGGAAATTGCTTGGTACTAATTTGCAGTATAGCAGTTCTTTTCATCCTCAGACTGATGGGCAGACCGAAGTGGTTAATCGGACAATGGCGGACATCATTCGTTTTCTTTGTAGCGATACACCAAAACAGTGGGATCGATATCTGGCTCCAGTAGAATTTGCTTTCAACAATACAGTTAATCGTATCACTGAAAAATCCCCATTTGAAGTTATTTACGGTCGTGTACCTCAGCACACACTTGATTTAGTCTCTTTGCCTAAGATTCCTAGTTTTAGTGTGGCAGCAGAAAATTTGGCGACAAAAATTCTGGAGGTTCAAGCTGATGTTGCACATCAACTTGCTAAGTCCAATGCATGGTATAAGGAGCATGCTGACAAGTGACGTCGTTCCAAAACTTTTGAAATTGGCGATGAGGTCATGGTCTTTCTACACAAGGAGTGATTTCCCGTTGGCACATATAACAAGCTGAAGAACAGAAAAATTGGTCCTTGCAGAATCATCAAGAAGATCAACGACAATGCCTACATTATTGATCTTCATGACGATCTTAGTATTTCTCCCACATTCAATATAGCGAACTTATCCGAGTATCATTCTCCAGATATTCTTCTTTATCCTGATAATAACTCAAGGGCGAGTTCTTCTGAAGAATGAGAGAATGATGTAGAATGGTTGGCATGTGATTATCTTGACAAATTAGATCGCCAGAAGCCCGCACGACTTTACCGGTAATTCTGATATCAGATCGTACTCAAAATTGGTCGGTTGAAGAGAAATGACTGTCTGATTCAAAATCACTACTTTGCTGTGAGATACGATGTATTTTAGCATTTCGGAGTCGTTTAAACCATTTTTGGGCAGTTTTCCTATTTTGACAATTTTTAATTTTCGCGTAATTTTCGAGATTTCAATTTGATTCCTTTTATATAAGATTAGATTTGGTTCAACTGATATTATCTTTAGTTATCTACATTCTTTTGGAGTGCTATTTATATTTATGGACGTCCTCTCTTTGTAATATTCATACTTTCATTAATCGAATTCAGAGTATTATGAGGAATTGATTTCCTGTTATCGCTTACCGTACGTCACAATCTCCGTAGGCGAAACATTGCTGTCTCCTCTCCCTAAACATGCATACCATGCTGTTATGAATTCATGGGCAGCTAACAGGACCAGAATTATAAACTCTGCCACCACAGGAAAGTATAGCATTGTCGACATAAACTCAAAAGTTGTTCTTCTTACTACAAGAAGGAAGAACATTATAGGACCAAACAGGGAACATATTTCTATTGTAACAACAGACAGAAAATGCGCGTTCATGTATGCACCTAGAAACACTAGAAAAACTTATAGCATAGATAACTGAATTCATTTCTGACGCGAGCAGCTTTTGGTGGTGATGAAGTGCAGTTCCCAAGAAAATTTAGATGACACTGAGGAAGGAAGTAGGACAAGGAGGGATCGGAACGTCGACCGTGCCTTCAAGCATCAGCAGCACCTTTCTCATCGAAGGACGAAGAGACGGCTCCTCTAGGATACACCAAAGCGCAACTTGAACCATCCTATCCAATTGTTTCTTGTCTATAGTTTGATAATCCACCAGTTTATGCATCTCGCCAGCCTGGAAGCAGGAGTAAACCCATTCCTCGAGGACGGCTTCCTCCTCAGGAAGGTTCCAATCCACATTCCTCCGGCCACAGATGATCTCCAGCAGCACTACTCCAAAGCTGTAAATGTCCGCTTTGACCGTCACCGGCATTTTCTTGTGCCACTCTGGCGCGACATACCCCTTTGTACCTCTTATGCCTGTTGTGGTGTTGGTCTGATCTGGCTTCAGCAGCTTGGACAGCCCAAAATCAGAAATCTTTGCTTGCAAGTTGTCATCTATCAATATGTTCTGAGGCTTTATATCGCAATGAATGATCTGCGTCTCGCACTCTTCATGTAGATAAAGGAGGCCTCTGGCGATATGAAGAGCCATTCGCATTTTCACATCCCAACTGGCTTGCTTTTCGGCTTTAAAGAGTAGATCGGCCAGTGAACCATTGCTCATGTACTCATAAACCAAGAGCCTATTCGGTCCATCATGACAATAACCTAGAAGTCGGACCAGATTCCGGTGATGCGTCTTTCCAATAGTTTTCACCTCGGCTTGGAATTCACTTTCTCCCTCGGATGAGATCTTCTCTAGTTTCTTAACAGCTACGATTTTGCCGCCGTGCAGATTCCTCATCAACGTGCCTTTGTAGACTGTTCCGAAAGCTCCTTTGCCAATCTCTTCCGAAAAGTTTCCAGTCACTTTCTTCAGGTCTTCAAAAGTATAGGATCTAGGAGCAACATCTTCAATTGTTCTGATAAATCCCTCCTTTGGAAGCATTTCGTAAACCCAGACACGATTTTTGTGAACTATGACTGCCGACACTGCCAACATTCCAATTGCAAAAGCAATCGATGATGCGACTGCAATCAGAATGTCTCTCCGATTATGCCTATCCTTTTGTACAAAGCCATTTCTTCCATCTTCTCCAGATTGAGCATCACTTACCTTGACGTAAAGTTGCAAGTCTGTGTTCTCGATGACTCTCCTACCGAATCTTAGAGGAAGCCTCTGCTTGTTGCAGAACTGACTTCCGTTGTGTGTAACAGCCTCGCAATTGCAATCCTGCAAACACGCTTCTATGCATTTTTCACTTGTCAACGATGCTAGAGTGGAATACGTTGCGTCCTCCCACATGGTGTTGGGAACAGGTAGAATCTTGTATCTGGTTGTGGAGTCCATTGTCTCGCAGCTTTCTGCAGTGAAGTTCCTCTGACACCCTGCAGTCCCGTTATTCGCCTTCACAGGTGCGAATCCTGGAAGACACTGGCACTGAGGATTCAGATCCATATTCGCACAGAACATGTTAAGCCCGCATATGCCCTTGGGGCTGCATCCATCGTCCGTGGCTGACCACACCTTGGACCAGTCGTCCTTCCTGCTTATGTTGTATGAGTACAGCCGGAAAATCCCATCTGGGTCGATCGTTGCACGATAGATCATATCTTCTTTAGGAAGTCCTTGGCTTGTGAAATTCTTAAGGTACTCACCTGGGGGTTTCAATAGGTAGAGAAACCCATCATCCTCAAGATGCAGCGTCACATTCGCACCATTATTAGGTGTCCCGGAATCCCAGTAACCATACTCGGGAATGAATGGAGTACCGTCGGGGTATAACGCCAGAACTCCATCTAACTGCATGATGGCGAGAAAGAGACCCGTGGATGGATCAGTGACCGAAGCACTCGAATGCAACTCCTGTGATGCCGATAGACGTTGACCACCTAAAACGGTATCCGTCGGTACGTCAAAGCTCTGCCAAATGACTTCATTGTTAGAGTTATAAAGAACGAAGTTGCCTGAATCGAGCATTGATGCCGAAGCGGTCATATCGCTGGGACTGGCGACGAATGTATCCTGTGCTTGTGCAGACTGCAGGACGAGTCTGCCGCTGCTGTCGAATCTCAGAGTGGAATTGCTTGGAAGCGGAGGGTTATCTCGGTTGTAAGTCCAGACCACGGTTTTGTTTGGAGTCCCCGGAAGGAAGACTCCAACATAATAACCGTCGCCTCTCTGGTAGAATCCAAACGCAAAGGCGCCGGAAGACGAGAGCCAGGTGGACTTGGAGGTGGGCGTGAGAGAGTCGGAGAGGCTGACGTTTTTCTGTCCTTGGGAAGTTGCTGTCACGAAAAGGAATGCAAAAGGGAGGAGAAAGAAAACTGGAGCAGCCATAGCTGGAGAGAGGGAGAGGGAGAGGCAGAGGGGTTGCCTGTGTTGTGAAATGTGAGCTTCTAAGTAGACAGGCTTGGGGTGTGAAGATTCAGAATAAGCTAGTGGGTGTGCTTTATAGAGCTCAGACTCCAAATGCAAGTCATGTCGTCTCGTCGTCTTCTCTGCTAATTGGCAGACCAGAGGCAGAGAATTCCACAATCAACAGAGACGGGCCCAACGTAGTTCCCCTCTTTTTCTCTTCTCGTGGCTGAAGAGGTCTTCGGATTGGATCTGATAAAACATGCTGACAAAAATAATGTGAACTCTTCAGCGATGTCTGAACACGACCCGTTTTGTTTAAATACCATTTCCATGCCTTCTCATTCGAGGATTCGGACCATCAAGGAGAAAATTGTTCAATCTCGTTCGCTTTTTTTTTCCCCCCTTCTGAGTTCTTGCATGAGGTTCAGGTTCCGCACGCATGTAAGCCCAACACAGTCTGTAAATCTTAGGTCAGGCAAAATCTCTTGCGAGTTCTACTGAATCCGGCGATTCGAACATTTTTTCAATCTCGTGTCGAGTGGTAGGCCGAGGGTCGCCTCCGTAGGACCGGTGCGAGTCTTCCCCCTTCCCTGTGATGGCCAATCCGGTTTAACCTGGGGATTGGTTCTCGGGACTGACCCGTTCAATCTAGCTTTTTTCAAGTCAAGTCTTTTAAGTTGTCAAGTGCTTGCCCGAAAGAGATATTGGACAAACTCCAGAATGTTATCTTACCCTAGAAATCAATTTCCGTCCTGGAAGCCATTGATATTTCAGTGTGTTGGTTTCATTTTCATGCCCAGTCACTTTCCTGGAAATGTGAAACAAGACCACGGGCTAGGACTCGAATTGTCATAGGCGGGCCGACCTTTCGCATTGTTTCGTTACAGCAGCCCGAGTTGAAAGTGATTAGCACCTTTGACTCCTTCTCTTTTGATAGGTAGAATTCACAAGTGACCATGGAGGACGAGCGTATCGAGTCAACCGGAGACTTGGAAATTAAGACACAATTGGAGGAGTCCGAGGTGGTAGACCACGTGGAAATTAGTGACGCGGTGTAATTTTATTGCGCACAAGCATGACTTTTCTATGGAAAACTAAGTTTTTGTCGCTTATGTCAACCTAATATCGTTCTTTCGTCCCGATTGATTACGTCACACCCTCACCTCCGCAAGAAGATGGATAAAGGCTACACAGCCATCCACTCACCCAAAGGACACAACCGAAGCTCGACATGTACTCTTGATAACAAAAACGCTTGCGTTCAACTTGCGGCTCATTGACGAACCTGAAAAATAAGCAAATACTTATGGAACGAGCAATCGCATACTAGTGAGTAATACATCTCTTCTACGCCGAACAAACATTCACTAT
This sequence comes from Rhodomyrtus tomentosa, assembly GCA_028455895.1. Lineage (NCBI taxonomy): Eukaryota > Viridiplantae > Streptophyta > Magnoliopsida > Myrtales > Myrtaceae > Rhodomyrtus > Rhodomyrtus tomentosa. Next base: position 48,144,947 of record JAPCWY010000005.1, read on the forward strand.
GCATCTATAGAAACCGATTTCATAGCTCGTCAGTCCCAACTTCAGAATACGATGTGTGTGAAACATCAAAAATAGATTTCATCTTTCCCAACAAAACTTTTTACATGCAAGATCAATTGATAATATCAACTCATAATAATAAATCAACCATTACTGGTTTATTCCATTGATCGATCTTAATTAATTCAATCGTGAGTGGTCCATTCCATCAACTAATTTAATGCTTAACATCATTCTACGGTCACAATTAACACTTGTGACTAAAGCAACCAATTTTTCCCCTTGCCAAGGAGGACGTGCCGATAACAGTCAGTAGGTTCTAATCATAGCAACATGAGCCTAATCCATCATCCCCAATCTCCAATAATTAAGAAACCAAAATTAGAAACCATCTCAAAATCAGGTGCCAACCAAAATATATAATTGTTGACGATTCAATTCATCAAATATGGTAACTTTTGTCAACCATACTCAAAGTCATAATCATTTATAGGTAATCAATTTTAACTATTTTCAACAGATATTTTTTTTCATTTCAAATAGCCAAAAGGTAGTAAGTGCCCAATCAAGTTTTATGCATTCACAAATGTCCTTTCATAACTGAGTTTACAAATTCAAAAAGAGATAGAACCACTCATCTTAAAAGGCTTAAAACCAACCTATGAAGGTTACTTGAATCGACACACCTGTATTCCTATAAATTAATCGAAAGATGTTATCAAAATCTGAGGAATAAACTACTCTAATGAACAAATTCACTGGATTAGGCGTCGATAAAAAGATTTCTACGCACTAATTAATAAAGAAACCCGTTTACAGTGAATGCTCATCTTTCTTAGTATGCTTAGCTCGCACGTGAAACTTCATAAAAATAAAAAAATTCATTCCGATTTAACCGTACTTTTCAATTGATTTTTGCCAAACGCTATGACTCCACAGTGCCCTAAACTATTATTTTCGTATAAGACCATTGCTTAATAACGCCTCAATTGAATCTCGCATTTCAAAATATACATAAGTCCAAATTTATAGTATGATTCCAAAAATCATTCTGGTTACACAAATAATGGACTTGAATATCAATCAAGCGTTGCAAAACAGAGTTAGCTTTAGCTTGTCCTAACTTCTGAAACGTCTAGGCGCTAAAACTTATCTCTCTTTCTCCTTTTCCACTTTTCCTGTTCACATACGAGTTTCTTCGGGGTTTTTTTTTTTTTCCAATTTAATATTTTAAAAAAATATGTACAAAATTAGTCACTATTAAAACATTTTTACGATTTTGGGTCTCGCACGATGATCGGATTCGCGCACAAGACCTGCGCGACGGTCACGTGCTGGCCCGCGCACAGTCGCACGACGCCCACACGTCGCGTGACTGCGGCAGGGCCTGAGGCTCTGCCCAGCTTTGCACTAGGCAGAGCCTTCAGGCTCACAGGCACAAATTGTGCTTGGCAGAGCCTGAAAAGGGTATGCCTTACTTTTTTTTTAGGCTTTGCAAGTTGAGGCATAGCATTTAGGGCATAGACTTTCACGGGCGCAAATTGCGCTGGTCTTCTGGCTCGATTATATAATTGAGTGTTTGCATTTTTGTCTGGGTTGCGTTCTTCTTCTCATTTTTGCCTCTTCGTATGTTCTTGCTATAGTTCACCTCCTCTTCTGTTGTCTTGTGACAATTTATTTTTCCTGCCCTCGTTCTCTCTCACAAGGTATTATTTCAACACTCTTGTTGTATGTTTTGTCCGTTCAATAATATTTTTATAATGTTTCAATTAATTTATGAATTTTGTGCTTTGCATTATTTCAGATAAAAGCAAAATCAATCGGCCTCCTCACTCTGTGAGTGCTCTTTGTTAGCACTTTGAGGTAAATTACGATATATTAATTTTTTTTCAATTTGTTCAGTAAATTACGATTTTGCAACCTGCAAGAGTGGAACACTGTAGTTGAACGATTGCTTTGTTGTGGTTACGAAAGGTTCTACTCCTAGATCACGCAAAGATGGTTTCGCATATTTTTTTTTAATTTTTTTCGTATTTCTTTCTAGGCACTCTTGTTTTGGCGTCGATTTATATATTATTCATAGATGAATAATTTATTTACATTTGTTATGGTATTATTGTTCGTATTATTGACATGTTAGAGGTACCACAGAGGGAACTAGTATACCAAATTTTCGTTAAATAAATTAATGTCACCAGAACGAGAGTACCAATTTTCTTGTGGGCTGTTATGTAACCTAAGAACCACTATAACTCCCTTAATCCCCGCATAATCTCAATAAGAGGTCAAGGAAAAAAAATGCAACTTGAACTGTACTAGACATAGAAATTCTAAAAAAGCCAATGCATGCTTTAGACCATGGAAATATAGTAATAAAGGAAAAAGGGAGAAAGAAACACTCACATATTCTCAAGATCTTTCGAAAATTGCACAAACGCAAAACCTTCAGTCTACAATGTGTCTTTCCTAAGAATTATTGGAACTCCTTATTTCATGTGCAACAATAATGACATACCAACACATATATAAAGTATGTCAGTAACTTTATATTTTTTTAATTTATTTCTTATATGCGTATTTCTTTTTAAAAAGTCAATTGATAGTTATTTCTTACCCGTGAGAGCAAAGAGAAAGTATGTTTTTTTGTTAATATATTTTTTTAATGTTTCAAATAATTTGTGAATTTTTTATTTTGTAGAATTTGAGATAAAAGAAAAAATCAATCGGCGTCCTCACTCAGTGCGTGCTCTCCGTCGGCAATTTGAGGTAAATTCATATGTAGTAATTTTTTTTCCAATTTGTTCTATATAGATTTATATATATTTTTACCATTCATAGATCAATAATTTATTTACATTTGCTATACTATTATTTTTATTATTATTTACGAGTTTATAAAATTATATATTTACAAATATCTACGAATTTAGTTACTATTAAAAAATATTAAAATATATATATTTACAAAATTAGTTACAGTTCAAAAATACATATATATTTACAATATATATATATTTGGTCGTTATTTATAGCAGAATAATGCATGTTATTTATAGATTGTTAATATTACGTCTCGAGAAGCATGGGTTGGATTTTATCCGATCCAAAGAATATTTTTAAATAAATTAAAAATTTAAATAATTAAACTGAAGTTAGTAACCATGGACTAGCAAAATCATCATTTTTATATAATGTATGAAAAATTCGAAAAATTTCGAAAAACTCCACAAAAATAGAAAATGCCCACACTCAACTGACCATGGACTAGTTTTTTTCAATAATTTGGCATCCGCATTTTAAAAAGTGTCGATTTTTCCTTTCTGGCAAATAACATTCAAAAAATTTCTGAAAACGAAATTTTTTTAAAAATGTAAAATGACCACAATCAACTGACTATAGTAGGATAATAATTACGTAATTGTATATGCGAAATAATTTATAATTCATTTATTTAGCAGAATGTCTTCTACACCTTTTGCGATTGTGCATAGGGGAGGTACAATAGTACGAAATCAATATGGAGTTGATTACGATGGCGGAAAATATGCTATGTTCAAGTTTGAAAATATATCCTCATTTGAGGAGTTATGTGCTACGATTGGGCGCACGTTGAATATAACAACAAATTAGTATATTCGGAGCCTGATGTATGATTCCCGAGTGCAATGGATTCGCATTATGTTGTATATGATATTATGGAGGTGCAAAATGGTGGTGCAGTTACGATGATCCAACAGTTTACACTTTCGGGTGGTTCTACGGGTTTTTTTTTACAGTTTTATGTAATTGTAGATGAACACCAACATGTTCATGAAGATGACGTTGATGAAAGCTATAATTATGTTGGGGAATGCTTTAATGTTGGTGAAGATAATGTTGATGATAATGATGGACATGACTCTGTTGAAGAAGATGATGAGTCTTGGATGGACACCGATGATAGTAGTGAAGAAGATGTTGAAGGCGATAATATGGACGCTTATTACAACGCTCATTGCAGCAATCCCATTATGTCGTTGGTAGATCCACCACCATATTCCGAAATTGACTTCGATATAATGCAAGTCGATACAAGAAGCAAGCCATACCGTTCATTATTTGATCCATGAAATGAATTTGAAGTTGGCATGGTACTTCCATCACGGGATGCGCTGCAGTTAGTTGCGAAGGAGTACTCTCTGAGAAGAAATCATCATTTTCGCAGTTATGTAACGAATACTTCTAAATATGTGATAAAATGTGGTAATCGAGACAACCCGTGTGGTTGGAGGCTCCGCGGGACTACAAAAATGGGTACACTACTATGGAAAAATAAATAAGTACAATGGGCCACACACATGCAGGAGGACGACGTCATCACCAGAAGTACTTGTGCAGCCAAGTTAAAGCAATTGTCACCGCCCAACTAGATATCAAAATCGCGACACTGATGGCGGAGATTAAAGACAAGATGGAGTTCGAACCTACCTACCGCAAAACCTGGGTAGCTAAACAAATGGCAATTGTTGAAGTTTTTGGAGGATGGGATGAGTTGTACGGTAGGTTGAGGACGATCGTGAAAGAAATGGCGGTAAAGAATCCAGGTTCTCATTTTGTGATCAAAGATCACATGAGCACGGATCACAACAGCATGATTTTCGATCGGATGTTTTATACTTTTGCGCATACGATTCATGGCTTCGCAAGTTGTCAATCTGTAATATTTGTTGATGGTACTTTTATATACGGAAAATACCGTAAAACGCTCCTTGTTGCATCCTCACTTGATGGGAACAATCACATATACCCATTAGCATTTCCTGTGGTCGATAGAGAAGATGAGTCGAATTGAACTTGGTTTATGACTATGTTGCGAACATATGTAACTAGAAGGAAGAATATTTGTGTAATATCAGACAGACATCCTGGGATTATAAGCGCAATGGAGACAACGGAGTGGCTTCCTCCATGTGGCCATTATAGATTTTGCGTTCGGCATCTTGTCAGCAATTACAATAAAAAATTCAAAAACAAGAACGACAAAAGACTTATTGAGACAGCATGTAAATTTTAAAATTTTAACATTTGAGGAAACTACGTGTTCATAAATTTGAATGTGATAGTACTAATTATTATTATAATATACATCTTACGCGAATCAACGGCGGAAGTTCGTTAGCATCATGAGCGAAATTAGGGGTGTGGATGCACGCACAACTACATCGTGTGACCAAATTCCAAGAGAAAAATGGACGAAAGCTTATAATGGAGGGAGGAGATATGGAGCGATGACAACTAACTTAGTTGAATTTGTCAATGGGATGCTGAAGAGTTATCGTGGTCTGCCAATAGCAGATCTGGTCGATAAGATATTCTCCTAATTGTCCAAGTATTTCGAAACTAGAAGAACGACTTATAGGACGCAGGCTGAGCAAGGATGTATACATATGCAATTTGCTGATGCGACGCTCGATGAAAACAGTGCCAAAGCAAATAGACATGAAGTGACATGTTTCAACTTTGATAAAGGATTTTTCGAAGTTAAAATTGGACGCGATAGAAACAGAGGATCGAGGGGTCAGAAACAGATAGTGTGCCTAGCCGAGCAAACCTGTACATGTGAAAAATTTGAAGAGATTAAAATCTCATGTTCTCACGTAATTGCATCATGTCAAGCACATGGAGTTGATTACCATGAGTATGTAGATAAATGCTACTCATTGGATAAAACCCTTCAGTGCTATCAATACATGTTTTACCCGTTGCGGCATCCTGACCACTGGTCAGGACCTAACGACATGCCATTAGTACCATACCCAAGGCGTATTAGAAAGAAAGGAATGCCCTGTACATCACGAATACGTAATGAGATAGATTGGAAGGCGATGATCAGTAGTAATATGCGTAACCATTGCAGCAACTGTGGAAATTCAGGGCACAATAGAAAAACTCGTGCAATGACATCTGGCAGACAATAGATTACAGTTGTGTGAATTGTGTAAAATAGATATTTTGATTTATTGTAATGTTATAATATAACAATTATGCGATATTGATTCAGTTCCTCTTTGAATTATGTGTAATATTGATCGCCTCATTTTTTTTAATGATAGAATATGACAAATTGTGTGATACTTATTTGCTCCATTTGTCCGTGCTATGCGCACATGATGCATTTCAATTTTTTGTAGTGTTATAATTAACAAATGTGTGATATTTATTGGGGCCTTTTGTAATGTATATGTAAATATGGATGAGAGGGCGACATACATTCAGCCGGTACCTGTGGATGATTCGCTACTTACACGACATGATAGACATAAATCGCAGGCTATATGGAACGCTAAGGTAATTGACTAATTTAGCAGTTGATCAATCACTTGTAACAACATTATCAAAATTCCTAATAACACTTCTTCATGTCAGATTTCACAGAGTCATCATGATCAAGCGCTCATGTGTCGGAGAGCGATGATACATGTACCTAAAGTTGATCCGCGCATAGTCCCATATCTGCGAGTTTCGGGCTTTTATCAAGTTTATATGATGGGATTTTTGCAGCTAGATTGGCATTTGATTATTGCACCGATCGAGCGGTGGAGGCTGGAAACCCACACCCATATGCAGGATTGTGAATGCACAATCACACTGCAGGATATTTCGGTGTTGACAAGCCTTTCTATTGATGAACATGCAGTTACCGGCCCAACTAATAGGAATTGAGGCGCTCTCTATGACGAGCTACTGGGTGCTCGTCCTGACAATCTACGTGGCACGCAGTTGAAGTTGGGTTGGCTGAAAGACGACTTTACTCATATTCCAGATGATGCCAATGAAGTCACCGTGCAGCAGCATGCTAGAGCATTCATTCTTAGGTTGCTTGGAGGATCTATTTTTGCTGACAAATCATCCTCTATGATTAGTTTGCTATTTCTTCCATTACTGAAGAACCTTAATGACCCTACCCAGTACAGTAGTGGTTCAGCAGCCCTTGCATGGCTGTATCGAGAACTTTGTAGTGCAACTGATTCAGACACAAAGTAAATTGGTGGTGCCCTTCATGTTTTGCAGATTTGGGCGTGGGAGCGTTGCAGATGTATCTCCTCATCCCTAAGGGACCGTAATCCTTTTCCAAAAAGACCTCTTGGTAGCCAGAATGTAAACTAATGTATTTTCAGTTTGTGAGTCATTAATTCTTTCTAGTACGGATAATATATGAAAATCTCATTTTTCCCTACAGATGGAGTCGGGCACAACAGACAATGGAAGTGCCCACACATACTTTACTATATTTGCGCTACTTACTTGATTGAATGTCATCTGAAGATGTAAGTAATAATAGCAATAAACGAGTTTATTATAATGTTAAATTTTATATTAATTCTTCGTTTAATTTGATATGTTTTATTGCGATAACAAATTACTTGATTGCCCTACACCAATGATATTATGCAGCAATTACCAAACTACTGCCAACAGGGACAACACATTTGGATGTCTCATGTCTCACTCATATGTTACTGGATAGTTGAGTGACATTATCCAAATCGAGTACTACGATAGTTTTCAATGCATCAACCAATAACGATAGCTTCTAGCAATCATACGGCCTTGCATGATATTGAGTTAAGGCTAGTTAGGAGGGATTGGATAGCCATGCATAGACAGCTCATCGACATATGGGACAATCGTGACAGATATATAGTCCAAAAAGTTCATGAAGAGGAGCCACTAGACTTTCATTCAGCATATATGGAGTGGTTCTGTAGACATACACGGAGGTGGATTTCCGTTTCGGGAGCCGGAATGGGTTCATCGGTTAGTGCAAACACTTTCAATTTAAATTGTTACTTTCTTTATTAACATAAGTTATCGACATTTAAAAATTTTGTGGTTTTTTCTATCATTATCGGAGTGATGGCGTCGAACGTGCCTTAAATATTTTGGGCACTGCCAATCCATCTCGTCAGGCTTGGAGAGAAGCACAGCGCATACTTAGGGCAACGTTATATGCCCAACATGAGGAGAGACGGATAACAATGATGCCATCATCCCAGCCAGTAACTACAACAGCACCAGTTGGGCCACAAGATAATGACCCGCCTGAGATTGTTCAGCCGACCCAGAGGACCACTTCAGCTTATCCAAGTGGAAAAGTTGTCCCATATATCGTGAAAAATCATACGTCAGATTTCAGTCTGGGGTTCACTCCAGGGTTTGCCCAGACAAATTTCGATACAGGGTTCGCCCAGTTTGTTGGCCCATCTCATGGGGTTCTACTTTTTAATATGGCGATAATCAAGAGCCACATACGCTCGCTACTTCTCCGGCTTCATGGGGATCCGATTTCCCTCCTCAATTTCAAGTCTATACTACAGTAGGCTATGCACAATCTGGGCGTGACATATTTTCAGACTTTGATGATTCGGTTTCATTACAGATTCATGAGCTATCACAATATATGCCTTCATCATCTACACATCATATTCTTCCGGATGCTCTTTCTCATCGTTATGACATCAGACCCGCCCATCAACGGAGAGCACCTAATTACAGAACAAGAGGCCATGTAGGAGGACGACATCATTAGTGCATATTAGTGTAATTCAGGTTGAGGATTTTTATTATTATTATAAACTTTCATGACTAGATGATATTTTAACTCTGGGTATGTCATATTTTATCAAATGTTATGCATATTTTTATTTAATAATTTACATATTAATTATACTAAATTGATGAGGGGGGCCGGCGTGGGCCGCGCTCTGGCCCAACCAGCGCGCGACCGTCATGCGCTAGGCCCATCAGCGCACAGGTCTTGCACGCAAATCCAAACGTCGCACGAGACTCAAAATCGTAAATATGTTTCAATAGTGACTAATTTTGTAAATATTTTTTTATATTATTAAATTAGAAAAAAGCCCAGTTTCTTCTCTTTATCTTGTTTTCTCTGCAAGCTTCAATGATTCTGTTGAAGAGGAAATACAATGGGTTTGGCTTGGAGTTTAAGACACATTACCCGGTGTGACCCATTTATTACAATCTATTCTTCTTATGAAAATTTCGTTCTCGAAATTTAGACATGCTTCAATTATAAAACAAGTGAGGGTATTTGTGCCTTGTCTCCTCCCTCAAGCTCCTATGTGACCTCTCTTCAGTGTGGTTTTGCCGAGGGATAATGTGTCTTCATAACACTTGATCCTTCTTTTCGACAATAAAATAGGTTCATCTTCATACATAGTTCTCCCTTAATCCCGAAGGTGTAAAATCCGGTACATGTTCAAGATTTGTCACATATCTCCAAAATAAAGACACATAGAACATATTCTGTACCCAAGATAATGCTAGTGGTAAAATCAATCTATAAGCAACTTCGTCAATCTTCTATAAGATCAAGAATGATCCCATGTATCTTGGATTCAAGTTTCTCCATGTGTCAAATCTTACAACGCCCTTAATAGGAGAAATTATGAGGAATACATAATCTCCTACTTACGGTCTGCAGTACTTTTCTGACGACTTGTGCTAATATGAGATGTTCTTGAATCAATCTTACTTTCTATTCTAACCGATGTATAAACTCTAGGCCAATTAAAGTGTGCATGGCAACATTTCTATTCCCATAAATAATTTATGTTCGGAAATAGTTTTTTTTTCCAATTTCTCTTTCTTTAATGAGTTTATGAGTAGAAGAACACATTTGTTAATTGCATGAAAATTTTGTTGTGTAAACATGTAGGAGAACAGTGAGCTAAACTCAGACTGCAGCAAGTTTAACCTGGACATCAGCAAACATGTTTGTTCTTCATCGCAATAAAACATAACATAGTAGAAAGCACGACTCTACCGGATCTACGGAGCCAACATGACTCACGTTTGACATTAACTCACACTTAACCATAAGAAGATGAAGATGAAAATCCCGATGGGGAATTCGCCAAAGCAAGGAAGAGATTTCGGTCAAATGTGAAAATTGAAAAGTTTCGACCACTTCTTGGACAAATCAGTTGGGGTGTCCCTCACCTAAATTTGCAAGGGCGTATCTATAATAAAATCTGTAATTTCACTTACCTCAACATCATGCCCACGTGGTTGAGGCTTGATTCGATAATGGTGGTGAAGGAGATTGTCGATCTCAGTTACGCCCACGCTTTGCTTGTGAAAAAGATGTATTCTCTCAATTTGTGTTGATTGTCTAAAGAGGAGAATTAGGTTATGCTAAGTTTGTTTCTCTAAAATGAGACTGTTGCTCTTTTTGTTACCGGTTAGATTTTCTTCTTTCTTTTTTTCTTTTTTTTTAAACTTCTTGCTTGTGTTCCAAATCTATGCTCTGGGCAATGATCAATAAGAACGAAAAAAAATTAAATGACATACACAAATAAACTTCTGTTCTTTTTCTATTCCGAGGCACAAACGAACAGAAAATTAGAGAAATAACCAGTTACCAAATAGGCCCTTAATCTCTTTTCGCCAGCATCATCCAAACAAAGACCCTCTTTAGCCACTCTCTTTGACTGTCTTCTGTCCATTAAATCATCATCCACAATCTTCTCTAGCTCGCCGGTTCAGAAATGGTAACAGTGGGCTTGTAGGAATTAAAGGGAAATAAGCCCAATTGGAACTCTCATTAAGCCCAAAACCCTTAGCCCACTCTCTCCTTAGCCCATATAAAAGCCGCCTTCTTCATATTACAGGTTCGATTGGTGAAAGGGCAGAGAAATGGAGAGTGCACTGCCAAGGAAGATGTTGGGTTTATCGCACTAAACACTAAAATAAGATCTATACAAAACAGCGAAACAAAATAGATCTTCATACCCATAAAATGAACATACGGATCCATAAGCGAAACGTGCAAATTTCTATCATACAACAATCGAACCGACATATACGTTCATATACGTATGAATTATACTAAATCACGTGCCCTAGAATCTATTTGTATCACCGATCAACGAAGTAAATCACGTGTGACGGAAATACCTCAACACCACAGATTAATAGCCTCGAATGTGCAGACGAGAAAGTGATCCGGCGATCTCTTGTTCTTCGTGAAAACCTGCAAAAGAGAGAGCTTTTTGGGGAGAGTATTCTAAATTGGGTGATTGAAGTGAACGGCGTACTTTTAATTCCCAAAAAGATATACCATCTTCTTTGTTTCTTTTTGCAGAATAGGAAAGTATATCTCCTGATTGCCAATTTATCAACGTAATATTGGCAAGGATTGATTTGCCCTTTAATTGGCCCAATCAAATTCATTATCTTCCACTCGCCGATAAAGGGTTAAACATCTCTCTCTTTTCTCGCTGCAAAATTCACATAGGCAAATAATCCGTGCGACCAACATACTCCGAGAGCTCGTTGCCATACATTTGTTAGGAATATACAACAGTTCACTTTGGGCTTTACTATTTTTCGAGTGGATTCAGTATGCTATACCCTAGATCAATATGTCACATTATCATCATATCTCTTTTGATCTCTTTGAGTACTCAATCACAATACATTGTATTCACAATCATGATTAAACTCAAATAATCATAATTGGTCAATCTGTGAATACAAAGATTGAATGTGACATTCAAATCAAGATTGAGCTTCCTCTTTCCTTAAACCTCTCAATATCGAATCAATCACATGATTATTGGCAACACTCTAAGATAGCAAACACTGAACATAAATCTCAAGAATAGGTCAGAGTCATGAGGGCACTTAACTGAGGAACTCATATCCTCAAGAGTCTCACACGACTATAGAGTTGAGATTAGTAACTCTTGCCAACTCGTTTTGGCCGTTTCATGCATACCTAATATGAAATATGTATTACTGTATTCACTTCTTTCCCGTGGAGTGTATGTTTCTACATTTAATACTGTACAAATGATAGCTCAGTCATACTCAATGTCTAGCTTGAGTTCTCAAATCTACTCTCTTCAAAGAATCTAATAAAACTCACATCTGCCATCAAAGACAAATAAAGTGAAATATGTGTTTACTTCACTTTCGGGCATAACTTATTATGTCCTCATCTTAACACTCATGTTAAGGCGATACAAAAGATTTCAAGCTCAAGCTCTCAATTATCACATAGATAATGAGCTTGAAAAGAAAGTCTCATATCTATTTGTCACCCAGCAAATAAAGGCGATTACCCGTGTGAGTGGGCTAATCTTCCATCTGTCCGACATACTTTCTCAATGTAATGCACTAAGTATTAAAACACATAAAAGTAAGCTCATTAGACATCAATTAATGATAATAAATATCATTTATTGTGAACTTTGGGAAAAAGAAATATAAGTGTCTAGTACATCAATTTCTACGCAGTCTCAAGGACTTTACATAGTCGAGAAATATATCTTTGGGGATCGGTTTGGTCATAGGGTGTCTGCTATCATATTGTGTGTAGATATATACTGGATGTTCACAACCTTTTGTGCAATCATGTCTTTCACAAAATTGTACTTGGTATCTATATGTTTAGTCTTGCAATGAAATTTAGGATCTTTGGTGCAAGCTATAACTGCTTGGTTATCACAATTAACCTTCAAAGGACCATTTGTATCCTTAGAAACACCCAGACGATCCATAAATCTCTTAAGCCAAACTCCTTCTTGTACTGCTGCTGATAGAGTCAGAAACTCTGCTTCCATTGTCGATGAGGCTATACATGTTTGTTTCTTACTGCTCTAAGATATTGTGTCGTTGCACAATAAGAAAACAAACCCAAAGGTATATTTTCTCTCATTTAAATCTCCTCCCCAATCAGCATTCGTATAGCCTTCAAGGTGCAGATCTCCTCCTTGAAAAATCAGTTGAATAATTTGCAGTGCCCTTCAGATACCTTAGGATTTTCTTGACAGCTGTCCAATGAGCTTGATTTGGATTAGATTCGTACCTACTCACCATTCCAACAGCATAGCAAATGTCAGTCCTTGTACACATCATAACATATATTAAGCTCCCAACAACACTAGCATATGGAACTTTTTCCATACGTTCCTGTTCTTGTGGAGTCTTAGGACATAATTTGTGGCTTAAGCTTTCACCCCTGGCAATAGGAGTGTCAATGGGATTACGATCTTGCATACGGAATCGTTCAAGAACTTTATTTATATATGTCTCTTGTGAGAGAGACAATAACTTTTTTAAACGATCTCTTGAAATCTTTAACTCCAAGAATGTATGCAGCTTCTCCTATATCTTTCATTTCAAAGTTGGACGATAACCAATCCTTGCCTATTTGAACTAATTCCATATTATTTTCGGCAATTAGAATATTATCAACATATAATGATATAATCACAAAAAGTTCTTTGGATCTTTTAATGTACATGCAATGATCCTCATAAATCATTGTAAAATCATATACTACGATAACATTATGAAAATGTATGTACCATTGTCTCGAAAACTGTTTAAGGCCATATATTGATCTTAGAAGTCGACATACCTTTTGTTTCTTGGCCTTTTACAACAAACCCAATGGATTGTTGCATATATAATGTTTCTTCTAATTCTCCATTGAGAAAAGCAGTCTTCACATCCATTTGATATAATTCAATTTCCATACTTGTCACTATTGACAAAATAAGGCGAATTGAGGTAAATCTCACCACATGAGAAAAAGTTTCCTCATAATCAACACATTCCTGTTGATTGTACCCTTTTGCCATAAGGCAAGCCTTATATTTTTCAATTGAGCCATCAACCTTTTGTTTTATTTTGAGAATCCATTTGTTCCCAATTGCTTCACGTACTTTCGAAAGATCAATCAGTTCCTAGACTTTATTCGATCTCATTGACTCCATCTCTTCTTCCATTGCATGTAACTATTTTTCCTTATCGGGGAAGACAGAGCCTCATTTACGTTCATTGGCTCATTCTTAATTTGTGGAGCAACTATTAAAGCTTCCCCTTCAATCTCAAAGCGTCAACGAGGAATGCTTTTGTGACTTGTTTGCCGTGGAGAAGACTGTGCTCTAGGTACTTCACTCTCCATTATGCTCCTACTTAGATTAGGTAATGACTACATCGTGTCATCAAGAGACTGCAATTGAGATTGGTTAGAAACGAATTCCTTATTTCTCGCATTGCACCCAATCGCATCATTGTCATTATTTAATACCTCAAATAGGAAATTTCCTTCTCCTATTTCTCCCTTTTTAGGAAATTCATTCTCTAAAAAAGTGACATCTCGTAATTCAAATTCATTTACACTCCCACTTACCTGCTCACCTCTGAATACATATCCTTTTGAGTTCTCAGATATCTTATGAAGATGCTCTTCTTGCTTCTAGGACCAAATTTTCCATACTTATGGGACGACTCATGAGCATAGGCCGCACAGCCCAAGGTTTCAAGAAACTCAAATTGGATTTTCTACCAGTCCATAATTTATATGGGGTGGGGGTAACTTATTTAGAAGGCTCTCGGTTAAGTACATAGGCAACTGTTAACAAAGCATCACCCAAAAAAGTGATTGGCAAATGTGCATGTGCTATCATATACCTAACCATCTCCAAAAATGTTCTGTTTCTTCTCTCTGCAACACCATTTTTTTAGGAGTATATGAAATGGAAACTGTCTGTCTATTCTCATTTCATCACATAAATCTCTGAACTGATTAGATAGATACTCTCATCCTCGATCGGATCCCAATGCTTTTATTTTCTTGTCTAATTGATTTTCCACTAATTCTTAAACTTCTTAAAGCAACTTAATGCTTCAGATTTGTGAGAAATCAAGTAGACATATCCGAATTGGATATAATTATCTATAAATGTGATGAAGTAAACAACTCCATGCCTTGCTCTTACATTCATTGGACCGCAGACATCAGGATGAATTAATTGTAATGGAAACTCAGCTCTAGTCCCTTTTCCAAATGGTTTCCTTGTCGTTTTTCCCACTAGACAATGCTCACAGATAGGCAAATCGACTTTTTCGATATTGCCCAACAAGCCCTCTTTGGCTAATCTATTCATTCGTTGTTGATCAATATGACCGAGTCTAGTATATCACATGTTTACATCATTATCATTAGAATCAGAAGACGTAAATAGAGAATAATTGTTATTGACACCATTATCATTAACATTTAAAACTATAAAACCATCCGGAAAATAACTAAAACCATATAGACTTGTTTCCGAAAACAAATCCACACTATTATTATGGAAATTCAAATTAAAATCATGTTTGATCAACACCAACACTGAAACTAAATCTCGACGAATTTCTAGAGCATACAGCACGTCATGCAGGATTAAGGTGCGTCCACCGTGCATATTCAATTAGCAGGTGCCAATACCCTTCACTTCCACTATGGAGTTATTTCCCACATATATTCACTTTGCTCCATTTGGAACTCGTCGGAATTCTATAAAGGCTCATCGGTCCTTTGTCACATGGTCTGTGGCTCCTGAGTCTACAGTCCACAAAGGATGAGATTTAGTTTAAAAGACTGAACTAGAAACATAAGAAACACTCACAAGTGTATACAAGGTTTCTACTTTCTTCGACTTAGCGCAGTCGCGAGCAAAGTGCCATTTGTTGTCACAGTTGAAACACTTCACCTTTGAAACGTTTCTTTTGAAAGGACATTTTCCTTTCTTGGGTTGGTTGGCTTTTGGTTTCTTCCTCAAAGGTTCCACTCATTTGCCCTTCCACTTCTTAAAACCACTTTGATACTTGTGCTTGAAGCTCTCAGCTCCATGTGAGCTAGAAGTAGCATAATAAATATCTGCTTGTGGCTTAGCCGCCAGAAGGCAGTCCTCTTCCAGTTCAAGATGTCACATTGCATCCTCAATGGTTTTAATATTATCATTGCGAGTTAAGTGGACTTTCTTGTTTTCCCAGCTATTGGGCAAAGAGCGTATAACTGCTTGCACATGCTGCTCATATGTTAATATGTGTCCAGCATCAGACAATTCACTTATCATATTCGACATCCGCCTCAAATGTTATTTCATGTTCTGGCCATGAGGCATTTTGTATGAGTCGAACCTTATAGTGAGTTGTCTTAGTTTGGTCATAGAAGTTTGACAAAACCTGGCTTTTAGTGCATCCCACATATCATTGGCATTATCAAAGCGCCTAAACTCTCTCATAATATCATTTTTCATGCTGCTCAGCAACTGCGAGTTAGAGAGTTCTTTCTTTTCCAGGCGATAAATGCATCTTTATCTCTGTGATGCTGCGCAGTGGTGCCCTCCTCAGATTCATTCATAATCTGGTTCAGAGTTTCTAGTGCTTTCTGTTCCTCTAGAACATATTGGATTTTCATGCTCCAAATCTCATAATTTTCGTCATTCAGTTTTTCTCCCTTGTTCAACTCAACCATGATATTCCTTATTGTTGAAGTCACTCTCTAAGAACACAAAGTTCTTTAGACACTATTTGCACGAAACTTTTAATGTCTAGTTTTTATGCACTAAGATTTATATTGATTAAATATATTAATTAATAACCTCACAAAAGGCCTTAAGATTCGAGAGTTCACTGTGTTCCCAATCATTGTCCAAAGAGCATAATTTGAAATTTCCGTTAACATAATTACTCATATAAATTGAGTTCCTTTAATAGTTACACAAACTAATTGAACTCATACTAAAAACATAATCATGGCATTACACAATATAAAGCATAATAGCTGCCATTCATTATTCAATACTCATCAAAACTCCATAAAGTAAATCCAAAACATCATCTACAAATAATGTCTTGAAAAATAAACAATTCTCAAACGGAAAAATAAAAGGTCTTAAAACTAGTCAGCTTATAAAAAGTATGACACTTCAATGAATCCTTGTTTTTATGACACTTTTTATTGACATGGAAAGTGTCATAAAAACGTTTTGGAAGGTCCGCTTGGGAAATACTACATAGGACCAGCTGCTTAGCAAGTCCATTTGACTTGCTCAATGGTGCACTCCTGCACGCTCTGGCGTTCATTGAACAAGTCGCTGTCTTTGATGCCTGAATCTTCAAATCCTCCCTTATGAAGGTTTCAAGTAGTTTTTTATATTTCGGGATACAGTTCTTCTCCCAGAGATCATGTAGAAAGTTCATGTAACTTTCTTGCAGACTGTTAGCAAAAGCGACAATCATGTCGTGGTCTTTCATGCAGCAACTCGCCCAAATAACATCCTGTAACTTCTCGTTGAATTGGATGACATGATCAATCAAATCAATCATCCCATCCTACTTAATGTTCTCAAACTCAAAGCGCAAACTCTTAATTCTGGCTTTTTGGGCTCTTGTCCTTGCAATACAGGGAGTACGCCACATTTGCACCATCGCTTATATAACTTATACGGAAACAATAAGATGATTACTCATAATCAATGGTACAAATATCAATATAATGAGAGTTCACAAGATATTATACATTCAATGGGGTTCGTTAAAATATTTTTCAGATAAGTAAGGATAGTATAACAATTTTCTGAAAAAAAAAAAATCAGGGACCACAACCCAATTTCCCAAAAGTTCGGGGACCAAAATATAAATTTTCAAAAGTTCAGAGACCATAATGCAATTTCCCAAAAGTTCAGAACCAAAATACAATTTTTTAAAAGTTCAGAGATCAAAAAGTAATTTTTCAAAGTTCGGGAACCATAATGCAATTTCCCAAAAATTTCCCTTTTATAATAATAATAATAATAATAATAATAATAACCAGAACGGGTCGGGCCACGGATCAGGTCGGAACCCGACTTGGATCAATAGCGCATGCTAGGCACGCCGCGCGTGAAGCCCACTCGCAGCGAGCATCATCGACGCGTAGGATGCATGCGGCACCGTCTAGCGTCCTCTGGCAGCGTTCGACCTCTCGTTTTTCTTGTATCGTTGAGCCCGTTCGTTTGTATATTCAAATATGAGTTTTACTGTACGGAACAAAAAAAGATACATGGGAAGAGTTCGTACATAAAACTTGCATACGAGGTTAATCTTGATTAACGAACGTAAACTTGATCAATACACAATAACAACAACGCTCTGATACCAATGTTGGGTTTATTGCACTAAACACTAAAACGAAATCTATACAAAACAGCGAAACAAAATAGATCTTCATACCCATAAACTGAACATAGGGATCCACAAGCGAAACGTGCAAATTTCTATCATACAACAATCGAACCGACATTTACGTACATATACGTATGAATCATACTAAATCACATGCCCTAGAATCCACTTGTATCACCAATCAACAAAGTAAATCACGTGCGACAAAAATACCTCAACACCACGGATTAAGAGTCTCGAGTGTGCAAACGAGAAAGCAATCTGGCATCTCTTGTTCTTTGTGAGAACCTGCAAAAAAAGAGAGCCTTTTGGGGAGGGTATTCTAAATTGGGCGATTGAAGTGAACAACGTACGTTCAATTCCCAAAGATATATACCATTTCTCCGTTCCTTTTGTAGAATAGGAAAGTATATTTCCTAATTGCCAATTTATCAACGTAATATTGGCAAGGACTGATTTGCCCTTTAATTGGCGCAATCAAATCCATTAGAATAGAACATAGAGAAATTCATCGAGTACGCGCTCCAAGCATTTGAACGTTTCATGCCCTTTGTTCATCTAATCAAAGGAAATTTCAGAATGATAGTTTTTGCTAGTCTCTACCTTTTATTTTTTACCATTTGAATCTTGGATGATCTGCTGACATCGACTTCAAGAAATGCCATTGATTAGTTATCTAATTGCGGCGTCTCCTTTTAGTGATGGTGTGACAATTTAGTCTCATTTTGAGCTTTCGCAAACTGATAAGACTGCCGCAAATGAGGGAAAGATCAAAGGGAATAGCCATTTGATGTATTTGACCGTATCCAATCATAAGGAAGGGTAGGATAAACCAGAATAGACAACTTGTTCCATTTGAAATGGCAGCAAAGCCTTGTGCTACACATGAATGGAGGCCTAAAATAGTTTATCCATTATGGGATTAGCAATCTAATACATTTTTCCTCTTGCCAGAGTGATTGTTGATGGCTAACGGTGCTGCTCGGGAGAGTCTAGATGGCATTGAGAATCGAAGAAGGACAAGGAGGTGTCGGAATGTCCGCCGTGCCCTCGAGCATCAGAAGCGCCATCTTCATTGAAGGACGAAGTGATGGCTCTTCCTGGATGCACCAGAGACCCATTTTAACCATTCTGTCCAACTGTCTTCGATCCATGAATTCATCTTCTACAAGCTTCTCTACTTGAATTAAGCTTCTAATGGGCTCAAACTCAAGGCATATTCTCAGACATCTCCACTTTCACTTGATATCCACAATCGGTTTGCTAGAAGCTGACACCGTAGCCCTTCACAAGCTCAAAGCTACAAAGATCTTCCAAGATCAAGCCAAGCTTGAACTTTGTTGGACTTTGTCAAAACAGCGGGACTCATCAAAGTAGCCAAATCTACCAAAGTAGCAACTTCAACCTCTCTACAAGGATTCGCAGACGCATCCTTCCTTATTATAAACAAAGCAACCGTTGCATCAACATTAAGAGATTCAGCAGACACCTTATCAAACTCAGCAGCTATGGCAATCCCTGGCCGAGTCACCTCGCTACAAGAACCACATTTGTCAATTGCCATGCCTGTCGCTTACCGTGGTTCTAGCCCATCCAACAGTTGAAGAGTATGGTGTGCTGGTCCCCACTAGGCCTCTGTACATGGAGCAACAATTCAAAAGTATGTTTGAACAATCACATATGCTAATTGACCAATTCCTAAGAGGACAAAGAAAAAGCCAAAGCCTTTCAATGCATGCTTGATCTCTTTTTTTGTTTTCCATTCCTTTTTTGTTCCTTCGCTTCAAGCTCATTTGGCCAAATCGCTCGTACAATTATGATTTTAGGTTAACATAAATGAATTCCTTCAATAACAAGTTTCGATCGTCTCTTAAGATCTGCGTTCTTGATTTATCTCTATCCCCAAGAATTTTCAAGAACGATTCAGCTCGATTGTATTAGTTATAGTATATCAATTAAGTACATCTTGAAGTCCTCTTCAAGTTCTGATTACTACTCGTAAATAGTCATCTCAGATTTTGAGCATCATTCTAATGTCTGAGCTATCTCCGCTCAACGTCTAAGCTCGACACGGCATCTGAGTCCTTCATAAATAACATCTGAGTTAAATCTTTTGTCATATTCAATCATGTGCATTCTCGCACCAAAAGGACAATCTGCGAAACAAAAATCCCACCGCATTATCTCGAAAATTAAGAATATTTGGATTATTTTGTCAACTTCAAAATCATCTAGGATTTTTTTAACAGTTATCAAATAGTCTCTTATTCTCTTTTCACCAACATCATCCAAATAAAAAGAGGTACTACATTTTCGACCATACAAAGTTTTAAAAAGAGCCATCTTAATGTTGAAGTGAGCCGCGAGGATAACAAACTCCGGCAATGTTCTTGTTCAGCCACAAGCAGCTATAATCAATAACTCATGATCCCAGCACATCCTCTAATATATAAATCGTTTTATCTCACTATCTTTCTATTTGTGGGCAAAAAATTGTACAGAAATTGAGTTTGGTACGCAACGCTTTCCTACAAAACTTTGACATGTATTTAGAATATTTGTCTGAAACAATGCTTAGTGAAACTTCATGAAACCTCACCATCTCATTAACAGTCCATTTGCCATGTCTTCTAGTGAAAGACTAAATCAATACGACAAAAAGCATGCATATTTAGTCAATCAATCGACAGGCATCCGTATAACCTTTCTTCCACTTGGCTTGGCATCCTTGGTAAACTGCCGACAAAGCCCATTGTAACATGCTATCATGTCTATTTAGGTATTTTTAATATATGCCATTGTCCATCTAGTTTTTTGTGCTTAATTTTTAATGGCTGACAAACCAGACATTGATCGACAAACTTCGGAATACTAATCTTAATGTTGATTCACCCTAAATGTTCGCTCAAATCCTCAATCATCTTAACCAAAGACCCTCTTTAACCATTCTTTCTGATTGTCTTATTTCCATTAAATCAGCATCCACAATCTTCTCTGGCTCGCCGATTCGAAAATGGTAACAAGTGGGCTTGAAGGAAGTAAAGGGAAATAAGCCCAATTTCAAGTCTCACTTAAGCCCAAATCCCTAAGCCCACTCCCTCCTCAGCCCATATATATAAGCCGCTTCTTCATATTGCAGGTTCAGATCGGTGAAAAGGAAGAGAAAACAGAGTGCGCTCTGCCAAGGAAGAGACGAGAGAAATTCATCGCGTACGCGCTCCAAGCATTTGAAAGTCTCATGCCCTTTGTTCATCCAATCAAAGGAAAATTTCAGAATCATACTTTTTGAAAGTCTCTACCTTTTTTTTTTTACCATTTTAATCTTGGATGATCCAGTGACATCGACTTCGAGAAATGTCGGTGATTAGTCATCGAATTGCAGAGTCTCCTGTCAGTGATGGTGCGACAACATAGTCTCATTTTGAGCATGCATAAACTAATAAAACTGCGGCAAATGAGGGAAAGATCAAAGGGAATAACCATTCGATGCATTTAACCATATCCGATCAGAAGGAAGGATATCATAAATCAGAGTAGACAACTTATTTTCATTGAAATGGCGGCCAAGCCTTGTGCTACACATGAATAGAGGCCTAAAATAGTTTGTATATATGGGATTAGCAATCTAATACATTTTTTCACTTGCCGGAGCAGTTTCTGCTGGTTATCGGCGCAGTTGGGGAGAGTTCAGATGGTACTGAGAATCGAGAAAGGACAAGGAGGTATCGAAATGTCCACCGTGCCCTCAAGCATCAAAAGCACCTTCTTCATTGAAGGCCGAAGTGATGGCTCTTCCTGGATGCACCAGAGACCCACTTTAACCGTTCTGTCCAACTGTTTTAGGTCCATGAATTCATCATCTACAAGCTTCTCTAGTTCGTCGGCTCGAAAACGGTTGGACACCCATACTTCGAGAACGGCTTCCTCATCAGGGAGTTTCCTATCCACACTCCTTTGGCAGCAGATGATCTCCAGCAACATGATTCCAAAGCTATAAACATCTGCTTTCACTGTCACTGGCATATTCTTGTGCCACTCCGGCACAACATAACCTCTCGTTCCTCTGATCCTTGTCATGGTGTTGGTTTGATCAAGCTTCAGCAGCTTCGATAACCTGAAATCGGATATCTTCGCATGCTTATGCTCGTCAATTAGTATATTCTGTGGCTTTATATCGACGTGAATGATCTGGGTTTCGCACTCTTCATGTAGATAGAGGAGACCTCTAGCTATGACCCGAGCAATTCCCATCTTCTCATCCCCACAAAGTCGTCTTCCTGGAGCAAAAAGCAGATCCGCAAGCGATCCGTTGCTCATGTACTCGTACACCAAAAGCCTATGGTCTCCATCAAGACAACAACCGAGCAGCTTGACGAGATTCCGATGATGAGTCCTTCCAATAATCTTCACCTTAGTTTGGAATTCACTATCGCCATCGGATACCATCTTCTCAAGCTTCTTGATGGCGGCAACCTCGAGGCTATTGGACAGCGTGCCTTTATACACCGTCCCAAATGTTCCCTTGCCAATCTGTTCGGCAAAATCCTTGGTCACTTTCTTCAGCTCTTTATAAGTATATAATCTCGGCCAAACGTTGTCCATCATTCTAGTGTTTCCCTTCTCGGAAAGCATTCCGCATTCCCCAGCAAGATACTTGGAAACAATGAATCTAGACACTGCCAACATCACTATTGCAGAAGCAATCGATGATGCAACAACAATCAGAACGTCTCTCCGAGTATGCTTATCCTTTTTCACAAAGCTGTTCTTTCCATCTCGCCAGATTGAGCATCACCTACCTTGACGTAAACCAGCGTGTTTGGGTCCCCGCCAATGATTCTCCTACCGAATCTCATAGGAAGCCTCTGCTTGTCGCAACTTATCCTCCAAGAAGCCACATGTCAATATGACTGTCAAACAGCCCAATCAAGGTAATCATCACATCAAACGACGTACATGACGTCACACGTAGTCTATTTTATTAATGAGATAGGGCATGTCAGCCCAACACACTGATTAGTTGTGCCTAGTACACTAGTCAGGTAGTACTCTTGTATCAGCGCCAGGCATCGTCCCTTACTTCCGAAGACTGCTTCTAGTAGTCCGTGCGATTCCGATCGTAACGACACAAAGCTACTAGGAATCCCTTCTAAGGCTTCGATCAGTCACGAGCTGCAATCGGCATCCGTCAAACTGACATCACAGAATGACGTGCTTCTGACAGGTCGTATTTTCCCGATCGTCATGGTACAATCTTGTCAAGAATCTCATCGTCCCATCATATGACCACACATGACACCCGATAATCAATCAATTTTATCATCTTTGATTTAGGCAAGATGCTCATACAAACGTGCTCAAAGACTCGGCCTAGGGCCGTTTTCATGCTAAATCATGCAGTTTGAGTTCACACAGGTCACATGAATGACAACCTCACCACTAGGCTTGCGCCTGACACGGACGGTGAAATACTCAGAAATTCAATCATAACACAATATAATCAATCAACTGTAGTCAGTGAAGTAGTCAAAATACGATCGATTAACCACTTCAATCAATCAAACGGCATCAATTAATCTCAATTTCATTTAATTATAGATCGATCGCTCGGTTTTGAACTAACGTTCGCTTGCGATCAAACAATGGCAAAAAAATGCCCCATCAGTCAATCAATTAATTCTATCAACCAACTAGCCACAGACGACCCAACTAAAACGGCTAACTAATTTAATCGCGGTCATTTAACCTAAACTCGATTCCTATCTAAACCGGCCACGATTATTCTATCTAATTACCCTAATTAATTGATTAACTAATCCTAGACGCGATTAGTGCACTAACCAAGGATTAAGGGTTACCTCACAATCAAATCAAGCTCAGGTGGTCATGGCAACGGTGACTCGGTTCGGCGGCAACGGCGGCGATCTGCGAGACTCGCGGCCTAACTTGGGTTCCCGAGGATCCAACTCGACCCAAAGTGGCTCGACAATAGCGCAACACTTCGGGACAGCGGCACAAGTTCAAGGGTGGTGGCTAGCAGCCTCTGGTGATTGGAACAGTAGCGGCCGGCAGAGGCCAGGCTCGGGTCAGGGGGAAAACCAGGCAGGGGAGCTCGTTTTTAGGGTTGATTTGGGCGTTTCAAGGGCTAACGGGGCAA
Source organism: Rhodomyrtus tomentosa (assembly GCA_028455895.1). Lineage (NCBI taxonomy): Eukaryota > Viridiplantae > Streptophyta > Magnoliopsida > Myrtales > Myrtaceae > Rhodomyrtus > Rhodomyrtus tomentosa. Next base: position 48,169,116 of record JAPCWY010000005.1, read on the forward strand.
GGGAATGGTTGACCAGCATCAGGGGATCTCCGAGGTGGCTGTGGGATGCAAGGACGGAGGTTGGAAGCGGCGGTGACCGCGACACCTCGGATAGAGCCGAGCAGGTTCTTGGCGAAAAACAAGGGAAGGGGTCAAGGGCTGTTTCGGGGTCCCACAGCCAACGACCGGTGGCCAACAATTTCGAGAGACGACAAGGGATTCAGGCCGGTCGGTGGGAGTCGACAGCGAGCGATGGAAGGCATCGGAGACGTCCGGAGGAGGCTCGCAACAGGCTCGACTCCAAAATAGGGCAAGGGTGTCACAGCTCTGCTTCGCTGCTGTCTGACGGCGTACGGTGGAACGACGCGTCGGCAGGGAAGAGTTGAGGCTAAAGGTGAGGTCTGCGGGGGTCGGGATCAACGGCAAGGGCCGATGTGGCCCGGACGGTCTACGGCGCCAAAACAGAGCAGGGGTGACTTCGGTTTTGTTCGAGGACTGCTCGACGGCGTGTAGCAGTCGTGTGGGGTGGTCTGGGGGGTCGGTGGAGGGGGGAAAAATGGTCCACGGCCGAACAGTAGAGAGAAAGGGAGAGTAAAATGGTGGTTGAAGGGTTGACCACTTGGTGGGGGCTAATAGGTGAGACTTTGACCAATGGTGGGGCCCACGAAATTTGATATTTTGTCCTGTAGTGTATAATTGGATGGGCAAAATGGTAATTCAATAAAGCGGGACTAAACGAAATTTTGGCTCGACTAACGGGGAAAATTTTTGCGAATTTTATAGGTTAGGCTCTGGTGCGAGAATTTGAATCCTAAATCGCAACGCTTGAGAATTACGAAGCCTAATCTAATTGACTGATAATTTCGGAAATCGTCCAAAATCCGTCTCTTAATTATTTACTGTCCAAAATTTCATATCGACTGAAATTCCATTTCATTGCTTTTTATCGAATTTATCGATTTACAAATGAAGAATTTTCAAGACGTCACAACTCTCCCCACCTTAGAAAATTTCGTCCTTGAAATTACAGTACGGTCAAAACTACACAAAAAGGTTAGGGTAACTATTCTTCATCACTTCCTTGTTCTCCCAAGTGGCTCCTTCGGTTCCATGGTGTTGCCAAACCATCTTAACTAACGGGATTGTTTTGTTCCAAAGCACATGCTCTTTTTTATCCACGATTCTAACTGGATGCTCCACGTATGAAGCTCGCTCATCCAGTTCAATCTCCTCGTAACTTAGCATATGAGCGGGATCTGGCTCGTACTTCCTCAACATCGATACATGGAATATGTTATGCACTTAAGCAAGTTTAGGCGGCAACGCGAGACAGTAGGCTAGGTTTTCAATCCGCTCCAAGATTTCAAACTGTCCAATATATCTTGGGCTTAGCTTTCCTTTCTTGCCAAAGCGAGATGCCCCTCTCATAAACGACACCTTCAAAAAGACATGATCACAAACCTGAAATTCCAAAGGCTCGTGCCTCCTATCGGCATAGCTTTTCTGGCGGCTTCGAGATGTCCTTAATCTGTCTCTGATCACTTTAACTGCCTCCATCGACTGCTCCACTAACTTAGGTCCTGTAATCTTTCTTTTGCCGACCTCATCCCAATAAACTGGCGTCCTACAGGCTCTGCCATACAATGCTTCGAAAGGTGCCATCTTAATGCTTTGTTGATAACTGTTGTTGTAGGCAAACTCCACCAAATGCAACTGTCCCTCCCAGCTGCCGTTGAAATCCAGAATACATGCCCTCAACATGTCCTCTAAAGTCTAAATAGTACTTTCAGACTGGCCATCTATTTGGGGGTGATAGGCTGTATTGAACTGCAACTTCGTTCCCAATGCAGTCTGTAGACTTTTCCAGAATGTGGCAGTAAACTTGGGATCACGATCTGATGTGATTATCATCGGCACTCCATGTAGCCTAACAATGTGCCTCACATACAATTCTGCATATCTATCCAAGGCAAAATCCTTTCTCACTAGGATGAAATGCGCTAACTTCATCAACCTGTGGACTACAACCCAGATTGAATCATGCCCTATTTGTCTTCTTGGCAATCCCATCACAAAATCCATCGTGATATGCTCTCATTTCCACTCCGATATTTCTAATGGCTGCAGCAATCCTCCAAGTTTACAATGCTGCGCCTTGACCTGTTGACATGTCAAATATTTAGCCACATGTTTGGCTATATCCGCTTTCATGTTGTTCCACCAGTAGTTTTGCTTCAGATTTTGATACATCTTTGTACTTCCAGAATTGATAATATAACTGCTATAATGTGCTTCCGATAGAATCTCCTCCCTTAAACCTTCATCGATAGGCACAACCAAACGTCCTCTGAACTTCAGTATCCCATCATCGGCTACTTGGAAGTCGACTCTTCGCTTAGCCGAGTCCTCTTGAAGTATCTTCTGAATGGCAGGGTCCGTCGACTGCAGGGCTTTAATCCTCGCCTGCACTTCTGGTTTAATCCTTAGTGTAGCTACAAGACTCGACAAGCGGCTTACTTTCAACTTGAAATCGAAGTCTCTCACTTGTTCTAACAAACGCTATTCATGGACTTGTAATTGAACAATCACTGATTTTCTACTCATGGCATCTGCAACCTTATTTGCCTTACCCAGATGATACAGAATCTCTCAGTCATAATCTTTAAGTAACTCTATCCATCGACGCTGCCTCATGTTCAACTCCTTCTGAGAGAACAGATATTTTGACTCTGGTGATCGGTATACACTTGAAAACTTTCTCCAATTAGGTAATGCTTCTAGATTTTCAAAGCAAACACGACAACAGCCAATTCTAGGTCATGCGTCGGATATTTCATCTCGTGCGGCCTCAATTGACGAGAAGCATATGTTACTACCCTTCCATGCTGCATCAAGACACAACCAAGCCCTCCAAGAGAAGCATCGCTATAGATTTCGAATCCTCCAAGACTAGACGGAATTGTCAGAACAGGAGCAATAGTCAGCCTATGCTTAAGCTCTTGAAAACTACGCTTGCACTTGTCTATCCATTTAAACTTTGTGTCCTTCTTCAGCAACTTGGTCAAAGGCGAGACTATAGCTGAGAATTTCTGTATAAAATGTCTATAATAGCCTACCAAACCCAAGAAACTTCTGATCTCAGTCACTATCGTCAGTCTCGGCCAATCCATAACAGTTCAATATTAGATGGATCCATGACAATACCCTCACCAAAAACCACATGTCCTAGGAATGCCACACAAGCTAGCCAAAACTCGCACTTGCTGAACTTGTCATACAACTGATGTATTCTGAGAGTTTCTAACATGATCCTCACGTGTTGTTCGTGATCCTCTAGACTCTTCGAATACACCAAGATGTCGTCTATGAACATGATCACAAAGCGATCCAAGAATTCCTTGAATACTCTATTCATCAGGTCCATAAAAGTAGCAGGAGCATTTGTCAAACCAAACGGCATCACGGTGAACTCATAATGTCCATAACGCGTTCTGAATGCCATTTTCGGTATATCCTCTTTCCTAATCCTCAACTGATGATAACTCGTCCGTAGATCAATCTTTGAAAATACCGATGCTCCTTGCAACTGATCGAATGGATCGTCAATCCTCGGCAGTGGGTACTTATTCTTGATCGTTACTTGATTCAGCTACCTATAGTCGATGCACAACCGCAACAATCCATCCTTTTTTCCTCACAAACAATACAGGCGCTCCCCAAGGTGATGGACTAGGGCGAATAAACCCTTTATCCAACAACTCCTGCATTTGAACCTTGAGTTTTTTCAGTTCCGACAACGCCATCCTATACGACTCTTTAGAGATCGACTCTGTCCCAAGAGCTAACTCTATCACGAATTTAATTTTCCTTTCTGGTGGCAAGCCAAGTAACTCCTGAGGAAAGACATCTGGCAACCCACATACAACATCAATATCTTCCAACTTAAGTTCCCCAACAAACGTGTCAACCACAGTAGCCAAATAACCTTGGCATCTTTTCTCCAACAGACGGGTCGCTTCCAACGACGAGATTACTATAGTTGAGGTTCCTCCTCGATTACCCACAAACTCATAACTAACCTCATTCAACGAGTTAAACTGTATCGTTTTACGATAGCAATCTATCGTGACCCTTTGCTTTGTCAGCCAATCCATTCCCACAATTAGATCAAAATCATACATCTTTAGCACAATTAGATCTATGCTACTTTCATGGCCATCTACAACAAGTCTACAACCAGGACAGCCTACTGCAGCTATCACACTATCCTTCAAAGGTGTAGACATCTTGAAAACAACATCTAATGGCACCAAATTTACTCCAGACAGCTTAACAAATTGATTGGCAACAAATGAATGTGTGGCACCTGGATTAAACAAGGCATAAGCTACTTGATTGTGCAAGAAGACCGTACTTATAACGGTCGGCGAATCCTTCACCTCATCTCGAGTGATAGCAAACACCCGTCCTTGCGCCGGAAGTCGGTTCTAAAAGTTTTGTGGCGCGTTTCCTCCAACTTGGCCTCCCTGCGGCCTAAACTGTTGCCTTTGCGGGCAATCCCTCACTCGGTGACCCTTCTGGCCACAACCAAAATAAGCTCCATTGCCATATGGACACGGAGCAGAACCATGCTTCTGACGGCATAGGCGACACATATCATCCTGGCGGTGCACAGGTTTACTTATCGCCCCTTTTCGGTTTGGCGGAATGTGGTGCTTACCACCCATCATTGGCTTCTTGCCTTTTCAAGTGTCCTTGTTCCAGGTCGTGAATCGCAATCCACTTGCAGCAACTCTCTCCTTCAAATTTCACTCAATCAGTTGAGTTCTATCATAAATGTCATCATAGTCCTTTAGGTTGAAAGGTACTAAGATATCCTTTATCTTTGGCTTCAATCTGTCTCGAAATCTCTTAGCCTTATCCAATGGATCCTCAATCATCCTCGGGGCATACAACGATAGTTCAACGAATTTCACCTCATATTGATCAACAGTCATTTGATTCTGATGCAGACGCATGAACTTGTTGACTTTCTATTCTTTACATAGTCCGAGAAATACTTGCCATTAAAGGCTTCTACGAACGCGGCACATCTTGGAACGGTCCCTTCGAGAAAGATTCTTCTCTTGGATGCATCCCACCAAGTTCTTGCATTCCCTTTTAGTTGAAACACAGCCAAAGTGACCTTGTCCTCCTCGGTGCACTTCAGCACCTCAAATACTTTCTCTAGTTCCTTGACCCACGAGGCAGCTACCTCGGGATCTCCATCTCCGACGAACTTCGGCGGCGTTAGCTTGAGGAACTGTTCCACCAACTTATGCATCGGTCAGTCTCTATTCTCATTCCCAACCACAAGGTTTCCTTGGGGTGCCTGAATAAAAGCAGCAACGACAGAAGCACCTTGATTCCTTTCTTATCGGTCCAGCCTATCTCTCAGCGCTTGAAGAACACCAGCCATAGTCGCCTCTTGCCCGGCAGGCTCAGCGGCACGAGGTGCTCTTTCATCAGCCACAATCTCTTCCACCGGCCTAGCAGGCCTCTTTCGGGGTGCTCGGAGAGCTCTTCTGCCGCGTCCGCTCATTGCGCAAGTGAGTTACGGAGCTCTGCTCACCCCATAGCAACACGCGGTCAGAAGGCAACCCAATAACTCACTACACAAGCAGCAAACACATGCATCAAGCTTATAAATCTACTATCTATCCCATTTCACATCGCTCATTATTACTCCAGGCCAGTGACTAAATGGATCAAGCTGATTTTGCTCTGATACCACTTTGGGCGTGGATGTCACGCCCTGATCCTTGAGCACGTGACATTCCTACCTTGACACCCTTAGGTCACGAAGAATAACATCCCAAGCTCGCTATCGACCTATAATAGAAAAGCGCATGTGGAACGTGCCAAACTCCCAAACAATAAGATCAACATGGGATAAATCAGTAAGGACATTCATTCAATCAATTTATCAAAAGATAACTTAAATCATTTATGTAAAGTAGATACTAATTAACCCTATAGAGCTAACAGCATACAACCTCATTCTTCGGGGCAGCTCTCTAGAACCTCAAAAGAGACAATGGTCGGTAGGGCTAACTCCTTATCTACTCCAAAAGCAAAAGGGTCACTCCAAAAAGTCACGCTTCAGCGTCCATGAAGCTCCGTCACTTGTGACCTGAAAAGTTATCCCACGATGGAGTGAGAAATAAATCTCAGTGAAGTCAATGCCTAAGCTTGGTTAGGACGATAATTCACCTGAGATATCCTACCAAACAAACATGGCATGACAACCAAAATAGATATCCAACCACATGCAACTTACCCTCCAAGAAGCCACAGGTAATGCGATGCAGACACGACATGACAGTCAAACGGCCCAATCAAGGCAAGCATCACATCAAACGACATACATGACGTCACAAGTAGTCCATTTTATTAATGAGATAGGGCATGTTAGCCCGAGAATTTGGGCATGTCAGGCCGGCACACTAGTTAGTTGGTGCCTAGTACACTAGTCAGTTGGTACTCATCTGGCGGCGCCAGGCATCGTTCTTTACTTCTGGCGACTGCTTCTAATAGTCCATGTGATTCCAATCGTCATGACACAGAGCTACTAGGAATCCTTTCCAGGGCTTCAGTCTGTCACAAGCTGCGATCGGCATCCGTCAAACTGACATCACAAAATGACGTGCTTCTGACAAGTCGTATTTTCCCGATCGTCACAGTACAATCTTGTCATGAATCTCATTGTCCCATCCCGACAATCAATCAATTTTGTCATCTTTGATTTAGGCCGGATGCTCATACAAACGTGCTCAAAGACTAGGCTCAGGGCCGTTTTCATGCTAAATCATGCAGTTTGAGTTCACACAGGTCACATGAATGCACAACCTCACCACTAGGCTTGCGCCCGACACGAACGATAAAATACTCAGAAATTCAATCATGACACAATACAATCAATTAACTACAGTCAGTCAAGTAGTCAAAATACGATCGATTAACCACTTCAATTAATCAAAGGGCATTGATTAATCTCAATTTCATTTAATTATCGATCGATCGCTCGGTTCTGAACTAACGCTCGCGCGCAATCAAACAATGGCAAAAAAATGCCTAATCAGTCAATCAATTAATTCTATCAACCAACTAGCCACAGAAGACCTAATTAAAACGGCTAACTTATTTATCGCGGTCATTTAACCTAAACTCGATTTCTATCTAAACCGACCGCGATTATTCTACCTAATTACCCTAATTAACTAATTAACTAATCTTAGGCGCAATTAGCACCCTAACCAAGGATTAGGGGCTAACTCACAATCAAATCAAGCTCGGGTGGTCACGGCGACAATGACTCGGCTCGGCAACGACGGCGGCGATCCGCGAGACTCGTAGCCTAACTCGGGTTTCTGGGGATCCAACTCGACCCAAAGTGGCCCGACAATATCACAACACTTCGACAGTGGCGCAGGTTCAAGGGTGGTGGCTGGCGGCCTCTGGTGGTTGGAACAATGGCGGCCAGCAGCAGTCAGGCTCGGGTCAGGGGGAAAATAGGGTAGGGGAGCTCGTTTTTAGGGCCGATTTAGGTGTTTCAAGGGCTAACGAGGCGAGGGAAGAGGTGACCAGCATCGGGGATCTCCGAGGTGGTTGTGGGATGCGGCGATAGTGGTTGGAGACGGCAACGACACCTCGGACAGAGCCGAGTATGATCTCGGCGAAAAATAGGGGAAGGGGTCAGGGGCTATTTCGGGGTCCCACAGCCAACGACCGGCGGCCAACAGTTTCGAGGGATGACAGGGGGTCAAGGCCAGTCGGTGGGAGTCGACGACGAGTGGCGAAAGGCGTCGGAGACGTCTGGAGGAGGCTTGCAATAGGCCTAACCCCAAAATAGGGCAAGGGTGTCACGGCTCTGCTTCACGGCTATCCGACGACGTATGGCGGAACGGCATGTTGGCAAGGAAGAGTGGAGGCTAGAGGTGAGATCTACGGGGGTCAGGATCAACGGCAAGGGCCGGTGTGGCTCGAACAGTTCACGGCACCGAAACAGAGCAGGGGCGACTTCGGCTATGTTCGAGGACTGCTCGACGGTGTGTAGCGATCGTGGGGTGGTTTGGGGGATCGGAGGGGAGTCGGTGGAGGGGGGAAAAAATGGTCCACGGCCGAACAGTAGAGAGAGAGGGAGAGAAGAACGGTGATTGAAGGGTTGACCAGTTGGTGAGGGCTGGTGGGTGAGACTTTGACCAATGGTGGAGCCCACAAAATTTGATATTTTGTCCTGTAGTATATAATTGGATAGGCAAAATGATAATTCAATAAAGCGGGACTGAACGAAATTTTGGCTCGACTGACGGGGAAAATTTTTGTGAATTTTATAGGCTAGGCTTGAACGTGAGGATTTGAATCCTAAATCGCGGTGCTTGAAAATTACGAAGCCTAATCCAATTGACAAATAATTTCGGGAATCGTCCAAAATCCGTCTCTTAATTATTTACGGTCCAAAATTTCATATCGACTGAAATTCCATTTCATTACTTTTTATTGAATTTATCGATTTACAAATGGCGAATTTCCAATACGTCCCACCAATGACTCTCCTGCCGAATCTCGGAGGAAGCCTCTGCTTGTTGCAGAACTGGCCGTCGTATGTAACAGCCTCGCAATCGCAATCCTGCCGACACGCTTCTACGCATTTTTCACTTGTCAACCATGCTAGAGTGGAAAACGGAGAGTCCTCCCATACGGTGTTGGTAACCGGTTGCATGAGGTATCTAGTCGTGGAGTTCATTCTCTCGCAACTTTCAGCAGTGAAGTTCCTCTGACACGCTGCAGTCCCGTTATTCGCCTTCACAGGCGCGAATCCTGGAAGACACAGGCACTGAAGATTCCGATCCATGTTCGTACAGAACATGTTATGCCCGCATATGCCCTTGGGGCGGCATCCATCGTTCGTGGCTGACCATACAACTGACCAGTCGTCCTTCCTGCTTATGTTGAATGAGTACAGCCGGAAAAGACCATCTGGGTCGATCGTCGCGCGATAGATCGTATCTTCTTTAGGGAGTCCTTGGCTCGTGAAATTCTTAAGGTACACACCTGGGTGTTTCAATAGGTAGAGAAAACCATCATCCTCAAGATGTAGAGTCACATTCGCACCATTATTAGGTGTTTGGGAATCCCAGTAACCATACGCGGCAGTGAATGGCGAACCGTCCGGGTATAACGCAAGAACTCCATCTAACTGCATGATGCCGAGAAAGAGACCCGTCGATGGATCAGTGACAGAAGCACTTGAATGCAACTCCTGTGATGCCAACAGGCGCTGACCACCTAAAATGGTATCCGTCGGTGTGTCGAAGCTCTGCCATATGACTTCATGGTTAGAGCTGTAAAGAACGAAGTTGCCCGAATCGAGCATCGAAGCCAAAGTGGTGGTGTCGCTAGGACTGGCGACATATGCGTCCTGTGCCTGTGCTGACAGCAGGACGAGTCTGCCGCTGCCGTAGAAACTCAGAGCGGAATTGAATGGAAGCGGAGGGTCATCTCGGTTGTAAGTCCAGACCACGGTTTTGTTCGGAGTCCCCGGAAGGAAGACTCCGACATAACAACCGTCGCCTCTCTGGTAGAATCCAAATGCAAAGGCGCCAGAAGACGAGAGCCAGTAGGGCTCGGAGGTGGGCGTGAGAGAGTCGGAGAGGCTGATGTTTTTGTCCTTGGGAAGTTGCTGTCACGAAAAGGAATGCAAAGGGGAGGAGAAAGAAAACTGGAGCAGCCATAGCCGGAGAGAGGGAGGGGGATAGCCTGTGCTGTGGAAATGTGAGTCTCTAAGTCGACAAGCTTGTGGTGTGAAGAATCAGAACAAGCTAGTGGGTGTGCTTTATAGAGCTCAGATTCCAAATGCAAGTCACGTCGTCTTGTCGTCTTATCTGCTAATTGGCAGACCAGAGGCAGAGAATTCCACTTCAATTAATTTTTTTTTTGTCTTAAGTTGTGTCCAAGTGCGTACTTGAAAGAGACATTGGCCAAACACCAAAAATTTTATTTTACCCTAGAAATCAATTCCCGTCCTGGAAGCCATTGATATTTTATTTGCGAGACTCTTCCCTTGGCAGTGTGTTGGTTTGATATTCATGGCCCGTCACCTCCCTGGAAGTGTGAAATTAACAAGAACAGAGGCTAGGACTAGATTTGTCATAGGAGGAACGACCTTTCGCATTGTTTCGTTTACAGTAGCACGAGTTGAAAGTGATTAGCACTTCTGAATCCTTCTCTTTTGATAGGTAGAATCCACAAGGGACCATGAAGGACTAGCGTACTGACTAGTGGATCAGCCGGAGATTTGATGGAAGACTCCGAAGTGGTAGACCCCGGGGACGGGAAATCCTTGTCACGAAAGTGACGTGATGTAATTTTCTTGCGCACGAGCATGATTTTTCTATAATCTTATCCTAAGTTTTTGTGGCTTATATCAACCTAAAATCCGCCTTTCGTCGCGATTGATTATGTCACCCACTCGCCTTTGCAAGAAGATGGCTAATGACATGGCCGTCTTTTTGTTGACACCTAAATTTTGGCTAGCCTCTTTGATCATTTTTTGCATAGAAAATTAGGGCTAATCTTTTAGTTCTGAACAAAAATAATTAGATAATGTTTCATGTTCATTTTTGTCTTTCATGCATTTGCATTTGCATTTGCATTTAATGGACCAGCGGTGAAGCCACCGGAATTAATCATGCAGATTTGACAAGCGAAAGGATAAAATTGTGGTAAGGCATTGTGGAGCGTTGTTGGGCCGAAAATTCCAAGTAGTAAGGCCAAATAGGGATTTAACTGAACATAATATAACTAATCCCTAACACTTTCAATATATGAGTTTACAAATCCAAAAAGAGATAGAACCGCTAATCTGAAATGAATTTAAACTAACCTATGAAGGTTACTCAAACCGATGCATCATTTGTATTCCTATAAATTAATCGAAATATGTTATCAAAATCTGAGGAATTAACGACTCCAATGAACGACTTGACTAGACTAGACTAGGCTTCATCATCGATAAAATTAAAAAAAAAAAAAAGCATTTTTGCCCGCTAATGAAGAAATTCGTCTACAGTGAATTTTCATCTTTGTTCGGTATGCTTAACTTGCATGTGAAACTTCACAAAAAAAAAAAAACAAAACAAATTCATTCCGATCAAATCGTAGTTTCCAATTCGTTTTTGTCAAACCCTATGACTCCACAGCGCCCTAAACTATCATTTTCAAAAATTACATAATACCAATAATGGACTTGAACACTAATCAAGCATTGCAAAACAGAATTGATTTAGCTTGTCCTGACTTCTGAAACGGCTGGGTGCTAAAACTTATCTCTCTTTCTCCTTTTTCCTGCTCGCAGAAGAGTTTCTCCCCTTGTCCTTGTTTTGCCTACTGGATTCAATGATTCTTTTGTTGAAGAGGAAATAAAATGGATTTGGATTGGACTTGAAGAGACATCATCTAGCGTGGTCCATTTATTACAAGTTACTCTTTTTACAAAAATTCCGCTCTTGAAATTTAGAGATGCTTCAATTATCAAACAAGTGAGGGTATTTGCGCCTTGCCCCCTCGCTCAAGCTCCCAAATGGCCTCTACTCAGTGTTGTTTTGTCATTGAATCTTCAAGTAAGGGATAATGCATCCTCGTAACACCTGATCCTTCTTATCGATGATACAAATAGGTTGCTCTTCGTGCATTAAGTTCTCCCTTACTCCCAAAGGTGTAAAATCCAATGCATGTTCAAGATTTGACACATATCTCCACAATAAAGACATATAGAACACATCATGTACCCCAGATAATGCTATGGTAAGCTAGTTTGTAAGCAACTTCGTCAATCTTCTATTAGATCAAGAATGATCACGTGTATTTTGGATTCAATTTTCCTCGTATGTCAAATCTCATAATGCCTTTTATAAGAGAAATTACGAAGTATACGCTGAGTTTCACCTTACCTGTTTTATGATTTGCAGAACTTTTTTGATGACTTGTGCTAATTTGGGACGTTCTCGAATCAACCTTACTTTCTCTTCTAACTGATGTATAAACTCTGAGCCAGTTAAAGTGCACTCGGTAGCATTTCTATCCGTAAGCAATTTATGTTCAGAAATAGTTTTTTTTTTCAATTTTTATTTCTTGAACGAGTTTCTGAGTAGAATAACGTGTTTGGTAATTGCGTGAAATTTTTGTTTTGTAAACATGTAAGAGAACCGTGAACTAAACTCACACTCCAAAAAGATTAATCTGGATAGCAGTAAGCATATTTATTCTTCATCATAATAGAAAATAACAATGTAGAAAGCACGACTCCCCCGGATCTACGGAGCTAACATGAGTCACAGTTGACATTACCTCACACTTAGCTATAAGAAGATGAAGATGAAAATCCCAATTGGGAATTCGCCAATGCAAGGAAGTGATTCAAGTCAAATATGAAAATTGAAAAATTTCGGCCGCTTCTTGGGCAAATCAATTAGGGCGTCCCTCACCTAAATCTGCTAGAGTAGCTCTCCTAGATTTGTGAGTCAACAGATCTTCAATGAAATCTGTAATTTTGCTTGCCTCGAAGTCATGCCTTGAAGCTTGATTCGATAACGGTGGTGAAGGAGAGTGTTGATCTCTGTCACGGCCATGCTCTGCTTGTGAAAAAAAAAACGTATTCTCTCAATTTGTGTTTGATTGTGTAAAGAGGAGTATTAGGTTATGCTGAGCTTGTTTCTCTAAAATGATATTAATCGTCTTTTTGTTATCGAGAACAAAAATTTAGATTTTTGTTACCTCTTGTTTCTGCTCCAAATCTATGGTCTAGGCACCGATCTATTTTGGAGAATAAACAAAATTAAATGACATACACAAACAGATTTTTGTTCTTCTCTAAAGCATAAACGAACAGAAAAATAGAGAAATAACCATTTACCAAATAGGCCCTTAATCTCTTTTCACCAGCATCATCCAAACAAACAAGAGTACCACATTTTCGACCATACCAAAACTTTAAAAAGAGTCATCATAATGCTGGAATGATAGACGTTAGTATAAGAGAATTCTGCCAACTATTGGCGTTCATTCCACAAGCAGCCAAAATCAATAACGCGTGATCTCAGCATATTCTCTACTATATAAATTGTTTTTCCTCACTATCCATCTGTTAGGGGGTAAAAAATTGTACAAAGTTGAGTTTAGTACTCCACGCTCCTTGTAAAACTCCTCAAAAACTTGGCATAAATTTAGGATATTTATCATAAACAATGCCCGGTGAAACTCCATAGAGCATCACTATCCCATTAACATTTCGTTTTGCCATGTCTTATAGTGAAAGGCTGAATCAATATGACAAAAATCATGCATATTCAATCGATTGACGATCACCCATATAACCTGTTTTCCACATGGCTTGGCGTCCTTACTAAATCGATGATAAAGCCTATGGTGACATGCTCCCACATCTATTTATGTATTTTGAGTGTATGTAGTTGTTCACATAGTTTTTTATGCTCAATTTTTACTAGCTGGAAAACTGGACATTGATCGGCAAACTTTAGAATATCAATGTTGATTCATCCTGAGTTTTGTGATGCCCTAAAAATTTGACTCTTATAAAATATCTGAATTCAATAAAAAGGGTTAATATTGAATTTCAGTTTGTATAATATTTTGGGTCGTAAGGACATAAGCGATGACTATTGGATGATTCCCAAAGTATCGATCAGATTGAATTAAGTTTCGAAAATCTTAGTTTAGGATTTTAATCCTTGCGCTCAAGCCTAGTCCTGACCGAGCCTAGCATGTGAAAAGACCAAAATATATTATTATAGTATGTCAAATTTCGTTCAATCCTAAAATGTTAAATTACCCTTTTGCCCTTCTACTTATACACTATATGACAAAAATTTCAAATTGCCCCCTTGTCTTTCAAGTCAATCACCTCACCAACCCATTTAACTCAAGGTCAAACTCATACCCATTCTCTTCTCTCTCTCTCTCTCTCTCTCTCTCTCTAGAAAATATTCAATGGTTGATGGGTTCCACGTGGTCGGCTGATGTGGCACAGAAGAGCCCATGTAGTCTAGACACGTGGCAATAACTTGGATCAGCAGAAAAGAAAAATTTTTGCCGGCTCAATTTTCCTCTCTCCTCTGCACGTTTTGCACCGTCGCCTGCAACAGTCAAACATTAAATGTCCGTCCTCTCTCTTTCGCCTCTTTTCAAATTTCTATCTCCTCCTTCCTTTAGGTTAAATTTTCTCTCTTCTCTTTGCCTTTGAGTCTTCCAGAAAAGAAGGGCTTCTACACCAGTGCACCAATCCATTTTCCTATTTTCCTCTCTTCCCATCCCCAGCTCCACCCTAGAGACCTCAAATGGTGCCTTTTCTCTACCTCTTCGTCCTTCTTCTCCTCATCTCGCACCACTCCTCCGTCTTGTCCTCCGCCTCCATCCTCCTCCCTTCCACCCACTCCCTCTCTACCTCCCACTTCAACACCACCCACCACCTCCGCCTCCGCCTGTTGTGTCGTCCATGAGCGAGCAACCGAAATAAAAGACAAGATGGGGTTGAGCCCATGCTACCACTTTGACAATGGCACGATCGCGAGAGCGAAGGGATCCGAAAAGGAGAGTGAAGGATCGGCGGGGTCGTGGTTGTTATCAATTCTGACATTTGAAGACTTCGTGGAGACGACGTAGGAGTGTGTATCGTTTCCGAAGACGTCGACCTTGCAAAAGTATCCATCGGATATCGAATGGAACACAATCTGATGTCAAAAAAATCATTTATTTTTCATGTTTTTATTTCTGTGTAGTCGTCAACAGTTAGCTTGTGTCTTTGCTAGAGCAAATTCAGCAAGGCGAGGAGTAGTTGCTGCAATGAAGTTTTTGGGAGTTGCACTACAGATCGCTCTTACTCTTTACTCTTGCACTTTGCCGTTTCCCCCATTGTTAAAAGAATCAATAGTGATTTTGGGGGTCTTATTCTATTGTAATTAGCGTAGCTGGCAGGCTGTAGCTAAAAAGTGTACCTTGTTCAGCTAAATTTTTTTGTCTGCTGGGCGATGGTCAATCTTCTCTTATATAATTCGTTTGTCTATGTAAGATTATGGCTTTTTCTAGTTCTATAAATATGATGATCCCTGCTTGTTCCTTGTTATTTTCAGTTTTTGTTTCTGCTATTTGATAACCGAAGATGGGTTGAAACTCGAGAATTAGTGCAAAATCATTTCCAGATAGTTCAGTTCGGAACATTAGTTTTCTCTGATTGATTCCCTCACACCTACTCCGTCTCCGCCCCCATCAAATGCAATGTAACGGCAGGCACGCTCGCGATCATGTTGTTGTCAAAGTGGTAGCATGGGCTGAGCCCCATCTTGTCTTCTATTCCGATTGCCAGCTCATAAGCAGCGGAGCCGGCGAAGGCGGTGGGTGGTGTTGAAGCGAGAGGCAGAGAGGCAGCGAGTGGGAAGGAGGAAGATGAGGGGGAAGGACGAGACGGAGAAATGGTGTGAGATGAGGAGGAGAAGGATGAAGAGGTAGAGAGAGGACACCATTTGGGGCCTCTGGAGTGGAGCTGAGGATGGGAGGGAGAGAGGAAAACAGGGAAAAGGATTGGTGCATTGGTGCAAAAGCCCTTCTCCTCTGGAAGACGCAAAGGCAGAGAGAATGGGAGAAAATTTTATCCTAAAGGAAGGAGGAGCAGAGGACGTGCATTGAATGTTTGAATGTTGCAGGCGACGGCACAGAGTGCGTAGATGAGAGAGGAAAATTGAGCAGGCGAAAATTTTTCTTCTCTGCTGATCCAAGGCACTGCGGGTGTTTATTTTTTAATAGACCATATGGGCACTTCTGTGCCACATCAGCCGACTGTGTGGAATCCATCAACTACTGAATATTTTCTCCTTTCTCGCAGGTCTACTCTCTCCCCCTTCACTCTTTACGCGTGCAAGCCTCTCTTCTTCAGCCGAACCTCTCCTCCTTCCTTCTTATTGTTTTGCTCGACCAACACCCCCAACCACTTCCAGCTTCCTTCAACATCATTACGCCACCTCATTGCCACCACTTCGACCTCCGCTGGCAGCCATGAAGCTCAGAACAGGTCTCGAACCCTGTCTACCCTGTTTCGGCTTCCATGGGTTGTGCGACCTGCGATAGCCCTTCCGGCACTTTCGACCATCACCTGCCATCTCACCATTCTCCCTCCGACCTTTAGGCCCCTTTTGGGTCGTCATCAGCCATCGTAGAGCCCCCAAACAATTGCGAAAGCCAGTAGAGCTTGAAACAACACCCTTTGCCACTCTCCGACCATTCGTTTTTGGGTCATCTGCCCTGTTCGAGGTTCCAAAGCTATTTTGCTGTGACTCGGCCCCCTCTGCCACTCTCTAGCCACCCCAAGCAACCACATTCAACCCCTCGACAAGCCCGCAGCACTTTCGACCATCACCAGCCACCTCACCACTCTCCCTCCGACCTTTAGGCCCCTTTTGGGTCGTCATCAGCCACCGTAGAGCCCCCAAACAACTGCGGAAGCCAGTAGAGCTTGAAACAACACCCTTTGCCACTCTCCGACCATTTGTTTTTGGGTCACTTGCTCTGTTCGCGGTTCCAAAGCTATTTTGCTGTGACTCGGCCCCCTCTGCCACTCTCTAGCCACCCCAAGCAACCACATTCAACCCCTCGACAAGCCCGCAGCCTTTGACAGCCGTTGGACGCTGGTAGAGCTCGAAACAACCTTAGTAAGACCTCCCCTGTCTTGAGCTGTGCCCTACCCTGTTCTGTCCCAAGGTTGTTCCTTTGTCTCACGCCGCCTCCGGCCGCCGCCGTCCCCACTCTTCGCTACCTCGGAGACCCCCTGATGATGGCCAACCCATCCCCCAGTCCATCGAGTCACCACAAGCCTCGAAACGCCTATGGATCTGACAGCCCTTCCTTAGATCCCCTGTCTTCGCCCCTATTCCAAGCTGCGTCGCCTGTGTTGCAACTGTTCCAGCCACCGAGTGCCTCTATCATTGACACTATGAGTTGTCGCCATTGGGTCCGAAGAGCACCAAGGAGCCAAGAGCCCTTGAGAACCGCAGATTTCCATGAGTTCGTCGAGGATTCGTCTGGTTCCACTGAGTCGAGTCAAGTCTACTACGTCGTTGTTGTGTTGCCCGAGCTAAAGTGAATTGTAAGTTAGCACCTAACTCTTGATTAGGACGCTAATTGCGTTCGACATTAGATTAATTAGCTCTTCATGGTTTTTAGGTAGTTTAATTACGATCGGATTAGCTAAAAATATGTTCTAAGCTAAATCACCATAATTAGTTATGCTGGTAGGATTAGCTAGGTCGTTTATGGCTAAATGGTGATTAGAATTGATTGATTAGGCAATCAATTATCATTATTTGGTCGCGAGCGAGTGATAGACTAGAGACGAGCGTACGATTGATTGTTATCGGGAATTGGATATCGTAGCGAGATCGATTAGCTTTGATTGATTAATCGTCTCTTGAATTACTTGATTTGGGATGCCTTGATCGATTATTGGGTGGATTGGATGTTTGCTTGGAGAAAAATTGCCCTGCTTTGCTTGAATTGTCAGTCGACAACATTGCTCATTCAAGTGACCATCTATGGGATCGAATTACATGTTTTTAGCGTGAAAAAGGCCTTCGGCCAAGTATTTGAGCATGTGTATGAATGCTTGGCTAAATTTAAAGAAAAGAAATAGCTGGATGTCGAATGTGCTTGAGTAGTCACATGATGGACATTCCGTCGATAATTATTTTTTGATTGGTCGGTCAACAATTATTGTTGTCTGATTGATCGGATGTCCTAACGACCACTGTTTTCTGGTTGTTGGAAGCATGATAGCCATGATTTTCTAGCTGATCGGTTATCGATCGCAGCTTGTAAAGGACCAAAGCCTCTATAAAGATTCACGTTAGTTCTACCCCGTGTCGACAGTCATTGTCGTCTGGCTAGTCGAGCGGAGTCACATAGACTATCGGAAGGCATCACCGAAAGTAAGGGACGATGACTGGTCCTTCCAAGAGAGCACCATCTAACTAGTGTGCAGGACCTAAGGGTCGTAACTGATAGCAAATGGACTGTGTGTGGTGTTCTGTACATGCAAGTGATGTAATGATTTGCCAATAGATTGACTTATTGATTGATTGACTATCGTGTCGTGTCTACATCACATTATGTATGGCCCGTGGTGATAAGCTTGCATGTGGTTGAGATTATATGTTGATATGTCATGTTTGTTTGGTAGGATGTCTGAGCAAATCAACGTCTAGCTAGGCTTAGGCGTTCACTCACTGAGATTTATTTCTCACCCGTCTGAGTTACCATTTTCAGTTCTCAAGTGATGGAAAGGGACATCAGGTTTGGTGCCCCTACTGACCAACTTTTTTATATTGTCCACCATGAGGAAGTGCCCTCAGGGAAATCTGGGAGCAGCATGTCACTAAGATCTGGGTCGACGAAGAGTTGTCGCATCGAGTGATGCACCTTTTCCAAGCTTGGTTTCTCAATGACCAGGGCATGCTCTATGATCTGCTACGGAGACATGAGAGACCGCCTAACCCACGCCTTTATGTCCCCTCCTAGGATCCCATGGACGACAACATGCCGGATGGGAGATAGTGGACCCTGAGCCAGACATGGAGGTGAAGCATTCTTTTGGTCAAGGTTCTAGGGCGTTGGCACGTTGTAGTTCTTTTGGAGCCTCGTGGATGCTTGGACGAGGGTGTTATGAATTTTTTTTTTTTTGGAGTATATGAGCCTTTTAACCTTATCTGATCGTGTATTTATTTTGAGGTCCTAGAGAGCTGTCCTGAAGAATTGGGTTGTATACGTCTACTATAACTCTGTAGAGTTAAATGTCATTTGCTTTTGGTCAATGATATGAAGTTATCTTTTGGCTGAATGTTTGAGTTGACTTCTTGCTTGAGTTGACTTCTTGCTTTTCTATCCCTATTGATCTTGTAATTTTTGGGAGAGTTCCACGTTCCGCATGCTAGTACGTTAGTAGGTTGATAGTGTGCCTAAGAAATTATCCTTTGTGATCTTAGAAAAATTGAACTCAGAATCTCTTGCTCTGATACCATGTAAGATTTTATGGTAGGATCACAACCAACTGCTCTAAAAGTTTAGGCTATTAGAAGAATGCGTGGTTTAATATTTATAACTCTAATTGAAGTTGGCAATTTCAAATTGGTAAATTTTAAAAAGTTGGTTATTTAGGAAAATAAAAATGTTAATTCAATTAAAAAAAGTTGATACTTTTCAAAAATAAATAACCAATGGTGAACAATTCAAATTAGAGTTGATGACACAAAAATAGTTGGCAAATTAGAAAAGAGTTGATAATTCACTCAAATAAAGGTTGGTAACTTTTTGTAATAGACGGTAAATATTATTGGTAAGAGAGGTATATAAAGATTTCTGATAAATAAAAGAAGATTCATTTTTATAAAGTAGCATATGTTTGTTGTAATGGACAAAACTAATCGTATCGAATTTCGATGCGAATCTCACATCTTAATACGCAAATAACTTAAAGATTCAGTCCATTACACATAGGTCAAGTCCCTAAAAAGGGATTTTGACCCATTGGTCCCGGTGATCACTCCCCAGTCCTCCAGAGGACAACATACTTTTTATTTGATTAGATTATGTCTCCCATGACTACTCATTAATTTTAGTACCGAGTTGTCCTCTTGTTCTCTGGTTTTACCAATAATGAAAGAGAGTTTCTTCTACGGATGATCCGTTCAATGCGCGTGGGGAAGCACTAGAAGTCTTCTTCAATGATAGCATAAGACTTTGGCTAACAAAAACTTCAATAGTTAGCGCAGTTGACCGCCCGACACATGGACGTTCAAATACCATGTTCCCAGAGATTTTTATTTTTATTTTTCATATTCTAACTTAGGGTTTTGTAATGATTTGAACAAATCACATATGGCCTCCACGCGACTCTCGCATCTTAAAATGTAATTAGCTTGATCTAATAGCTTAAGGATCCAGTATATTTCCGGTCGGCCATCCCCCAAAGCAATAGTGCCCTCTGGCCCTGGTAATAGCTCCCAACTCTCCTTAGATGGCTTGAGTCCAAGCTCAAGCCAAACAATCTACCGAAAGGGTTCCTACGTTGACAGTATTTATACCGACCTGCCCTAACTACATCAATGGAGACTAAAATTCAAAAGGCATATCAAAGTATAAGGTGAAGGAGTACTAAAAGTGGAAAAAAATTCTCCAAAAAGTCCTAAATCTTCGGCACTTTACAAATTTAGTCCTAAACCTTTCAATTTTGCCGAATCATCTATAAATTTTTTCCACCTTTCATCAATTTAGTCCTATTGGCCAGAAATCGTTGATGTGGATAATGATCGTCCTACGTGACACCGTCGGCATTGATATTGACAATTCTTAATAATTTTTTTAACATTTTTCAAATTTTTATTTTCTTTTTCCACTTTCTCGGCTCAGAGGCCCGTTGGACTTCGCTCACAGGCTTAGGCGGTAAAGTTCCTTTCGTACCCGATTTCCGGTTGCCCTTGTTCACATGCGTAAATCCTGAGAGACATTTGCTGTGGGCATTCTAGTTGTCCATCACGCAGTACATTTTGAGCCTGCAATTGTCACCGTCACCAGAAGACTCCCATTCTAAGGACAAGTAGTTCTTGCTCTGGCTGTGTGAGTGCAGTCGATAGATAGTTCCTTCTTCAGGTGGTCCCGCAGTAGCGTTGGCAATAAGAGTCTCTTGTGCTTCCGCAAACTGCAAGACAAGGAATTACTCGGGACGGGAGGACTTGTTTTAGTTGAAGGTCCAGAACACGG
The DNA here is from genome assembly GCA_028455895.1 of Rhodomyrtus tomentosa. Classification (NCBI taxonomy): domain Eukaryota; kingdom Viridiplantae; phylum Streptophyta; class Magnoliopsida; order Myrtales; family Myrtaceae; genus Rhodomyrtus; species Rhodomyrtus tomentosa. The sequence goes on from JAPCWY010000005.1 coordinate 48,189,951, forward strand.
CTCATGCTAGAGTTTTCAGGAGGAAGACTCTTGACAGAGCATCAACGTCACTCTGGTGGAATCCGAATACGAAGAGGCCAGAAGGCAAGAGCCATGAGGAGTTGGTGGAGGTGGGGGTGAGAGATGGAACAAGGCTTGTGTTCGTCTGTCTCCGTGAAGTTGCAATTGGAAAGATGAGTGCATATGAGAGGGGAGTGGAGCAACCATATAAGTGAAGCGCCTGTAATGGAGATTATGCAGTTGTTGAGCCTGTCTTAATGTTTGAACTTGTTTTGTAAGAGTGAGCATGATTTATGGTAGAATGGGGAATCAAAGAACCGATTGGTATATTTCAGGTTTCAAAAATTAGAAAACCAGTTCCGACGGGTAGGTTTTAAGTATATTCGCACGATCCTGCAATATTCCATAGCCTCCGATTATGAGTGTCTAAATATGAGTTATGTTTTGTGGGTTATAGCAAATACTTGTGGCCATTAAAGGTGACAATTCCTTTCATATTTCAATTAAAGTTATAGGTGGAATCTAGTGGACCTAGAACACTTTAACATTATAAGTTTCAGATTTTAGAGGATGTAGTGTAAATTTCAGATTTCAAAAAATATGAGCAATTTATTCCGATGGATAGGTTTCAGGTTCTAGAAACCTAGAATTTTTTACCCCTCTTTGGTCCATGATTGTCTTCTCTCTCTTTGACCAAGACTTGAGTTTTTTTTTTTTCTGTACATGTTGACATCGAAATTTTGATTTTTAGAATATCATGCATCCTATCTCACAAAATGAGGATTAGTCACAATTCTCAAAAAAAAAAATTATCATACATTGCGTATTTGATTTTTTTTTTGTCAATTAAGTGCATATCATTTCATGACCGATGAATCAATTAGGGCAACAAACAAGAACTCACACTGTAGAATTCGACAAGTACACGAGGAGCGATGGCCGAAATATATAAGGCGTGAGAGATTATGAATTGAAAATTAGAAGGCCTTTCAGTACTTCAATTCGGCCTTGGGAGTTTTTAAAGTTTAATGGCTTTTGATTTTAATTACCAATCTAGTTTGTGGCAAAGAAAATTAAGCCCATTCACGCGCGTACGTAGGCTGAGAGTTTCGGAAACGTGGGATGAAATTTTAATATTAGAAAATTACAAGAGGTGAGCTCAACAAAGAAATAACCTTTTTTAAAGAGAGAGAGAGAGAGAGAGAGAATCTGCATGGAATGATCGTATCAAATTTGGGGGATAATTGCAAATACACATAGCGTATATTCTTTTTGTTTTAAAGAGGCAATACTATATTTCAGAGGAGAGATTATAGAAGGGATTGATGCATGGAGATTTGATTCTTGTCTTGGAGCCCAACCTTCTCACGGGTGGGCAAAAAAAAAAAAATATTCGGCTATATACATATCTTTCAGGTGAGAGAAAACGAGGGAGGGTAGGAGAGAAAATTAGGGTTCGATTGTTTCCTCGTGGTCGAGACAATCCCCTGACTAAAGACCTACCTCCGGCGATTGGAGATTGCGCGCACCAAGTTGAACTTTGCGCTGATCGTCACTAGCCTTGCGTCATCGTCAACCTCACCACCCCGGTGTCCCAAGTCAGTCTCGTGATCCGTCACAGCCCGTTGTCTAGCTGCGACACCCTTAGTTCCAGCCGCCGATCAAAGATTTTTGCTGCGTCAACCGGTCTGCGCATAAAAACAGCTTCTGTTCAGCATCATATCAAGGTCAACCAGCGTCTATTTCGTTGTTATTTAAAGATCTAACCCTCTTGATACTTGTGCAAGAGCGTATGGAAGCATCGGTCGGTGACTCAAGCTCAAATTCAGTCAAAAGGAGGAACTATTTTATGCAATTTTGCATCTTGCGTGTCCTAGAAAACTCGCTTAAAAAGGTAATTTTCTTAACTTTTAATCATTGATCTATGATGCAAAAAAAAAAAAAAAAAAACATTGATCTATGCTTGTTTGAAAGATAGAATATGACGTAGAACAGAAAATCTGATTTGTGGTCAAAAATCAGAAAAGTTACACTTTTTCTATCAAATTCATGTTAAATCCGAAAATTTGATGTCTTTGGTGTAGAAAAGAAAATCTGATTTCTTAATATCACCTTGTTCATGAAAATTGTTTGAATCCTGTGATACTCTTTTGGGAATTAAAAAAAAAAAAATTGGAACCATGTACTTTCTCAGATTAGTAAATCATTCAATGATTTTTTAGATCAAGGTGAGTTAGATAAAAATCAGAAGTTTTTGTGAATTAAGTCTCAAATTTTCGGCACATGTTCCCTCATTGTCTTGGCCGAATTGTCCTATGCTCCCGATGATCGGTGTTTTAATTTTCTAGTTGGCTAATCGACGTTATCTTTGATTATTTGACGATGTTGAGTGGTTATGGGTGAAAATTGCTGAATTGAACCTGAATGGCTAAATCGGATAAGGACTGTTTTATCTTGGCTTACACTTTCGAATTGCTCATCAAACTGATTAGGTTGAGAGCTTGATTGTTGTCGTATCTTATTCGGATTTTTAAAATATCTATGGATAGGGATAAAATTTTGAGCTTAATTGGTATATCTCCGAAATTTAGAGGCTATCTAAGGTAATCTTTCCAAGTTTTAAAGATAACTTTCTCAAACTTTGGAGATTCAAGATAAAATGTCATCTGAATCAAGATAGCTTTTAAAATTATGAAGATTATCTAAAATTTCTTTAAAAATCTTAAGAGATAATTTTTCTTGATTTAAAAAGATATAGTATTTGGTGGATAGGATATTAGTTCCTTTAAAATTTCGACATTTCTCGACATATTTACTAATTTAAATATGTTTGCACATTTTTAAACAAACATGCCCATAATATATGCTCCCCATGTGCCTAGACCCTAAAAAAAAATTAAATTCATGCCTTACCCGTGATCTTATGGATGAGATTGTAATTTAGTATAAGACTTTGTATTATTTCCCTTTGGCAAGAGGGACGTTGTCGTCTTATATATGTACTCGCATACTGACTCGAATCTTCGAAGATATAGCGTTAAAAATTATACTCTAATCCGAATCTTCGGGAATGAGTGAATTATCAAAATTTGGATATCAAGGTATATTATGGGCATCCGTGTTTAATTTTGCTCAAATCCTTCCTTTTAAAAAAAAATCAAAAAGACCAAAGAACAAAAAAAGGAAGAAAACCGAAAACTCCAAAAAAAAGGAGAAAAAACAGAAAAGGAAAAAAAAACATTCAAGCCACATAAACCAATAAGAAAAAGGTATTTTCATGAAATTGGTATTGAAAGGTCATTAATAAATTTTTAATTAATGTAACCAACTACCTGAACTCATTATCTCTTATTCGTAGAAATAAAATAGTTCTCCCGCTATTTTATTTAGGTTTCTAATCAATCTATCGAGAAACGATTAGTGGTGGCTCATACATTTAAAACTCATTTCAGTAAAACTTAAGTTGCGAATTGGTAGGGCTTAGAAGGGTCCATATTAGGTTAGTTAACTTATCTAATTGACCTAATAATCCATTAACATAATTTTAGGTCGCGACAATACAAAGAATATGAGAGTAAGTACACTATAAGTACCACAACTTTTGTACGGCGCTCACTTGAGTGTCACAACTTTTTTTTTCGCTTATTTGAATGTAATAACTTTCAAAAATTAATCACTTGAGTGCCACTTCCAACAAAAATCGTTCACTTAAGTGCCAATTCGGCAAATCATCCTACGTGGAATTATTATTATTATTATTATTATTAGTATTATTATTATTTATTAATGACACGTGGATTTTTTAAAAAAAATTAAATATGTTTGGAATTTTTTTCTTATTTTATATTTATTATCATATTTTCATTTTTTTTTAAATTTTTTAGGCCCTTTTCCCCTATGCCGGCAAGGGTCATTGGAGACCCTCGTCAGCCACTACTGGGCAACCCAGGGGATTGACTCGGCTCGCCCTGGGCCAACAAAGCGACGACGGACATCGTAGCATTGGCGACTGCAGGCAAAGGTGTGAAGCCCTCACCAAATCTAGGCAAGGGCCCTTGCGGCCCCATTGACCACGAACAAGGGGGGCCCTCGCCTGTCCTCACAATGTCCGTCGCGGCCTCGTTGACCGCCGACAAGACCACGACTACAGTCGCCAGGTCCAGGAGAGGGCGACCTTGGCTGTGGCTGGCATGTCGATGAGGTCTCACGCCTTCACCCATGGCTACCGAGTCCACGACAGCCGTCGCAGCCACGTCGACCTAGGGAGGGTCGACCTCACCCCCTGGGCCGCCCGTTGGTGGTCGACAAGGGTCACCAATGACCCTCGCTGGCCAAAGACACAAAAACAGTAAAGAAACAACAAAGAAATAAAAACAATTGCAAAATAAATATTCTAAGATCATTTTGTCGGTGCCACATCAGTTTTTCGGCGGCCACTTCGGTTTTTCGGTATCCATGTAAGCGATTACACTTTAATGATTGGTTTTTGAAAGTTATGACACTCAAGTAATCGTAAAAAAAAATTACAAACACTCAAGTGAGCACCGTATAAAAATTATGACACTTGCGATGTAATTGCTTCAAGAATATGGTTTCGATCAAGTTCATCGTAAGACTTCCATTGGGTTAAGCAGGACAACGCATAAATCTAGCGCTTGAAGACTTTGACTTACAACATAAATCTGCGGTGGAAAAGGAAGCACATTTGTTTATCATGGCAACTATTTAATTGGGTCAAGATAATGTGGTTTGTTGATTGAGAGAGAAGATATAATCATTCACATTTGCGATTATGAAAAGTTTTGATTTTCTAGCTATTTCCGTTAACTTTCAACATGAACTACAAAATTATGAAGGAGAAATAGTTTTGATTATTTTTATGCTTTCATAGACTTTTGATGTAAATCAAAAAGCTAAGAAGGCGAATAAGTTCCGACTCTCTCAACAATTTCGTAAAGTTTTGTCATGGAATAGAAATCTACGAAAGAGTCATGAAATTTCAACATGCTCTAGAAGTACAGATGAGACGGAGATGAAGATGTTAGCGCTTTTTTAGAAATTTCATTGCTCCCCATTCTTCGATAATTAGAAAAATTATTTTAAGTTTGAATATGTTCAGTTAAATGTGGGTTATTTTGCTACATTTTTTTAATTTTAAATTTTTTAATCATTATTATTATTATTCACTTCTACCATTTCTTAATAATTTTTTATTATGTAATAATCTATATTATTGTACTTAAAATAATTAATGTAGATAGATACTAGGTGTGTGTGTATATGTACATATGCATGTATGTATATAAACTAACTAAATAGTATAAAGTAGAAAGAAAATAATATATAAATTTAAAATGGAATAAATAAAAATAAATATTTTTTTGTTATTTTGAGTTTTCTTCAACGTCAGAATTCAAATATAATTTAAATCTCATTATTATTTTAATTTTGCAATTTAAGAAGTTTGTTAACTAAAAAAAGAGTTTTTGTGCCATGAAGAGAATAAAAAAAGAGTTTCATCCTCGGATAATTTTATCTACCATATAACCCCTTTATATTTCACTTTATCTTGCCTTGGGTAGGTACCAAACATAGGATGGGCCTAACTTTTATCCTAGCTACCAAACATAGCCTTATGGCTATATTAGAAACCCCTCAATGTTCATGGATGTAGTTCATTTATGCATTTGATTGCGCTTTCATTACATTGATTGCGATTGATAGGATTAGTATTTCGATTTGCATGGAAAACCAATTTGAACTCACCTCACTCAAAATCACATCTACATGAAATTTTAGTTAGGATAATCACTCGCTTTTGGTACCGAAAGGGCATTGGTAATGATATCGACGTAACCAAGTCCCAAAATCTAGATCACTTCCGCAGAGCTAAGCGATCTCTACGAATCGTTCAGCGAGGCTTCCGTTTTACCTTCCAAGAAAGACTAGTGGCTACTCCAAATGTCTGCACATATTGCACATGCCATTTGACCACACTGAGATCGAACTTGATCGATTTTTATCGTCGAAAATCAACTCCCGTGGCAATTTGGTATAGGCAAAGGAGGGCCCGCATCAAAAAAAGCCCGTCACCTTTGAAAGTGGGCACGTCGGCAATCCATTAGCCCATCCCATCAACGAGATGTCTTGATGAGGGTCGCAAAAGGTGCACTCGATAAACCGACGACAAAACCCGATGTGGCATGCTCCCACATTTATTTTAGGTATTTTTAGTGTATGCAGTTGTCAACCTAGTTTTTTATGCTCAATTTTTACTGGCTGGAACCTGGCATTGATTGACAAACTTCGGAACATCATTCTTAATGTTGATTCACCCTAAGTTTTCTCTCAAATCCTAAATCATCTTAGCCAATGGCCCTCTTTAACCATTCTCTCTATCTTCTGTTCATTAAATCATCATCTGCAATCTTCTCTGTCTCGCCGACTCGGAAATGGTAACACGTGGGCTTGTAGGAAAAAAAGGAAAATAAGCCCAATTGCAAGTCTCACTTAAGCCCAAAGCCCATAGCCCACTCTCTTGCAGCCCATATATAAGCCGCCTTCCTCATATTGCAGGTTCATCGGTGAAGAGGAAGAAAAAAAAGAGCGCCCGCCGCCAAGGAAGAGAAAAGATAGAAATTCATCGCGTACGCACTCCAAGAATTTGAAAGTTTCATGCCCTTTGTTCATCTAATCAAAGAAAATTTCAGAATCATACTTTTTGAATGTCTCTACCCTTTTTTCTTTACCATTTGAATCTTGGATGATCCAGTGACATCGACTTCAAAAAACTGTCAGTGATTGGTTATCTAATTGCAGAATCTCCTGTTAGTGATGGTGCGACAACATAGTCTCATTTTGAGCGTTCGCAAACTGATAAAATTGCTGCAAATGAGGGAAAGATCAAAGGGAATGACCATTCAATGCGTTAACCATATTTGATCAAAAGGAAGGATAGCATAAACCAGAGTAGACAACTTATTTCCATTGAAATGGCAGCCAAGGGTTGTGCTCCACGTGAATAGAGGCCTAAATTAGTTTGTATAAATGGGATTAGCAATCTAATACATTTTTTCTCTTGCCAGAGCAGTTCCGGATGGCTATCAACGCAGTTGAGGAGAGTTTAAATGGCACTGAGAATCGAAGAAGGACAAGAAGGTATTGGAATGTCCATCGTGCCTTCCAGCATTAGGAAAACCTTCCTCATCGAAGGACGGAGCGACGGCTCTTTGAGGATGCACCAAAGAGCCACTTTAACCATTCTCTCCAAATGTCTTCGGTCGATCGATTCGTCGTTGACTAGTTTCTCTAGTTCGTTAGCCTGGAAATAGCTGTAGACCTATTCTTCGGGAATGGCTTCATCATCGAGAAGGCTCCAATCCACGAGGGTATCGGCTGGCGAATTGACACTCTGCCATATTTTGTCCGCCCCCTTGAGTTATACAGAACAAAATTGCCCATATCGAACATGGAAGCCGAGACTGCTGTCCCACTACCGTTGGCCACAAGTGTCTCTTGTGCTTCCACAGACTGCAGGACAAGCATATCCCGTGGTCATTCATATTTGTGGTCATTAATATTTTTTAGGCCTTTTTCCCTAGGCCGGCAAGGGTATCCGGTGATCCTCATCGACCACCACTGGGCAGCCGAGGAGGAGAGGCCGACTCATGCCGGGCCGGCAATGCCGCAACAGCCATGGGTGATGCTTGTCACGGTCGTGCACCCAAAGCGCGAAGCCCCCACCAAATCTAGGCAAGGGCCCCTATGGCCCCGCCGGCCACGAGGGAGGGGGCCCTTACCTGACCTCGCAATGGTCGTCGTAGCTTCAGTGGCTGCCGGCAAGGACGCAACGGCCGATGCTAGGTCCAGGCGAGGGTTGCCTCACCTGTGACTAGCGGGGTGGTGAGGGCTTCACCTAGATCTAGCGAGGGTTTTGCACTTTCGCCTGCGGCCACATAAGCAATGGTACTTAATTGATTATTTTTTGAAAGTTATAGCGCTTAAGTGATCGAAAAAAATTAATAGCACTCAAGTGAGCGACGTATAAAAGTTATGACACTTGCAATATACTTATCCTAAGAATACGGTTTTGGTCAAGGTCATCGTAAGACTTCCATTGGGTTAAGCACGGTAGCGCCATAAATCTAGCGCTTGAAGACTTGGATTTACATCACAAATCTGCGGTGGAAAAGGAAGTACATTTGTTTATCAAGGCAACTCTTTAATTGTGTCAAGATAATGTGGTTTGTTGATTGAGCATCCAATGTGAGTCATGGGTAGAGATGCCAATATGAGTCATGGACTCATTTTTTACCCATATTTTATATAAAATAAATTCTATATGGATCATTAATTTTTAATGAATTCACTAAAAATGGATCCAAAAGGTTGAAGTAAAATTAAATTGGTCAATAATTGATTCACACTTAAACCAATAACCAATTTTCGACCCATATTGGACTCATTTTCGATCCAAAAGAACATCTTCCTTCCATAATTTGCACATGGTCACGATAATCGGAACCTAGGCCGGGGAAAGAGCAGGCGACTGGGACTTGGGCCGGGGCCGAGGTCAGTGACCGAGGCACGAAGCTGGGATCGAGGATCAGGACAAGGACCTAGAGCCGGGAACTAGGGCCGGGACCAACGATTTGGGCCGGGGATCAGGGCTTGAGCCAGGGTTGGTGACTAGGGCCTGGCCGGGGACCAGGCCGAGGCAAGCTCGGGGCAGGGTGTGACGCCCTGGAAATTCGCCTTTTGTAAATTGAACAAATTCGATAAAAAGGAATGAAACTAAATTTCAATCGATATGAAATTTTGAACCGTAAAGAATTAAGAGACGAATTTTGGACGATTCCCGAAATATTAGTCGGTTTAGATTAGGCTTCGCAGTTCTTTGTCGTCGTGAATTAGGATTAAAATCCTCGCGCCGAGCCTAGCCTGTGAAATTACCAAATTTACCCTTTGTTCAGTCGAGCCAAATTTCGTTCAGTCATAAAATGTCAAATAACCATTTTGCCCCCCAAATAATGCACTAGAAGAAAAGAAAATTTAAATTCAATGTGGGCCACACCATTGGTCAATGCCCCACCAACAAGTCAACCTCCCAACCACCATTCTTCTCTCTCTCGTCTATTCACCCCCTATTATTTGCCGTGGACAACCCCCTCCCCCATCGAAGCTCCTCCTCCTCCATTCGTCATTGTTGTGCGACGTCCACCCTTGAGGAGTTCCAGCTGTCCTCCACCACCCTCATTGGACCGGCGCACGCAGTCCGAAACGCCAGAAACAGCCGCTGGAAGCCTCAATAATCAATATGCCCTATTTCGGGCCCGAGGAGTCCCGACCGTCGAGCGCCTCTTCTGGCCACCACCAGCCCTTGCCTCACTGTCTTCCGCCACCTCCTTGATCGCCTCTCATCACTCGTCGTCGCCCAGACCCGCCGCAAAGGGTCGTTGGACCCGAGAGGGCTCGGTGCCCTGTTTCGGGCCCGAGACTGTTCCGCTGCCCTCCGCCGTTCTACGACCGCTAACCACGCTCACCTCCGACCATCAACGACCCCCAATGACCCTTTGTCGTCCCTCCCAGCCGCCGGAGTTCGATCGTTGGCCATGGAACCCGAATCCACCGAGGAACCACCGTCCCCTATTTTGGCCGAAGACCTACTCTGCCCCACCGATTCTGTTCGAGTAGCGTCGTTGCCTTTGGCCACCTTCGTCCATCGTCGTCGGCCACCCACCGACTCCACAGGACCCTCGAGGCCTCATGCCACCCTTCCCTCAATCCATCGACCCAAGAAAACCTATAAAACAGCCCCTGACTCCTCTGTTCTCAATCCCCGACGCCATCTCCTGCCTCTGGCTACCCCTGTTTACCTCCTCAGGCGCTGGTCATGGCTGATTTCGGCTACCGGAGACGCCTCAGTTGTTGTCCGTAGTTTTTGCGTGTTCCCCTGAGCTGTGTGACTCGTCGTTGGGTCCGGGAAGCATCAAGGAGTCGAGAAACCTGAGAATCGAGTCCTGACCGAGAGTTCGCCGAGGAGTCGTCGGATTTGTGGATTGTCGTCGTCGATGTCGTGATTGCCCGAGCTAGATCAATTAATGAGTTAACCCTTAATCCTTGGTTAGGGTGCAACTCTTAATCCTTAGTTAGGGTGCTAATTACGCCTAGGATTAGCTAATTAGTCGAATAAGGTAATTAGTTAGAATAATCGCAGTCAATTTAGAGAGAAACCGGGTTAGGGTAAATGGTCGCGATTAATTATGCTAGTAGATTTAGTTAGGTCATTTGTGGCTAGTTGGTTATTAGATTCGATTGATTGACTATTTGGGCATCAATTGCTGTTGTTTGATCGCAAGAGAGCGTCAGTTCAGAACCGAGTGATCGATCAATAATTTAATGAAATTGGGATTAATCAATGCCAATTGATTAATTGAATTACTTAATCGATCGTATTTTGACTACTTGACTAACTGTAGTTAATTGATTGTGATGTGACATGATTGAATTTCTGAATATTTCATCATCCGTGTCAGACACAAGCCTAGTGGTAAGGTTGTGCATTCATATGACCTGTGTAAACTCAAACTGCATGATTTAGCATGAAAACGGCCTTGGGCTAAGTCTTTGAGCACATTTGTATGAGCATATGACCTAAATCAAAGATGACAAAATTGATTGACTGTCGGGTGTCATGTTTGGTCATAGGATGAAACAATGAGATTACTGACAAGATTTTACCGTGACGATCGGGAAAATACGACTTGTCAGAAGCACATCATTATGAGATGTCAGTTTTATAGATGTTGGTCACAGTTTGTGACCGACCGAAGCCCTGGAAGAGATTTCTAGTAGCTTTGCGTCGCCAGAAGAGTACCAACTAACTAGTGTACTAAGCACAATTGACTAGTGTGCTGGGCTGATATGCCCTATCTCATTAATAAAATGGACTATATGTGACGTCATGTATGTCGAGTGATGTGATGCTTGCCTCAATTAGGCTGTTTGATTGTCATGTCATGTCTGCATCGCATTATGTGTGGCTTCCAGGAGGGCAAGTTGCATGTGGTTGGATATATGTTTTGGTTGACCTACCATGTCTGTTTGGTAGTATATCCTGGGTGAATCAACATCCTAGCTGAATTTAGGCATTGACTTCACTGAGATTTATTTCTCACCCCGTCGTGGAATAACTTTTTCAAGTCACAAGTGGCAGAGCCTCGTGGATGATAAGGCATGACTTTTTGGAGTGACCCTTTTGGGGTAGAAATGGAGTTAACTCTACTAACTATTGTCCCTTTTGAGGTCCTAGAGAGTCACCCCGAAGAATGGAGTTGTATGTCGTTAGCTCTAAAGTTAATAAATATCTGCTTTGCATGAGGATTTAAGTTATCTTTTGATGAATTGATTAAATGAATGTCCCTGCTGATTTATACCATGTTGATCTTGTTGTTTGGGAGTTTGACACATTCTACATGCGCATTTTGGTTATAGATCAATAGCGAGCCTAGGACGCTATCATTCGTAACCTAAGGGTGTCAAGGTAAGGATGCCGCATGCTCGAGGATCGAGGCGTGACATCACTGCCTAAGGTGGTATCAGAACAAGGTCAGCTTGATCCATATGGTTATTAGCCCAGAGTAATAAGAGGTAATGGGAAATGAGATAGTTAGTAGGTTTGTAAGCTTGGTACATGTGTTTGCTGCTTGTGTAGTAAGTTGTAGGGTTGCATTTTTATCGCGTTTTGCCATGGGGTGAGTAGGACTCCGTAACTCACTTGCAAAATAAGCGGACGCGACAGAAGAGCTCTCCGAGCACCCCCAAAGAAGGCCTGTCAAGCTGGCCGAAGAGATTACAGCTGATGAAAGAACACCTCGTGCCACTGAGCCTGCTAGGCAAGAGTCGACTATGGCTGATGTTCTTCAAGTGCTGAGTGCGCTGGGAGATATTCTGGACCAACAGGAAAGGTACCAAGGTGCTCCTATTGTTGTCGTTGCAATTCAGGCACCCTAAGGAAACCCTATGGTTGGAAATGATAATAGAGACCAACCGATGCATAAGCTGGTGGAACAATTTCTTAAGCTAATGCTGCCGAAATTTGTCAGAGATGGAGATCCCAAAGTAGCTGCCAATGGTTTAAAAAACTGAAGAAAGTGTTTGAGGTGTTGAAGTGCATCGAAGAGGACAATGTCACCTTCGCCGTCTTTCAACTAAAATGGAATGCATGAACTTGGTGGGATGCATCCAAGGGAAGAATCTCTCCCGAAGGGACCATTCCGAGATGAACTACGTTCGTGGAAGCCTTTAATGGCAAGTATTTCTCGGACCGTGCCAACAAATAGAAAGTTCAAAAGTTTATACGTCTGCATTAAGATCAAATGATTGTGGTTAGTACGAGGCGAAATTTGTTGAATTGTCGTTGTATGCCCCAAGGATGATTGAGTATCCTTTGGATAAGGCCAAGAGATTTTAGGACGGATTGAAGCCGAAGATAAAGGATATCTTGGTGCCTTTCAACCTAAAGGACTACGTTGACATTTATGAGATGGCTCAGCTAATTGAGCGAAATCTGAAGGAGAAAGCTGCTACAAGTGGATCGCGACTCACAACTTGGGACAAGAAGGACACCTAAAAAGGCAAAAAACCGATGAAGGGTGGTAAGCACCACATTCCACCAAATCGAAAAGGGGTGATCAGCAAGCCTGTGTATCGTCAGGATGACATGTGCCGCCTATGCCGCAGAAGCATGGTTCAACTCCGTGTCCATATGGCGATGGAGCTTGTTTTGGTCGTGGCCAGAAGGGTCGTCGAGTGAGGGATTGCCCGCAAAGGCAGCAGTTCAGGCCATAGGAAGGCCAAGTTGGAGGAAACACGCCACAAAACTATCAAAACCGACCACCGGCCCAAGGACGAGTATTTGCTGTCACTTGAGAAGAGGCGAAGGATTCGCCAACCGTTATAGGTACGGTCTTCTTGCATAATCAAGTAGTTTATGCCTTGTTTGATCCGAGTGCCACGCATTAATTTATTGCCGATCAATTTGTTAAGCTGTCTGGAATGAATTTGGTGCCATTAGATGTTGTTTTCAAAGTATCTACACCTTTCAAGGATAGTGTGATAGCTGCAGTAAGCTGTCCTAGTTGTAGGCTTGTTGTTGATGGCCATGAAAGTAACATAGATCTGATTGTGGTATGGATTGGCTAACAAAGTAAAGGGCCACAACGGATTGCTATCATAAAACGATTTAATTTAAACCATCGAATGAGGTTAGTTATGAGTTTGTGGGTAACCGAGGAGGAACCACGACTACAGTGATCTCGTCGTTGGAGGTGACCTATCTGTTGGAGAAAGGATGTTAAGATTATTTGGCTACTGTGGTTGACACGTCAGTTGGGGAACTTAAGTTGGAAGATATTGATGTTGTACGCGAGTTTCCAGATATTTTTCCTCAAGAATTACCTGGCTTGCCCCTAGAAAGGGAAATTGAGTTTGTGATAGAGTTAGCCCCTGAGACGAAGCCGATCTCTAAGGCGTCGTATGGGACGGCGCTGTCGGAATTGAAAGAACTCAAGGTTCAGATACAGAAATTATTAGATAAAGGGTTTATTTGTCCTAGTGCATCACCTTGGGGAGCGCCTATTTTGTTTATGAGGAAAAAGGATGGATAGTTGCGGTTGTGCATCGACTATAGGCGGCTGAATCAGGTAACAATCAAGAATAAGTACCCATTGCCAATGATTGATGATCTATTCGATTAGTTGCAAGGAGCATCGGTATTTTCCAAGATTGATCTACAGACGGGTTATCATCAGCTGAGGATCAAGAAAGATGATATACCAAAAACGGCATTCAGGATGCGTTATGGACATTATGAGTTCACTATGACGCAGTTTAGTTTGATGAATGCTCCTACCGCTTTTATGAACTTGATGAATAGAGTATTCAAGGAGTTCTTGGATCATTTCGTGATCATGTTCATAGATGACATCTTGGTGTACTCGAAGAGTCTAGAGGATCACGAACAAAACCTGAGGATTGTGTTAGAAACTCTCAGAATACATCAGTTGTGTGCCAAGTTCAGCAAGTGCAAGTTTTGGCTAGCTCGTGTGGCATTCCTAGGACATGTGATTTCTGGTGAAGGTATTGTCGTGGACCTATCTAAGATTGAAGCCGTTATGTATTGGCCAAGACCGACGACAGTGACTGAGATTAGAAGTTTATTGGGTTTACCAGGCTATTACAGACGATTCGTGGAGAAATTCTCAACTATAGCCTCGCCTTTGATCAAGCTGCTGAAGAAGGACACAAAATTTGAATGGACAGACAAGTCTGAGCGTAGTTTTCAAGATCTTAAGCATAGGCTGACTACTACTCCTGTTTTGATAATTTCAACTAGTCCTGGAGGATTCGAGATCTATATCGATGCTTCACTTAGAGCACTTGGTTGTGTCTTGATGCAGCATGGTAGGGTAGTAGCATATGCTTCTTCAATTGAGGCCACATGAGTTGAACTATCCTATGCATGACCTGGAATTGGCTGCTGTCATCTTTGTTTTAAAAATTTGGAGGCATTACCTAATTGGAGAAAGTTTTCAGGTGTATACCGATCACTAGAGCATGAAGTATTTGTTCTCTCAGAAGGAGTTGAACACGAAACAACATCGATGGATAGAGTTGCTTAAATACTATGAATGTGAGATCCTATATCATCCGGGTAAGGCGAATAAGGTTGCAAATGCCCTGAGTAGAAAATCAATGATTGCTCAATTACAAGTTCATGAATGGCGTTTGTTAGAACAAGTGAGAGACTCCGACTTCAAGTTGGAAGTAAGCCGTTTGTCGAGTCTTATGACTACACTAAGGATTGAGCCGGAAATACAAGCGAGGATTAAGATCCTGCAGTATTCAAAAGATGCTTCAAGAAGGCTCAGCTAAGCGAAGAGTCGACTTCCAAGTAGCTGAGGATGGGATACTAAAATTTAGAGGACTGTTGGTTGTGCCTACCATGAAGGTTTAAGGAGGAGATTTTATTAGAAGCACATCGTAACGGTTATAGTATCCATCCTGAAAGTACAAAGATGTATCAGAATCTGAAGTAGCACTACTGGTGGAACGGCATGAAAGCGAATATAGCTAAGCATATGACTAAATGTTTGACCTATCAGTAGGTCAAGGCGTAGCACTGCAAGCCTGAAGAATTACTGCAGCCATTGGAAATCCCGGAGTAGAAATGGGAGCATATCACAATGGATTTTGTTATAAGTTTGCCAAGAAGCCAAAGAGGGCATGATTTAATCTGGTTTATAGTCGACAGTTTGACGAAATCGGCACATTTCATCCCAATGAGAAAGGACTTTGCTTTGGACAGATATGCATATTTGTACGTGAGGCATATTGTGAGACTTCATGGAGTGCCAGTGACGATCACTTCAGATCGTGATCCCAAGTTTATTGCCACGTTCTAGAAAAGTCTACAAACTGCATTAGGGACGAAGTTGCAGTTCAGTACAGCCTATCACCCATAGATAGATGGCCAGTCTAAAAGGACTATTTAGATTTTGGAGGACATGTTGAAGGCATGTATTCTGGATTTCAAAGGCAGTTGGGAGGAACAGTTGCATTTGGTGGAGTTTGCCTACAACAATAGTTATCAACAAAGCATTAAGATGGCGCCTTTCGAGACATTGTATGGTAGAACCTGTAGGAAGTCAGTTTGTTGGGATGAGGTTGGCGAAAGAAAGATTACAGGACCCAAGTTAGTAGAGCAGTCGATAGAGGCAATTAAAGTGATTAGAGATAGACTAAAGACACCTCAAAGCCATTAGAAAAGCCATGCCGATAGGAGGCGTAGGCCTTTGAAATTTCAGGTTGGAGATCATGTCTTTTGAAGGTGTCGCTTATGAGAGGGACATCTCGCTTTGGCAAGAAAGGAAATGTAAACCCAAGATATGTCGGATGGTTTGAAAGTTTGGAACGGATTGGAAATCGAGCCTATTGTCTTGCGTTGCCGCCGAGACTTGCTCAAGTGCATATCGTATTCCATGTATCAATGTTGAGGAAGTACGAGCCAGATCTCGCTCATGTGCTGAGTTACGAAGAGATCGAACTGGATGAGCGAGCTTCATACGTTGAGTGTCCAGTCAGGATTGTGGATAGAAAAGAACATGTGCTCCAGAACAAGACAGTCGCATTAGTCAAGGTGGTCTGGCAACACCATGGAACCGAAGGAGCCATCTAGGAGAACAAGGAAGTGATGAAGACTAGTTACCCTGACCTTTTTGCATAGTTTTGACTGTATTGTAATTTCGGGGACAAAATTTCCTAAGGTAGGGAGAGTTGTGACACCTGAAAATTTGCCTTCTGTAAATCGACCAAATTCGATAAAAAAAAGGAATGAAATTGAATTTCGGTCGATATGAAATTTTCAACTGTAAAAAATTCAAAGACGAATTTTGGACGATTCTCGAAATATCAGTCGGCTTAAATTAGGCTTCGCAACTCTTAGTCGTCACGAATTAGGATTGAAATCCTTGCGCCGAGCCTAGCCTGTGAAATTACCAAATTTACCCTTCGTTCAGTCCTAAAATGCCAAATGACCTTTTTGCCTCCCAAATAATGCACTAGAAGACGAGAAAATTTAAATTCAATGTAGGCCCCACCATTGGTAAATGTCTCACCCACTAGGCCCCCACCAACCGGTCAACCCCCAACCACCATTCTTCTCTCTCTCTCTCTCTCGTCTGCTCACCCCCTTACTGTTTGCCATGGAAAACCCCCTGCCCCACCAAAGCTCCTCCTCCTCTGTTCATCGCTGTTGCGCGACATCCACCCTTGAGGAGTTCCAACCATCCTCCACCACCTCGCCACCCTCGCTCGACCGTTGCACGCCGTCTGGAGCGCCGGAAACAGCCGCTGGAAGTCCCGACGTCCAACCTGCCTTGTTTCTGGCCCAAGGAGTCCCGGCCTTCGACTGCCCCTTCCGGCCACCACCAGCCCTTTCCTCGCCGTCCTCCGCCACTCTCACGACCCCCTCGATCGCCTCTCGTTACTCGTCACCGCCCAGACCCTCCGCAGAGAGCCGTTGGGATTGAGAACAAGCTCGGTGCCCTATTTCAGGCCCAAGACTGCTCCGCCGGCCTCTGCCGTTCTACAATCGCTAACCACCGCTCACCTCTGACCATCAACGACCGCCAGTGACCCCTTGTCGTCCCTCACAGCCATTGGAGTTTGATCATTAATCGTGGAACCCGAATCCACCCCGAAACCACTATCCCCTATTCTGCCAGAATATCTGCTCTACCCCCACTAGTTCTGTTCGAGCAGCGCCGCTGCCTTTGACCACCTCTATTCGTTGTCATCGGCCACCCACCGACTCCATAGGACCCTCGAGACCTCATGCCACCCTTTCCTCAACCTACCAGCCCGAGAAAACCCACAAAACAGCCCCCGACTCCACTATTCTTTGCCTATGACGCCGTCCATTGCCTATGGCCGCCCTTGTTTACCTCCTCAGCTGCTGGCTATAGCTGATTTTGGCCACCGGAGATCGCCTTAGTCATTGGCCATCTTTGTCGTGTGTTCCCCTAAGATGTGTGACTCCCCGTTGGGTTCGGAAAGCATCGAGGAGTCGAGAAACTTGGGAATTGAGTATGGGCCGAGACCTCGCCAAGGAGTTGCCAGATTTGTGGATTGTCTTCGTCGGTGTCGTGACTGCCCGAGCTACATCAATTAGTAAGTTAACCCCTAATCCTTATTTAGAGCGCTAATTACGTCTAGAATTAGCTAATTAGTCGACTAGGGTAATTAGTTAGAATAATCACTGTCGGTTTAGACAGAAATCGAGTTAGGATAAATGGTCGCGATTAATTATGCTAGTAGATTTAGTTAGGTCGTCTATGGCTGGTTGGTTGCTAGATTCGATTGATTAACTGTTTGGGTATCGATTGCCATTGTTTGATCGCGAGCGAGCGTCAGCTCAGAATCGATTGTTTGATCGCGAGCGAGCGTCAGCTCAGAACCGAGTCATTGATCGATAATTTAATAAAATTGAGATTAATCAATGTCGTTTGATTAATTGGATTGGTTAATCGATCATATTTTGACTGCTTGACTTATTGCGGTTGATTGATTGTGATGTGAAGTGATTGAATTTCTGAATATTTCATCATCCGTGTCAAGCGCAAGCCTAGTGGTGAGGGTGTGCATTCATATGACCTGTGTGGACTCAAATTGCATGATTTAGCATGAAAACAGCCTTAGGCTAAGTCTTTGAGCACGTTTATATGAGTATTCGGCCTAAATCAAAGATGACAAAATTGATTGATTGTTGGGTGTCATGTGTGATCATACAATGGAACGATGACATTCCTGACAAGATTGTACCGTGGCGATCGGGAAAATATGACTTGTCAAAAACACGTCATTCTGTGATGTCAGTTTGATAGATGCCGGTCGTAGCTTGTGACAGACCAAAGCCCTGAAAGCGATTCCTAGTGACTTTGTGCCGTGACGATCAACATCACACGGACTATTGGAAACAGTCATCGAAAGTGAGGGACGATGCCTGGCGCCGCCAAAAGAGTACCAACTGACTAGTGTACTTGGCATAACTAACCAATGTGTCCGGCTGATATGTCCTATCTCATTAAAAAAATGGACTACATGTGACGTCATGTATGTTGAGTGATGTGATGTTTGTCTTGATTGGGTTGTTTGACTGTCATGTCGTGTCTACATCGCATTATGTGTGGCTTCCTAGAGGGTAAGTTGCATGTGGTTGTATATCTGTTTTGGTTAACATGCCATGTCTGTTTGGTATGATATCTTGGGTGAATCAACGTCCTAACCGAGCTTAGGCATTACCTTCACTGAGATTTATTTCTCACCTCGTCGTTGGATAACTTTTTCAGGTCACAAGTGACGGAGCCTCATGGACACTAAGGCATGTCTTTTTGGACTAACCCTTTTGGAGTATATATGAAGTTAATCCTACCGACTATTGTCTCTTTTGAGGTCCTAGAAAGCCGTTCCGAAGAATGGGGTTGTGTGTTGTTAGCTCTGTATGGTTAATTAGTATCTACTTTACATGAGGATTTAAGTTGTCTTTTGATGAATTGATTAAATGAATGTACTTTCTAATTTATCCCACATTGATCTTGTTGTTTGGGAGTTTGGCAAGTTCAGCATGCGCATTTCGATTATAGGTCGATAGCGAGCCTACGACGCTATCCTTCGTGACCTAAAGGTGTTAAGGTAGGGATACCACGTGCTCGAAAATCGAAGCGTGACACCGGGGATTGGGGATCGAGATGGGGCTAGAGGACCGAGGAAAAAGGTTGGGTCAGGGGCTAAGACTAGGGTCTGGATTAGGGTCGGGGCCGGCCACTAGGGCCGAGGCCAGCGTCCGGCAATCAGGGCCGGGGCTAGGATCGGCAATTGGTGCCAGGGCCAGAGCCAAGGAAGGGGTCAGGGACCAAAATAAGGATCGAGATCGGGGCTGTCGTCGGGGGATGGGGTAGGCGACTGGGACCAAGAATCGGGATCGAGGTTGGGGCCCGGGTCGGGGAATGTGACTGCGATCAAGTCTGAGGCCGGGGTAGGGACCAAGGCCGGAGATCGAGACTAGGCTGGGGACCGAGACCAAGATCGATGATCGAGACCCAGAACCGATATCGAGATCGGGGACCGCGATAGGGGATCGGGACAAGGACCGAGGACCCGAGCCAAGGTTTGGTACCACGAATGAAACCACACAGGGGTCGAGGCCGGCAACCGACAATCGGGATCGGCGATCAGGGCCGAGGCTGAGGTCTAGGACTCGTGTCGGTGCCAGGGTCGATAACCTGGGCCGGGGCGACGATCGAGATCGGGATCGGTGCTGGGGATTGGGGATCAAGGTCGGGGATCAAGGCCGAGGAACGGGAATTAAGCTAGGCCTGGCAAATTGGGTTGGGGAAAGGGACGACGCCAGGGGACCGAGATCAATGCCCGAGGCCGTGGACTGGGGATAGGGCTAAAGGCCAGTTCCGAGGACGAGGGTCGTTGTAGAGGCTGAGGTCAGGGCTATGGCTGTAGTCGAGGCCAACGAGAGCACCAGGGTCCAGGACTGAGTCCGGTAGCCTGGAGCCGGAACAAGGGCTGGGGGCCATGACCGGGGCCGAGGCATAGGATTGGGACCGAGATCCGTGACCTGTGCCGGGGTCGAGGGCGGGGACCGAGATCAAGGCCCTAGGATCGAGGCAGGGGCTGAGGGCCATGATCGAGGCTCACGACCAAGGCCAAGGCCGAGGATTGGAATTGAGGCCGGCAACAGGTGTCGGGTCTTCGAGGCCAGGGATCAAGGCCAAGACCAAGGCTGGGACCTAGGCCGATGCTGGTGTCGGTCAGGGACCGTGGTCGGAGCCTAGCATAGGGATCGGGGATGGCGACCGGGGCTAAGGCCAATCCAGAACTAGGGTCGGGGCTGGTGATCATGACTGGGGCCTGTGCCGGGACCAGGACCAGGATCGAGGCTAGGGCCCTTTCGAGAGATGGGCCGGGACTCATCCGGAACCTGCTACCGAGGTCAGTCCTGATCGCTTAAAAAATTTTATGAGATTTTTTATTGTATGTAATATTTTAGTAATATTATTTTCTTAAAATATAATTATGTTTTGATAATATAGGTCAAAATGGGTCAGGTTGGGTCGGGTGTGGGTCTGTCGCAGGTCGGATCGAGTATGAGTCATTCAATATGGGTCGATATGGATCAAATGGGTCAATATGAATGGGACCATATTCGACCCGGCCCAAAACCGACCCTATCCAAAGCCGACCGATCATTCGACACCTCTAATCATGGGATCTAGGATTCCAAATGAAAGGGATTTTCTTTTTCGTCCGAGATAAGATAAGTTGGCAATTTAAAAGATTTAATAAATACTAATGATATAGTCAAATAAGAGATAATAACGCAAAATTATCTCGATAAGATATTTGATAACTTTAAAAATCAGATAATCATTTGTGACTTGGTTATGCAAAACTAGTTGGTAACTTAATTGGAGAAAGCAGTTAGTTGGTAATTTCTAATTAAAAAAAGTTAGTAAGCTTAATGGGTTGGTATATAAATAAGACAAATTAAAGTCTGAAATTAAATAGAACCGCAGATAAATATAGAAAATAAATCAAATAAGTGTTCTTAAGCAACTAAAATGAGAGCAGAGCTTTCACACAAATAATGGTTCATAAATTCATTTGACAAATGACAAAGTCAAGGCATTTGTAAAAAAAAAATGGTAATAAAAACAACGGTTGATATATTTAAAAAAAAAAAGTCAAAATAAATGCTGGTATTCACATAAGAGTTTATAATTCAAAACTAATTTGTAATATAATCAGAAAGTCAATTATTCAATTTAATCAACTAAAGATTGGAAAATTAATATGAGAATTCATAAGTCTAAGGCCTTAGCAAGAAAGACAAAAGAAAACTAACCAGAAAGAGAGAACAGCAGAGAAAGAACAGAGATAGTTACATTCAAATGGAAAACAAGTATTGCGTCCAGAATGAATAAATCTCTCAGAACAGTTTTTAGATATGGTACTGACAAGTGACAATCAAATGCATTTCTGTAGATGGTGATCGGCAATCGTCACGGTGGTGGCGAAAGTCTAGATAGCACTGAGGAAGGAAGTAGGACAAGGAGGTATCGGAATGTCCACCGTGCCCTCCAGCATCAGGAGCACCTTCCTCATCGAAGGACGGAGCGACGGCTCTTCGAGGATGCACCAAAGAGCCACTTTAACCATTCTCTCCAAATGTCTTCGGTCGATCAATTCGTCGTTGACTAGCCTCTCTAGCTCGTTAGCCTGGAAACAGCTGTAGACCCATTCTTCGAGAACGGCTTCATCATCGGGAAGGCTCCAATCCACGCTTCTTCGGCAGCAGATGATCTCCAGCAGCACGATGCCAAAGCTGTAAACGTCTGCTTTCACCGTCACTGGCAAATTCCTGTGCCACTCTGGCGCAACGTAACCTCTTGTTCCTCTAATCCTCGTCATGGTGTTGGTTTGATCTGGCTTCAGCAGCTTCGACAACCCGAAATCGGATATTTTGGCTTGCCTATATTCGTCGATCAGTATGTTCTGTGGCTTGATATCGCAGTGAATGATCTGGGTTTCGCACTCTTCGTGTAGATAGAGGAGGCCTCTGGCTATGTTCCGAGCGATTCCCATTTTTTCATCCCAGCAAGGTTGTTTTTCGGGCATGAAGAGTAGATCCGCGAGCGACCCATTGCTCATGTACTCGTACACCAAAAGCCTGTCGGCGCCATCAAGGCAATAGCCAAGCAATTGGACGAGACTCCGGTGATGAGTCCTCCCGATGATTTTCACCTCTGTTTGGAATTCGCTTTCACCATCCGATGAGACCTTCTCTAGTTTCTTAACAGCTACATCCTCGAGGCTATTCAACAGCGTACCTTTATACACTGTCCCGAACGCTCCCTTGCCAATCTCTTGGGCGAAATCTTTGGTTACTTTCTTCAGCTCTTCGTAAGTAAATGATCTCGGGGAAATATTCTCTATCATTCTGCTACTTCCCTCCTTGGGAAGTACTTCATATAGCCGAACCCGGTACCTGTAAACAATGAATCCCGACACTGCCAGCGTAACTAATGCGAAAGCAGTAGAAGATGCGATTGCAACTAGAATGTCTCTCCGAGAAGGTCTCTTCTTGCCCTCCGGCTTGAAGCCGTTGGTCCCATTATCTTTAGATCCATTCCCTCCTACCTTGATGGAGAGTACATTCGCATTGCTGTTGTCTCTCCTGCCATATCTCAGCGGAAGCCTCAGCTTTCTGCAGTGTGGCTCAACGTACATCACGGCTTCGCAATTGCAATCCTGCAAGCATGCGTTTTGACAATCTTCGTTGGTCGGAAAAGTAAGAACGGCATACGCAGTATCCTCCCATACGGTGTTAGTGATCGCTGGAATAGTGAACGCAGTGGCCGCGTCCATTCTCGTGCAGCTCTCTGCACTGAAGTTCCTCTCGCACCCGGATGTCCAGTTCCCCTGGTTCACAGATACGAATCCTGGAAGACACTTGCACTCGGCAATTTGGTCGTTCAGGGCACAGAACCCGTTGAGCCCGCATAAGCCCAGGGGGCTACAATTGTCCTCAGAAGACTGCCATATTACGGACAAATCGGCATTCTGGGTCGCGTTATATGAGTACAGTCGGAAAATCCCATCTACGTCGATTCTCATAAGGTAGAACATCCCTTCCTTAGGAGCTCCTCTATTTGTGGTGATATTCTTTACATATTCACCTGTTGTGTTCAACAGGTAGAGATAACCGTCAGTATCTAGGTATAGTGTCACATTGTCACCGGCTCGGCTGGTGCCGGATGCCCAGTAAGCGTACGTGCCCGTGTCTGGAGTATCTACAGGATACTGCACGAGGTTTCCATCCGTTTGCATGTTGAGGCGAAAGATCCCGGTTGATTGGTCACTCTCGGAAGCGCTCGAGAACAACTGTTGGCCTGCTGATAAATGCTGGCCTGCCAAGAGGGTATCAGTCCGGAAATCAAAAGTCTGCCATGTCACATCCCCCCTCGAGTTATACAGAACGAAATTGCCTGTGTCGAGCATAGAAGCTGAGACCGAAGTCTCTGCAGGAATGGCGACTGACCTCTCTTGCGCTTCTGCAGACTGCAGGACAAGTCTCCCGTCACTGGTGAAGCGCAGGGTGGAATTTATTGGGACCGGAGGATTGTCTCGGTTAGCGGTCCAGACTGGGGTATTACGCGGAGTTCGTGGAAGGAAAACGCCGACCGCATAACCGTGGCCTTGCTGATAGAACCCGAATGCGAAGACACCGGAAGGCGAGAGCCAGGAGGAGTTGGTGGTGGTGTTGGGTGTGAGAGAAGCACCGAGGCTTATGTTGTTCTGTGTCTGTGCAGTCGCGGTTGTGAAGACGAATGCAAGTGAGAGAAGAAAGGGAAGCGTAGCAGCCGCAGGAATGAAGTGCCTGTACCGAAGGGCAGAAGTAGCCATTACAGCAAGCTGAGTTCTACTTCTAACGCTACGGAACTTGTTTTGGTGGTGGGAAGAATCAGCCCTTTGGTCCATCCTTTATAGAGCTACGTCAGCTTCTACCGCAGAGAGAATTGACTCTTCGAGTCTTCTCCAACGTAAGCATAAATCTCGACTCTCGAGACAAGGACGTTCAAATACCGTGTTCCGAGGGGGAAAAAAGGTCCAGGGATTAGAGAAACTTCGTGCGATCTCAGTCGAAAATGTCATAGCGAGACCACCTTTGATGTTATGCCTAACATTATACTATTATTTTATCACATTGTTATGCTAGCATAACCCTTTCATAAACTAGCGTACCGACTTCTTATTATGATTTGAACCAATCATATTGGGTCTTCACGCGTTTCTCACATCTTAAAAATGTAAATAGCTTGATCCAATTTTGCTAGCATTATTTTCGGCCACACAAAGAAATAACAATTAATTAAAAATTATTGTGGAGTCTATTACGCATGAAATCACTTATCACAGGGAAATCACTTGTGGTAGGGAAGTTGATTTTTCATTTGCAGAAGTTGAATTTTCAATTTCTGCTTCATAAGATGATGTCTAATAGAGAAACACACTTGATAACGATTAAAAAAGATAATATTTGAAACATTATTAAAATTTGTTCGCGTTGGCGATCGACGGCGACCGGCCTAGGCCGGGCGGCGATGGTTGGCCGCCGCGAGAATGAGTTCCGGAATCGGAGAAGTAAAAAAATTTTACTTCTTGAAGTTGGCCAAAAATCTTGCCAGAAATAGAAAATCCTACAATAAGTCAATTTTTTTACCAAACGCATTTTTGCTTCGGATAGGATTTTACCAAACGAATTTCCCTGTCAGATCGACTTCTGGCAGGGAAATGAAAATTTTGAAGTGACTTCATGTGCGTTCTTAGTGGCTCACAACCTACTTTTATTCCCACAGTTATCAATCTAAGATTTTTGCACGAGTATTTGTTTCTTAAGAATAAATAGTTTGAGAAAGTTCAATTGTCCAAAATTCTATATTCTCTATCTATATTAGATAGACCTGTATTCGAATATATTTTTGGATTTGAATGTTTTTCAAATCCTCCAAAGCCTAAATAACTCAATTTTCTTTCATGAACTATTTGAGTTGAAGAATTCATTCAATCCAAAACTTGAGATAATGGGTGTAATCTTTGCACGTGAAAAAAGTGAAGGGGTCCACCCCACACCACTCCTCTTTCGAGACTCCCATGTGGAAGGGCTAGTTACTGGTTCGAATTTGATAAAAATTTATATTATGGGGCAATTAATTGGAATTTTTTCTTATCAAAGAACTTAGGAAAAAAATTAGAAACTTACAAAAGAAAAATCTTTTTTAGTTACACAGGTTTTAAAAGAATAACTTATTCTTTTTCACAGCATGAAGGGTCGAAATAAAAATAATGTTATGCTAGCAAATGGGTAACTCTTAATTTCAGGTACATATTTTTCATGGTAAAGAGAAATATATTAGGTCTTGTTTTAGCTTTGACCAACAAGTTGTTGTTGTTGTTGTTGTTATTTTTTATTTTTTTTTGGTCAAAACCACACTCCGCGTGGGGGTCACCTAAACTTACCTTAAAAAAACTAAGTAGGGGGATCCGGGTCCATTCACTCCTGTCAATTTTAGCTGTGGGGCCTACTTTTCGAGGAATCTTTCCAAAGCATTTGTGAATAATCCGAGGAAGCTTCTTCTACGGTTGACCCGTTCTGCACGAGAAAGTCAGTACCTCTTGCGAGAACTTTCCTTGCGGAAAATTGGCCTATCTACATTGACCGGCTTGATGATGTCGTTTGAGATGCAACATGGTGAATGGCGCTGGAAATTATTGGCTTAGCTACATCTAGAAGATATTTTGTCGTGTGATTAGTCAAATCGTTCTGCTCCTGCTCATGGCAGCCTATAACACTAAATTTGGCCCCAGTTGCCTTCTCAGCACGTGGATGAGTTGACTCGAGATGTGGACATCTCTACCTTGGTCCACGTCCATCGCTTTCATTTGAATTGTAATTATCGAATCCCACGGTCGAGTCCAACTCCGATTGAAATCACATCCTGTATAAATTTATTTGAATCTTGGCACGAATTTTGCTGGAATTTAATCGATGTTGAAGTCTGAGAACACGAGATGAATTGTCGGAATTTAATCAACGACCAGGCACCCAGAAACTTTAATAAAGATGCGCGTCAAAATTCAACCGAACAAACAGATCTAGAAATTACAATAAATAGATATGGCGGTATTTAATCGACAATGTAAATCTAGAAACTACAATGATAGTTGCAAGAATAGAAAGATAATTAACAGCTAACATGTTTCTTAAGACGAACACCAGTATTTACAGTGTTCGTAACATAACTGGTTATGAGCAGTTTTTCCGCAATTTCGGTCATATTTAATCTTGTCCAATGTGGTTACGCAACCACGGTGTTACCTCCAAGCAGTTGTTCCCTTAAAATGGCACTTTCATCTCTTGCGCTGGCTTGTTATTGAATTGTCTCCATTTATTCCTCCACGATTTCCTAGACTTCATTTCTTAGGATTTGGATCATTTGATACTGGGGTTTTCATGATATGCTTCCAAATGAAAATAGATGGTCTGATTTGAGAGAGGATTGAGATTCAAAATTTTTCAAACCCCAAAAAAATTACCGTCCAATTTTTTTCCCTACCCCTCGACAATTAACGTGACGCGATCTTGACCGTCTATTTTCATTTGGACGGCTTGATTCAAGTAATGGTAAGCATGTTACGGCTTAATTCAAGTAATGGTAAGCATGTTACGAAAATCCCAATATCAGGTGTCTCGTTTCCTGACCTGCCAGTGATTTCAACTCTAAATAACATAACTGAATCGAATATTCAGTCTCACTTGGTGTCTTAGCTGATAATGTGTTGATCCCTTTTGATCGGCGGCTCGCTGACCAACTCTCGTGATAATCGCCAACGATACGCCATTGTGTATCGACAGCAATCCATGGTTATCAATGTATACCAATGTCGAACACAAATCTTACGGTCATCGGCAATAGCTGATGTGGCTGTATTGATAATCCCTCATCTTTAAATTACGTGTCTATTCTTGTCAATGACCTGATAACCTTTTTTTTTTTTTTTTGTGCAAACACATGTATTCCCTATTTCTTTCGTATCCTCCATAGAAGTGATTATTGAGATCCAAATTCCCTCCTCTTTTCATGTGGTAAGAATTTACCAATTATCATCTTTGCGAACGAGCAACACACGACACGACACACGACTCGATATACTGACACATTGTTTTTAAAAAAATCGATAATTTTGACGCGCGTGCGCGCACACACATGCATATATATGTTATAAATTTTAGCATGCATATATATGGGATAAAATTTAACATATATATATATATATATATATATATATATATCATCTCGTAATAATTCCAAGTCTCCAAATACCGAGATAAATATCTTGCTCCATCTCTATTCAAACCTATGATGAAGATTCTTTTTCGTGACTTCCCGGAACGAAGCGGACTTTCTTTTCTTTCCTGCTATAACTCGAATTCCTCGTTGGTCCCAAAAATTTCCTTCTTTTGGCATTTTTTTTAGTCCTAATTCCTAATTTGTGGTCATTTTAGGATGATTATGGACTTGACCAAATCCTACGCTGCCGCGGGCTTACTCCAGGAAATTTAATCAAGCTCAAGACCTCTCCACTTATGTCCACTCAGCACCGGTCTAATTAAAAATGTAATTCATGTAGGCTTATTACTATTAAAGTGATCACAATACGCAAATGCAAGTTAATAGTAATATCGTTTAGGGTTGAGGTTGACTCTTAATTTTTTATACAACAAACGCTTAAATGTTATTTGTCAAAATTTAGATGCTGACAACAACAAGGATGCCATTTTCACCCATAAACCTCGTGCATTTAGCATTTGATTTATGGAGGGATCCACACAAAGCAAACTTTCCTTTTTAATCTAAAGCAACACCTTTTTGATAGTACAAATATATAGGGAAATTGCTAAAACTTGACAAGAAAATACAATTCGTAAATTTTTTTAAAAAATGCAATCAAGTCCTAAAACTTGTCAAATTAGTGCAGTCAAGTCCTTTTATTAACTCTATCCAACTTGACTAACGAAAAACGCTGACATGACTCTCTGGATTATTTTTTCTCTCTTATATGGCATTGACATAGCTAAAACATGAAGGACATAGTCAAAACGGAGTCTTTTTGTTTCAAATATGATTTTTTAAAACTAAATATTAATTGAATTCGATTAAACATAATCAAAGTTTTTATAGTTAAAAAAATGCAATAGAGGGCAAGGTTTGATCAGTGTTGTCAAGCCTTGGCTAGTTGCCAGTGACCCTAGCTGACCGCGGGCAAGGGCTATGACCCTCGCCCAAGATCTCGGCGAGGGCTATAGGCCCTCCTCTATGACCGACAAGATTTGTCGGCTACAAGCTGGGGCTCGAAAACACTGCCAACCCTCGCCTCGCCATCGTCGGCCCTTTCTTGCAAAGGTTGGGGGGGGGGGGCAACGGCAAGGGCTATAGGGCCTCGTCGATTTCACACTATTTCCTATCCCTTTCTACAAATTTTGATTATTGTTAATCTAATTTAAATAAAAATAGTGTACCAATTAGATTTTAACTCAAATGACGTCATTTTGGCTTTGTCTTTCATGTTTTAGCCACGTCAGCACCAAGCAGTAAAAAAAATCCACGTTGGCATTTTTCGTTAGCCAAATTGGACAAAGTTAATGGAAGGATTTTTTTATTAAGAACAGAAAGATTCGATTGCATCAATTTTAAAAGTTTTAGGACTCGATCGATGATCGCATTTTTTGAAAATTTTAGGACTCAATTGAAAATTCGTGAAAAAATTTAAGGCATTTAGTATACTTATCCCAAGTATATAAGCGCACACATGGACCGAGTGTGCGTAAGGAAATTAATAGAGAAAGGTGATATCAAAAGGAGAAGAGTAAAGCTGGTGTCCTCACGTAACAAAGCAAAATCCGAACGTCTCTTGTGATGCTAATGAAAGTTGACCACCTAAAACGGTATCCGTCGGTGGCTCTGAGCATATGACTTCCTGGATAGTGTCGGAAAGAACAAAGTTCCCCGAAGCATGGGGTTAAGTACACCTCAAGTATCATAAGTTACGTACGGCTCTCACTTTAGTATCAAAACTTTCAAATTGATCACTTTAGTGCTAAGTTCTTATAAGTTCAATCATTTCAGTGCCAAAACTTTCAAATCGATCACTTGAGTGTTAAGTTTTTGTAACTTCGATCACTTAAGTGCCAACTTCTTTTAAAAATGATTACTTCTGTGCCAAGTCCAATGAGCGACGTCCGCTTAAATAATAATAATAAAATCGTGTCGGACTTTGGGCGAGCCACGTTAGCTTAAATCAGAGTTGGCACTAAAGTGATCGTTTTTAAAAAAAGTTGACACTTAAGTGATCGAAGTTTCAAAAACTTTAGCACTAAATTGATCAATTTG
Source organism: Rhodomyrtus tomentosa (assembly GCA_028455895.1). Lineage (NCBI taxonomy): Eukaryota > Viridiplantae > Streptophyta > Magnoliopsida > Myrtales > Myrtaceae > Rhodomyrtus > Rhodomyrtus tomentosa. Next base: position 48,219,533 of record JAPCWY010000005.1, read on the forward strand.
AAAATTTTGACACTTAAGGTGTACTTAAGCTCCGAATCGAGCATTGAAGCGAAGCGGCCGTATCGCTAGGAATGGAGACATAGGTATCATGTGCTTGTGCTGAATACTAAATGAGTCTGCCACTACTGTCGAAACCACAGTGGAATTGCTTGGAAGCGGAGGGTTATCTTGACCATTGTTTTATTTGGAGTCCCCAGAAAGAAGACTCCCACGTAATAACTATTTGTTGAAAATCTCGAAAGAATTTTCGTAACCCAAGTTTATTTTGGATTAAGAGTCTTGCAATTATTATCTAGAAAATAGGAAGAGTCTTAGAAGTTATTATATAGGGAACTATGTTTATTTATTGTTGCTTGTTTTCAAGATAGTTTTAATTGTTCTAATTATCTAAAGAGTCTATAAATACTACGTAATCCTTCTTCGATTATAATGAACAACAATTCCAAATTTCCTTCTTCCAACATTTGGTATCAGAGCTACGCCTCTCTGATTTCCAACATCCTCTCTAATTTCTAACATTTGGTATCAAAGCCAGTTTGACTAAGTTTTGTGAATTTGGCTTAGAAAAATCTTGAGTTATATGGCTTCTGTGAATAATACCTGGATGTTCTAACCTCAACTCCCAAGGTTTGAATGGAAGAATTGTGGAGTGTTTGAACTCCTTCAGTTCAGCATCTTCGCGTTTTTGGGTGTATTGCTTATGCCCATGTGCCCAAAGAGCTTCACAAGAAGCTTGATGAGAAGAGTGAGAAGTGCATCTTCCTTGATTATAGCAATGATACCAAGGATTATCGATTGTACAATCTGGTAACGAAGAAGGTTGTTATCAGTCGAGATGTTACCTTCGACGAGGAAGGTGAGTGGACTTGAAATACAAAAGAAAAGAAGCGGTTTCACTTTTCCCAAGATGATGGTTGGGTTTGTGCTATGGATGATAAGATATATTCGATCGAGAAAAATGATACGAGGAAACTCACATCTCTTCCGTAAGGCAAGAAGTTCATCGGTGTGAAATGGGTTTATAAGACCAACTATAAGCCTAATGGTGATATCGAACAGTTGAAAGCTCATCTTGTAGTCAAGGGTAGAAATACAAAAGAGAAGAAGCGGTTTCACTTTTCCCAAGATGATGGTTGGGTGCGTGCTATGGATGATAAGATATATGCGATCGAGAATGATACGAGGGAACTCACATCTCTTCCGTAAGGCAAGAAGTTCATCGATGTGAAATGGGTTTATAAGACCAACTATAAGCCTAATGGTGATGTCGAACGGTTGAAAGCTCATCTTGTAGTCAAGGGTTACAAACAAAAACCCGAGGTTGACTATTTTGAGGTTTTTGCTCCGGTTGCAAGAATGGATATTATTCTCATGATCTTTGCTTTGGCTGCTCATAGATGTGGAAAATAAAGCAAATGGATGTCAAGCCCGCGTTTCTCAATGGCGTACTTGAGAAGGAGGTGTATGTGGATCAATCCGGGGGTATGTCAAGAAAGGACAATAGGGTTTTGTCTACAAATTGAAGAAAGCTCTTTACGGTCTCAAGCAAGCACCACGAGCATGGTATACCATAATTGATTCTTATTTCATGAATCATGGTTTTATCCGATGTCCTTATGAGCATACTTTATATGTGAAGATTGGCTTAAACGGTGAGATGCTTATTGTTTGCTTATATGTCGATGATCTCATATTTACTGAAAATTGCTAAGTAATGATTTCTGACTTCAGGGAGGTCATGACTCGTGAGTTTGAAATGGCGAACATGGGTCTCCTGTATTATTTCCCGACCTTGAGGTTACACAATCGGAGTATGGTATTTTCATTTGTCAACAAAAGTATGCCAAGGATATTCTTGAGCGTTTCAAGATGGCTACTTGTAAATCAATTAGTACTCCAATGGAGGAAAGATTGAAGTTGACAAAAGAAGGAAGTGGTTCCGAAGTCGATCTCATGTATTTCAAGAGATTAGTCGGGAGCCTGCGATATTTGACTTCTACTCGGTCAAATCTTGTTTATAGTGTTGGGATGGTAAGTAGATTTATGGAGACTCCTAAACAATCATACTTGCAAGCTGCAAAAAGAATTCTACGATACATTAAAGGTACTGTGTATGATGGTATCACTTTTTCTAATGATTTTCAGCTTGTGGAATATACAGACAGTGATTAGGGAGGCGATATCGGATAAAGCAAAAGTATTTCCGATTATGTTTTCTCTTTAGGAAATGGAATTTTTTCTTGGTCCTCGAAGATGCAACAGGTGGTTGCTTTGTCTAGTGCGGAAGCGGAATACATAGCAATGGCTTATTGTGCTACTCAAGCAGTTTGGCTACATTTGATGCTTGCTAAGTTACGTCATAAGCAGGAGCATTCAATAGTGATTAATTGTGATAACAAATTAGAAATTACCCTTGCAAAGAATCCAGTCTTTCATGGAAGAAGCAAGCATCATAAAGTATCACTTCATTCGAGATCTAGTAAAGTCCGAGAAGATTGTGCTACAGTATTGCAAGTGGAAAACCGAGTGGCTGACATGTTCACTAAGCCGTTAAAGACGTACTCCTTCCTTGAATTGAAGAGAATGATCAGAGTGGTCAAGATGAGCTCGGTTTAAGAGAGACTATTGAAAATCTCAAAATACTTTTCGTAACCAAGTTCATCTTGGATTAAGAGTCTTGCAATTATTATCTAGAAAATAGGAAAGTCCTAAAAGTTGTTATTTAGGGAACTATGTTTATTTATTGTTGATTGTTTTCAAAATAGCTTTAATTGTTCTAGTAAAGAGTCTATAAATACTATGTAATCCTTCTTCGATTATAATAAACAGCTATTTCAAATTTCTTTCTTCTAACATTTGATATCACGCTGCGCGTCTCTGATTTCCAACACTATTGCCTCTCTGGTAGAATCCAAACGCAGAAACACCGGACGGCGAGAGCCACGAGGATTTGGAGATGGGCATGAGAGCGCCTGTAAGGCGGATTTTTTTTCTGTCCTAGGAAAGCTTCTGTCATGAATAGGAATCCCAATGGGAGGAGAGACATGGAGCAGCCATGACAGGAGAGCGAGAGACTAGAGTGCTTGTGTTGGGAAATGGACGTTCTGTCACAGAACTTCTGTGTACTCAGGCCTGTGTTGTGAAGAATCGGCTCGTGTGTGTGCCTTATAGAGCTCAGCATCCGAATGCAAATATGTTTTCTCTGTTAATTACCAGACCAGAGGCAGAGAGAATTGACTCCAAGAAAATAATTCCACTTCAATAGAGAGAGGGGCACAATGGAGCTACCTTATTTTCCCTTCTCATGGCAAAGTGTGGTAAGATTGATTGACAGCTGCCGTCGAAGGCTTTGCATCCCTCGTCCAGTGCCCTGGGAGCTTCGCGACCCTCACCAGCTTTAGCACGCCGGCCGGTGGAAATTAAGAAACATAAAGAAAAGAAAAAATACAAAAATTAAGAATAAGAAATTGAAAAACAGAGAAATATCAAAATACTTTTAAAAATTGTCCGCTTGGGCACCGGTGCGCCACATTAGCGGCAGCTAGCCTAATGAACTAAATTGACACAAATGCAAAAAATGTATAACTCAATTGACAAAAAAAATAAGATTTAATACTGAATTAACACAATTATAATAAATTTAAGACTTTTTTAGTAATCCACTATAAATCCTCCAACAAATTTTGCATGTGAAATTGTTAAAGCTAAGTAAGATGTGATATAGGAATCGTGCATGTCTCTCACTTCCATCCCCGCTCAATATCAAGCCCAACTTAATAATAACGAGCAGCATGAATAGAAACCCACCCACCTTGCTACCAAATTTTGAAAATAGGTCTACCACCACCCCGAGGGTACCATACCCTTGGTACTTGGGCAATTCAAAAGTCGCTTTGCTTTCAATATCATTGAATTGGTGCTCTTTGAAATTGTTCAGTCGGCATTACTCCCTCCATAAAAGGGATATTGTCACTTTCCCCATGTAAAGTTTCGGCCGTAACCACATCATGATCTTTTTCTTATATACGATACAACTAGACGCACCCCTCTCGTTGTGCCTGCTCTGAATTCGAACTCAAAATTTAAGTACCCGTGTAGGAAAATCACTTGAAACTCAATATGCAACTTAACTTTCCAGCAACGACCTTTCCGATTGAGGATGAGTGTTTTCCCGTCCTCGTGCTCTATCACTAAAGATTATCCCAATTCCTTTAATTTTCAGTCTTCGGATAAACCATGGGTTAACATCTTCTATGCAATCAAAAGATGGATTTAGAAGTGCCAACACTTTCAACTCATGCTTATTTTATAATAAGCGAATGGTTCGCCAATAAGAGTTTCCTGCCCTAGCCCACATAGCTGCATTTCGTTCGGCTTTCCCAGGGGGCTTTGGAGGACTTGGGGGAAGATTAAGGGCGTTTGACAAACTTTTTTGGCACCCACTTGCCCAAATGGTGGGCTTGGCAAAGCTGAAAGACTTTCGGCATTCTTAGAAGGCTATTTCCAAGGATTAATAATTTCATTTTTTTTTCTTCCAAAACAACTCTCATCAATTTTTTTTTTGTTTTTTCGATTTTGCCCTCAGTACAACTGTTCATCTTCTCCACCTAAGTCACTGGTGAAGCTCTGCCGATAGTTGCACAAGGCCGATCGACGCTGTTGACGGTCAAGAAACCTCGGTTTGGGAAGGATAGGCGATATTCGCCGTGGTCACACGACCTTCTTGTGGGGTCAATTGGGGTGGCCGCAGGCGCCGGGTGGTTGAGGTCGTGCGACCTTAGAGGATGGCCAACGACGTTAGGTCTAGCTCGCTGTGGGTTTCACATTCCTGGAAAGTGACTCAGCATGAAAGCAAACACGCAACCAATAAAAGAGTATCACAAATAAAAATAACAAGGTTATACGATTTCTGGGGATAACATTTTTGGCCTTTTTTTTTTCCTTTTGGTCAGAAACATTTCTTTAATGCATACACAGACAACTTAAAAAGAAAAAAAGAGACTTGACTTAAAAGACTTGTTGGAAGTTGGAACGGGTCACTCCAAAAGAGCCACTGCCCAAATCTGGCGATGCCAAATGTCATCATCGCCCAGCCATGGAGACAAAGAGCAATGAGAAGGAACGAGCGAGCGGGAACACGAGAGAGCAGAGCAATGGCTAGCTTGGGAATGAGACAAGATTGGACAGATTCGAAATGGAGGAACAAATGGACAACATCGACGCCATGGTTGGACGACGGCTTCGCCAGTGACCCAAATCTAGCGTTGCCATCGTGGCTGGGCGAGCTCGGCCACATCCAGATCTTGGGAGGACGAGCCTCACCGAGCAGTGCTGACGCCAACATTAGTGGCCTGCTGGTCCTCTGCTCAAGCCATGGCCTAAGGAAGAAGAATCGAAAAAAATAAAAAAAAAAATAAAAGAGAGAAAAAATTGAAAAAATATCAAATATTATTTAAAAAAAAATCGACAATGCCACATCAATGTCAACCGGTCCAAGTTGATCGGATAGACTGAATTGACACAAATACAAAAGGTTTGGGATTGGATTGGCAAAATTGCAATAGGTTTAGGACTTTTTTGACAATTTTTCTCACAAGATAGAGGAAAATTTATCACAAAATTTCTTAATTGTTTGCGTACGTGTCAATTTAATTATAAATTTTTATGGCAATTTAGTCTTAAATCTTTGTATACTACCAATTCAATCTTCTCGACGGATTTTGGACAGAAATGCGTGGCACGATCCCGAGCCTCACGACCGGCTAGAGACGAGGCCTAGTGAAGCTCGCCTCTGCCACGGCAAGGGTCGTTCAATGATGGGAAGGCCTTCGAATTCGTTTTCGTCCCAGAAATCAAAGCCCGAGGAAAAGGGATTCGTAGGATCCTGAGAGGGAGTTTGTCACGCCCCGCGCCCCATCGCGAGCACGCAATCATCCCTGCAAGCAAAACCACAACAATCTCTCGGCGGTCCCAAGGATCCACTTATATATAAAGGAAGATCGAGAGATGAAATAATTTACATTAAGCACACGGAAGCGTTTCCCAACAACTCCCCGTACCACATGAATATATATATATATATATATATATATATATATATATATATATATCCCAAGACTAAGCAGGACTGGATAGCATCAAAAGGTCGTACAGCAACATCAATTGGTCACGTCTACTACAGACCGCTATACACCAAGGCGACGGGTAAACATGTCAAAAGATGTCCACAAAATTCACTAGGGAAAGGGGATCAGGTCGCCAGTCAAAAAGTCAGGTCATCATCCGAAGTTGCCTAGGAAGAACTGCTGGAATCTCCGGTGTCCTCGCTCTCCTCTGACGGCTCGTACTCGGAGAAAATCTCTGATGGAACCTCCACAGAATCTTCCATGGTCGCTTCCTGCGACTGCTCAGCCCGGTCTCCCTCCACGGTCGCCTCCTGGTCCAGCTCGGATGGATCTCTCTCGGACGGCTCCCCACGATGACCTCATCCTCTGGCGATGGCACGGGAAACTCAGCTGTCGGCGTCCGCTCCGAGCCGTTCCTCGAACCAACCACTGAGCCCTCGGGAAACTCCTGGTCTGCTATCGTCTGACACCAAGGAGGTATGACACCCTCTGGAACCTCATGGGGCTTCAGCGGCCCGACCTTCCTATCCTCGTCCTATCTAAACCAAGCCTCAAACCGATGAGGCTTCCAGTCAGGTTCGCCCTCATCTACCCAAACTACTGTACATTTCCTTATGTATATATTACCCTGCCTATCGGGGAACTCATCGTAATACGCCGTCATCTCCTGCGGGTCCCCGAATCTGATAGGCCACATTGCTATTGCCTAGGATCTGTAAAGTAGAATTTCCCCAAAAGGGGTGAGATACACATCTCAGTAAAAAAAACCTAACCCTAGGTCAGGTTGACCGTCCACTCAGGCAGTCAAGTCACTCAACCTATCCAACTCATGAACTCACGCGGACATGACAGTCATAATTCAATAAACAATAATGCATAGAGGACAGGCATGCATTTATATTCTCATGTCACACACAGTTGCATGTATATGTTCGGCCTGTCACTTCACCACACCAATCAACCTCTATCTGCCTCATTCTCTAGCCCGCGATTAGATCGCATCAGGCTCGGCCCGCGTAAACGCATCAGGCCCCGGTTCAATTTCCAGGCAGAGTCTATGAGCTCGTATTTTGTCCCGCGATTATATCGCATCAGGACTGTGGATATCTCAACCCCGCGACTCTGTCACATCAGGGCGCCACTTTTTCATAATCCACCCCGTGACCTCGTCGCATCAGGGTCTCAACCTCCGCCCCGCGTCTCATACGCCTCAGGGCCATGCCATGCAATGTTACAATCATGTCTCATGCCACATCATATCAATTAACTTGATTTTTAAAAATCAAATTTCATAACCAATGGCCAATGCGCATAATAATATGTTTAATAAATTTCGTGACATGCAATTCAATTCAAATAGTACTTAGGCACTCAGACCATTCACACATAGGCTAGGTCAAACAATCATTATATAATGTCCAAGGGCGCATCAAGCTATTACATGCGAGGATTTTCTCATAAATCGTTCCGTTCGGCCCTCGACTTACCCAATCGAGTCCAATCCCCCTAGCCTCGGTTTAGGAAATTCCTTACCTCCGCTTAATAACGCAAATTACTCCTCCTTGCACCTCCTAAGGTTCGGCCAACTAAAGTCCAAGGTCAATCCGTCGCGCAACCTAGGATAATCAATCGATTTTGTCAAATTTCAAGTTCAGTCCCTCCATTCAACCATCCAAATCATCCATTAGATACTCCTCATCATCACAACACATCATACACACCAAATTACAACACAATCCCAGCCTATTCAGCCCTCCACAAAACTGGTTTGGCCCAGCATTGAACCGGTTCCATTCGGTTCTGTTCATGTCGGGTTCAACCGGCCTTAATCTATCTCAAATCCATCAAATATACACCATTCTACCTCTTATAATGTCTACCTAAGAGTTTGGAAGTCTCACCGTGAGTTTCAAGTCATGCGGTTGCCGGAAAGTCGTCGGAAGTTGCCGGAGCACTCACACACAGAATACCGGCAGATTTTGGGCATAATGTACAAGGGTTGTTCATGGTCAAAAGCTTATCAAATAAATCTCAAATTTTTACCACAGAACCATCTATATGTCTACTTGATCTCCACAAAATTTGAGCCAAAGATTCCAAATTTTCGGCTGTCTAAAGGGTTCAGAACCGAAGCTACCTCAAACTGGAACAGATTCCGTCGACCTGTGGAAGAATGCTTGCCCCGAATTCCTCAGAGATCCAAATGACCTGATTCCAGTTGGAGGACGTCGGCAAGACGTGGGGCTACGTCTGGGTAATTGGCCGGCAGCAGGGGATGGTCGGAGGTGGCGGTCGTAGGGACCGAACAGCGGCGTCCGGCGGGGTCGGGTGAAGCAGAAACTGGAGAAGAAGAAGAAGAAGAAGCTTGGTCTGGTCTTTGGGGGAACAAAAATGGCTGAATGGGGGGTTTGAGGAGAGAGAGAGAGCTGTTTATTATCCCAAAAAAATTTAAATTAATTGAGGTGATTGGTAGGTGGGCATTAATTGGTGAAATGATCTACTACCCTTGGATGCTTGACACTTGTCCATTGTTCTTCTCAAGGGCATCCAATGGCCATCAATTGCTCTTCAATTTGCAGCAGCTTGGGAGAGGAGAAAAATCCATTTTGCCCTTCCTTCAATTATAAAGACAAAGTCCTAAGCTTGAGGGGCATTTTGGTCTTTTTACCTCCGATGTTCGGAACGTCGTTTTTCTCGTTTCTGACTTCTTCGATAGGGCGACGGCCAATTCAATTGACGTTGGAATTCTTGATTTTCCTTTTTCAAACTTTTCAGGACTCAATTCTGATCGTTCCTTCTACCAGACGTGATTCCAGTCTATTCCGAACCGACGGGCGGCTTCTACAGACTATACACGTATCGACCCCGTGATTCTCATCATGTTTAGAGCTCGTCAATTCATGGAGGCCTTGGTTGTCATGTAATCGCGAGGGCTTATCGCTAGTCCCTGTGGTCTCGATCGTCACAGTCCGATTTAGGATAATTTTGCAAATCGTACGTTGGTTAAGCGGCATCACCCGCGCTCCAACCGCACGACGCTCGCATGGTAATCCTTAATCGTTCTTAGATCGGCCTTTTTGCGGTTCTAAATATCCCCTCGACAATCCTTATGGTCAAAGCGTCATTTCCTATTCTAGTCGCCTAGGTCCACGTATCTCGTCTTGCGTTAGCCTTTCCCCTTTGGTCAGTCTGCTCAAATTGATCATATTTGAGTGGAATACAACTGAAATACATCGCTTGATATAAATAAACTTCTCATTACAGAGTCTGAAGTTGATTGAAAATCAGAATGTCACAGAGTTGGCAGGTTTGAGTCATGAATTGGCGTCGGATTCGGGGTCGAGACATCTTGGGGTTTGGACTGAGCCAAGGGAGGAGAATCAGGAGGCGATTCAGACTGAGTTAGAGGAGGGGGTCAAAGATCGGAGAACTGTAGAGACTGAATGATTCGTCTTCATCGTCAGAATCGAAGCCCTTGAAGTGGGAATCGGCGAATTATTTGAAGGAAGAGAGATTGATGAGGAGAAGAGAGAGAAGGAGCGTATCAGAGGCGAGAGGGGTGAGGCAAATGATGGTTTCTCCATTGGAGACAGAGAGCGAGATGATGGTAGCTATATGGCAGAACAAGAAGGTCGTCCAAGGACAGTGATGGGCAGAGTCGCCAAACAACACCTTGGGTTCTAGCCACCACCAACAAATCCTGAGGGAGATTCTCCTTTCTATTTCTCTACTTCTTTGTCTCTCATCTTCAATTCTACTTGATTTTGAGAGAATTCAAGCATGGAATCTTTTGATTGCGTTTGACAATCAGCATAAAAGATAAAATTTATTCTATTATGTGTTTGACTCCCTCTCATGACAGGACAAAGAGGGGTTTAAGGGGAAAAAGCTTGGATAAAATTATCCGTGGGTGGGATAAAGATGGATATGATTTATTATGTTCATTGTATAAAATCTATTTTATCTCAAATAACAAACTTTTTAAATAATAAAACTAAAAGTATTACTAAATATGAATTAGATTTGAATTCTAAAATAAAAAAATTAAAAATATTTTTAATTTATTTATAAATTTTTATTTTTTCCACTTTATAATGTGTATATGCACATCACATCATTGCATATATTAGGTATGGTAATATAATTTATTATTTAATAAAAATTTATTAAGAAATGATGGAATGAAATAGCAATAATGAAAAAAGAGACAAAAATAAAAATAAGTATAAAAATGAAGTAAAAGAACCATATTTTAAATGAACAAAATTCAAACTTGAAAATGAAAATAATTCTTGAAGAATGCGGGGGCAATGAAATTTCTAAAAAAAAAAATAGAAATCTACATCTACTTCTTCTATGTATCTTTATTTCGTGTTAAAGTTTTATCGTTCCTTTGTATTTTTTAGTTCATGTGAGAACTCTATGAAAATGGCAAGAGAGTCAAAACTTCTTCTCTTTCGTAGGTTTTTGGTTCACATCAAAAGTATATGAAAGCAGAAAGATAGTCAAAACTCATTCTCCTTCGCAGCTTTATGGTTCATGAAGTTTAACGAAAATAGCGAGAGGCAAAATTTTTTGTAGTTGCAAAAGTGAATGATCATATTTTCTCTTTTAGAGGAGTTGACAGTGAATTATGGGAGATTTTTGTAGTCTCCATTTGTGCATTTTTAAGTTAAGTTATATCGATATGTGTAAATACCAAACAATGAACGTGATAAGATATGAATATATTTACCTTATTACTATGATTCACCAAACAGTGAATATGATATGACAAAATCCCTAAATTTCATATCATATCATATCATATCTAATCCTATTCTGACTAAAAATTTAGACGACCAAAGGAAGCCTTAGAGACTTTCTGTTGAAGTTCATCGTCTTTCCTTATCTCTCTCACTCTGTTTTGGGAGTTTTTGAGTGTGAATAATTTTTTGCAGCTGACATTGAGTGAATGTGGAGACAAGTCAGGCCCTTCATCCAGTCGAAGCCACTTATATGTTCATGACGTAGCTCCACAAACTCTTTGAAATTAGACCAATCTCCTTTCTCAATTTAGATTTTGGTCTAGATTCAAGGATCTTACTCTTCCGAACTAGATCAGTTCAAGAGTTCCTCACAGATATTTGATTCGTCTTCATTTAACATAGTGATATTGGCGTTACTGCTCGGCGATAGTATGGGGACGTCGAGCCTAGACAAGCACCGCAAGCCATTGCAATTGATGTGGAAGTTCGCGATGTGTGCTTATTGCTAAATCTGATGATTGGTCATTGAAACTTTATAGTAGTAAATCTATTCTTGAAGGATAAGAGTGTGATTATAGGTGCATAATTTGTTTTGTTATTTATTTTCTAATATTTTCTTCTTTCTGTAGTTATTTCGAAATTGTTAGGCTTGAAAGCATTATCAAGATTAATGAATGAAATCTTTTTTTCAACCAAAAGAAAACACAATGATGGGCGGAGAAGTGAGATTATCAAATTGGCATGCGAAGAGAGAGCTTCACCACAAGGAGAAGAAGAAAGAAAATAAAAAGAAAGAGAAATAAAAAAAGGAAAGATTGAAGTTGACAAACGATGGAAGTGGTTCCGAAGTCGATCTCACGTATTTCAAGATATTAGTCGGGAGCCCACGATATTTGACTTCTATTCGGTCAAATCTTGTTTATAGTGTTGGGATGGTAATTAGATTTATGGAGACTCCTAAACAATCACACTTGCAGGCTGCAAAAAGAATTCTACGATACATTAAAGGTACTGTGTATGATGGTATCACTTTTTCTAATGATTTTCAGCTTGTGGAATATACAAACAGTGATTGAGGAAGCGATATTGGAGAAAGAAAAAGTATTTCCGGCTATGTTTTCTCTTTAGGAAATGGGATTTTTTCTTGGTCCTCGAAGAAGCAACAGGTGGTTGCTTTGTCTAGTTCGGAAGCGGAATACATAGCAGTGGCTTATTGTGCTACACAATCAGTTTGGCTACGTTTGATGCTTGTTGAGTTACGTCATAAGCAGGAGCAGTCGATAGTGATTAATCGTGATAACAAGTTAGTAATTGCCCTTGCAAAGAATCCAGTGTTTCATGGAAGAAGCAAGCATCATAAAATATCACTCCATTCGAGATCTAGTGAAGTCCGAGAAGATTGTGCTACAGTATTGCAAGTGGAAAATCAAGTGGTTGACATGTTCAATAAGCCGTTAAAGACGGACTCCTTCCTTGAATTCAAGAGAATGATCAGAGTGGTCAAGATGAGCTCGGTTTAAGATAGTCTATTGAAAATCTCAAAAGACTTTTCTTAACCCAAGTTCATCTTGGATTAAGAGTTTTGCAATTATTATCTAGAAAATAGGAAGAGTCCTAGAAGTTGTTATCTAGGAACTATGTTTATTTATTGTTGCTTGTTTTCAAGATAGCTTTAATTGTTCTAGTTATCTAAATAGTCTATAAATACTATGTAATCCTTCTTCGATGATAATAAACAACAATTTCAAATTTCCCTCTTCTAATATTTGATATCAGATCCGAGCCTATCTGATTTCCAACACTATTGCCTCTCTGGTAGAATCCAAACGTAGAAACACCGGACGGCGAGAGCCACGAGGATTTGGAGGTGGGCATGAGAGCGTCTGAAATCCTAGGAAAGCTACTGTCATCAATAGGAATCCCAATGGGAGGAGAGAAACATGGAGCAGCCATGACAGGAGATCGAGAGACTAGAGTGCTCGTGCTGGGAAATGGACGTTCTGTCACAGAACTTCTGTGTACTCAGGCCTGTGTTGTGAAGAATCAGCTCGTGTGTGTGCCTTATAGAGCTCAGCATCCGAATGCAAATATGTTTTCTCTGTTAATTACCAGACCAGAGGCAGAGAGAATTGACTCCAAGAAAATAATTTCACTTCAATAGAGAGAGGGGCACAATGGAGCTACCTCTTTTTCCCTTCTCATGGCTAAGTGTGGTAAGATTGATGGACAAGCGAAACCCTTGTCGGCTGCCGTCGAAGGCTTTGCTTCCCTCGTCCAGTGCCCTGTGAGCTCCGCGACCCTCACTAGCCTTAGCACGCCGGCCAGTGGAAATTAAGAAACATAAAGAAAATAAAAAAAAATTCAAAAATTAAGAATAAGAAATTGAAAAACAGACAAATATCAAAATACTTTTAACAATTGTCCGCCGGAGCGTCGGTGACGCCACATCAGCGGCAGCTAGCCTAATGAACTAAATTGACACAAATGCAAAAGATATATAACTCAATTGACAAAAAAAAAATATAAGATTTAATACTGAATTAACACAATTATAATAAATTTAAGACTTTTTTGGTAATCTACTATAAATCCTCCAACAAATTTTGCATGTGAAATTGTTAAAGCTAAGTAAGATGTGATATAGGAATCGTGCATGTCTCTCACTTCCATCCCCACTCAATATCAAGCCCAACTTAATAATAACGAGTAGCACGAATAGTAACCCACCCACCTTGCTACTTACATGCTACCAAACTTTGAAAATAGATCTACCACCACCCTGAGGGTACCATACCCTTGGTACTTGGGCAATTCAAAAGTCGGTTTGCTTTCAATATCAGTGAATTGGTGCCCTTTGAAATTGTTCAGTCGGCATTGCTCCCTCCATAAAAGGGATATTGTCACTTTCCCCATGAAAAGTTTCGACCATAACCACATCATGATTTTTTTCTTATATACGATACAACTAGACGCACCCCTCTCGTTGTGCCTGCTCTGAATTCGTACTCAAAATTTAAGTACCCGTGTATGAAATCACTTGAAACTCAATATGCAACTTAACTTTCCAGCAACGACCTTTCCGATTGAGGATGAGTGTTTTCCCCGTCCTCATGCTCTATCACTAAAGATTATCCCAATTCCTTTAATTTTCAGTCATCGGATAAACCATGGGTTAACATCTTAATCCTCGAAGTCATAATGTTATTTCTATGCAATCAAAAGATGGTTTAGAAGTGCCAACACTTTCACTCATGCTTATTTTATAAAAAGCGAATGGTTCGCCAATAAGAGTTTCCTGCCCTAGCCCAAATAGCTGCATTTCGTTCGGCTTTCCTGAGAGGCTTTGGAGGACTTGGGGGAAGATTAAGGGCGTTTGACAAACTTTTTTGGCACCCACTTGCCCAAATGGTGGGCTTGGCAAAGCTGAAAGACTTTCGGCATTCTTAGAAGGCTATTTCCAAGGATTAATAATTTCATTTTTTTTTCTTCCAAAACAACTCTCATCAATTTTTTTTTTGTTTTTTCGATTTTGCCCTCAGTACAACTGTTCATCTTCTCCACCTAAGTCACTGGTGAAGCTCTGCCGATAGTTGCACAAGGCCGATCGACGCTGTTGACGGTCAAGAAACCTCGGTTTGGGAAGGATAGGCGATATTCGCCGTGGTCACACGACCTTCTTGTGGGGTCAATTGGGGTGGCCGCAGGCGCCGGGTGGTTGAGGTCGTGCGACCTTAGAGGATGGCCAACGACGTTAGGTCTAGCTCGCTGTGGGTTTCACATTCCTGGAAAGTGACTCAGCATGAAAGCAAACACGCAACCAATAAAAGAGTATCACAAATAAAAATAACAAGGTTATACGATTTCTGGGGATAACATTTTTGGCCTTTTTTTTTTCCTTTTGGTCAGAAACATTTCTTTAATGCATACACAGACAACTTAAAAAGAAAAAAAGAGACTTGACTTAAAAGACTTGTTGGAAGTTGGAACGGGTCACTCCAAAAGAGCCACTGCCCAAATCTGGCGATGCCAAATGTCATCATCGCCCAGCCATGGAGACAAAGAGCAATGAGAAGGAACAAGCGAGCGGGAACACGAGAGAGCAGAGCAATGGCTAGCTTGGGAATGAGACAAGATTGGACAGATTCGAAATGGAAGAACAAATGGACAACATCGACGCCATGGTTGGACGACGCCTTCACCAGTCACCCAGATCTAGCGTTGCCATCGTGGAGCCGGCCACTTCTAGATCTTGGGAGGACGAGCCTCACCGAGCAGTGCCGACACCAACAATAGTGGCTTGCTGATCTTCTGCTCTAGCCATGGCTTGAGGAATAAGAATCGGAAAAAAAAAAAAAGAGAAAAAAAATTGAAAAAAATATCAAATATTTTTTAAAAAATCGACAATGCCACGTCATTGTCAACCGGTCAAAGTTGATCGGATAAACTGAATTGACACAAATACAGAAAGTTTGAGACTCGATTGGCAAAAGTGCAATAGGTTTAGGACTTTTTTGAAAAATTTTCTCACAAGATAGGAGGAAAAATTATCACAAAATTTCTTAATCTTTTGCGTACGTGTCAATTTAATTATAAATTTTTATGTCAATTTAGTCTTAAATCTTTGTATACTACCAATTCATTCTTCTCGACGGATTTTGGACGGAAATGCGTGGCACAATCCCGAGCCTCGCGACCGGCTAGAGACGAGGGCTGGCGAAGCTCGCCTTCGCCACGGCAAGGGTCGTTCAATGATGGGAAGGCCTTCGAATTCGTTTTCGTCCCAGAAATCAAAGCCCGGAAAGAGGGATTCATAGGATCCTGAGAGCGAGTTGGCAGGTCTGAGTCATGAATTGGCGTCGGATCCGGGGTCGAGACATCTTGGGGTTTGGACTGAGCCAAGGGAGGAGAACGAGGAGGCGATTCGGACTGAGTTAGAGGAGCGGGTCAAAGATCGGAGAATTGTAGAGACTGAATGATTCGTCTTCATCGACAGAATCGAAGCCCTCGAAGTGGGAATCGGCGAGGGATTTGAAGGAAGAGAGATTGATGAGGAGAAGAGAGAGAAGGAGCGTATCAGAGGCGAGAGGGGTGAGGCAAATGATGGTTTCTCCATTGGAGATGGAGAGAGAGATGATGGTAGCTATATGGCAGAACAAGAAGGTCGTCCAAGGACAGTGACGGGCAGAGTCGCCCAACAACACCTGGGGTCCAACCACCACCAGCAAATCCTGAGGGAGATTCTCCTTTCTATTGCTCTACTTCTTTGTCTCTCATCTTCAATTCTACTTGATTTCGAGAGGATTCAAGCATAGAATCTTTTGATTGCGTTTGACGGTCAGCATAAAAGATAAAATTTATTCTATCATGTATTTGACTCCCTCTCATGACAGGACAAAAAGGGGTTTAAGGGGATAAAGCTTGGATAAAATTATCCGGGGGTGGGATAAAGATGAATATGATTTCTTATGTTCATTGTATAAAAGATATTTTATCTCAAATAACAAACTTTTTAAATAATAAAACTAAAAGTGTTACTAAATATGAATTACATTTTAATTCTAAAATAAAAAATTAAATTAAAAATATTTTTTATTTATTTATACTTTTTTATTTTTTCCACTTTATAATGCGTATATGCACATCACATCATTACATATATTAGGTATGGTAATATAATTTATTATTTAATAAAAATTTATTAAGAAATGATGGAATGAAATAGAAATAATCAAAAAAGAGATAAAAATAAAAATAAGCATAAAAATGAAGAAAAAGAACCATATTTTAAATGAACAAAATTCAAACTTGAAAATGAAAATACTTCTTGAAGAATGCGGGGGCAATGAAATTTCAAAAAAAAAAATAGAAATCTACATCTACTTCTTCTATGTATCTTTATTTCGTGTTAAAGTTTTATCTTTCCTTTGTATTTTTTAGTTCATGTGAGAACTCTATGAAAATGGCGAGAGAGTAAAAACTTCTTCTCTTACGTAGGTTTTTGGTTCACATCAAAAGTATATGAAAGCAGAAAGAGAGTCAAAACTCATTCTCCTTCGCAGCTTTATGGTTCATGAAGTTTAACGAAAATAGCGAGAGAGGCAAAATTTTTTGTAGTTGCAAAAGTGAATGATCATATTTTCTCTTTTAGAAGAGTTGACAGTGAATTATGGGAGATTTTTATAGTCTCCATTTGTGCATTTTTAAGTTAAGTTATATCGATATGTGTAAATACCAAACAATGAACATGATAAGATATGAATATATTTACCTTATTAGTATGATTCACCAAACAGTGGATATGATATGATAAAATCCCTAAATTTCATATCATATCATATCCAGTCCTATCATGGCTAAAAATTCAGACGACAAAAGACAGCCTTAGAGACATTCTATTGAAGTTCATTGTCTTTCCTTATCTCTCCCACTCTATTTTGGGAGTTTGTGAGTGAATAATTTTTTGCAGCTGACATTGGGTGAATGTGGAGACAAGTCAGGCCCTTCATTCAGTCGAAGCCACTTATATGTTCATGACATAGCTCCATAAACTCTTTGAAATTAGACCAATCTCCTTTCTCAATTTAGATTTTGGTCTAGATTCAAGGATCTTACTCTTCCGAACTAGATCAGTTCAAGAGTTATCACAGATATTTGATTCGTCTTCATTTAACATAGTGATATTGGTGTTACTGCTCGGCGATAGTATGGAGACGTCGAGCCTAGACAAGCACCGCAAGCCATTGCAATTGATGTGGAAGTTCGCGATGTGTGCTTGTTGCTAAATTTGATGATTGATCATCGAAACTTTATAGTAGTAAATCTATTCTTGAAGGATAAGAGTGTGATTATAGGTGCAGAATTTGTTTTGTTATTTATTTTCTAATATTTTCGTTTTCTGTAGTTATTTCGAAATTGTTAGACTTGAAAGCATTCTATGTATCCCTCGAGTATTATCAAGATTAATGAATGAAATCTTTTTTTGAACCAAAAGAAAACACAGTGATGGGGGGAGAAGTGAGATTATCAAATTGGAGAGCTTCACCACAAGGAGAAGAAAGAATAAAAAGGAAAGAGAAATAAAAAAAAAGGAAAAATAAAACTAAAAAATTCAAAAAAATATATTAAATTATTATTAGAAATTTGCCACATCAGGGCCAGTCGCACCAGGTCAGCAATTTTCTGCCAATATTGGCTGGAAGGACTGAACTGATATAAATTCAAAAGGTTTAAATTGAATTGGCACAAAAAAAATTAAGACTGAATTGACACAATTGCAATAGGTTTAGGACTTTTTTGATAAATTTTTTTCAATATAGGAAAATTTTGAATTGGTGAATTCACCAGACTCCAAGAAAAGATTCATCCAGTCAAAATTCTAAGTTGAGATGTATTGAGCGTACATGTGAGCCGAACTTGAAGCTCATGCATGTGCTCATAAAAACGAGACTGAACAAGTTTTCTCGATGGCCCCAATCAACAAACAGATAAGCATGAAATGGTATTTAAACAAGCGGGTCATGTTGATTCCCTTATGAGTTCTTCACATCCTTTTATAGGCTGGGGAAGGCCATTGCCGCCTTCGCCCGTGGCCGGCGAGAGCTAGCCTTGTCTAAATCAGCCCTGCTCAGCTCAGTCAGCATCGAAATGATGCTCTACAACAGAGTCGCCAACAATAAACCAGGGTTTGCGAAGCGCGACCGTGGGAGAAGGCGGTGATGGCATCGCCTAGTGGCCAACGAGTTCTGACGACCCTTGTCAGCCAATGGAAAGAAAGAAACAAAATGGAAGAAAGAAAAGAAATTAAAAAGCTAAAAAAGAAATAAAAGAATAAAAAAAGTCAAAAAAATTAAAATATTATTAAAAATTATTAAAAATTATTCATGTCATCCCCAGCCGACTAAATAGATTAAATTGGCATAAATACAAAAGGTTTAGGACTCAATTGGCTAAAAAAAAAAAGTTGAGAACCGAGTTAACACAATTGCAATAGATTTTAGAGAATTTTTTGATAATTTTCCCGATTTGCAATTGTAAACTCTCTTTTGATACATTCATCATAACGATAAAACGACAAATAGTAAAGGTATTAAACTATTATTAGAGATAGTTGTAAAGTACGATCGGGCAGCCCGATATTTCTGTTACCAGCACAACAAAATATAACGATTATTCAATAAATTATGTAGGCTCGTTCGGCGAACTTTCATTTCACGAAGTAGGTTTCAATCCTATGTTTATCAATATAAGTCACGAAAAAGATAACGAGGTTTATGGTTTTGTGTTGTGTAAAAGACGTTAACATCCTAATTAGAAAGTAATGCAAGAGCGGCATTTAAGCGACATTCACAACTGGTGATCACTAATGTTTTTTATGCCTTTCCATCTTGGCTCAGGGTTGCAGCAGTTAAGGGCCATACTAAGGTTTCTCTAATTCTTTTTTTTTTTTTTTTCCGGGAACAGAAACAGAACCAAAAATCTATTTGGTACCGTCAGTTATTTTTTCTATTCCCGAGAATAAATCAAGGCTAAAGAACGTATTTGAAACAGAAACAAGAAGCAAAAAAACAAACAATCTATTTCTTTATTTCCGAGAAATTGTTACGGGGACAGAAGTGTCACCAATCTGTTATGAAAAATTTAGAGCCCCACGCAGTGCAAGCACTGGATAAATCTTAGACAAGGAATGGTCGAGCTTCTGATGAGAACTGAGGATTATTTTTCTTCGTCTGGCTCCAATGCAAGAGGAAATTTTTTAAGCGGGGGTCAACGGCCACCCTCCAAAATATATCAATGAACTCGTGCAAACAGGTTGGATCAACTGGGAAGGTGGATCCAACCTCTGCTGCGCGTGGCCAACATCAACCATCTTGCCAAAGTGAGCAGATTTGTTAATCCTTTATTGTAATTACATTAAGCAACTGGAACTGTATCAAGCAACACTACTTAAGGCATCAAGAAAACGAAAATGGACCAAGCATATTCTCATGCTTCAGCTGAAGTCACTCGCATTATTAGACAAATTTCAGCAAGGAGGGAAGTGGAAGAGATGAAGAAGACAAGTCACGTGGAACTGAGGAAGGAAGTCGGTGAAGGCGGCACGGGGATGTCCACGGTGCCTTCAAGCATCAGCAACACCTTCCTCATGGAGGGACGAAGCGACGGCTCATCCAGGACGCACCACAAGCCTACTTTAACCACCCTCTCCAGTTGCTTTGTTTCGACCTCCTCGGAGTCCACTAGCTTGGCCAGCTCGCCGGCCTGAAAGCATCCATAAACCCAATCTTCGAGAACCGCTTCGTCCTCGGAGCGACACCAGTCCAGGCTCCTCCGGTTGCAAATTATCTCCAGCAACACAATCCCGAAGCTGTAGACGTCGGCTTTCACTGTCACGGGTAGATTCTTGTGCCACTCCGGCGCGACGTACCCTCTGGTTCCCCGGATTCTAGTCATGGTCTTGGTCTGATCTGGCTTCAACATCTTCGACAGTCCGAAATCAGATATTTTCGCCCTCCCATTCTCGTCGATTAGTATGTTGTGAGGCTTTATATCGCAGTGGATGATCTGCGTCTCGCACTCCTCGTGGAGGTAAAGAAGGCCTCTTGCTATGTCGCGAGCGATGCCCATCTTTTCATCCCAATCAGGCTGTCTTTGGGGCGTAAAGAGTAGACCAGCGAGTGAGCCATTCGTCATATATTCATACACCAAAAGCCTGTAGTCTCCATCCTGACAATAGCCGAGCAGGCAGACCAGATTCCGGTGATGAGTCCTCCCGATTATTTTCACCTCGGTTCGGAATTCGACATCCCCATCGGATGAGATGTTCTCGAGCCTCTTCACAGCTACCACTTTTCGAAGATTCCGCAGTGTGCCTTTGTAAACTGTTCCGAACGCCCCCTTACCGATCTCGTCCTTGAAATCCTTGGTCACTTCCTTGAGCTCCTCGTACGTGAAGCGTCTCGGTCCGACATCCTCTATCGATCCGATGCTTACTCCATGCGCTATATACATCTGATTTCCTGAGAGCCTGTTCCGGTAAATGAGGAACCCGACAGAGACTAGAATTATCAACGCCAAAGCGATCAATGAGACACTCACGACCAAAATATCAATCCTGATCTGCTTTTTGATTCGCTTCGGTGCATCTGCCTCCGATGTTGCTGTTCTCAGCTTGATGGAAACTATGTTCGAATTGGCGAGGTCTCTCCTGCCGAACCTCAGAGGGAAGCCTTGCTTTTTGCACTCGCCCTCGTTGTACATCACGGCATCGCAGTTGCAGTCGGGCAAACATGTGGCTCGACATTCCTCGATGGTTGGTGATTGCTGGACAGAGTACGAATCGTCTTCCCACACGGTGTTCGCAACCGGCTGGATGGTGTAGTCAGCGATTTCACCCGTGCTTTTGCAGCTCTCTTGGGTGAAGTTCCTTTCGCAACCCGATGTCCAATTTCCCTCTTGAACAGGTGTAAATCCCGGAAGGCACACGCAGTCGACTTTCGGGTCGACCGTCACGCAGTACATGTTGAGCCCGCATATCCCCTTCGGGCTGCATAGGTCATCCGAGGACGACCATCTATTATACCAATTCGCTTTCTTGATCCTGTCGTATGAGTATAATCTGAAAATACCGTCGGCATCTATCCTTGCGAGATACATCGTGTTGTTCGTTGGGAATCCTTTCTGGGTGACATTGCTCACATATTGACCTGCCGGGCCCAAGAGGTAGAGAAAGCCGTCGCCGTCCATATGAAGCGTGATGTTGTCTCCTTTACCGCCCGTCATAGTCGACCAGTACGCGTAGTCGGGTCCATCTATCGAGTTCACCGGGTACTGTACGAGATTACCGTCATGTTGCATCTTGATACGGAACACACCCGATGACTGATCGGACTCCGAAGTGCTCGAAACCAGCTGATTGCCAGCAGAGAGATTCTGGCCTGGCAAGAGGCTATCTGTGGGGTGGTCGAAGGTTTGCCAGATTGTGCCCTGGTTTGAATTGTAAACAACGAAATTACCGGAGTCAAGCATCGAAGCCGAAATGGCGGGTTCACTGGGGACAACGACGTCCGTGAATTGTCCCGGCATCCATGACTGTAGGATCAGCCTTCCGTCAGCGGTGAATTGCAGGGTAGCGTTGCTTGGAAATGGAAGGCTGTCTCGCTCGAAAGTCCAGACCACGGTCTGCAGCGGAATTCCCGCTAGGAAAACTCCTAGGCCATAGCCATTGCCTCTCCGGTAGAAACCAAATGCATAGAGACCCGAAGCCGAGAGCCATGATGAGTTGGTTTTGGGCGTCAGAGACGAGCCTCGGCTTACATTCATCTGTTTCTGCGAAGCTGACGATGCGAACATGGACACTAGGACAAGGAACGACAAGGCAAGAGCCATGAATGAGTATGGAATGGCTATGTGACTGATGTTCCTGATCTCAATCGCTCTTATCAGTACTCAAACTGATGAGTTAGATTAGAACTCCTCTATGTTTTATAGGCCAGCTGTTCGAACTGAATCAAACTCAGAGGTTACTAAGTGTAAGTCAACTGAGTAAGGACCCGGATGGTTGTTTTCTGAACGAAGAGGAAAAGTCATAAACTTATTGCATTGGAACTAATTATGTCCCAAATCATTCAATTTGACCAATTCAGTCCTAAATCATTTTGCATTGATACTAATTTTGGCCGAAAATAGCTAACGTGAACGCCAGCCGTATTACGTGACATCAATTCAGTTCATCCAGCCAATTTATACGATAGTTATTTTAAAATATTAGTTTGGTCTGACTTGGCCAGAGTATTGATGCAATGTCCAATGAATATGTTATATTTCTGGTCATCTCTAGGTTCAAATTATAGCCCTAGTTGCTAATTATATAATGCCTCTAGGTCAGTAGATATTTCAGTTTATTGCAATTGGCTCTTTAGTATTCATTTCATCTTATTTTGAATAATTTGGAAATTAACACTAGTTTATTTTTAAATAGGATTACCTAAATATTCTGTATAAAATGCAGTTTAGGAGTGCATGCATGAGCTTTAAGGTCCGCTCCTATGTAAGCCCAACACATCTGACCTCTTAGATCAGACAAAATCTCCCGTGATGTTTGTTGAATCCGAGAATTTCGATTATTTTCTATCCCGTGTCGAGTGATAGGCCGAGGGTCGCCTTCGTAGGACCGATGCGAGCCTTCCCGCTTCCCTGCGATGGCCAATCGGGTTTAACCCGTGTCGTGCTCTTGGGGGCTCATCCGTGCTTGAAAGAGACATTGGCCAAGCACCAAAATGTAATCGCGACTTGTGAGGCTCTTTCCGAGGTTTGGTGTTGGTTTCATACTCGATCATTTTCCTGGAATGTGAATTTTTTAATAATATTTTAGTGTAATATCAACGTGGTAAATTTTTAATAATATTTTAGTATTGAATTTTTAATTATTTTGTCTTTTAATAATTTTTTCTTGTATATTGTTAAAAAATTTCCCCGTCAGTGCGGCCGTTCAAATGAACTGAACTGACCCAATTTCAATTTAGAACTGAATTTGCACAATTACAATAAGTTTAGAACTTTTTAGGTAATTTTCCCAATCAGATTTGGAAACATAAAATCCATATAGTGCCCAAAAGTCACGTAAAATTTTCTGTGGGAATCTTGATTAAAGTTTTTGTGGCTTATATAAACCTAAATTCTGCTTTCGTCGGCATTGACCAACCTCTTTGAGTTGATCAAAGAATTTTAGAATGATTTTCATTCGCGTACTTAACTTTTGAGTTTGAATTTCCCAGCGTGGTATGGCTAGGGTGGGTTAGGGTTATTATTCATTCTCCTCTTTATAATGGGAAAAATTATCCAAAAAGTCCTAAATATATTGCAATTTTACTAATTCAGTAATAAACCTTTTAAGTTTGCCAATTTAGTCCTAAAAATTTTCACCTTTTGCCAAGTGAGTCCTATTTGCTAGAAATCACTGACGAGGACGTCAAACATTCTGGGCGGCACGATCGATACTAACGTGGACAATTATTAACAATACTTTAATATTAATTTGATTTTGATTTTATTTTTCTTTTTCTTTCTTTTTTTTTCTTTTCCTAGTGCCTTGCAAGGGATGGGACCCTTGCCCGCAGCCGGCAAGGGCCTCACAACTCGCCAACCATTGAGAAAAAGCGATAAAAAAAGGAAAATCTTATTTATGTCCTCGTCAATGTCGGCTGTGCTCGAGGTCCACATCAATGATTTCTGGGCAATATGACTTAACTAGCAAAAGTTGAAAAGGTTTAGGACTGAAATAGCAAAAGCACAACAAATTTCGGATTTTTTAGATAATTTTTCCCTTTGTAATGAGTGAGAGGGTCATAGAAGTGAGAGACATGGGTGGTTCTCTGCCTCACATCTTATCTCACTTAACATCATGTGCAAGATTTGTTGGAGGAAGTGCAGTTGTAAGCTCTCTTTTGATATATTTCATCTTAATAATGAAACAACAAATGGTAAAGGGATTAAACTATGATTAGAGATACTTGAAAAGTATGATCAAATATCTCGATATTTCAGTTAATTGCGTGGCATAATATAATAATAACCCATAAGATTTTAGGGAAAATTTCAATTAAGGGCCTCAAGTGCCCTGATTTTTTCAAATAAGGATCGGAAGTAGATTTTGTTTCAAATAAAAACCTGAAGTGCTCTTTTTGGTTTCAAAGAAGGGCTTGACCGAAGGGTATTTATGTATTTTACTCTCTCTTTTTGGCAATTTTGTCTTTTTTCTAATTTGTTTTCTTTTTATTTTTCCCTTTCCTTTTCTTTTTTTTTTTTAATTTCCCCTCCCCTCCGCAGCAACGTCCACCATTGATGTCTGACCTGCACAGCTCAATCCTCCCAAAAGGAAGAGCAAGGCTCGAGACAACACCACACCCCCCCCCCCCCGCACGTGATGATTGTTGGCAACCAAATTTTAATTTTAGAAAAATCGTTTAAGCACAAAGTGAGATTTAATTATGATTCTTACTAAAAAAATAAATTCTTCATGCATTGCATATTTATTTTCTGTCAGTTATATCATTACATTTAGGTGAGTAAATTGAGCTTAATTTCACAAGCAATTGGACCAAGATGTATCATGAATTTTCTATTAAGGCCAAGAGAGGGTGCCAAATTTTATATGGCTTCAGACTCAATTTGAATTTATGTGAGGCTTTTAATTAATTATCCATTTAGTCAATTAAAGTCCAATTAGGTCCTAAACTCACACGAATGATCCCGGCAAGAAATAATTTTCTGGTGGCCCATGTCACAATTCCTAATGGCCCAAAATTTCATCATAAAATAGGAAAGACATGTAGAATTCAGCTATCCCATGTGCACATCCATTGTGGTCGAAAATTGCATTCTAAAAGAAGGAAGTTTTGACAAATATTCAAATATTTCCATGTGATATTTGGACAATCTCTCTTGCATATGTCTAATGCTCGAAAATTGCATTTTAAGGGCAGGGGATATTTATCAAATATTCAGATTTTTAAGATACGCTTTTCAAAAATGAATATTGAATATTGTGTTCTTGTCCATCAAGTTAGACGATGCATCTATAAATACAAGACTTAAGCATAGGGTTGAGAAGAGGCCATTCAATTGGATAATACATTGCCAAAGAATATAAAAAATTAGAGAGAGAAGAGGAAACG
Organism: Rhodomyrtus tomentosa; assembly: GCA_028455895.1. NCBI lineage: Eukaryota > Viridiplantae > Streptophyta > Magnoliopsida > Myrtales > Myrtaceae > Rhodomyrtus > Rhodomyrtus tomentosa. The sequence goes on from JAPCWY010000005.1 coordinate 48,245,078, forward strand.
GGGCCGAATCTCAGACCGTCAGCAACTTGGAACAGTTTTGCACCAATCGATCATGCATCGGCGTCCATGCTTCGATCTAACCACACTCGGCATGGGGATCACCTCAACCTCCCTTAAAAAAAACTAAGTAGGGGGATCCGGGTCCATTCACTCCTGTCAATTTTATCTGTGGGGCCTACTTTTCGAGGAATCTTTCCAAAGCATTTATGAATAATCCGAGGAAGCTTCTTCTACGGTTGACCCGTTCTGCACGAGAAAGTCAGTACCTCTTGCGAGAACTTTCCTTGCGGAAAATTGGCCTATCTACATTGACTGGCTTGATGACGTCGTTTTAGATGCAACATCGTGAATGGCCCTGGTAAATTATTGGCTTAGCGACATCAAGAAGATATTTTGTCGTGTGATTAGTCAAATCGTTCTGCTCCTGCTCATGGCAGCCTGTAACACTAAATTTGGCCCCAATTGCCTTCTCAGCACGTCAATGAGTTGCCTCGAGATGTCGACATTTCTTTTGAATTGTACTTATCGAATCCCTCGTTCGAGTCCAACTCCGATTGAAATCACATCCTGTATAATTTTATTTGAATCTTCGCACGAATTTTGCTGGAATTTAATCGATGTTGAAGTCTGAGAACATGAGATGGAAAGTCAGAATTTAATCGACGCGAGGCACTCAGGATCTTTTATCAAAATGCGCGTCAAAAATCAACCGAAGAAGCAGATCTGGAAATTACAATCAAGAAACATGGAGGTATTTAATCGACAATGTAAATCTAGAAACTGCAACGACAGTTGCAGGAATAGAAAGATAATTGACAGCTAACATGTTTGTTAATTTGTGCCCGGGTCTCCAGTAGACGAACACCAGTATTTACAGTGTTCGTAACATAACTGGTTATGAGCAATTTTTCCGCAGTTTCAGCCATATTTAATCTTGTCCAATGTTGTTACACAGCCATGGTCTTACCTCCAAGCAGTTGTTCCCTTAAAATGGCACCTTCATCTCTTGCGCTCTTTTGTTACTGAATTGTCTCCATTTCTTCCTCCACGATTTCCTAAACTTCATTTCCTAGGATTTGGATCATTTGATACTGGGGTTTTCATGATATGCTTATTATTGTTCAAATCAAGCCGTCCAAATAAAAATGGACGGTCTGATTTGAAAGATGATTGGAATTCAAAATTTTTCAAACCCCAAAAAAATTATCGTCCAATTTTTTTCCCTACCCCTCGACAATTAACGTGACACGATCTTGACCGTCCATTTTTATTTGGACGGCTTGATTCAAGTAATGGTAAGCATGTTACGAAAATCCCAATATCAGGTGTCCCGTTTCCTGACCCGCCAGTGATTTCAACTCTAAATAGCATAACTGAATCGAATATTCAGTCTCAATTGGTGTCTTAGCTGATAATGTGTTGATCCATTTTGATCGGCGGCTCGCTGACCAACTCTCGTGATAATCGCCAACGATACGCCATCGAGTATCGACAGCAATCCATGGTTATCAATTTATACCAATGTCGAACACAAATCTTATGGTCATCGGCAATAGCTGATGTGGCTGTATTGATAATCCCTCATCTTTAAATTACGTGTCTATTCTTGTCGATGACCTGATTACCTTTTTTTTTTTTTGTGCTAACACATGTATTCCCTATTTCTTTCGTATCCTCCATAGAAGTGATTATTGAGATCCAAATTCCCTCCTCTTTTCATGTGGTAAGAATTTACCAAATACCATCTTTACGAACTAGCGACACACGACACGACACACGACTCGATATACTAACACATTGTTTCTAAAAAAATTGATAATTTTGACGCGCGTGCGCGCACGCACATGTATATATATGTGATAAAATTTAACATGTATATATAAAAATATCATCTCGTAATAATTCCAAGTCTCCAAATACCGAGTTAAATATATTGCTCCATCTCTATTCAAACCTGTGATGAAGATTATTTTTCGTGACTTCCCTGAACGAAGCAGACTTTCTTTTCTTTCCCGTTATAACTCGAATTCCTCGTTGGTCCCAAAGATTTCCTTCTTTTGGCATTTTCTTTAGTCCTAATTCCTAATTTGTGGTCATTTTAGGATGATTATGGACTTGACCAAATCCTACGCCGCCGCGGGCTTACTCCAGGAAATTTAATCAAGCTCAAGACCTCTCCACTTATGTCCACTCAGCACCGGTCTAATTAAAAATGCAATTCATGTAGGCTTATTACTATTAAAGTGATCACAATACGCAAATGCAAGTTAATAGTAATATCGTTTAGGGTTGAGGTTGACTCTTAATTTTTTATACAACAAACGCTTAAATGTGATTTGTCAAAATTTAGATGCTGACAACAACAAGGATGCCATTTTCACCCATAAACCTCGTGCATTTAGCATTTGATTTATGGAGGGATCCACACAAAGCAAACTTTCCTTTTTAATCTAAAGCAACACCTTTTTGATAGTACAAATATATAGGGAAATTGCTAAAACTTGACAAGAAAATACAATTCGTAAATTTTTTTAAAAAATGCAATCAAGTCCTAAAACTTGTCAAATTAGTGCAATCAAGTCCTTTTATTAACTCTATCCAACTTGACTAACGAAAAACGCTGACATGACTCTCTGGATTATTTTTTCTCTCTTATATGGCATTGACATAGTTAAAACATGAAGGACATAGTCAAAACGGAGTCTTTTTGTTTCAAATATGATTTTTTAAAACTAAATATTAATTGAATTCGATTAAACATAATCAAAGTTTTTATAGTTAAAAAAATGCAATAGAGGGCAAGGTTTGATCAGTGTTGTCAAGCCTTGGCTAGTTGCCAGTGACCCTAGCTGACCGCGGGCAAGGGCTATGACCCTCGCCCAAGATCTCGGCGAGGGCTATAGGCCCTCCTCTATGACCGACAAGATTTGTCGGCTACAAGCTGGGGCTCGAAAACACTGCCAACCCTCGCCCCGCCATCGTCGGCCCTTTCTTGCAAAGGTTGGGGGGGGGGGGGGGGGGCAACGGCAAGGGCTATAGGGCCTCGTCGATTTCACACTATTTCCTATCCCTTTCTACAAATTTTGATTATTGTTAATCTAATTTAAATAAAAATAGTGTACCAATTAGATTTTAACTCAAATGACGTCATTTTGGCTTTGTCTTTCATGTTTTAGCCACGTCAGCACCAAGCAGTAAAAAAAATCCACGTTGGCATTTTTCGTTAGCCAAATTGGACAAAGTTAATGGAAGGATTTTTTTATTAAGAACAGAAAGATTCGATTGCATCAATTTTAAAAGTTTTAGGACTCGATCGATGATCGTATTTTTTGAAAATTTTAGGACTCAATTGAAAATTCGTGAAAAAATTTAAGGCATTTAGTATACTTATCCCTAGTATATAAGCGCACACATGGACCGAGTGTGCGTAAGGAAATTAATAGAGAAAGGTGATATCAAAAGGAGAAGAGTAAAGCTGGTGTCCTCACGTAACAAAGCAAAATCCGAACGTCTCTTGTGATGCTAATGAAAGTTGACCACCTAAAACGGTATCCGTCGGTGGCTCTGAGCATATGACTTCCTGGATAGTGTCGGAAAGAACAAAGTTCCCCGAAGCATGGGGTTAAGTACACCTCAAGTATCATAAGTTGCGTACGGCTCTCAATTTAGTATCAAAACTTTCAAATTGATCACTTTAGTGCTAAGTTCTTATAAGTTCAATCATTTCAGTGCCAAAACTTTCAAATCGATCACTTGAGTGTTAAGTTTTTGTAACTTCGATCACTTAAGTGCCAACTTCTTTTAAAAATGATTACTTCTGTGCCAAGTCCAATGAGCGACGTCCGCTCAAATAATAATAATAAAATCGTGTCGGACTTTGGGCGAGCCACGTTAGCTTAAATCAGAGTTGGCACTAAAGTGATCGTTTTTAAAAAAAGTTGACACTTAAGTGATCGAAGTTTCAAAAACTTTAGCACTAAATTGATCAATTTGAAAGTTTTGACACTTAAGGTGTACTTAAGCTCCGAATCGAGCATTGAAGCGAAGCGGCCGTATCGCTAGGAATGGAGACATAGGTATCATGTGCTTGTGCTGAATACTAAATGAGTCTGCCACTACTGTCGAAACCACAGTGGAATTGCTTGGAAGCGGAGGGTTATCTTGACCATTGTTTTATTTGGAGTCCCCAGAAAGAAGACTCCCACGTAATAACTATTTGTTGAAAATCTCGAAAGAATTTTCGTAACCCAAGTTTATTTTGGATTAAGAGTCTTGCAATTATTATCTAGAAAATAGGAAGAGTCTTAGAAGTTATTATATAGGGAACTATGTTTATTTATTGTTGCTTGTTTTCAAGATAGTTTTAATTGTTCTAATTATCTAAAGAGTCTATAAATACTACGTAATCCTTCTTCGATTATAATGAACAACAATTCCAAATTTCCTTCTTCCAACATTTGGTATCAGAGCTACGCCTCTCTGATTTCCAACATCCTCTCTAATTTCTAACATTTGGTATCAAAGCCAGTTTGACTAAGTTTTGTGAATTTGGCTTAGAAAAATCTTGAGTTATATGGCTTCTGTGAATAATACCTGGATGTTCTAACCTCAACTCCCAAGGTTTGAATGGAAGAATTGTGGAGTGTTTGAACTCCTTCAGTTCAGCATCTTCGCGTTTTTGGGTGTATTGCTTATGCCCATGTGCCCAAAGAGCTTCACAAGAAGCTTGATGAGAAGAGTGAGAAGTGCATCTTCCTTGATTATAGCAATGATACCAAGGATTATCGATTGTACAATCTGGTAACGAAGAAGGTTGTTATCAGTCGAGATGTTACCTTCGACGAGGAAGGTGAGTGGACTTGAAATACAAAAGAAAAGAAGCGGTTTCACTTTTCCCAAGATGATGGTTGGGTTCGTGCTATGGATGATAAGATATATTCGATCGAGAAAAATGATACGAGGAAACTCACATCTCTTCCGTAAGGCAAGAAGTTCATCGGTGTGAAATGGGTTTATAAGACCAACTATAAGCCTAATGGTGATATCGAACAGTTGAAAGCTCATCTTGTAGTCAAGGGTAGAAATACAAAAGAGAAGAAGCGGTTTCACTTTTCCCAAGATGATGGTTGGGTGCGTGCTATGGATGATAAGATATATGCGATCGAGAATGATACGAGGGAACTCACATCTCTTCCGTAAGGCAAGAAGTTCATCGATGTGAAATGGGTTTATAAGACCAACTATAAGCCTAATGGTGATGTCGAACGGTTGAAAGCTCATCTTGTAGTCAAGGGTTACAAACAAAAACCCGAGGCTGACTATTTTGAGGTTTTTGCTTCGGTTGCAAGAATGGATATTATTCTCATGATCTTTGCTTTGGCTGCTCATAGATGTGGAAAATAAAGCAAATGGATGTCAAGCCCGCGTTTCTCAATGGCGTACTTGAGAAGGAGGTGTATGTGGATCAATCCGGGGGTATGTCAAGAAAGGACAATAGGGTTTTGTCTACAAATTGAAGAAAGCTCTTTACGGTCTCAAGCAAGCACCACGAGCATGGTATACCATAATTGATTCTTATTTTATGAATCATGGTTTTATCCGATGTCTTTATGAGCATACTTTATATGTGAAGATTGGCTTAAACGGTGAGATGCTTATTGTTTGCTTATATATCGATGATCTCATATTTACTGAAAATTGCTAAGTAATGATTTCTGACTTCAGGGAGGTCATGACTCGTGAGTTTGAAATGGCGAACATGGGTCTCCTGTATTATTTCCCGACCTTGAGGTTACACAATCGGAGTATGGTATTTTCATTTGTCAACAAAAGTATGCCAAGGATATTCTTGAGCGTTTCAAGATGGCTACTTGTAAATCAATTAGCACTCCAATGGAGGAAAGATTGAAGTTGACAAAAGAAGGAAGTGGTTTCGAAGTCGATCTCATGTATTTCAAGAGATTAGTCGGGAGCCTGCGATATTTGACTTCTACTCGGTCAAATCTTGTTTATAGTGTTGGGATGGTAAGTAGATTTATGGAGACTCCTAAACAATCATACTTGCAAGCTGCAAAAAGAATTCTACGATACATTAAAGGTACTGTGTATGATGGTATCACTTTTTCTAATGATTTTCAGCTTGTGGAATATACAGACAGTGATTAGGGAGGCGATATCGGATAAAGCAAAAGTATTTCCGATTATGTTTTCTCTTTAGGAAATGGAATTTTTTCTTGGTCCTCGAAGATGCAACAGGTGGTTGCTTTGTCTAGTGCGGAAGCGGAATACATAGCAATGGCTTATTGTGCTACTCAAGCAGTTTGGCTACATTTGATGCTTGCTAAGTTACGTCATAAGCAGGAGCATTCAATAGTGATTAATTGTGATAACAAATTAGAAATTACCCTTGCAAAGAATCCAGTCTTTCATGGAAGAAGCAAGCATCATAAAGTATCACTTCATTCGAGATCTAGTAAAGTCCGAGAAGATTGTGCTACAGTATTGCAAGTGGAAAACCGAGTGGCTGACATGTTCACTAAGCCGTTAAAGACGTACTCCTTCCTTGAATTGAAGAGAATGATCAGAGTGGTCAAGATGAGCTCGGTTTAAGAGAGACTATTGAAAATCTCAAAATACTTTTCGTAACCAAGTTCATCTTGGATTAAGAGTCTTGCAATTATTATCTAGAAAATAGGAAAGTCCTAAAAGTTGTTATTTAGGGAACTATGTTTATTTATTGTTGATTGTTTTCAAAATAGCTTTAATTGTTCTAGTAAAGAGTCTATAAATACTATGTAATCCTTCTTCGATTATAATAAACAGCTATTTCAAATTTCTTTCTTCTAACATTTGATATCACGCTGCGCGTCTCTGATTTCCAACACTATTGCCTCTCCGGTAGAATCCAAACGCAGAAACACCGGACGGCGAGAGCCACGAGGATTTGGAGATGGGCATGAGAGCGCCTGTAAGGCGGATTTTTTTTCTGTCCTAGGAAAGCTTCTGTCATGAATAGGAATCCCAATGGGAGGAGAGACATGGAGCAGCCATGACAGGAGAGCGAGAGACTTGAGTGCTTGTGTTGGGAAATGGACGTTCTGTCACAGAACTTCTGTGTACTCAGGCCTGTGTTGTGAAGAATCGGCTCGTGTGTGTGCCTTATAGAGCTCAGCATCCGAATGCAAATATGTTTTCTCTGTTAATTACCAGACCAGAGGCAGAGAGAATTGACTCCAAGAAAATAATTCCACTTCAATAGAGAGAGGGGCACAATGGAGCTACCTTATTTTCCCTTCTCATGGCAAAGTGTGGTAAGATTGATTGACAGCTGCCGTCGAAGGCTTTGCATCCCTCGTCCAGTGCCCTGGGAGCTTCGCGACCCTCACCAGCCTTAGCACGCCGGCCGGTGGAAATTAAGAAACATAAAGAAAAGAAAAAATACAAAAATTAAGAATAAGAAATTGAAAAACAGAGAAATATCAAAATACTTTTAAAAATTGTCCGCTTGGGCACCGGTGCGCCACATTAGCGGCAGCTAGCCTAATGAACTAAATTGACACAAATGCAAAAAATGTATAACTCAATTGACAAAAAAAATAAGATTTAATACTGAATTAACACAATTATAATAAATTTAAGACTTTTTTAGTAATCCACTATAAATCCTCCAACAAATTTTGCATGTGAAATTGTTAAAGCTAAGTAAGATGTGATATAGGAATCGTGCATGTCTCTCACTTCCATCCCCGCTCAATATCAAGCCCAACTTAATAATAACGAGCAGCATGAATAGAAACCCACCCACCTTGCTACCAAATTTTGAAAATAGGTCTACCACCACCCCGAGGGTACCATACCCTTGGTACTTGGGCAATTCAAAAGTCGCTTTGCTTTCAATATCATTGAATTGGTGCTCTTTGAAATTGTTCAGTCGGCATTACTCCCTCCATAAAAGGGATATTGTCACTTTCCCCATGTAAAGTTTCGGCCGTAACCACATCATGATCTTTTTCTTATATACGATACAAGTAGACGCACCCCTCTCGTTGTGCCTGCTCTGAATTCGAACTCAAAATTTAAGTACCCGTGTAGGAAAATCACTTGAAACTCAATATGCAACTTAACTTTCCAGCAACGACCTTTCCGATTGAGGATGAGTGTTTTCCCGTCCTCGTGCTCTATCACTAAAGATTATCCCAATTCCTTTAATTTTCAGTCTTCGGATAAACCATGGGTTAACATCTTCTATGCAATCAAAAGATGGATTTAGAAGTGCCAACACTTTCAACTCATGCTTATTTTATAATAAGCGAATGGTTCGCCAATAAGAGTTTCCTGCCCTAGCCCACATAGCTGCATTTCGTTCGGCTTTCCCAGGGGGCTTTGGAGACCTTTGGGGGAAGATTAAGGGCGTTTGACAAACTTTTTTGGCACCCACTTGCCCAAATGGTGGCCTTGGCAAAGCTGAAAGGCTTTCAGCATTCTTAGAAGGCTATTTCCAAGGATTAATAATTTCATTTTTTTTCTTCCAAAACAACTCTCATCAATTTTTTTTTTTCAATTTTGCCCTCAGAACAACTGTTCATCTTCTCCACCTAAGTGACTGGTGAAGCGCTGCCGATAGTTGCACAAGGCCGATCGACGCTGTTGACGGTCATGAAACCTCGGTTTGGGAAGGATAGGCGATCCTCGCCGTGGTCACGCGACCTTCTTGTGGGGTCACTTGGAGTCGCCGCAGGCGCCGGGTGCTTGAGGTCGTGTGACCTTAGAGGATGGCCAACGACGTTAGGTCTAGGTCGCTGTGGGTTTCACATTCCTGGAAAGTGACTCAGCATGAAAGCAAACACGCAACCAATAAAAGAGTATCACAAATAAAAATAACAAGGTTATACGATTTCTGGGGATAACATTTTTGGCCTTTTTTTTTTACTTTTGGTCAGAAACATTTCTTTAATGCATACACAGACAACTTAAAAAGAAAAAAAGAGACTTGACTTAAAAGACTTTGTTGGAAGTTGGAACGGGCCACTCCCCCGGTTAAGCCCGATTGGCCATCACAAGGAAGTGGGAACGCTGTAAACGTCCTAGGACCACACAAGATATGGAGAAAAAAAACACGGTACTAAATATATTATATTTTTATCAATTCAGTTTTAAATTTTTTAAATTTTATCAATTTTTGAGCTAATTTAATCCTAAATCTTTTACATTCATATCAATTCAACCATCCAGCCAACTTTGGTCAGCCTGCATTGACGCGGCGTCGTCAAGGTAATTTTCAATAATATGTTAATAACTTTTTGGTTTTTTCTTTTATTTCTTATTCTTTTTCTTTTTTTGGTCTCCTTCTACCTCAGGCCATGGCTGGAGGAGAGGGTCGGCTTGGCCTTTGGCAACTAGAGCCGCTGGGCAAGGCCGGCATTAGCATAACTGGGCGAGGTTGGACTAGCACCGACGCAGCCAGCAAGCTTCGGCCTCGCCCAAATCTGGCGATGCCAAACATCATCATCGCCCAGCCATGGAGACTAAGAGCAATGAGAAGGAGCGAACGAGCGGGAACACGAGAGAGCTGAGCAATGGCTAGCTTGGGAATGAGACAAGATTGGACAGATTCAAAATGGAGGAACAAATGGACAACGTCGACGCCATGGTTGGACGACGGCTTCGCCAGTGACCCAAATCTAGCGTTGCCATCGTGGCTGGGCGAGCTCGGCCACATCCAGATCTTGGGAGGACGAGCCTCACCGAGTAGTGCCGGCACCAACATTAGTGGCCTGCTAGTCCTCTGCTCTAGCCATGGCCTGAGGAAGAAGAACCGAAAAAAATAAAAAATAATAAAAGAGAGAAAAAATATCAAATATTATTTAAAAAAATCGACAATGCCACGTCATTGTCAACCGGTCAAAGTTGATCGGATAAACTGAATTGACACAAATACAGAAAGTTTGAGACTCGATTGGCAAAAGTGCAATAGGTTTATGACTTTTTTGACAATTTTCTCATAAGATAGGAGGAAAAATTATCACAAAATTTCTTAATCTTTTGCGTACGTGTCAATTTAATTATAAATTTTTATGTTAATTTTGTCTTAAATCTTTGTATACTACCAATTCAATCTTCTCGACGGATTTTGGACAGAAATGCGTGGCACGATCCCGAGCCTCACGACCGGCTAGAGACGAGGGCTGGCGATGTTCTCCTCCGCCACGGCAAGGGTCGTTCAATGATGGGAAGGCCTTCGAATTCGTTTTCGTCCCAGAAATCAAAGCCCGAGGAAGAGGGATTCATAGGATCTTGAGAGCGAGTTGGCAGGTCTTAGTCATGAATTGGCGTCGGATCCGGGGTCGAGACATCTTGGGGTTTGGACTGAGCCAAGGGAGGAGAACGAGGAGGCGATTCGGACTGACTTAGAGGAGGGGGTCAAAGATCGGAGAACTGTAGAGACTGAACGATTCGTCTTCATCGTCAAAATCAAAGCCCTCGAAGTGGGAATCGGCAAGGGAGATTGGTGAGGAGAAGAGAGAGAAGGAGCGTTTCAGAGGCGAGAGGGGTGAGGCAAATGATGGTTTCTCCATTGGAGACGGAGAGAGATGATGGTAGCTATATGGCAGAACAAGAAGGTCGTCCAAGGACAGTGACGGGTAGAGTCGCCCAACAACACCTAGGGTTCCAGCCACCACCAGCAAATCCTGAGGGAGATTCTCCTTTCTATTTCTCTACTTCTTTGTCTCTCATCTTCAATTCTACTTGATTTCGAGAGGATTCGAGCATGGAATCTTTTGATTGCGTTTAACGGTCTGAATAAAAGATAAAATTTGACTCCCTCTCATGACAGGACAAAGAGAGGTTTAAGGGGATAAAGCTTGGATAAAATTATCCGGAGGTGGAATAAATATGGATATGATTTCTTATGTTCATTGTATAAAAGCTATTTTATCTCAAATAACAAACTTTTTAAATAATAAAAGTAAAAGTATTACTAAATATGAATTACATTTGAATTCTAAAATAAAAAATAAAATTAAAAATATTTTTAATTTATTTATAAATTTTTATTTTTTCCACTTTATAATGTCTATATGCACATCACATCATTGCATATATTAGGTACGGTAATATAATTTATTATTTAATAAAAAATTATTAAGAAATGATGAAATGAAATAGAATTAATGAAAAAAGAGATAAAAATAAAAATAAGTATAAAAATGAAGTAAAAGAACCATATTTTAAATGAACAAAATTCAAACATGAAAATGAAAATAATTCTTGAAGAATGCGGGGGCAATGAAATTTCTAAAAAAAAAATAGAAATCTACATCTACTTCTTCTATGTATCTTTATTTCATGTTAAAGTTTTATCGTTCCTTTGTATTTTTTAGTTCATGTGAGAACTCTATGAAAATGGGGAGAGAGTCAAAACTTCTTCTCTTTCGTAGGTTTTTGGTTCACATCAAAAGTATATGAAAGCAGAAAGAGAGTCAAAACTCATTCTCCTTCGTAGTTTTATGGTTCATGAAGTTTAACGAAAATAGCGAGAGAGGCAAAATTTTTTGTAGTTGCAAAAGTGAATGATCATATTTTCTCTTTTAGAAGAGTTGATAGTGAATTATGGGAGATTTTTGTAGTCTCCATTTGTGCATTTTTAAGTTAAGTTATATCGATATGTGTAAATACCAAACAATGAACATGATAAGATATAAATATATTTACCTTATTACTATGATTCACCAAACAGTGGATATGATATGACAAAATCTCAAAATTTCATATCATATCCTATCTAATCCTATCCTGGCTAAAAATTCAGACGGCCAAAGGCAGCCTTAGAGACTTTCTATTGAAGTTCATTGTCTTTCCTTATCTCTCCCACTCTGTTTTGGGAGTTTGTGAGTGTGAATAATTTTTTGCAGCTGACATTGGGTGAATGTGGAGACAAGTCAGGCCCTTCATCCAGTCGAAGCCACTTATATGTTCATGACGTAGCTTCATAAACTCTTTGAAATTAGACCAATCTCCTTTCTCAATTTAGATTTTGGTCTAGATTCAAGGATCTTACTCTTCCGAACTAGATCAGTTCAAGAGTTCCTCACAGATATTTGATTCGTCTTCATTTAACATAGTGATATTGATGTTACTGCTCGGCGATAGTATGGAGACGTCGAGCCTAGACAAGCACCGCAAGCCATTGCAATTGATGTGGAAGTTCGCCATGTGTGCTTGTTGCTAAATATGATGATTGATCATCGAAACTTTATAGTAGTAAATCTATTCTTGAAGGATAAGAGTGTGATTATAGGTGCAGAATTTATTTTGTTATTTATTTTCTAATATTTTCTTTTTTCTGTAGTTATTTCGAAATTGTTAGGCTTGAAAGCATTCTATGTACCCCTCGATCATTATCAAGATTAATGAATGAAATCTTTTTTTCAACCAAAAGAGAACACAGTGATGGGCGGAGAAGTGAGATTATCAAATTGGCATGCCAAGAGAGAGCTTCACCACAAGGAAAAGAAGAAAGAAAATAAAAAGGAAAGAGAAATTAAAAAAAAAGGAAAAATAAAACTAAAAAATTCAAAAAAAAAAGTTAAATTATTATTAGAAATTTGCCACATCAGCGCCAGTCGCACCAGGTCAGCAATTTTCTGTCAAAATTGGCTGGAAGGACTGAACTGAGATAAATTCAAAAGGTTTAAGTTGAATTGGCACAAAAAAAAGTTTAAGACTGAATTGACACAATTGCAATAAGTTTAGGACTTTTTTGATAAATTTTTTTCAATATAGGAAAATTTTGAATTGGTGAATTCACCAGACTCCAAGAAAAGATTCATCCAGTCAAAATTCTAAGTTGAGATGTATTGAGCGTATGTGAGCCGAACTTGAAGCTCATGCATGTGCTCATAAAAACGAGACTGAACAAGTTTTCTCGATGGCCCCAATCAACAAACAGATAAGCATGAAATGGTATTTAAACAAGCGGGTCATGTTGATTCCCTTATGAGTTCTTCATATCCTTTTATAGGCTGGGGAAGGCCATTGCCGCCTTTGCCCGTGGCCGGCGAGAGCTAGCCTTGTCCAAATCAGCCCTGCTCAGCTCAGTCAGCATCGAAATGATGCTCTACAATAGAGTCGCCAACAATAAACCAGGGTTCGTGAAGCACCACCGTGGGAGAAGGCGGCGATGGCATCGCCTAGTGGCCAACGAGTTATGACGACCCTTGTCCGCCAGTGGAAAGAAAGAAACAAAATGGAAGAAAGAAAAGAAATAAAAAAGCTAAAAAAGAAATAAAAGAATTAAAAAAGTCAAAAAAATTAAAAAATTATTAAAAATTATTCATGTCATCCCAGCCGACCAAATGGATTAAATTGGCATAAATACAAAAAGTTGAGGACTCAATTGGCTATAAAAAAAAAGTTGAGAACCGAATTGACACAATTGCAATAGATTTAAGAGAATTTTTTGATAATTTTCCCGATTTGCAATTGTAAACTCTCTTTTGGTATATTCATCTTGATGATAAAACGACAAATAGTAAAGGTATTAAACTATTATTAGAGATAGTTGTAAAGTATGATCGGGCAGCCCGATATTTCTGTTACCAGCACAACAAAATATAACGATTATTCAATAAATTATGTAGGCTCGTTCGGCGAACTTTCATTTCACGAAGTAGGTTTCAATCCTATGTTTATCAATATAATTCACGAAAAAGATAACGAGGTTTATGGTTTTGTGTTGTGTAAAAGACGTTAACATCCTAATTAGAAAGTAATGCAAGAGCGGCATTTAAGCGACATTCACAACTGGTGATCACTAATGTTATTTATGCCTTTCCATCTTGGCTCAGGGTTGCGGCAGTTAAGGGCCATACTAAGGTTTCTCTAATTCCCTTTTTTTTTTTTTTTTTTTTGGTACCGTCAGTTAAGGGCCATACTAAGCATAGTCTCATACTTCAGCTGAAGTCACTCGCATTATTAGACAAATTTCAGCAAGGAGGGAAGTGGAAGAGATGAAGAAGACAAGTCACATGGAACTGAGGAAGGAAGTCGGAGAAGGCGGCACGGGGATGTCCACGGTGCCTTCAAGCATCAGCAACACCTTCCTCATGGAGGGACGAAGCGACGGCTCATCCAGGACGCACCACAAGCCTACTTTAACCACCCTCTCCAGTTGTTCTGTTTCGACCTCCTCGGAGTCCACTAGCTTTGCCAGCTCGCCGGCCTGAAAGCATCCATAAACCCAATCTTCGAGAACCGCTTCGTCCTCGGAGCGACACCAGTCCAGGCTCCTCCGGTTGCAAATTATCTCCAGCAACACAATCCCGAAGCTGTAGACGTCGGCTTTCACTGTCACGGGTAGATTCTTGTGCCACTCCGGCGCGACGTACCCTCTGGTTCCCCGGATTCTAGTCATGGTCTTGGTCTGATCTGGCTTCAACATCTTCGACAGTCCGAAATCAGATATTTTTGCACTCCCATTCTGGTCGATTAGTATGTTGTGAGGCTTTATATCGCAGTGGATGATCTGCGTCTCGCACTCCTCGTGGAGGTAAAGAAGGCCTCTTGCTATGTCGCGAGCGATGCCCATCTTTTCATCCCAATCAGGCTGTCTTTGGGGCGTAAAGAGTAGACCAGCGAGTGAGCCATTCGTCATATATTCATACACCAAAAGCCTGTAGTCTCCATCCTGACAATAGCCGAGCAGGCAGACCAGATTCCGGTGATGAGTCCTCCCGATTATTTTCACCTCGGTTCGGAATTCGACATCCCCATCGGATGAGATGTTCTCGAGCCTCTTCACAGCTACCACTTTTCGAAGATTCCGCAGTGTGCCTTTGTAAACTGTTCCGAACGCCCCCTTACCGATCTCGTCCTTGAAATCCTTGGTCACTTCCTTGAGCTCCTCGTACGTGAATCTTCTCGGTCCAACATCCTCTATCGATCCGATGCTTACTCCATGCGCTATATACATCTGATTTCCTGAGAGCCTGTTCCGGTAAATGAGGAACCCAACGGAGACTAGAATTATCAACGCCAAAGCGATCAATGAGACACTCACGACCAAAATGTCAATCCTGATCTGCTTTTTGATTCGCTTCGGTGCATCTGCGTCCGATGTTGCTGTTCTCAGCTTGATGGAAACTATGTTCGAATTGGCGTGTTCTCTCCTGCCGAACCTCAGAGGGAAGCGTTGCTTTTTGCACTCGCCCTCGTTGTACATCACGGCATCGCAGTTGCAGTCGTCCAAACATGTGGCTCGACATTCCCCGATGGTTGGTGATTGCTGGGCAGAGTACGAATCGTCTTTCCACACAGTGGTCGCAACCGGCTGGATGGTGTAGTCAGCGATTTCGCCCGTGCTTTTGCAGCTCTCTTGGGTGAAGTTCCTTTCGCAACCCGATGTCCAATTTCCCTCTTGAACAGGTGTAAATCCCGGAAGGCACACGCAGTCGGCTTTCGGGTCGACCGTCACGCAGTACATGTTGAGCCCGCATATCCCCTTCGGGCTGCATAGGTCATCCGAGGACGACCATCTATTATACCAATTCGCTTTCTGGATCCTGTCGTATGAGTATAATCTGAAAATACCGTCTGCATCTATCCTTGCGAGATACATTGTGTTGTTCGTTGGGAATCCTTTCTGGGTGACATTGCTCACATATTGACCTGCCGGGCCCAAGAGGTAGAGAAAGCCGTCGCCGTCCATATGGAGCGTGATGTTGTCTCCTTTACCGCCCATCGAAGTCGACCAGTACGCGTAGTCGGGTCCATCTATCGAGTTCACCGGGTACTGTACGAGATTACCGTCATGTTGCATCTTGATACGGAACCCACCCGATGACTGATCGGACTCCGAAGTGCTCGAAACCAGCTGATTGCGAGCAGAGAGATTCTGGCCTGGCAAGAGGCTATCTGTGGGGTGGTCGAAGGTTTGCCAGATTATGCCCTGGTTTGAATTGTAAACAACGAAATTACCGGAGTCAAGCATCGAAGCCGAAATGGCGGGTTCACTGGGGACAACGACGTCCGTGAATTGTCCCGGCATCCATGACTGTAGGATCAGCCTTCCGTCAGCGGTGAATTGCAGGGTGGCGTTGCTTGGAAATGGAAGGCTGTCTCGCTCGAAAGTCCAGACCACGGTCTGCAGCGGGATTCCGGCTAGGAAAACTCCTAGGCCATAGCCATTGCCTCTCCGGTAGAAACCAAATGCATAGAGACCCGAAGCCGAGAGCCATGATGAGTTGGTTTTGGGCGTCAGAGACGAGCCTCGGCTTACATTCATCTGTTTCTGCGAAGCTGACGATGCGAACATGGACACTAGGACAAGGAACGACAAGGCAAGAGCCATGAATGAGTATGGAATGGCTATGTGACTGATGTTCCTGATCTCAATCGCTCTTATCAGTACTCAAACTGATGAGTTAGATTAGAACTCCTCTATGTTTTATAGGCCAGCTGTTCGAACTGAATCAAACTCAGAAGTTACTAAGTCCAAGTCAACTGAGTAAGGACCGGGATGGTTGTTTTCTGAAGGAAGGAAGAGGAAAATTCATAAACTTATTGCATTGAAACTAATTATGTCCTAAATCTTTTAATTTGACCAATTCAGTCCTAAATCATTTTGCATTGATACTAATTTTGATCAAAAACAGCTAACGTGAACGCCAGCCGTCTCATGTGACATTAATTCAATTCATCTAGTCAATTTATACCGTAGTTATTTTAAAATATTAGTTTGGTCTGACTTGGTCAGGGTCTGACTTAGTCAGGGTACGACTTGGCCAGAGTATTGATGCAATGTCCAATGAATATGTTTTATTTCTGGTTATCTCTAGGTTCAAATTATAGCCCTAGTTGCTAATTATAAATGCCTCTAGGTCAGTAGATATTTCAGTTTATTGCAATTGGCTCTTTAGTATTCATTTCATCTTATTTTGAATAATTTGGATATTAACACTAGTTTATTTTCAAATAGGATTACCTAAATATTCTGTATAAAATGCAGTTTATGAGTACATGCATGAGCTTTAGGGTCCGCTCCTATGTAAGCCCAACACATCTGAACTCTTAGATCAGACAAAATCTCTCGTGATGTTTGTTGAATCCGAGAATTTCGATTATTTTCTATCCCGTGTCGAGTGATAGGCCGAGGGTCGCCTTCGTAGGACCGATGCGAGTCTTCCCGCTTCCCTGCGATGGCCAATCGGGTTTAACCCGTGTCGTGCTCTTGGGGACTCATCCGTGCTTGAAAGAGACATTGGCCAACCACCAAAAATGTAATCGCGACTTGTGAGACTCTTTCCGAGGTTTGGTGTTGGTTTCATACTCGATCACTTTCCTGGAATGTGAATTTTTTTAATAATATTTTAGTGTAATCGCGACATGATAAATTTTTTATAATATTTTAGTATTGAATTTTTAATTATTTTGTCTTTTAATAATTTTTTTCATGTATATTGTTAAAAAATTTCCGTGTCAGTGCGACCGTTCAAATGAACTGAATTGACACAATTTCAATAGGTTTAGAACTTTTGCCAAGTGAGTCCTATTTGCTAGAAATTGCTGACATAGACGTCAAATATCCTGGGCGGCACGATCGATACTAACGTGGATAATTTTTAACAATACTTTAATATTAATTTGATTTTGATTTTATTTTTCTTTTCTTTTCTTTTCTTTTCTTTTCCTAGTGCCTTGCAAGGGTTGGGACCCTTGCCTACAGCCGGCAAGGGCCTCACGACTCGCCAACCATTGAGAAAAAGCGATAAAAAAAGGAAAATCTTATTTATGTCCTCGTCAATGTCGGCTGTGCTCGAGGTCCACATCAGTGATTTCTGGCCAATATGACTTAACTAGCAAAATTTGAAAAAGTTTAGGACTAAAATAGCAAATTCACAACAAATTTCGGATTTTTTAGATAATTTTTCCCTTTGTGATAAGTGAGAGGGTCATAGAAGTGAGAGACATGGATGGTTCTCCGCCTCACCTCTTATTTCACTTAACATCATGTGCAAGATTTGTAGCAGGAAGTGCAGTTGTAATCTCTCTTTTGATATATTTCATCTTAATAATGAAACAACAAATGGTAAAGGGATGAAACTATGATTAGAGATACTTGAAAAGTATGATCAAATATCTCGATATTTCAATTATTTGCGTGGCATAATATAATAATAACCTATAAGATTTTAGGAAAAATTTCAATTAAGGGCCTCAAGTGCCCTGATTTTTTCAAATAAGGATCGAAAGTAGATTTTGTTTCAAATAAGAACCTGAAGTGTTCTTTTTGGTTTCAAAGAAGGGCTTGACCGAAGGGTATTTATGTCTTTTACTCTCTCTTTTTGCAATTTTGTCTGTTTTCTACTTTCTTTTTCTTTTTATTTTTCCCTTTCCTTTTCTTTTTTTTTTTAATTTCCCCTCCCCTCCCGTAGCAACGTCCACCATTGATGTCTAACCTGCACAGCTCAATCCTCCCAAAAAGAAGAGCATGGCTCGAGACAACACCCCCTCCCCCCACCCCGCACGTGATGATTGTTGGCAACCAATATTTAATTTTTAGAAAAATCATTTAAGCACAAAGTGAGATTTAATTATGATTCTTACCAAAAAAATAAATTCTTCATGCATTGCATAGTTATTTTCTGTCAGTTATATCATTGCATTTAGGTGAGTAAATTGAGCTTAATTTCACAAGCAATTGGACCAATGAATTTTCACAAGATGTATCATGAATTTTCTATTAAGGCCAAGAGGGGGTGCCGAATTTTATATGGCTTCAACTCAATTTGAATTTATATGAGGCTTTTAATTAATTATCTATTTAGTCAATTAAAGTCCAATTACGTCCTAAACTCACACGAATGATCCCGGCAAGAAATAATTTTCGGATGGCCCATGTCACAATTCCTAATGGCCAAAAATTTCATCATAAAATAGGAAAGACATGTAGAATTCAGCTATCCCATGTGCACATCCATTGTGGTCGAAAATTGCATTCTAAAAGAAGGAAGTTTTGACAAATATTCAAATATTTACATGTGATATTTGGACAATCTCTCTTGCATATGTCTAATGCTCGAAAATTGCATTTTAAGGGCAGGGGATATTTATCAAATATTCAGATTTTTAAGATACGCTTTTCAAAAATTAATATTGAATATTGTGTTCTTGTACATCAAGTTACACGATGCATCTATAAATACAAGGCTTAAGCATAGGGGTTGAGAAGTGGCCATTCAATCAGATAATACATTGCCAAAGAATATAGAAAATTCAAGAGAGAAGAGGAAACGCGGCCGAATCCCAGCCCGTCAGCGGCTTAGAACAGTTTTGCGCCAATCGATCATGCATCGCCGTCCATGCTCCGTTCGACTCGTGCCAAATATCAAAACGTTCAGTAATCGATGATCTATCACCAATCGTAGACAGCCCATCGATCCCATGTTGGAAACTTTCCGTCCTAGCCTTTGAAGTCATGACCTGCAGCCTGATTCTGGCCTACCGTTCTGCCAGACTTGAGCTGCTGTCTAGCCATTGATCAGCCCCTATTTGAGGTTGGTTCAATCTTATTTTTTATTGAAATTGAATTACTAATCTTGATTATTTGGTGTTAAGATCCCTCGAATATTTAGAGCTGAAACTTGCTCGAATGAGGCTATTTTGGGGGTGATCTTGGAGCCGCTTGTGTACTGGAATTTGCTCTAAAAAAGGTAAATTTTCTTTGGCTTTTTTCACCATTGATTTATGTTTGTTTGATTGATAACATGCTCACTGAAATATATATTGATCAATCAAAAATCATATTTAAAATCATGTTTAATTGAACAAGATTTCGGATGAGGAAAGATGGACCCCAATGTTATATTTTTTGCCGTACCTCTCAAATTTTTGAAATTAAAGATTTAATTGACTCACTTTTATTTTATTTTGTCATGTTTTGTCTTGTTTGTTTGTTATGAAATTTGCACATTTTTTAATAAACATGCTCATAATATATGCTCCCATTGTACCTAGACCCTTCGAAAATTAAATCGCATACCTTAGCTATGATCTCATTGAATGGGTTGGCAATTTAGTATAAAACTTCGTCTTCTTTACCTTTGGCAAGAGGAACGTTGTCGTATTATACTCTGTCCATATATTGGTTCGAATCTTTGAAAATATAGTGGATGAAAATTCCTTCTCTAACCTAGATCTTTGGGGATGAGTGGATTTTTCAAAAAATAAATTTGGAATATTAAGGTAAATTATGAGCATTTTTGTTTAATCTTGTTCAAATTTTTGATTGCTTTTGATTGCTTTTTATTTAATCCCAAAATACCAAAAAAAATCACATCGATCAATTGATATTTCATGAAATTGGTATTGAAAGGGCTTGAGCCTATTTTTCTGGTTTGCAAAATAAAATAGTTCTCTCACTATTTTATTTAGATGTCTAATCAAACTACCAATAAAAATTAGTGACGGCTTCAATTTAATAATTTTTGCACGAATTAAACCTAAGTTGCGATTCGATTGGATTTGGAAGAATCCAATTTAAGCTAACTAATCTAATTAACCTCATAATCCGTTAACCTGATTTTGTTTTTAGGTCGCGACAACGATCAACTTCCACCTCCGACCTCCTATGTTTGTCGGTATCGCCAGCGCCCCTACAGATCAGGTGGTACGCCATCGGTATCGCCAGCGCCGCGACCACGTGCAAGGGCACGAGCGTGGCCATTGCGATGCCTAGCTTCTCCAATGGCGAGAGCTCGCCGCGGCCCATGCTGCCATATGCGTCACGGTGAACGTACGCGGCGAACCGCGTCTCGAGCTCGACCAGATTCTCTGGCATAATCGCGGAGACCTCGGCCTCCGGCTCCGGCTTGAAGAGAAGGCGGTCATCCTTGTCGGCGGGTACAGGGGGGGGATGGGAGGCCGCGGGGGAGGGTTCTTTGAGCTCGATTTTCATGGCAGAGGGGGAGATTCTGCTGACGCAGCGTTCAGCGTCTACTTAAAACATCCTCGCAATTTTCTTCTTCTTCTTCGTTCATCAATGGACGTCGACATGTGGCGCTTCGACATCTCTGCTTCCTCCAGGAGCCATCGATCCGCTCGCAAGTCTCGAGACGGTAAAAAAGGATGGCCTTTCTTTGACCTTCGTTTGGTTTTTTTTTTCTCTCTTTGTTCTCGTTAGTCGGTGGGTGGGGATTTATTGAGTGTTTTTTGTTTCTCCTGATCTTCGGTGGTGGAATCAGATGCGGCTATCGTCGTCGACGAGTTCAATGGAGAGTGCGACGTGGAGGTGTGCTACTTGCGCCCTTATTACTCGGACGATTACGATTTGCCCGAGCTGTCCCTGCATATAGATCAGGAGCATCCCGTGGGAGCTGATTTTGGAGGATTGAGTTGTGCAGGTCAGACGTCAATGATGGACGTGGCTGGGGGAGCGGAAGGGAGGGGAGGGGAGGGGAGGGGAAATAGAATGAAAAAAAAAAAGGGAAAGGGAAAAATTAAAAGAAAAAAAGACAAAATTATAAATAAATAAATAAATAAGTAAAAGACAGAAATATCCTCGGGCCCTTCTTTGAAAGAGAAGGGCACTTTTAGTTTAAGCCCTTATTTAAAACAAAGTCCACCTCAAACTCTTATTTGAAAAAATCAGAGCACTTGAAGCCCTTAATTAGAATTTTCTCAAGATTTTATAAACTTGTTGGACAAACTTTCATCCCATGAAAGTAGTTTTCGATTCTTTTGAACGTACCTTTGTCAATGTAAGTCATGAAAAAGTTAACGACAAATATGGTTCTGTGTGGTGTAAGAGACATTATAACATACTAATCAGAAAACATATGCGAGAATGTTCAACATGGGCTTGTAAGACATTTGCATATAAGCCATAAAGGGTTTGAGCTAATTTTATCAACGCTAGGGAGGGGAGGCCCGGTTACTGAAAAAGTACTCCGTATTTTGTAATTATATTAATTTAGTCATAAACCTTTTTTTTTCCAATTCACTCATAAATATTTTTGCATTCGAGTCTATTCAATCATAAAGTTTTTATATTTGTGTCAATTCAGTTCTTTCAGCCAATTTTGGTCCGAAATTGTTGAAGTAGCGCGGTCGGCGCTAACGTAGCTAATTTTTAATAATATTTCAAAATTTTTTATTTTTATTATTTTTATTATTTTTTATTCTTTTCTTTTCCTCCTCTTCTTCTTCCTCCTTTGGCCAATTGCCGAGCACAACGACTAGCCAGTGGCGAGGGCCGACGTAAAAAAAGGACTAAATTGGCACAATTGATCAACGCCTACCAACCATAATAGAATGAATTGGCACAACTGCAAAAAGTTTAGGATTAAATCGACAAAAAAAGAGAATTTGAAACTGAATTGACACAATTACAATATAGTTATGACTTTTTTGGTAATTTTTCCTAAGATTAATCATATCGATATTACTAAACAACAAATAAAACAGCAATTTAAATGCGCTTGCATAGATCTCAATATCATGAAATTTCTCATAAGATATAAATCCATATAGAAATATCAAATTTTATATAAGTTAAATTCTTTATCACGCAAAAATCTATTCCCTTTTATATGGTCGAAACAAAAATTTATTCCTTGATAGTAGACTTTTTGAGACTAGAGAGAACGGGGGAGTGAGAAGAGAGTGGTGCTATACCATAATAACTTCAATTATACTGCGCCTTTTTTCTTGTAAGGATAGTGTAATTTCATGTGTAAATCTGACCAAGCTTTACAGAAAGCAACCCCGCATGAACAATCAAAAGCAATTAGTTCACTTTCTTGTATCAACCTTGAGTTTGCTATTCTCAAGGCACTTTGCCACTTATCATACTAGAGAAGTTCGATATCCACTCTAAGTATGCTAAAAGCTTACTAATTCAAATCTCGTAACCTTAATGCATAAAATAGATGGGAATCCTGAAAAATGGAAAGTTTTGCCATCCTTTCGCATGAGATCAGATGATTAATCAGAATGACATGTCACGTCCCGACTCTCGAACCCACGACATCCCTTGCCAAATCGCCACCAGGTCATAAAAGGTAGCGTCCCAAGCAACTGCTACCAATCTAAGAGTATACTGCGCATGCGGAACATACAATCTTCCATCCAATAAAATCATATAGGATAGATAGGAAGAAAAGCCAAATACACATCACTAAAATAAACTGATGAGAATAGATGATCTATAACCTTACAGAGCCATCAACTGATAATTACAACCCCATGTTTCGAGGTGGCCCTCTAAGACTCACAAAAAGATACAGGAGTCAGGTAAGGTTAACTCTCACCTACTCCAAAACAGTACCCTCACAAAAACATTACCAGATCCCTGACCACAAAAAGAACCTAACCCTCTACTGGGTAAACTCGACATCCGGGTCATCATAACCAACCGGAGGAGCCGAGTTGCTCGGGTCGTCACAGGAACTCTGGCTAGAATGCACAGAGGGGCCTACTAACTACTCAGGCTCGAGCTCAGGCTGCATACCGGGCGCGGGATCCACCACTTCCCCATCGGGCGTATCAATATCCATCGGGTCCCAAGCGGGGATATTAGGGACCCCCTAAAGAGGTGGCCCCTCAAATCCTCTAAGCGGACCAAAGAGATCCATCACATCACGAAGATACCAGGCCTTGAAGAGGTGTGCCACCAGTTGTGGCATCCCCTCATCGACCCATATCGTCGTGATGTGACGTTCCCACATCTAGTCTGTACCTGGCAGCGGGTGGAGACTGACATCGAGTGATGAGTGGGTGGGGGTACCAAACCGCACCGGTCTCTCCATTACTTTGGACCTGAAAAGTTGTCCCACGACGGGGTGAGAATTTAATCTCAGTGAATCAAGCCTAATCTCGGTTAGGACACTGATTCGCCTAGGATGTCCTAAGCACCACAATAAGCCACAAGATATAAACAGATATATATCAATAAAATAAATTTGTCAAATCAACAACCAACAGCAGCACAACCACTCAAACATACACAAGTCCATTATTAAACAATGACCCACGCAACTGGCGTGATAGATACATTAATAGTGCGATCCCGCACTCTTTTGGCAGGACCAGGCTACGTCCACTTTACCCTCTCAGCGACGACTACTACAAACGGTGTATCCAGTGCACCCAGCATGGCACTACAAGTAGGCATTCCTAAAAAAGGAGCTTCGGTCCATCACAAGCTGCGACCGGCATCCAATAATTCCTTAAAACCATACGACTGGCGCGGGGCATGGATTATCGTGCTTCTGATAAGTCGCAAATTTCCATACAATCTGTACGGCACGAGTATCCATGGTACAATGCGAACTTGCCAAGTAGCGTCATTGATCCTTTAAATGACCACACAAATTGCATTCGGTAATCAACTCATTGATTATCTTGGATTAATGCCAAAATCCATAAGGAAATGCAATCAACTCGGCCCCAAGGCCCACAAGACTCCCAATTGAGCATTTCAGCCAAGCAACCAAACCAATCAAGCAATTCCCGCACCCTCGAGTAATCAACTTAACCCGGCAATTTCCAACTCAATTCATATTATAAATCCCAATTCCCAATCAAATTATAGCAATCAATCGTTCGCTCGTCTCTAACCTGTCACTCACTCGCGAACAACTCAAGCAATCAATTAATTGATAAATTACCACAAATAGCCACAGATAAATATTCGATCGATCATATATCCTAAACATGGTTTTTATCTAAATCGGTCCCGATCGATTTTTTTTTTAACAATAATTAATTAATTAATTAATTAAAACTAATCTTAAGCGCAATTAGCGCCCTAACCAAGGTTCAGGGTCAACTCACAACGTGAGTTAGGTCGATCGGCGGCAGCGGCGGCGGCAATGGCGGCAACGGCGGCGGCGATCGCGGCGACCGCGGCAACGGCGGCGACGGCGGCGATAAAACTAAGGTTTATCGCGCGGTGGCTGGAGCTCAAACTTCGGCGACACCCCGAGGAGTCCAGCGAGGTCGCCGGAACAGGTGACCGGCGGCGGAGCTCCGGCGAGCGGTGGCCAACAGCCTAAAACAGTGAAAAACAGTATACTCAACCGGCAAACTCTACTGTTTTTGGCCGTTTTCCGGTGACACGGGCAGGAACAAGGCCAGCCAAGGGTCGGGGGCTCACCCAGGGATCGATGGGGGTCGGCCGGGACAGGTGGACGGCGACGGGAGGTGGCCGGCGGCGGCGGACAGCCACGATCAGTGGCTACCATGTTCGGCACCGAAATAAGGGTTTCGGTCGGCGGTCGTTTCCGGTCGTCACACGTGGCTACCGGCGAATGTGAGCTAGGCGGAGGTAGAGGGGACTCAGGGGAGCCGTTTGGCGGTGGCGATGAGGCACGACGGCGGCTGTGGCGGCTGGATTGAAGACCGGACTAAACTGGGCCCAAAACAAGGCACCGGAACTTCAAGGCCCGATTTCGACGACTCCGGCGGCTGACGGTTGGCGGCGAGGGGTTGGATCGGTCGAGGGGGAGTCGGGGGTTAGCTGGGTGGTGGTGGTCGGTGTCGGTGGCGGCCGTGGCAGCCGGAGGAGGTCGCAGAGTTCTCGAGTCCTTTGACCCGAAAATAGAGCAGGCCTGGCCGTGGCGTTTCCTCTGTTAAACGACGGCGACGGCGGCTCGGTTGGAGTCAGGGCGGCGGCGAGGAGTGGCTGAGGACGGTGGCTGCCAGTGGTGGGGCGGTGGTCGCGAAAAATGGCGACGGGAGAGGAAGATTGGATCGGTTCAAGGAGAAGTAGTCGTCGGTCAAAGAAAAACGAAGATGAAGAAGGCAGAAACGAAGGAGAAAAAAGCAGAGGAGAAGCGACGTGATCTTGGGCAGTGAGATAGAGTGGCCCACCTTGACTTTCAAGGTAAAAATTAAATTTTTTTTGTCTTACTCACATAAATAATTGGGGGGTAAAACGGTAATTTTGGCGCGTCGGGATTGAAATGAAATTTTTGGTATATTGAACGAAGGGTAATTTTGGTAATTTTGTTGGCCAAGCTCGGTCAGGGTTAAGCTCAATTGCAAAACGGCAATTCAAAAATCGCCACGGATTAATTTCGAAACTCACTTCGAAATAATCTAAAGTTCGGAATTCGTCCAAATTTTCGTCTTTTCGGTCCATATGATCCAAAATAAACGTCGACTATGATTATAAATTCATATCATTTAAGACTTCCGGCACTTACAAAGATTGAATTTCCAGAACGTCACATTAGGCTCTGTTCATTTTGCAAAAAACAACTTTCAAGAAAATATTTTCTGGATTTTCTGGCATTTGGTTCACGAAAAATAAATAAATCGTGGAAAAAAAAACTTCAAAAAATAAGGAAAATGATTTCCACTTTTTGAAAAAATAAAATCATTTTCCATGGAGACCATCTCTCTCCTCTCTCTATCTACATGCTTCAATTTTTTTCATGATTTTTCATTTTCATAATTTGTCTTTTTTTTCCTTTTTACTTTTCTTCTTTCTTCTTTCTTTTTGTCCCCCACCAATCGCCATGCCTCAGCGACGGCCAGCAGCCCGACAACCTACCACAGTCGCGGCCTACCAATCCTCAAGCTCATTGTGCCTATCTCTGGCAGGTCGCGATGGACAAAGGAGGAAAAAGAAAGGAAAAAGATATAAAAATCTGAATTTGTTGAAGAAAGAAAAAGAAAAGAGATAATACCACGAAAAATTCTAAACCGGTACACTCGTGATAAATTTACCCTAAATTATTTTTTTGACCGTGAAAAACTCTAAATTGGTACACTTGTGACAAATTTAACTCAAATTGATACATTTGTGACAAATTAACCCTTCGTTAGTTTTCGTTAAATCTAACACAAAAAACAATCAAATTACTGAATCGAATGACAAGTGTAGTTCACGGATGTATCAATTTGGAGTTTTAACCCTATATTTGTCACATTTGTGTCAATTTGAGAATGTTTGTGGCATTAATCCAATTTAACTTAGGGTAAATTTATCACAGGTATACTAGTTTAGGGTTTTTCATGGTGAAAATAATTAATTTAGAGTAAATTTGTCACAAATATATCAATTTGGGATTTTTGGTGTTCAAAAAAATAGTTTGGAGTAAATTTGTCACAGATGTACCGGTTTGAGATTTTTCGTGATCAAAAAAATAGCTTGAATAAATTTGTGACAAGTGTATCAGTTTAGGGTTTTTCCGGTATTAACCCAAAAGAAAATAATAACAATAATTCATTAAAAGGAACACATAGGAAAATCAACCTTGCCAAACTGTGGAAAAAGATCTTTTACTTTCTTTTTAGGTTTCAGTCAAACATCGAAAATTAGTAGTTTTCCTCTTCCTGGAAGATATTTTTCGAAACAACACATTTTTCTAGAAATGAACTAATCCTTACATGGACAGTTTATCCACAAGTGAAATGTTGTTGTTCCCTCTCCCTCAAAACACATTCTATGCTCTTTTAAATTCCTGGACCACTAACCGGACACATACTGATAAACTGTATCTGCCACCGGGGCAATCACGAGAAAGTAAGGAATTGTTGAAATGAACTCGACGTTATTTTACTTCCTATTAGAACGAAGAATTGCGTAGGACAGAATGGGGAACTTATTTCTATTGGAGTGACAGACAGACAATGCACGTTGCACTGACAAACCTACAAACATGTTCTTTGCTCTGGAAATGTCCATAGTAGAAACAACTTTGGTTTATCTCTAACCCGAGCAGGTTTTGATGGTGATAAGTGCAGTTGCGAAAACGATTCAGATAACACTGAGGAAGGAAGTATGACAAGGAGGGGTTGGAACGTCGACCGTGCCTTCAAGCATCAGCATCACCTATCTCATCGAAGGACAAAGAGATGACTCTTCCAGGATACACCAAAGTGATACTTTAACCATAATCTACTAGTTTATCCAGCTCTCCAGCCTGGAAGTAGTCATAAATCAATTCCTCGAGAGCAGCTTCCTCCTGGGAGGTTACAATCCACTCTCTTTTGGCAACGGATGATCTCCAGCAGCACGACTCCGAAGCTGTAAATGTCTGCTTTCACCGTCACCGATAGTTTCTTGTGCCACTCCGGCGCAACGTGCCCCTTGTTCCCTTTATTCCTGTTGTGGAATTGGTCTGATCTGGCTTCAACAGCTTCGCAAGCCCAAAATCAGAAATCTTCGCTTGCATGTTGCCATCTATCTATATGTCCATATCATAGGCTTTATGTCACAATGAATTATCTGCAATAAATCTTCTCAAGAGGATTTAAAGTTTTGACAGCTTTTCTCTTTCAAATATATTGATACAATTCCTTCATGTAACCTATTTTTATCAAAAACAACCTTGCCAGTTTTGATAATTCCATATTTGAAAATAAAGTGCTTTCTCAACATTTCAACTGACAATTAAAACACAAGGAGTGTGCACATTTTGATTGTATTCGATGTATATATAACACACACACACCGAGTATGTTGTATGAGCTTCTTTTTGGACCGGATGGGGGAAAAGGAAGTAGGTTTGGCAAAAACCGAATATGGATTTACAAGAAGAAGACAAGTATTACGTCTACAGATCTTATCATCTTCATTGAGATAAGAAACCTCATCAAGATAATCGATCTTGAGGGCATTGGACTTTCGAAAGGAAGATGGAAGATCAAGGGAGACATGAGCATTTATAACTAGAGTATTTTTCAAATGGAGTTCTTCTATCGTTTATGAAGGATATCTTCTCCACTGGTACTGATATATAAATGGAAAAACAAAAATAAAGTCTCCTCCCATCACTCACTCCCTTTCTCAAGTGTGTTCTCCCTAATTCTAGCGTCCCTGTCTCACGCGTAGATTCGGCCAAACTTCTCCATCTCTTCTTCGCTCGAGTTCCATCGCCACAAGGAGGCTCGCCACCACTATCCAAACTCGGTCATCGCAACCGTAGCTCCGCCCCTTGTGCAACCCTAGCATCCATTGCAATATGGTGAGTCTCTCTCTCCTTCGTTGTTTTGATGACCTAGCTTCGCCTCCCTCTTTGTCGCCTGGTTTGCATTCAATTCACGGTCAACTGGTGTCTTCGACAGCTTGTACAATCTGATATGGCAATGATCTCTTTCAATTTTCTCCACGTATTTTTTTATTAACAATCATAGAATATTACATTGATGTGATGTTGACATCAAAGCTACTGTCACTTGAATTGATACACCATCTCTAGATGTTCAGTGCCATGTATACTTTCGCTAATCGGTTGATCGTGCTAATTAGTGACAATTCTTCTATTCATTTCAACATGAAGAGTGGTTATTCGTGCCTACATTCGCTGCAATGAGGGCTGAACTTTGTTGATTACAAATGAATTCGATATACGTTGGTGATACTTTGTTGCCATTTTAATTGCATTTGATGTTATCGTAATTGCTATTAATGAGTTGGCTCATGTGATGCTCAACCGGTTAAGGTTAAATAGCATCCCACAAAGACGCATTTAAGGCAAAGTGGACCGAGTCTTTGATCAATCTATTTATGACTTTATAGATAGAAGAGGAAAAAAAAAAAGGAAATTGCACCACCTATACCTATACCAAAAATTAGGGTTGAATTTGTTAAATATGTCTCGTGTTTAAATCGTCCGCGAATATATACTTTGGTTTAAATGTTCAATATTTGACCAAAACAATTGTGGCATGTTTTGGACGAGTTTTAATTGCAGATTGATATCTGCATTAGAAGACAAAAGATGTTACTCAAATATTATATATTATTTGGGTAGATATTTGGTTCAAGAAAGGAAACAAAAGAGTAAAGGTTTTTTTTCTTGTCTGCATTCCGCAATAGGCGCGAGTGATAGAGAGATCCAAAAAGAGAAGACTTGGCAAACTATCTTCTTTGCTCGTTCCAAGACACAGCCACACGAAAAGAAGAGGAGCAGTACGGTCGAGATTTACGCTTCGTTCGTGAGTTTATTTTAATTTTATTTTATATTCAATTGAGCGTTGTCTGTTTATAAACACTGAGTTTGGGTATAATCTAGGTGCAGGAAACACGAGCGTATTGAGCAATTGTAAATTCGATTCTCTGATTATAGTGAATTGTTCTTGCTGGCTCTCCCCGTGGATGTAGGTACCGACATTCGGACCGAACCACGTTATATCTGGTGTTCTTTATTGTTCATCATTATTATTTCTGGACTTTTGCGTTGACGTATTTACAAGATCTTAGTAGTTTCCGCGTTAGAATTACAACAATTGGTATCAGAGTCAGGTTAGATTTCTGGATTGTGATTTGGGTCTTTTGCTTGTCTGATTATTATCTGAAAATTCTGTTGTTGCAATTATGTCTAGGGTGAAAGCTGAAATTGAGAAATTTAACGGGAGAAACAATTTTGAGTTATGGAGCCTCAAGATGGAGGCGTTATTGACAACTTAAGGTTTGGCAGAAGCATTGGAGGGCAAGGCTAAGTTGCCCGAATCGATGAAAGATGATGATAAAGATGTACTAATTAAGAAGGCTAGGAGTGTAATCCTGTTGAATTTATCGGATGAAGTGTTAATAGAGGTAGGCGAAAAAAAGGATACCGCAGCATTGTGGGCAAAGCTTCAGTCGCTCTATGTAAAGAAGGGTTTGAACAATCTTGTACATATTGAAGAAGATGTTCCAGTTTAAATATATTGAAGGTGCGTCTATCAGAACACCCACCTAGATGAATTTAATAAACTCATGATGGATCTGAAGAACGTCGGTAAGACTCTTGAAGATGAAGAGCAGGGCATGATGTTGTCATGGGAGCATTTTACTGATTCTCTATTGCAGGGGCGTACTACGATTACCTCAGAAGAGGTAAAGTCCGCCTTGTTTTCTAAAGAGTGGCAGCGAAAGTTGCGAGATGACAGTCTGGCGCAGGATGTAGCGCATGGACTAGTGATTCGGGGTAGAGAGCAATAGCAGGGGTCCAGCAACAGCAGAGGTAAAAGCAGGTCTAAATCACGCCATAGAAAATCCAAGGGACGCGTGAAGTGCTTTGAATGTCACGAGAAGGGGCACATCAGGAGAGATTGTCCTAAACTGAGAAATAGAGGTGATAAGCAGAAGGCCACAGTCAGTGTGGCAAACATTGCTGAGTAAAGCACTAGTGATGCAGATACCGTTTTGTGTGTGACTACATGTTCATCAGGAGACGAATGTGTGCTAGATTCGGGGTGTTCTTATCATATGACGCCTCATAGGAACTGGTTTACTACTTACCAGACTATAGATGGTGGTAGAGTTCTGTTGGAGAATAATGCAACTTGCAAGGTTGTTGGGATAGGGACAGTTTGGATTCAGATGCATGATGGTGTGGTTCGCACGTTGACAGACGTGAGGCATGTACCAGAGCTCAAGAAGAACCTTATTTCTCTAGGAACACTCGATGATATCTAGTGTAAGTACACCGTTGAAGGTGGAATACTGAAGATTCATCGAGGTGCCATGAAAGTGATGAAAGGGAAGAAAGTGAGTTCTCTCTATCATCTACTAGGAGAGATCATGACAGAAGCTGCTGCAGTTTCATCAGGTGAGTCAAATTCTGATTTAACTCGTTTATGGCATATGCGTTTAGGGCACATGAGTGAGGCAGGTATGACAATGCTGAGTAATAAAGGGTTGTTAAAGGGTCAGAAGATAAGTAGTTAGACTTATGTGAGCACTGTATCTTTGGAAACAAACGCAGGATTAAGTTTACTACAGTTATTCATTCGACCAAGCAACCGGTTGAGTATATTCATTCAGATGTCTGGGGCCCGTCTCCGGTTCCTTTGAAAAGAGGTGCCCGTTATATGCTCACATTTATCGACGATTATTCAAGGAAAGTATGGGTATACTTTCTAAAGCACAAATCTGATGTGTTTGATCGGTCAAGAAATTTAAGGCATTGATTGAGAAACAGTCAGATAAACAGATCAAGTACCTAAGAACCGATAACGGCATGGAGTTCTGTGGTAAAGATTTTATCGAGTTTTGCGAAAGAGAAGGTATTGTTAGACACCGCACAGTACTTGGGACACCATAGCAGAATGACGTGGCAGAACGGAAGAACAGAACTTTACTTGAGCAGGCTCGGAGCATGTTATCGCATGCTGGAATAGGCAAAGAATTTCGAGCCGAAGTAGTGAACATGGTGTGTTACCTGTTAATCGATCTCCATCATTTGCTATTGAGTGGAAGACTCCAGAGGAAGTATGGTCGAGAAAAACTGTTGATTACTTCGGATTACGAATATTCGGATGTCCTGTGTATGCTCATACTAGTAATGGTAAGCTTGAGTCGAAGTCAAAGAAGTGCATATTTCTAGGTTATGCACATGGGGTGAAAGGCTACCGGCTGTGGTGCACTGATCCCAGATCACCCGGTTTTATAATTAGCAGAGATGTAATTTTCGATGAGACTGCAATACTTCGACAGAGGAGTCCTGAGACACTACCAGGAGAGCAGACAGATCATAGTGTCAGTAGTGAGGTGGAACTTCAGGTGGAGACTCCGGAGACCTCAGAGGTAACAGATGTTGAGACTGCAGATGAGGTCGCAGTTCCTGAAGATGGTGATAGTCAACAACCAATACAGTCACAGCATACTCCAGTTGAGGGTCGACAACAGAGGCAAATAAAACCATCGGTACATTATGGTTATACAGATATTGCTTATGCTTTGACTGTAGGTGACGAAGTGAAGACAGATGAGCCTCCGTCTTATTCTGAGGCGATGACTAATTCTGAGTCGTCGCAGTGGCTAGGGGTTATGAGTAAAAAGATGAAATCACTCCATCGAAATCAGACATGGGAGCTAGTTAAAATACCCAAGAGTCAGAAGATTGTTGGAAGCAAATGGGTCTACAAACAGAAAGAGGGCATTCTCGATGTTGAGGCAACGAGGTTTAAGGCGAGACTTGTGGCGAAAGAGTTTACACAGCGGGAGGGCATTAACTATAATGAAGTATTTTCTCCTGTGGTAAGGCATACTTTTATTCATATTTTACTTGCCTTAGTTGCTGCATAGGATCTCGAGTTGGAGCAGCTTGATGTAAAGATGGCTTTTCTTCATGGTGAGTTGGAAGAGCAGATTTACATAAGGCAGCCAGAGGGATTTGTTATTCCGGATAAGGAAGATCATGTTTGCTTATTAAAGAAATCTTTGTATGGGCTTAAACAGTCTCCTAGGCAATGGTATAAGAGCTTTGATGCTTTCATGACTTGTCATGATTATTCTAAAAGTCAGATGGATAACTGTGTTTATTTTAGGAGATTAAATGATGGGTCTTTGATATATCTATTGCTATATGTTGATGATATGTTGATAGTAGATAAGAATATGTCTGATATTGATGAGCTAAAAAGGCAGTTAAGTGCTGAGTTTGAGATGAAAGATTTAGGTGCTGCAAAGAAAATATTGGGAATAGAGATTTTGCATGACAGAAATGCAGGATTATTACGTCTGTCTCAAAAGAAATATATTGAGAAGATTGTAGCACGTTTTAATATGCAGTCAGCGAAGTCCGTGAGTACACCATTAGCGAAGCACTTTAAACTTTCAGTTAAATTATCATCGCAGATTGAGGAGGATGAGGAACATATGTCTCGTGTTTCATATTCTAGTGCAGTGGGTAGTATTATGTATGATATAGTATGCATTTGGCCTGATATTTCACAAGCTGTCAGTGTAGTTAGTCGTTATATGAAGCGTCCTGGTAAAGCTCATTGGGAAGCTGTGAAATGGATCCTCAGATATTTGAAGGGGACAGCAGACATTAGCATAGTGTACCGGAGGGACAGTGATGGATGCGAAACCACTAGTTTTGTGGATTCTGATCATGCAGGTGACTTGGATGAGTACAGGTCTTTAGCAGGGTACTTGTTTACCCTTGCAGGTGGTGTAGTCAATTGGAAGGCGTCCCTACAGGACCACGTGACCTTGTCGTCGACTGAGGCAGAGTACATGGCACTGACCTTTGTAGCGAAAAATGCGATATGGTTACAGAGTTTGCTCTTGAACTTTGGGTTAGATCAAAAAAGTGTTGATATATACTGTGACAACTAAGGTGCGATATATCTAGCGTATAATCCGATTTATCGCCAGCGGACGAAACATATCAATATTAGATACCACTTCATCCGAAATATCTTAGTGAAAGGTAAGGTTGTTGTAAGAAAAATAGCTACAGCAGAAAACCCATCGGACATGATGACTAAATCTGTTACTTTGGCAAAGCTCAAGTTTTGCTTGAGCACTATTGGCGTCTGTAGAGAGTGACCGCCTTTCGGGGCGATGGGAGAGCAGCGTGGATGATGAACACTATAAGTTGACTTTCAAACATCGAGTCAAGGTGTAGAATTGTTAAATATGTCTTGAGTTTAAATCGTCCGCGAATATATATTTTGGTTTAAATATTCAATATTTGACCGAAACAATTGTGGCATGTTTTGGACGAGTTTTAATTGCAGATTTGATATCTGCATTAGAAGACAAAAGATGTGACTCAAATATTATATATTATTTGGGTAGATATTTGGTCCAAGAAAGGAAACAAAGAGTAAGGATTTTTTTTCTTGTCTGCATCCTGCAATAGCCGCGAGTGATATAGAGATCCAAAAAGAGAAGACTTGGCAGACTCTCTTCTTTGCTCGTTCCAAGACACAGCCGCACGAAAAGAAGAGAAGCAGTACAGTCGAGATTTATGCTTCGTTCGTGAGTTTATTTTAGTTTTATTTTATATTCAATTGAGAGTTGTCTATTTATAAACACTAGGTTTGGGTATAATCTAGGTGTGGGAAACACGAGCGTATTGAGCTATTGTAAATCCGATTCTCTGATTATAGTGAATTGTTCTTGCTGGCTCTCTCCGTGGATGTAGGTACCGACATTTGGACCGAACCACATTATATCTTGTGTTCTTTATTGTTCATCGTTATTATTTCTAGACTTTTGCGTTGACGTATTTGCAAGATCCTGGTAGTTTTCGCGTTAGAATTACAACAGAATTGTTGGGAAATATACCTATGATATTTTGACGGCTACCAAACTATCTTTATCACTAACATTTTCTATGGCCAATACAGATAGTGTTTATCGCTTCAATTGCTAATAATCTTGTTCATCTGTCAAAGACGATGCATGTGTCATGGGCCAATTGATTCAAGACTCAATCCTTGATCAAACTCATGCGGTCTTAGGAACTCCGCTCCTTAAGTCAGCCTTTCTCACTCAAACTCACCACACTCTAGAAAGAGAAACTAGATAGAAAAGCTTTGGATTATATTATTCGTGAGAATGAGATGATACAATGAGGGGGAGGAGGTCTCCTTCTATACAAAGACTCGCGAGATATTGACCGTAGATCCGTCCTTGATCTAACGGCGGAGATTACATCTACCATCTACCCAACTACCCGCAATAAATACAAACACGAGAATTTCTCATATCACCCGCCCTTGGAAGACTCTAGAATACATAAGAACAAGTCAAGGTCTTCTTCTTCGAGACGGCCACGATTTGTTGTGCCAAAAACTCTCCGGGACGATCCTCTTTCTCCCGGACCGTGTCATTCTCACCCACGTAATCTAACAACGCCCACATCGTGCTCTCTGCCATTTATACCTCGACTTGCTTTTGGAATTGCCACAATGACTCGGCAAGCTTCCAAGTTGCTTCACTCTCAAGCAAACCCTTCCATCGAATCAAATATTCCTCTCTCGGTACACAATACCTCTTCCTAACCACCCAATCCGCCAAAATGCAATCGACGTCTCGATCATAGGATGTCTTCGCTCCAAGCAGCACTCATTGCGACTTATCTTGATCCGGATCCTCCTCATCCGCATGGAAAGGTTTAAGCATACTCACATAAAATACCGGATGAACTTTCAATTTAGCTGACAGCTCCAACTTGTATGCAGCGTCGCCCACCCATTGGACAACCTTAAACGGCCCCCCGTACCATCGAAGTAGTGCTTTGTGAACGCTCGTGTACCACAACGGTAGCTTGCACAGCACCAGGTCTCCAACTTTATACTCCATATGCCGTCTGTTCTGATCCGCCCATTTCTTCATCCACTTCGATGCCTTATGCAAACAAGTACTAGCGAGATGAGCTTGCTCATGCCACTCCATGGTACATTTGTGTGCGGCGGGACTGCTTCCCTTATAGCTTGTGGCAATCGCACTCGGTATGAGCAGTTGTTTCCCCATGACCAGCTCGAACGGACTCTTCCCGATCGATTCACTACGTTGTACGTTGTAGGAGAATTAGTCTATGTCGATCAACTTTACGTAATCTTTTTGAGTTGCGCTTACGTAATGTCTCAAGTACACCTCCAACAAGTTGTTCACCCGCTCCATCTGTCCATTAGTCTGCGGATGTAGACTCGTAGAAAAATTCAAGTCCGTCCCTAGTAGCTTGAATAGCTCGGTCCAAATTCTACTAGTGAATCAAGGGTCTCAATTGCTCACAATAGTCTGTGGCACTCCACAAAGCTTGACGATGTACTTCATGAACAGCTTAGCCGCTTCTTCGGCTGGGCAGTCATCCGTCATAGGCACGAATGTCGCATACTTGAAAAACCTATCCACCACGACCATCAACGTCCGACAACCTTCGGACTTTGGCAATCCCACGATAAAGTCCATTGAGACGCTCTTCCATGGACGCTCTAAAGCTAGCAGTGGCTCAAAAAGATCGGTTGGTGACTTCTGCTCCAACTTGTCTTGTTAGTACACCAGGCAAGTCCGAACATAGGCCTCCACATCGTCGCATATACGGCTAGAAATATTGCTCATCTACTAGAGCAAGGGTGCAATGTCTACTCAGATTACCGGCCCATTTTGAGTCATGACACTCCCGCATGACCTTTTTTCTCAGCTTCCCATAAAGCGAGACATAGAGTCGGCGCCCCTTCATGTAAAGCAAGCTATTCTCGCACCAGAATCTTCAAGTTTTACCCTCCATCGCATAGCCAAGAAGAGCTTTTGCCACGGTATCATGCATAAATCCCTCTTTAGTCCGTTCGACCAGTGGACATTCTAGTCGACTCATGGCAGCCAACTTCACCTTTCAACTCAGTGCATCGGCCTCGAAATTAGACTTCCTCGGTTTGTACTTCAGCACATAGTCGAATTCGTCAAGAAGCTCCGCCAAGAAGTCTTGACGTCGTGCTTGCTTTGGGACAACTTCTTCTGAGTCTAGAAATAGCTCGTGACCATGTTTTCCGTTCGCACCACGAACCGCGATCTCAGCAAGTAATGACGCCAAATGCGTAGGCAATGTACTACGGCCGTTATCTCCTTCTCTTGGATGGCATATCTCCGCTCGGTCTCGTAGAGCTTCCGCAACTCATAAACCACAAAATGACCATCCTGTATCGAGACACCACCAATCACAAAATTGGAGGCGTTAGTTTCTACCTCATACGGCTTCGAGTGATTAGGCAACGCCAGCATGGGCTCTTCCGTCATAGCCGTCTTCATTCGCTCGAACGCCTTTTGGCATCGATCCGTTCACTCCCAAGGTTTATTTTTCTTCAACATATCGGTGAGCGGGACGGTGATGCTCGAGTAACCCTTCACAAACCGCCTGTAGCAGTTGGTCAGGCCAAGGAAGGAACGCATCTCGGGAACCTTCTTTGGTGGCTCCCAATCCACGATCGCTTGGATCGTGGCAGAATCCATCCGCACTCGACCTTCCCCCACGATATGCCTAAGGAAAAGCACCACTTGTTGAGCAAATGCGCACTTCGCACTTAACATAAAGTTCATTTTCGTGCAACATCCGGAAGACCTTCTTGATATGCTCGATGTACTCCTCCAACATCCTGTTGTATATAACGATATCGTCCAAGTACACTACCACAAATTGATCAAGGAACGGGTGGAGTACCTTATTCATCAACGTGTAGAACGTTACGGGGTGTTGTCAAGCCAAAACGCATGACCAAGAATTCATATGAGCCGTATCTCGTAACACAGGCTATTTTCGGCTCGTCCCCTTCCGCTATCCTCACTTGATGGTAATCTGATCGAAGATCTAGCTTGGTAAACCAGCAAGCACAAGTTGGTCGAAAAGATCCGCAATCAGAGGGATCGAGTACTTGTTTTTCACGGTCTACTTGTTCAACGCTCGGTGATCAATACACATTCTCAATGAACCGTCTTGCTTTTTCTGGAACAACATCGGGACGCCAAACGAAGCCCTGGATGAGCAGATATAACCAGCATCGAGTAAACCCTTCAGTTGTTTTCTGAGCTCTTCCAGTTCTGAGGCGCCATGAGATACGGAGCCATGGCAGGTGGTTGTGCATCAGGCACTAGTTTGATCTTCGAGGCGGCAGCTTCTTTAGTAGCTCAGAGGGCATGATGTCTTGGAATGACTCAAGGACATCGATCACCTCCATTAGAATAGCCCCTCCTTCAACCTAAAGGTCCTTCGCCTTCAAGACAGCCAAGAAAGTCTCCTCGTCCTTCTTGACTCCCTTTATCAATGGCATGGCTGAGAGCACCTTGTTCCTCGACCCAAGCGTGATAGGAACCACGCATTGATTCCGATTATCCAGAAGAATACATATAAAATCTATAAATGAAATGATCAATGCATCGATTCTATCTAGGAATCGCAAACCAATCACTACATTATAGTCATTCATGGGGATTACCTCGATGTCCTCTTTGCTCGCCCATGGCCTAATGTGAATCTCCAGATCCTTCGCTATTCTGGCCATTGGGACTTCATTGGAATTCACCGTCTTCAGGAAACGGCCCTCCTTCTCGACTTAGAGATTGAGCTTCTCATGGCATCTTCGGACATGAATAGGTGGGACGCTTCAATGTCCACCAACACCTTTATCACCTTGTCGCCGATCTTTAACTCTGCGAACATCAAGCCCTTAGACTTGTCAGCCTTCTTGGACTTGATCGTGTTGAGGATTCGCAATGCCCGAGTCACGCCTCCTCATTTTCCTAATCTTCTCTTTTCTTGGCTTCCTCCATTTCGTTGACAGCGGCCGCAATTTGCCCTTTTGATGAACAGTCACGAGCGAAATGCGGGCCATCGCAGATGAAGCACTTGACATTGAATTGCTTCTTTCCGCGATCTTTTCCACTCAATTCGGCCTTCGACTCAACATTCGCCTTTGGAAGAGTCGAAGATGGTTTGCTTGATGAGCTTAGATGGTGGGTCTTCCCAGGATCTCCCCCACCAAAGCTCTTAACCTTCGAACGAGTGTCCAGCTTGCTGGTTGGACTTGTCGTCCTGAACTCCACCATGGTCTTGGCCACAACCATGGCTACCGCAAGATCTTCAGCATGGCATCACCTGATCTCGTTCTTGACCCATGGTTTTAGCCCACCAACAAATTGATGGTAAACCTACCGATCATTGATCGATGGGATCTGCAGCAACAGCTCTAAGAATCTCTTCACATAGTCTCGGACTCCACCTTTTTGTTCGAGTAGGCAAAGCTCATCCCTCGCTTCCTCTTCCGCATAAGCAGGATAGAATTGGTGTCGAAACTCCACTTCGAATGCCTCCCAGGTAGTGATCGAATCACCAACCCATTCATCACGTCTACAACGCCACCAAATCATAGCATTCTCGGTAATGTACATGGCAGCGGTGCTTACCTTCAATGCCTCATCGGTGATCACCACCGCCTAGAAGTATTGGTTCGCGTACCATAGGAAATTGTCCACGTCCTTAGCCACCCTTGTTCCTTTGAACTCTTTGGGCTTCGAGGCATCCACTCGTGGAGCCGATTGCACCGTGATCACACCATTCACGGGTGTCGTCGCTTCGACCCAATCAAATCTCAACTTGACCACATCCAGCTCGTCGTTCATAGCCTCCACCAAGGCCTTCAAGTTGCTGTTCTGCTGTCGCAATTCATCAGAAGTGCTAGTCAGGGTTCCCAACAATTCTCCTCGAAGCTCTCCCATGCCAGACTTCAGCTCTTGGACTTCGGCCTTAAGCACTCCCTTGTCTGACTCATCTTCCTCGGAGTCAT
This sequence comes from Rhodomyrtus tomentosa, assembly GCA_028455895.1. Taxonomy (NCBI): domain Eukaryota; kingdom Viridiplantae; phylum Streptophyta; class Magnoliopsida; order Myrtales; family Myrtaceae; genus Rhodomyrtus; species Rhodomyrtus tomentosa. The sequence continues at coordinate 48,285,089 of JAPCWY010000005.1, forward strand.
TGATCATATCCCCAACCTTACCTTGGACTTCCGCAAGCGCATTCTCCATTCGCACGATGCGGGACTCCAAGCTCCCCATCAACTCCTTTGAACTAGGACGACCTTTTTTCGACTTCTCTGACACCTCGGCAACCTTCCCCCTTTGCTCGTCCACGACTTCCTCGCCTTGGACATGGGTAATACCGGAAGCATCCATCACACATCTTTGGATGAATGCCTGGCTACGCTAGCTGGAACTTAGCTCTGATACCACTTGTCAGGGGCCGATAGATTCAAGACTCGATCCTTGATTAGACTCGTGCAGCCTTAGGGACTCTGCTCCCTAAGTCAGCCTTTCCCACTCAAACTCACTACACTCTAAAGAAAGAAACTAGATAGAGAAGCTCTTGATTGTATTACTTGTGAGAATGAGATGATATAATGAGAGGGAGGAGGTCCCCTTATATACAAAGACTCGCGAGATATTCACCATTGATACTTCCTTGATCTAACGGTGGAGATTACATCTACCATCTACCAAACTACCCGCGATAAATATAGACACGAGAATTTTCCATATCGCCCGTCCTTGGAAGACTCTAGAATACACAAGAATACGCCAGGGTCTTCTTCTTCGAGAGGGTCACGATTTGTCATGCCAAAAACTCTCCTGGACAATCCTCTTTCTCTCGGACCGTGTCACATGCATGTTACCCTGATGAAATTAGTAAACCAACACCAGTTAGGATGTACACTCATGGTCGCCTGGTAACAGTAGCGGGGTAAGCATCCTCATATGTCTTGATGCCGATGAAGATGGAAAATCTTAGCATTATGTTTGTTGAAGATGATATCTTCACTAAAGATGTCAATCCAAAAGTTCGTCACATGCAATAGAGATAGTACTTGATCTCTTATTTCATAATTCATCTGGTCTGATGATGCCAAGTATCGTACTATCTTGAGAACCTCTGTCGTCGCTTAATAGAATCATTGCAGGTCTAAGCTTCGCAGTAGAAAAATCGAAAAGCAATCACTAAAGCAACTATCGAATCTCTGACTTGGACAAGTGCAACCAGACTCCATATTTGGAATAACCTATGCTGACAGGGAAATAGGCTCATCATCACACGAACTATTTACTTTGAGTTACAAACTCGAATGACAATTGTCTATCATTCCGCAAAAAGTTTTTAAAACATCTTCACTCAACCTATTCAACCCCCTTGTATGTTATATTGTTAGCCCCAATACGAATAACACATGCACAGAATGCAATAAATGAACAAGGCTCCACTTTAGTCTAGTTTAGTTGAAGAACAGGGGTAAACAAATTGAATAGACAATATAGTAGCTTTTACTTGGATCACTTTGTTTTTATTGTGGATGTAATCTTCGATTATGTTACCGATGTATGTCATTATTGTGAAAATTGCAGAATAAGAACGAATGGGCTAAATTCATGAAAGATGGGTTTCCTCATATCCTGAATCTATGTATCGTGCTTGGTGATACATATGTTACTGGACAGTATGCAGCAAGAAATGTAGAAGACCTCGTGGTGTCGGAAGGAGATGATAATGAAGGTTGTAGGTGATCCGGAGGAATTTAATGAATAACCATATTGATGAAGGAGTCTTTGCATCTAACATGGCCACCACCTCAATTTGTGATAAGTACAAGTTGGAAAGAAATTTTATACTATTGACAAACGAAATTATGTTCTTTTCTATTTCGGGATCAGAAATTTTGTGTCATTATCATATGCGATTCTCTACTCAAAAACTCATACATTGAATAGAAATAGAAAAATCCAACGATAAATTATTTTTAGGAACATAATAATTATCATTTTCTCTATAAATAATTTGGACTTCTCACCTTAATTTTTATAATGGGCAATGGAGTACTTTTTTTTTTGTCATAGGGCAATGGAGTACTTATACCTCATGAATTGTAGTGATTGACATCTTTAATGGGAAGATGCCTCCCCGTGTTTAAAAGTTGCTAACTAATTTTAGGAAATTTCCAAGTTACTTTTAACTCTGTAAATTCACTTATAAACGGTGATAAAATCTCTGAAAATATGACTTACAAATATCCAAATCTTAGGATAAAAGCATTTGGATAAGGATGGGCCCAGACACGACGTGAGTCAGCAGGTGGGCCCCAGGTTTCCCCCACAACCCGTAGTCCAGAAATATTCCGCCACGTGTCTTGGAGTCGTGTCCCCACGTCGTGTTCAGGCCACCTCCGGGTAACAAGTCGGATTTATTTTGTCATCATTGGATTAGAGTCGAAACGCGACCGTATTTAACTTGGCAATAATCTTTTCATTTCGAGAAATTGCTGTCGGGTAAAGAGAGAGAGAATCCACACAAGCTGCTGTTGCTGATTCGGGATTCGATTCGGAATCGACCGCCTTATTTTCGTGAAGTTCTTCGTCTTCTGAATCTTGGTAAGGATTTGGTGATTCGGTTTCGCCCCCTTTCCTTTTTTGGGCGGTTCGTTCGGGCCATTTCATAGGGCGAGCGGTCTCCCAAAAACATTCAGCTATTGCTTCTCCGTTCTTTCTCCTGGTACTTCCTCTCGTATCGCCATTATGTGTTCAGTTTGCGATTGTTTATCGCGGTTTTTAGGAGGGAATTGGCGCGATTAGGCGGAGTTTTAGGTTTGATTTGCATGTTTTTTTTCCCATAAAGATGTGATCTTTAAGCTGGTAGAATTCTATCAGAGCTGGCTTGAGAATTCAATTCGCACGAGCTTGCCTTTGGGTATATTTTTAGTTTGTACTGGGCGGAATAGGGGGCTTTTTTCGACCCAGGTGATTGGGCGAGTGAAAATGTGTTATTGCGATTAACATTTTGTCTGGTTATGTGATTCCTGATTCTTGGGCAATTGTCACCAGTTTCTGCTGAATTCCTGTAGATTTGCTTCGTATTGTTCTGGGATTATTGACTTGTGAGACATATGTTAACTTCTGAAATCGAAGTTAGGGCGTCAGTTTGATTCGATTTTTTGGGTTTTGATATTTTCTTGTCGTGAGATAGAGCGGGGTTCTGGAAGCGCAACTGTGAGCATGGTCGGTGTCGAAAGTGGAGATGAGGGTGCAGCACTTGCGGAGCCCCCCGATCCTGATGTCGTCGAGACTGATCCAACTTTTCGATACATTCGGGTAATTGGTGACATGGTTCTTTCTTATACTGAATAGCTTTCTTTCATTGGTTGCAAACATAATTTCATGTTAATCCTATTGTTGATTCATTGTGGTCCTTGCGTGATAGCTGGTTCTTGAGAAACCGTGCAGAGGCAATAGCAATGAAGCTCTTGAGTTTTTTCCTTTATCTAGCTTGATTTCTCTATTAAAATCTATCGTATATTTTTTAATTCAGGTGAATTTGACTTTCATTATTGACTTGTAATTCGTTGTGCCTTTATACAGTATAGAGATGTGCTTGGGAAAGGTGCTTTCAAGACAGTGTATCCATTGCCATGATGTATTTATAGCACCACCTCTGTTTTTTACTTGTTGTGTTGTGAACTAGCTGCACTTGTACATGCCACATTTTCAGGTAGACATTGGTTTTTCACTAGGAGGAATTTAACATAAACCAACTGTAAATTGAACATTAAGATTGTATTTTATCCCTTGTAAATGCTTTGTGACGGACTTAGCGAGAGAAGTTCAGTAGTGTTTTATCACTTGAAAGTTTAAAATGACATGGGGCATCACATAAGATGATTTTTTTAATTATCTATCTGCTTTATAAAAGTATCAATTGTGCACCTTGTTATTAGATAGGAGCGGCTGCATGCAACATTTCCTTACTGCAATATTTGAATTCTGTAGCATTCCTTAATCATATATGTAATAGTTACAAGGCATTCGATGAAGTAGATGGAATTGAAGTGGCATGGAACCAAGTTCGAATTGATGATGTGCTACAATCTCCTGATGATTTGGAACGGCTGTACTCCGAAGTGCATCTCCTGAAATCATTGAGGCATAACAATATTATTAAGTTTTACAATTCATGGATTGATGAAAAAAATAAGACAGTCAATATTATCACTGAGTTGTTCACATCGGGTAGCCTCAGACAGTAAGTTCCTTTCCTGATTTAATCTGTGTCTGAAGTTTATTTTTCCAGTAATAATATGAGATTAACCATATTGTTAGTGGATGGAATTTATGATCTAGGTATCGTAAGAAACACAAGAAAGTTGACATGAAGGCTGTGAAGGGATGGGCTAGGCAGATATTAACGGGTTTGAGCTACCTTCATAGTCAGAATCCACCAGTTATCCATCGGGACCTCAAGTGTGACAATTTATTCATTAATGGACACCTAGGAGAAGTTAAAATTGGAGACCTTGGGTTGGCAACTATCATGCAGCAAACCTTTGCCAAAAGTGTGATTGGTATTTTTCTATTCTGAGTGTTTGTTTCTGCATTAAGGCTTCTCCTCAGTTGTCAGCTTGAATTGGCACTTTACATCGTACTCGTCACTATGTTTTAGTTCCGTTACATCCTTTCTACCTGAGAAAGAGGTCCACTGGTTATGACAAGTGGAACTCTTGAAAAGCTCGTGTTCTTGCGATAGCGTTGAGTTTGTGTCTCGAATGTACAGGAACTCCTGAATTTATGGCACCTGAGATGTATGATGAGAAATATAACGAGTTAGCAGATATATACTCTTTTGGGATGTGCATGCTTGAGATGGTGACTTTTGAATATCCCTATAGTGAATGCAGGAATTCTGCTCAGATATACAAGAAGGTTTCATGTGTAAGTTCTCCAATGATTTATTGAAGGAATTTTTTTTCTTAAGAGTCAATTATAGTTATTTTGAGACCTCGCTTATGTTCTTGTCTTTATAGGGTATCAAGCCTGCTGGCCTTTCTAGGGTGAAAGATCCTGAAGTAAAATTATTTATTGAGAATTGTCTACTTCCAGCATCTCAAAGATTGTCCGCAAATGAGCTTTTGACAGAGCCCTTCCTTCAAACGAGTGGATCTGTGAAAAGTCGCCCTTTGCTGCTTCCTGATATAGTCATGCCTAAAATAGGAGCATTTGGGGACCGTTGTCTGGTTTCAGAAGGACCTGTGACTGCACCAAGCAAACACGTTCCAATGGATGTTGATGATGGTGAGCTACCCATAATCACTTCTTTTGATCACTATGGGAGCAACGGGTCACGTTCATTGTCTGTGGAGGTCCAAAGGACAAGAAGAGGCAGTTCTTTCTTGTTAAAGGGAGAAGTGAATGATGAAGAGTCTGTCTCTTTAATACTCCGCATAGCTGATCAGAATGGTTGGTCTACCACTTTAGATTGCTGATATTGATCCCTGTTGCTTTAGTTGCCATTTTCTTATCAGTGATTCATTTGTGCAGGTCGTGCCAGGAATATCCATTTCTTGTTCTACCTCGACACTGATACAGCTTGTTCAGTTTCAAGTGAAATGGTTGAGCAACTGGAGTTGGAAGATCAGAATGTGATATTTATAGCGGAGTTGATCGACTTGCTTTTGATAAACTTGGTAAAGAACTGGGAACCTGGCGTACCAATTAGTCATTTGGTAAGAGTTTCTCTTCAGAATGATCCCCACTTGCCAGAATGTGGACAAAGTTCCGTTGAATCTCTGGTAGATGCTTGTGAGACAATCAATTCTCTGAGATGTGAACCATTTGCAGTGGCATCACATGCTATTGGCCTCGAGAACCCGACCGTTTTAGAAGATCAGGGTTCTGAAATGTCTTATGTCTCTGCTACCTCTAATGAGTGGAATGATAGGTGCTCAGTAGGTTCAAGTGCCGATTTGCACGCCTGTAGCAGCGGCAATGGTAAGGTCTTGAATGGAGGGAGGAATAGTGTGGTGACTGGTTATTATCCGACCAATGTTTCTTTTCTATTTGGTGAAGATGATGACGAAGAGATGAGAATAGAGCTCGGGAAGATCGAGTGGAACTTCCAGGAGGCAATTCGAGAGATCACGAAAAGAAGGGATGAAGCTATCATTGAGTCAAGGAGAAGACAGTTGCAGAAGAAAGTGGAGTATCACTAACCTTGGGCCATCTTCTGTGTTCCGATAGAGTTCGCGTTATACAGCTTGTTTACTTTCTTCTCTTCGATTGCTTTATTCTTTTCTTTTCCATCTTAACTGTACAAAGTTTGTTTACTAAGAGATCCGAGGCAAGTATGTTTCCTCCTGCAACGGTTTGACTACATCTGAAGTTTTAGTCAGTGAAGCAGCAGCAACAAAAAGGTTTGGATGATTCAGTCTCTGTAGCTCAGGAGTCCTAGCGTCCACATTGTCTCTATCTCCGCATTGTTACCTAGAAAGACAAGATCACTTAAGACGGTTGTAAAATCTGAGATCACGTTACTTGGCTCGACAATTAATGCTTGCCTGACAGTTCGGCTCCGAATTGTGAATGATTTTAAAAAAAATCAAAATGAGCATTTGTATCAATTACCAAAATAAATGAAAAGAGAATATTAAGTAATTGATTTTAAGTAGATATTTTTTAAATTACTCAGTTTTTGCCAAACATAAGGAAGTTTCATTTTATGTGAGGACTTGTAACTTTTAAGGATGAGCATGGTTCCGACGCAAAATTGAGACTAGAGAATTGGACCGGTTGGAACTAGGTTTTAGGGCATGCTGGGTAGTTTTTAGGTTCAAGATTATGCAATATAGGTTTTTGTGTTCCAAAAATTGGGAAACCGATTGTGATAGGTAGGATTCACTAGTTTGAACTTTCATTTTGGGTGACATTCATGACCGAAATTTTTATTTTGGTAATACTTCATATTTTTTGCATGTCTAAATAGGCACGATACCTAAAAAAACTCCTACTTTAGTATTTGTGATAATTATATCTAAAATAAATTTTTATCTCATAAAAAACCTCAAACTTTTACATTTGTCCCAATTTTACTCAAAAATTTTACTTTTATCCCAATTTTACCAATCTAGTATAAAAAAATCCTCAACTTTAACGTATGTCTCAATTATATCCAAAAAAAAAATTGTTTCATAAAAAACTCCATTGTTACTTTTGTGCCAATTCTACCACCATTTGACTTCCGTCCATAATCACCATTAGTTAAAACTACATGGCGTTTTCGCATTGTTAATGAATTGCATATTAGCAAAGCTGACAAAAAAAAATCCATGAACTTCTATTCTGGTGTTTGCTTCTCCTACATATTGTCGAGAGATACAAAGTCACTCAAGAAGACATGTTTCATATTCTTTTCGGCACTTAATAGGCTTGAAAACTGCTAGACATAGAGATATTTGGACTAACGACATAAAATCTCATCATCCCTGAAACCTACTATTTCTAAATTTCAAAAATTCATTGGTAAGTTCGATGGGAAAATTCGAAATATATAGGATTAACTAATAGTGATTATGGACGAAAAACTAACGGTGGTAGAATTGAGATAAAAATAGAAGTTTAGATTTTTTTATGAGACAAAAAAAAGTTTTGGATATAATTTGGACATGTTAAAGTTGATGATTTTTTTTAATACTAGACTGGTAAAATTTGGACAAAAGTAAAATTTTTAGGTAGAATTAGGACAAATGTAAAAGTTTGAGGTTTTTTATGAAATAAAAAAATTTGGATATAATTGTCACAAATGCTAAAGTTGAAGTTTTTATTATATTAGACCTATCAAAATATGAGTTGTGGCCAGTGAAATGTAGCAACAAGATACACGCTAGATTTGATGATTCATTGCAATCGTTTAATTAAGAATACAGAACGGCTTGTCTGGTTCAGCATTTAGACAGGGCTTTGGGCTCTAAAGTACTTTGGTTAATGTAAACAATGTTTGGTTCGTTTTTCGCTTAACTTTAGAAAAAATGTAATTGTGACCGAAAATAAGTCCAGAGGTACTTTGAAAAGCTGCATTTTTAAAATGCAACAATAATTTTTTCTTTCTAATTTTGCCCTTGCTCAACTTTCATAATTCTATCAATATCCCTAATTTTGTCAGTAATGGCTTCAAAAGTCAATGAAAGCTCTGCGAGCATCTGATGAGCTACTGCTCACCTTGCGCAACCCCAAGCAAAGCAACCTGAGGTCGTGAAACCCAAGCGACACTGTTTAAGGTCTTGCGCGACCTCAGGCGAGCCACATGGCCTGAGTGACTCTGCCTAAGGTCACGCGACCCTAAGGGACGTCGCCTGGGTTCGTGCGACCAAAGCAAAGCCACTTGGGGTCACGAGGCCCAAGCGATGGCTAGATTTGGCCGCCGGCAGTTGGCCAAAGGCTAGATCTAGCTACCGGCTAAAAATAATTTGATAGTTTTTTTAAAGAAAAAATAGTAAAAGTCTTTTACAGCATGTGATTTTCATCAAACGACATTTACGTTAAAGTTGTTCTGCAATGTATTTTAAAATATACTTTGCCAAATGCTACTTGCATTTCAGAAATCTACTTTAGCCCAATGAAATTTGCATTTTTCAAGAACATTTTTTTTAAGTTGAACCAACGGGCTCCTAGATAGACCATGGAACATCTTCTAAATATTAAAAAATCAATTCCGACGGATAGGTTCTAGGTATAACCTAAACCGACCCTCACCGCTCACTCCTAGCAACTTGGATGCTTCTTTCTTTGGCATTTTCTTTTTATTTGGGCCTTACATATTTTCCTAATATTTGTTTTTTGCATTTGAGAGAACAAGTTATTATAGTTTCGATACGCCATACTCTTTGGCAAATTTAGGCGAAACATTTAAGTATCGACATTGAGCATGCTATTCGTACATCCTAATTAATCAACATTGAGCATTACATGGAATATGCATCTTTGCTCAACTATGGAAATGAGAAAACAATAGGTGGAAATTCAAATTGAGAATTTCAAAAATCTTTTTTTCGGATAAATGCATTGGAAATCCTGAAATTAGTCATGAAAATAAAATTGAGTCCTAAAACTTTCAAAAAATACAATCAAGTTTAAAAAAAATTATCACGAAAGTGCAATTGAGTCATAAAACTTTCAATAAAATGCGATCAAGTCCTGAAACTTGCTAACATTTTCCTTTTGTCATGATGGGAAGACTAAATTGCACCAACTTGACAAGTTTACGATTTAATTACATCAACTTAACACGTTTCATGACTTAATTGTATTTTTTTAAAAGTTTTATGACTCAACTGCATTTTCATAATATGATTTAAGACTTGATTAGTATTTGAAAGTTTTAGGACTTAATTGTACTTTCGTAATAAGTTTTAGGACTTGATTGCGCGTTTTAAAAGTTTCAAAACTTAATTACGCTTTCACGATAAGTTTTAAGACTTATCGTATACTTACTATTTTTCATAATATTTTTGGTTTATTTCCTTTCCAACTCTTAGTACTCATCTTGGAACAAAAATAGGAATCAGCCTTCACCCCATTTCCAAACAGATCCTTTAAATTCTATTTTTGGTACATGAAGTGATATAGAGCATTGACCTAACCATTTAAGGGTATATCCGTAATCACTGATTTGGAGCAATCGTTAACAAAATTTATTTTGTATATTTAAAATTTATATTCTCAACATATTACTTATTTCATTTTGGAGGAAAGTCCAAACAATGAAAGCGATATCTTTTAACTTTGGGTTAATACAAAAAAAAAACCATAAACTGGTACACTTATGACAATTTTATCTCAAATTATTTTTTTGACTATGAAAACCCCAAACCGATATACATGTGACAAATTTATCCTTAATTGGTACAGCCGTGACAAATTTACTCTTCGTTAGTTATCCTTAAACGTTATCATCAAATTGCTTAATTAAAGACACGTGGTAATTATCGGGTGTACACGTTACCCTATATTTGCTACTGGTGCATCAATTTAAAATTTTTCGTGATATTAACTCAATTTAACAAAAACTAAGAAGATAAATTTGTTATATATATACTAATTAGAGATTTTTTATGACAAAAAAATTAGTTTGGTTAAAATCAGTTTAGAGTTTTTGGTGGTGAAAAATTGCTTGAGGTAAATTTATCACAAGTGTATTAGTTTGGAATTTTCAGTGGTCAAAAAAATAGTTTGAAATAAATTTATCACAGATGTACCGGTTTGAGATTTTTGACGGTATTAACCCTTTAATTTTTATCTCTCCATTTTATATTCTATTTTACATTATATTTTGTTCATTTTATTTCAAAAATATTTCTTCCATAAATTGGCGGTATTAGCAAGAGATTTGGCGGGTAAAAGGGCACACTTTTTCAAACGGATTCAAATTTTTTGTTAAGTCTCTCTCTCTTTACCAACAAAATTAGGCAGAAGCCCTAGGCCGATCACTGACCGGAGCACGCGGAAATGGCCAAAGACGAAGCGCAGTTCAGAGCTGCGAAGCGTGCGTACCAGAGCGCGAGAGACGAAGGAAACCACCAGGAAGAGGCGAGGTGGGCGAACGTGATCGGGGACATACTCAAGAGCAGGGGCGAGTACGTCGAGGCTCTCAAGTGGCTGCGGATCGACTACGATGTGACGTCCAAGTACTTGACGGAGAAGCACTTGTTGCCGACCTGTCAGTCTCTCGGGGAGATGTATCTGCGGCTCGAGTTCTTCAAGGACGCTCTTTTTTACCAGGTACCCTTGTTTTTCCCTCGAAGTGGAATGCGGGTTTCAATCCCGGTGGCAATTGTCGGAATTTCTTCATGTGCTTTTGGTTCGTTTGCTTCGGCTTGGGTGCATATTCTTCCTATTGCTTATTATGAATTCGGTTGTGTTTATATAAGTAGAGGCATGGTGATTTAGTCCTGATTGCACACATACTTTATCAACTACTGCAGAAGAAACATTTGGAGCTCGCTAAGGACTCCGATGATCTTGTTGAGCAGCAAAGAGCGAATACGCAGCTTGGTCGTACCTACCACGAAATGTTTTTGAGGTCTGCGGATGAGCACTACTCTATTCGAAATGCTAAGAAGTATTTCAAATCTGCCATGAAGCTTGCCAAAGAACTGAAGGAGAACCTGCCTACTAATAAGTGTTCTTTCTTAAAGGAATATATTGATGCCCACAATAATATTGGTATGCTTGAAATAGATCTTGACAATTTGGTAGAGGCCCAGAAAATATTATCCAAAGGATTAGACATATGTGATGAAGAAGAGGTCACTGAAGACGACGATGGACGTAGTAGGCTACATCATAACCTTGGAAACGTTTTCATGGAATTAAGGATGTGGAATGAGGCCCGGGAGCATATTGAGAAGGACATAATAATCTGTAAGAGGATTGGGCATTGCCAAGGTGAGGCAAAGGGGTACATAAATCTTGGTGAATTGCATTACAGGGTACAAAAGTATGATGAGGCAATTCTTTGCTATCAAAAAGCGCTTGATCTGGCACAATCTATTGGGGACGAGGATGCTTTGGTGGTTCAAATTAATCAAAATATTGACACGGTGAATGAAGCTATTAAGGTGATGGGTGAGCTGAGGCTTGAGGAGCAGAACTTTAAAAAGCTGTCAAGAAAGTTGGTCAGTGCTAGGGGCACCGAAAGTGAAAGGAAATGGCTCCTGCAACAGAATAAGTCCCTTGACTGTCTTATCGAGAAATCAAGTATGATCACAGCATGGTTAAAAGTAAATCTCCTTCTCTGTTAAATTTTAGATGGCTTGGCTTCTAAAATCATAGTTATATAACTATGGTTATTGCTTCCATATCAATTCAAAGATTGCTAATTCTAAAAACTTTCTCACTTGCCAAGCTCATTCATGATGAAATTTTATTCTTTCCTTATGAACATGGCACTTTTTTTTTTGTGCTTGAGATTAAGAACATTTGGCTCGAGTGTGAAGCAGCTCTATGACATTCTTTCTCACAAAATACTAGAAAATAACCACTTCAATCATTTTTTTACCGAGCATTTGATCATGGTTTTGCATTGAAAGAGACTTTGTCTTCTCAAAAGAGAACTTGAAAAGGTTGGCCATAATGCAAGGTCTATAGCTGGGTAATGTTGTGCTGTTAATTCTTTAGAGTAAAATGCTCAATAACAATAACAGGGAGAGTTATATGTACATAAGATCCACTAATGGGACCCAATCATGATATTTGACGTAGTCACCATAGTTACTGAAGTTGCATCTTTTGTTATAGTTCTAGAATATTGAGGAAGAAAATGGTTACTGGTACAATAATTGAATTAGTTTGTTGATGGCTAGTAAGTTGCACAAGTAGTTGCATATAAAATAAAGATAAGAGAGGAGATCTGGGCCTTCCAAGACAAAAACTAAACTCCAAGAATGGCAAACATAGATTTACTAAAGGCCATCCTCGAAAGAGAGACCTCACATTCTCTCTTTGCACATTTTAAGAGGCACCCCACCCCAACCAGTAAAAAGAAAGAAAAATAAAACGATCACTGATATTGGTATAGGGTGTTGAGACTTGTAACTAAACTTGCCACTTGGAAACTTCCAGTTTCAGATTTTCATAGCACAATCATTATTGATGTTAGAAGTAGCGACAAAGTAGTGATTCTTCAATAAGCTTCTCTGAATGACCAATATGAATCTTCATGAAAGTTTAAAGCTGCGTATGGAGATACCCCATTCTAGATGATTAAGTGGAGTCCCTAGATTGATTGAGTCATTTCGAGATTATCTAGAATAAGTAAACTATTTCCAAGTATTTTATATTGGTGTAGTCTTATGTTGATTTGTTTTCTGTGATTTATTTCAGCATCTTGAGTTTGCTAAACGCAAGAAAAGAATTGCAAGTGAACTTTATGACAAGGAAAAGCTGAGTGATTCGTACCTTGTTATTGGAGAATCATACCAGAAGCTCCGAAAATTCAACAAAGCCCTGAAATGGTACAACAAGAGCTGGGAGATTTATAAGTCCATTGGCAACATGGAGGTTCGTTAGGTTGTTCTTCTCTGAATTCTAATCTTTTAATAATTTTCGTTTCTAATTCTGCTTGATAATTATTAGAATAGGAGGGTTTGCTATTCAAGATCATAACTTGATTTCAGGTTCGAAAAGTCAAAGCTATCTGAAGAATATACAAGTTACTCATAAAATAATTTTGGCGTCAACATCACTTGAGTTGTATGATGTTTTGCAATAATGTCAACTGATAATTTGCAACAAAATGGCTCATTAGCTTGCAGTTTGTGTGTTGGACGGACAAATGTACCAATATTATGTCCAGAATCGCAGGATGAATTTGAAGTTATCTTTGTAATTGCTCAGGAAACTACTTAAATTCCACTTATAAAAAAAATGAACGCAGTTTATTTTTTCCGACGAATTTTTTGAGTGAAATTCTGTTGTGTTCTGTCAATAACTCTCAAAGCGGTTTTCCTTAATCAAACCATGACAATTTTTTAGGCATTTTTAATTGGAACCTGCTAATCTATATGTTGTAGCCTTGTCTTTCCATCTTCTTTGAACTCACTAAATCACATTGGACAACTTCTTTCCACCTTCACTTCCTCAAACCAATAAAAGTTCCTCTTGAAAAACCATTTTTTGCCACCTTTTTAACCTCCTTCGCTGGGCAAAACAAAAAAAGAAATTTCCTCCTTCTCCATATATATATAGCATGAAATTTTAACTTTGGTACTTTAACAAATCCTGTGATTTGATTCTCATTTCACTGTTCACAGTTTTAAAAACTTGATTACATGATTTGTTTTCTGATTTGATAACCATGCTGCTTCTTTAACATTTATTGCCATGTAGGAGTTCGTAGATTCTAAGGTTGATACTCTTTCATTGTCCCTATGGCTTATGCATTGATCATATTCTTGATATTTATGGTGAGAGCATGTTTCATTTAATGGTTTGTTGATGCTTACTTGAGGTCTGTATCATCCCCAGGGGCAAGCTTTAGTTAAAATTAATATTGGTGATGTTTTGGACTGTGACGGAAATTGGGCAGGTGCATTGGACGCTTTTGAAGAGGGGTACAGGTGATTTCCCTCCTTTATGTTGATCTTTTAAGTTGTATTTTTTTTTTTTTTAGGGTAGCACGAAAGGTTTCTCCAGAAAAAGAAATACTAAATGTTTTTGTGTTGTCAACTATTAGGAATTTTCTCTGACATTAATATGATTTGTTTAGAATATCTAGAATTAATTTGCCATTCGTTTGATATAAGAGTGCATGTGCATAGCAAAACTGGTGCCCGTGTGAGGTAGGAGTATGCAAACAATTTTTGCTGCATGAATCTGCCTGTGTATCTAATGAATGTCTGCTTCATGTGCATGATGCATCCGTTATTAATCTTCATTGCTATCTTTGAAATGCTTTGCTTTAAGTTGAACTCATGCATTTAAAATCCTGATATTACTCAAATCCTTGAACATTGATTATCATCGCCCCCTACCCAGAGTTATCCTCATCACTTTTAACATAAATGCTTGGCTTTCTTTTCCAAATATGTGTTGCAGGATTGCTGTGGAAGCTAACCTCCTCTCAGTACAGCTTTCCGCCCTAGAGAACATGCACTATAGCCACATGATCAGATTTGACAATGTTGAAGAGGCAAGGTAAATGCTCTGTTTTAGAAAGTGGAACAGTAGAGTCGCGTAAGGAACCAAAAAGTGAACTCCATAAATTACAGTCTAATAAGTGAAACTCCAAGATCCTGGAAATACATTAGGTTGCACCACAATTTAATCCACCTGATTGTACATAAATTAGGATGCATTTTTCTTTGCAGGAGGTTGCAGCTTCTAATTGACAAGGTGAAGCAATCAGATAGGAAAGAGCTCGAAGGACCAACAACGACAGGAGATTGCTGCCCTGAAACAGACACGGATGGTGACGAGTTTTCGTCAAATAGTAGGTCCAGCACATGCAGTTCTCCACTTACATCGAACTCTTATAAGAGAAAACTTCACAACACTGTCGAAGAGCTAAATGATGACGCCCCTTTGATATCCTTCCTCCATTCAAAGAAAGTTTCGCCAAAGTTCAGAACCGCTCCTGTAGAGAGGTGTGGTAATCCTGTGAAGCACATGATGGCATCATCCAGAAGTTCATCCAAGTCATCTGGTGATATGGAAAACGTTATTAATCGTAAACGCGTTCGCTTAGTCCTTTCTGATGATGAAGGAGAACTGCACGCTCAGGCAGGGAGCTCAATGGCTGGGCCACAATCTATGGAGAGGGCAGCTACTTCTGATGAAAGTGAGTATTACTTTGCTTGATTTTAGCTCCCGACGTGATATGATTATGTCTGAATTGTATCCTTAATGGAGCAGGGAATAAAGCAGCAACAGCAGCAGCCCGGGGATGTCATGTAAGAAGGTCTTTGGACCAAACATGGAATTATTTATCTCTCTGAGCCCATGATGGCTTTTCTCTGTTTCTTTATTCAACTTCTATTTTTCCTTTGCCAGGATGCACCCGCAGTTGGTTCTGAATGTACAAGGAGTTTTCGGAATCTTGTTAATGTAGAAGAGAGCACATGTTCTTATAGAACCGGGAGTTCTAATAGAGTAGCATCTGAAAATGGCAAAGAAGACAGATCCTTGAGCACCAAGGATGTTTTTCCTGACTATTTTGTGGCAGATAGCTCAAAATGTGACTTTGATGTCTCCAATAACCTATCACACACTGGTCATTTGGATTTTCCTGCTTGCGTTGACAAATCTAAAGTAAGAGTCAGTTTGCTTCAAACGCATTTAAATTTTGTGTTACTGTTATGTGGCCATGGTCATGTTAACTTCATTTAGAATTCAATGTAGCTATTCTTTGAATTGTTAAAACTGTCCTTTATTTTCTGCTGCTGATGCTAACTAAACCAAATAGGCTAACTTCATTTAGTTTTCGCATTTAACTCCGCTTATGTAGTCTACATAGCCTGTTCCAAGCTAGGTAAAGGAGGAGGGTTACATCAGACGTAGCAAGCCGGTTATACAAAAAAAAAAAACTACCTTTATGAGATGAACCCTATTGATATTTCGTTGGAGGTCTTTTTAACAAGATCTTGCATACTAATAAGATGCTTGATGAATGGAGTAAGAGTATACTTGTACCTATATACAAGAAAAAGGGGGATATCCAGAATTGTTCTAACTATAGAGGCATCAAGCTTATGAGCCATACAATGAAGCTGTGGGAGAGAGTTATTGAGCATCGTTTAAGAATAGAGACCAAGGTTTCTGTCAATCAATTTGGATTTATGTCAGGAAGATCTACCATGGAGGTTATTTTCTTAATACGACAATTGATGGAGAGATATCGAGAAAGAAATAAGTACCTCCATATGGTGTTTATTGATTTCGAGAAGGCGTATGATAGGGTTCCAAGAAAGGTTTTGTGGTATATTCTTGAGAAGAAAAAAGTACCTTCAAAGTATATCGAGGTAATCAAGTACATATATGACGGTGCTGCTACATGTGGGAAGGTTTGTAATAGCACATCAAGTTATTTTCTAATCACAGTAGGCTTACACCAAGGTTCTGCTTTGAGCCTTCACCTTTTTGCTCTGGTTATAGATGAGCTAACAAAAGATATTCAAGATGAGGTGCCGTGGTGTATGCTATTTGCAGACGATATCGTGCTTATTGATGAGATCAGGGCTGGGGTTAACGCTAAGTTAGAAGTATGGAGAAGCATGTTAGAGTCTAAATGATTTACACTAAGTTGAAGTAAGACGGAATATTTGAAGTGTGAATTTGACACGGCAGGAAGAGGGGATCAAGAAGCATTAAATATGCTCAAACATGAGGTATCCAAGAAATATACTTTTAGATATCTGGGATCAATATTGCAAAAGTAGGGAGAGATTGATGAGAATGTAAGCCATAGAATCAAAGCAAGTTAGATGAATGGCGCAGTGCATTGGGATTTTTATGTAATCGCAAAATTCCTCTTAGGTTAAAAGGAAAATTTTATAGAACAATCAGACCTGTCATGTTATACGGAGCTGAATGTAGGCCAACATAAAGGAAACATGAGCATAAAATGGGAGTAGCGGAAATGAGGATGTTAAGGTGGATGTGTGGTCATACAAGGATGGATAAGATAAGGAATGAAGATATTCGACGAAAAGTTGGAGGAGAACTGATGGCGGAAAAGATGAGAGAACATAGATTGAGATGGTTTAGGCATATCCTCCGAAGGCCGTTAGATGCATCGGTACGAACAGAAGTTTGCTATCAAGAGCATAGCATGAAGAAAGCAAGAGGTGGGCCAAAACTTACTTGGGGAAAGCAGTAAAATAAGATTTAATGGAGTGAAATAAATTGGCGCACGATTTATCTTAAGGCGGAGTGGAAGAAGTCTATTAATGTTGTGGAGGGGTAGTGTATAGATAGATATATATATTTACTTATTTATTTTTATACATATATCTCTTTTACCTCCCTTGATTTTGTTTTTATTTTTATGATTCTTTGGGGTTCATTGACCGCCGACCCCAACTAGTTTGGGGTAAAGTTGATGTTGATGTTGATGCTAACTAAACCAAATTCATCTACACTTAAAACAAATTGTGAGATCAATAGGAATCTAGTGAAAATTGTGTCATCTGTTGGTATAGAAATTCTTGATTAAGACCGATGAGAGATTGTCATTTTGGTATCTAACTCTTTTTGCCAACCTGTTATACATTGCAGTTAATGCAGCAATTTGTATCGTTCAAAATCAACAATGAACTTATCCATGTAGAGGCTGAGAGCTTTGGGTCCGATGATGAATTCGACATCGACTCTGTGAAGGCTGAATTGGCATGCCTATACTACTTGCGTCTTTCTAAAGAAAAGAGATCAAAGGGTTAGTCAATAAACATATATTGCTTGTGGTCATGCATTCCATCCGTCGGACAAGAACCCACCTTCAATTCTTTCTGATGCGTCATTTTAGCTTCTATTAGTTGCAATGTTTTGGCATCTCTCTCTCTCTCTCTCTCTCACACACACACACACACATGCATGCACGCACACAGACAAGTGCCCTTCACGAGAGTTCCATTCTCGCAATTTGCTGATGCTTGTATCTAATACAGGTCTCTTGCCAATCATCCAACAAATATTAAATGAGGGAAAGTCACTCCCATGCTTAGAAGCTGTTCGAAGCTTGAGGTATCTCTTGGCAAAGGGAGTAGTTGAAGTAGTTGTTCGTGGTATGTGCTAGAACATTTTATATACGCATGACGTAAACATCCTGTGGTTTGTGAGTACATGAATCATCAACATGAACTGCCACACTCGTGGACGCTTGAAGAATTTTTTAATCAGAAATGTTGTTTGGGGTAACCACATCAGCATTGCCTGAAAATATCACATCACTTTCTCACACAAGTTTCCATATTCAAACTCAAAAGTTGGTTGAAATGCATTTCCCTCGGGATTGTGATTGGTCGGTTACGCTGTGCTAGCCATGTGTGACCGACACATAAGATACTTTTCATTGGAACAGAGTGTCTTATGGTGTTGTTACCAAAGTTACTTTTAAAAAGTTGTATTTATACTAAAATGTCACCTTGCAGGTTGGATACAGAAGCCCTTGATGAAGCTGTATGTTGACTGCTGTGAGGACTTAACCGAACAACCAAATATGAAGTTGCTCAAAAGGTTATACAACTTGGAGGTAGGTTCAATTCCTGTTGTTTTACTGCTACTTTCATCCTTTTTGGACTATCTTTACTCTTTTTTTTTTTTCTAGATTCATGAATTTATTGAGGAAAAGCTGCGATACTTCCTGTTTAATAGGTCTCAGAAGATGAAGTTACCCTGTCAGAATGTGAACTACAAGATGTATCAGTAACTCCACTATTGAATGCATTGCGCATGCACGGAACAATTGCCATGCTTAACCTTTCTCATAATCTCCTAGGTAATCATCTGATATCTAGTTTCAACCAGAGAACTCTTGTGGTTTGTAGCTGCCCTCAATTCTCCTTAATAATTTTTCCAAAACAAAGACAGAATGTAGATTTATAAAGCTGCCACAACTTGAATGATTTTTCCAGGAAATGGAACCATGGAGAAACTTCAACAAGTATTCCAATCTTCAGGTCAGAGCTATGGAGACTTGAGTCTGGATCTGCATTGCAACCGGTTCGGTCCAACGGCATTGTTTCAGGTCCATATTGAATAATAACAGTCCATCAAACATTTGCTTCCCCCATTTACCTTTTCGTTTCACCTTGCTATTTGGAAGAAATCAGAAGTACTTTGATGTGGGGATTTAGATGTTTAACTATATCGAGAAAGATGTTGAACTCTAAAAATGGCTAGTGGATGTTAAGTATTGTAGCAACGTTTCATTGTTGTCTATAAACTGCATGCCTATTTAATAGCATTGAATGAGCTTATTTGGTTTACACATGCAGATCTGTGAATGTCCTGTGCTGTTTGAACGACTGGTGGTACTTAATATATCCGGCAATCGTCTCACTGATGCTTGCGGATCTTACATTTCCACAATTCTGAAAAATTGTAGGGGTAAGGTCCATCTGCCGTAGCATATAAACAAGTACACACAGCATGCACAAGCACCCAAACGTCAATGCGTACATGAGAATCTGTGCACACTGAACCACCCACCCACAGGCACACAAGTCTATTTGATCTTCTTTTTCATGGATTGTTCATTCTACAGCCCTCTATAGCTTGAATGTAGAGCGCTGTTCAATTACATCTAGAACAATTAATAAGTGCGCTGAAGCACTGGAAGCTGGATCTATGCTTACGCAACTTTATATAGGTACTTAAGTTTTTTTTTTTCCAAACCATTACCGATCATTATTTATGTAATATTAACTCTCTTTTCCAAAAATCAATAGGACATAATGAATTGATATCAGGAAATGCTATTATCTATCTGCTTTCCAAGCTAGCCTCACTGGAAAGGTACTTTAAACCATACCGTTTTTATTCTCACACATTGGAAATGATATTCAACTTTTCATCTGACTTTAGCAAATTTATTTTGTGGATAGATTTTCTGAACTAGGTCTGAGTGGCATGAAGCTTAGCAAAACTGTAGTCGACAGCCTATGTCAGATATCCAAAAGGTTGTCTCTGTCTGGACTAATGCTTGGAGGTACCAATATTGGAAATGTAAGTATTTTCTTCAAGTTATAAGCGCATCATTCCCATTTATGGCTCTGTAGCATTTTGTGTATATTTATATTGACGTGCTTGTTTGGGTTCCAGGATGGAGCACTACAGTTGAGTGAATTACTTCTCTTTGAGAATCAAGAGCTTGTGAAGTTGGACTTGTCATTTTGCGGATTGACATCCAAGTACTTTTCAAGACAACTAATTGAGACTCTGGTTTGTGGAATTATGGAGCTGAACCTTGGAGGGAATTTGATTGAGCAAGAGGTATATTGTTTACTCAATTATCGTAAATGGCGCTATAATATAACCATCTCCCCATTACATGAAGTTCTTGAGAGCGGTTTGCTTCCAAATTCTGTCTGTTTATTACTATAATGAAGCTTTCATGTCAGCGACATGTAGATGCTGTAACAGCCACCACTACTGAAGATTTTGTTGTCTTCACCAGCTATTATTTTGAGTGTCATAACAATACAAGTCAACAAGTGATGTTTGTATTTACCAAATGATAGGATACTTTGGAATGTTATCTATGTATTTCAATTTAGTCTAGTAGCATTGTTGATGAGCTTATTGTGTATGTGAAAGCTTATCTAACGTTCTGTATGAGCCACTAGTTGAAGCAGCTTAACTAAACCTTTTAGTGATTTAGTGACATGTTATATGCTTCATTTCTGGTTCATTATCTGCTCTTATATTTCAAGTGGGAGTTGGCTTAGGCTTGTAGTTAAGCTAATAAAGCTGTGCTAGAAATTTGATCATCTTGCCACTTCTTTAAGTTTTCTGCCTATGTTATTGATGTGTGCATTTTCACATGATAAGACTACAGGTTCACTGTATGAGTTCTCTCAGTATACATTCCTGAAAATAATGGACTTGAAATTTGATTATAATCTGTGGGTATTTCCTTTGCCTATGTTGACTATATATGTTTCTCTAAAACATTTCCTTCCTGTGTGAGCTCTCTCAGAGTATTAAATTCTTAAAATTTTAATGCACCTGAAATGAGCTTATGCTATAGTGCTCATGAAAACAGGGAATTAACGCATTGGCATCAGTACTAGTGCATCCTAAGTGCAGCATAAAAGTTTTGATCTTAAACAAATGTCAGCTTGGGCTTTCCGGGGTGGTCAAAATAATACAGGCACTAGCAGGTTAGATACTCAAAACTCTTTCTTACAATAATGGTTTCTACAAAAACTTTTTGCTGATGTATCTGCCATTTGATTCTGATAACAGAAAATGACTCCCTGAAGGAACTCAATCTCGCTGGTAATGTCAACAATGAGGAAATAACATCAAGTTCGCAAATAGAGATAAGTCTCATGCATACTCAGTCTTCTCTCAATAGCCCTGCTTCAAAGGAAATAGATCCAGCACAGAATGGGCCATGTATCGTGAATCGTCAGTGCAATCAGCTCGAAGTCGCTGACAGTGAAGATGGTCAGACTGGGATAGAACCTGATGCATCTGGGGTCAATCAAAGCTGTGCTAGTTCATGGGAGAGAATTGGTGCAGCGGAGATCCCGTTTGTCAAAAAGCTTTCCATGGCCATTGCGATGGCAAAGCAGTTAGAGTCATTGGATCTGAGCAATAATGGATTCAGCATGAATGCTGCAGAATCATTTTACGCTGCTTGGTCAACTGCCAGAGGTTATTTGGCCCATAGGCATATTAATAAATGGAAGGTCCATCTCTCTTGTCAGGCAAACAAATGCTGCAGATTGAGACCTTGCTGCAAAAGGGATTCAGCATGAATGCTGCAGAATCATTTTACGCTGCTTGGTCAACTTCCAGAGGTTATTTGGCCCATAGGCATATTAATAAATGGACGGTTCATCTCTCTTGTCAGGCAAACAAATGCTGCAGATTGAGACCTTGCTGCAAAAGGGATTAAAATTCACAGAAATGGAATGTTTTCTTTACAATTCCAGACAGTATATATACCGGATTCCTAGCTTATGACAGAATCATGACTTCAGCACTTGGAAGCTGCAATGCTGATATTCGAGCTTACTCCAAACCTGTAGATGGTGAGGAGAGTTTCTGGTTAGCAAATTTGGTTCACATTATAAGCATCTGATTGTGTTCAAAATTTATTATCTCTAAACATCGAGTTTGTATATTTGGCTGTCGTGGTTTTTCTTGTGTCAAAGAATGAACAGAAAGAGCACCGGAGGCCTAGTTGAATCTTGCTAGCGGTAGAAACAGTGAGGGTAAAAAAAAAAAAAAGGGCAACAAGAACTAGCGAAGTTGTCGAGTCTATTTGTTGTGATATTAATTCCAAACCAGGATGTTTATACTGTATATGGACTTATGGAAATATACAATCTGCTAATGCTAAATTATTGTGTCATGTCAGGTTCTCTTTTGCTCCGTTACCTTCTTCTGTAACATTGCCCAAACCTGATAGGCCCCTTCATGGAGTTCTATTATCACTACTAGTTAAGTACCGACTTCTTACTGAACCACGTTGCTCATTTCTTCTGCAGTTGAAAGGTTTTGAGATTACAAGATCAGTTTAACTACAATGGGCCCAAATTTTATATGGCAAAATGACATCTCTGTTTGCAGATGAAACACCTAATGTCTTTTTTGTTCTTGCCTGGAGACCTTTTGCCTAGAAATTTACCTCTTCCTCTTCTTGGTTTAGAAGATCTGAATTGGATCTTTTTGAAGTGATGTTTCACATTTGACATTTCAACATTAATCATTTCGTATACGTTAAATTACATGAAAATCAAGCCATTAGAACACAATCTGTCGCGACAGCTTTCTTGGTACAAGAAGTTAAGAGGTATCTTTTCTGACAAATTTTTTTTTTGTTTTTTAAAGAAGGATCTATTTCGGAACACTTGATTTCTAGGCTAGGCTTTTTGCAACCTTTCTTTAATGTGTTTCTTTTCAGTAAAGATTCTTCCTTGACAACGTGGAATTCTTGCCTAAATAGTATTCATACCAGCACGCGATATGTGATACAACATGATACAACACACCGACACGACATTTCTAAAAAGATAAATAATTACAACATGTTGAGATATGTATATTGAACATATATTTCTATAAAAATATCAGTGATGAGCTTCTTCTTTCTTCAATTCGAGATTTACGATTTTTTTTGTTGGCTAGATAAATTTACATTTTGGCTCATAATTTATTGAAACTAATTAAAATTTACCCTGGCATGTTGAAATGGTACTGGACCAACATGTCTGAAACACTGATCACGTGTCAATTGCTTGTTAAAGAGTGTCGGATACGAGACAGCAACTTAAGAAAAGCGTCAGGTAATTTTTTGATTCTTGCTGGAGTTCTCCGCCAAAATGTATTATTGGTTTTTTTCGTCAGAGTATTATCAGATTTGAATGAGTACATTAGCATTTCATGTTTGATTGGAACTACTGAAAGGCAGTTGATCAATTGACTTGTGTCATCACACTGGGATTAGTGATGGCTCATCGGTCCTTTCTCACGTAGCTCAAATGTCACGTCAAACTTTTCAAAAGGCAATGAAGCTTGCAAAAGTGATTAGTCAGCGTCTTAGGTTTTGAAAGCTCGTGATTGACATCTTATAAGAAAACACAACTTTATTTAAATTTAAATGGCGTTTCATCTTGATGTTTACAAACAATCAAAATTGGTTGGCCCACCACTACAAATTGTTTGAGAAAATCAATGATTATACTTTCTATAGCTCTTATAACGTGGAGATTAAGTGGTTCCTAAGTACCTGCTTTCAACTTTCGTGAATCCAATGAGTGCTCTTCCTTTTGCATGGTCTGAAAAATCATTACAAAGCAATTTTCTTAATAGGTCCACTATGAGTTAAAATCCATTTATTTGAAAAAAAAATATTTTCCAAAAAATATTTTTCGTCTTTCCATAATTTGAATCACAAAAAATTAATTGATTTATAATGAAAAATTTTTTCATGCACAAAAAACTACAAGTTTAGAAGATGGAAATTTTTCCTAACCACCAAATATATAAAAGTTCATTATTTTTTTTTGAAAATATTTTTTTAGGGAAATATTTTTCTATATCATAAAATTTTCAATGAAATAAACGCCTTTAAGTTAACTAAATCATGACGCGGGACGACAACGGTAGCTTGCACGTGCACACAACATAGTATTTCGTCCATGTCTTTTGCTGCAAACATCTTTTCTTTGTTTAAAAAAGTTTATAAACAAATTGAGTTATGCTTCATAAGGCCTTGATTAAATTGAGGGATAACGACGAAATCTCCTTTTGGGGCTGACAGCCTGAGCTTAATTGACAAAACAAAAAGTTCGTCTACAGTCAACTTCTTTTTTTTGCCTGACACATAATTTCACAGCTGTTGAGCATCCACAATAAATATAAAAGGTAATATTCTCGAGACATTTAAAAATAAAAAAAGTATGATGTACTTAGTATATAATTATATACTATAATTGAACTGAAAAAAATGATTATTTTTTAATTACTTAAATTGAAAATCGAATCGAATTGAATCATTGACATCCCTACTAGATATACTGAACCGAAATGATTGAACTGAAAAAAATGATTATTTTTCAATTATCTGAATCTAATTGAAATGCATAAAATTTCAGTTCGGTTTTGACGGCCCTATATATATATAGTACAATTCACGGGGAAATTACTCTAAAACGCCTGTTTCCGTTTGAATGATGCCAGAGAACCAATATCCGGTTTACAAATGAGGCCATAAACTTTTTATTGACTCTCACAAATTCGACCCAATTGTTCAAATTTTTGCTCCTGCACAAATTTTTTTTCCAGGGCACTTCGTACGCAAATCTTTATACCCTTAACATATGAACTTTTCTTCTGGCGGACGTGTCTGTGCAAGTAACTAATGTTGAATTTCAAAAATTCCTAACCATGTTGCACTTTTCACAATTAAGTTTTAAACATTTTAATTTTTTCAATTGAGTTCTAAATAATTTTACGTTTTATCAATTAAGTCCATCCATCTAATTTTGACCTAATATGATCGATGTACATGCCGATCTAGCTGATGTGAACACAAATTGTCTTAAGATTTTTGAACAAAATTGATTAGATGAACTTAATTAGTAAAATTTTAAAATATTTAGAATTGAATTGAAAAAATTATAATAAATTTAAATTTTTTTGGATAATTTTATTTTTCCTTGACTAACGTGGCTATGGATTATTGTTAGATTGATAGTCGGTGACAGATTTGATGAAGTTGTCTTGTCGTCACCAAGTGGGGACGTGGATTTCAGCTAAGTCTCAGTCCCTGCGCACTACCTCTAGAGGTAGCCCTTCTCTG
Organism: Rhodomyrtus tomentosa; assembly: GCA_028455895.1. NCBI lineage: Eukaryota > Viridiplantae > Streptophyta > Magnoliopsida > Myrtales > Myrtaceae > Rhodomyrtus > Rhodomyrtus tomentosa. The sequence goes on from JAPCWY010000005.1 coordinate 48,310,447, forward strand.
TGCGTTATAGCCTCAAGGCCTTCCAGCGAATTTGACAGCGATATCAATCCATTCGTATGACTCTTAGAAATGTCTACTTTTTTTCATTGCAAATAATATTTCTCACGCAAAATATCGGCATATTAGATTTCGCAATGTACTTTTTGCAGTTCGGCTTTTTAACACAGTACCTAAGTCGGTGTTATTTCTTTCCCGTACGTGCGCTCATTACACGTCATATCCAAATAGAACGTGCCTCCCAATGTGACTTATACTTAGTAAGAGGTGTTGAATATTCATACGATCTTCTCGATCAGTAGTTTGGACTTTTAACAAACTCGAGTCCACGTTACCATGCGGGGTTACGTTAATATGATAATTAGATTGATATGAACCTTTACATTGAACTTTCTCGCAAATTCGAGGCCACATTGTCATGCGGCGTTACGTTAATAAGACAATTAAATTGATATGAACTTTTATATTGAACTTTCTCACAAATTTGAGGCCACGTTGTCATGTGGCGTCACGTAAGTATGGCAATTAGATTGATATGTAGTATGTACACACAAAGCACTCGTATGGGGCATGAAGATTATATAACTTTATAGAGATTTTATGAGGGAAATTGCTAAAAAAAAAAGGTCCTAAATATACTACACATTTGCCAATGGCGTGCTAAACCTTTCAATTTGGATTATTTTAATTCTAAAACTTTCGATAATTTATCAATTTAATTATTTCGATCATTTTTTTTTACGTAAATGTATGACACGGATAATTTTTATAATTTATAATTTTTCTTCGTAAATTTTCTTAATTTGTCTTTAAAATGATCCTGAGTATGGTGAGTTACCAAATAACCCATCCTCTCGATGTATCACCTGGCAATTCTTTGGGGGACTTGCTTATAGCTAAAGCTCATTTGTATCTCTCGATTTTTAGCTCAACATGCCCACACATCACAAAAATGTAAAAGGCCATCACAATGTTGTGGAGCCAACAATCATGAAGTTTCTTTTCTTTTACAACATATATATGTATGTAAACATTCATATTTCGGATCCAATGCAAAGCTTCAATCATGTCCTGAGACTTTGGATGCGGAATCATTTGGAAATTTCATGCTTTAATCCTACAAAATAATGCATTCTCCACCACAAGAGAAATCAACTCTGTACTTTATCTTTATGGTTGTGGATAAGGAAGACGAGAAGTCGTGTTTGCATGGCGACAACAACATGTTCAGAAAGTAAAGAAAAGAAAACCCAGACGCAGAAGCTAAGGCTTAAAGAAGATAATTGGGGACATCTGAATCTTTTCATCTTTGATCTTCTTTTTTTTTTTTTGAAAAAAAAAAGCAAGAGAGCAAGCAGATGAATCTTCATGTATAAAGTCAAGATATCCCCCCCAACCAACCATGTCCTTCAATCTCCAAAAAAGATTTTGCCCAACCACTCCATTTACATAGTAACAACACAACCTGTTCCATTTTGCTTTAACAAAATGGGCAAAAAAGAAGAAATAAAAGGGTCCCAAAAGAGGAGGAAAAAAAGAAAAAAAGAAAAGAAAGACAGAGGCACAACCATAACATTATGATCCATCACCTTCTTGTCAAAACTCTATCACTCTCTGAGGAAATCTTCATGGTGATGATGATGAAGTCCAGCTTTGCAAGCCAATGCCATTGTGCTTCCTTGAAGGACCAGAGGCTGGTACTGGGAAGTGTCTGGGCAAGAACCCCAGGAAGTGGCCGAGCCCATTAGCATGAGATTGCTTTGGCTTGACCTCGAACGTACGGTGGGTGCTTCTTGATCCATGACAGTGGGCAACAAAGAGAAAGAACCAGTACAGAGACAGCCAAAGCAGTAACTTTAGAGCTCGTCCGAGCACACCCATGTTTCACTTCTGGGTACTCTGTGCTGGCTTGGCCTTGTCTGGGAAGATTGGAGCGCAAGAGGTGGTGAGAAAACCGCAGGGAAACATGGGGCAGATTTGATCAAACATGGAGGAGGACTATTGGCTCATGAGATTCTGTCAAACGTTCATGTGTGGAACCAGCTCTATCTAGAGCGGAACTGGCTAAGCTACCAAAGTTAGGATGGAGGGTGGCGAGGGGGTACCAAATGGAGTAGAAGCAAAAGAAAGTAGAAAAAGATGGAAGAAGCTTTTGAATGAGTCTCCAATTGGTTGAAGAGTGATCTCAAGACAGAAGTGGCGTACATCAAAAGAGATTCTTTCTCTCTCTCTGTCAAATGACAGTCAAAGGGAGAAGAGAGAGAGAGAGAGAGAGAGACTGATATAACACCTATTTCCAAGATACAATCATCAAATTCATCTATCTTATATACACGTCACGCATCGAATATGTACGCGGTTGTGCACAAGGGTAACATAAGATATACTATGACTAACACACAGAAGCAACATGTACGAAATAATGCTTAGACTATAAACGAGAATTTAGAAAAATGAATCATATCAACAACCTAATAGAATCTACAGTCATCAATACACTGAAAATACTTAGCGATATTCTCTTTCTCGTCGAGTAACACGAGGAGAACCCTTTTTTTGGGGGTCCTAAATAGGAGAAACATAAAGAAAAATCCTATGGAGATAAGTGCGCTCAAAATTTTAAAACTTATTACAAAAATACAATCGAATATTAACATTTTTAATAAGTACAATCAAATTTTAAAATTAGTCACGAAATTGTAATCGTGACTTAAAATTTTTAAAAATTACAATCCACATGAAAATTTTAGAAATGGTTGCACCTTTTTGATAAATTTTAGAAATTTGAAATCATTTATTCTAGAGAAAAAATAAAGAGAGAAGCAAAAGAAAGTTGATGTGGTGTCATATCTTAAAGTTTGTATTAGGGTTGGGTGAGTGTTCGGTCCCACTTCGAATTTGATGGCACAGGAAGGGTTGATGAAGTGGGAAGGAACTGTAGTTTCCGACCCCTCCTATCATTTCGTGATACAGGGAAGGCCTGTCCCAGGAGCCTTCGATTTGATCACTTTCTTTCTTTCTCAGCCATTCCCCAAATTTAAAGGTGACTGCAACTGTCTGTAAACGTGTCAATTTCTTGCAGCAACAGTAAGTGAACAACTCTCGTACTATCTGCAGACTGATACTTATTTATTCATTTCCATGTCCCGGGCAGCTGAGGCGTGATCAACCAAATTTTTCTATTCATTTGTTTTTCCCCTTGAATAGACAAATCGAATTATATTAGTTAAGGGGCGCTGATAATATTAGTGGAGTAAAATTTTGTTTTTGATGTAACTTTTGAAACATAAATAAGCTTTGCTACGCAACTTTATTTTTTTTTTTGGAACATTTCACTTAGGAAGTACCAACACTCTTCGAAGTCCTGCGTTTCGTGTTCGACAATCTTCAATACTTCAATAATTTCTAAAATGTAACTGACATGTGATCAGCGCTCCAGACACTCCAGTTACACGTGAATCCAGCATCCATACATGTAATGTCAAATTTAATCATTTTCAATAAATTAAGGATCAAAATATAAATTTATCATATATATATTATATTTAAGTCATATACCTACTTAGCCACCCCAAAATTAATATGCCAAGCTAGGAACAAAAAAAAAAAACTAATCGTGAATCCTTGACAGAATAAGAAGAAATTTGTCGCTGATATTTTTATAGATACATGATAAAAAAATATACATGCAATATGTAACGTGCCCCAACATGTCGAAATTACCTATTTTTTAAAGAAAAAAATGCGTAAGCATATCGTATCTAATGCAAATAAAGTTGGCAATCTCCATAATATTGTGTAATTTTAATATTTTTGCCAATTTCGTGATTTTAGTGATATTTTTGTAATATTATGTTTCCTAAGTTAAATAGAGTTAGTACCTCATATAAGGGTGTCTAGAGTTTCGAGATTTTAGATAATTAATTATTGACATTATAGCGATTCATATCGTTTTGAGTGAACAGAGATTGTTCATTGTTTATGTTTATCAATTTCGATTCTTCTTTTTAGCTTTGCTTTCTATTGCGCTTCGACATCATTTGATATCATAGCACATGTTGCTTGAAATCAATGCCTAAATCAATGCCTGAACAGAATCAAGGTGGTCGAAGACAGCGTGCACGTGGAGGCCAAGGGCGTGGAATTGTTCTTGATACAGATGAACAGTCGCGTTTGATAGACTTGCGAGGAGGCCAAGGGCATGAAATTGTTCTTGATACGGATGAACAGTCGTGTTTGATAGACTTGCGAGAGATAGAAGTTGAAGAGCTAAGAAGACGAAACCCGGATTTGGAGCGACGAGTCGCGTGGGCGCAGAGAAGGTGAATTCAGGATTCGAAGCGACGACTTGTGCAGGCAGGGTTGGACGTTCACTCCAAAAAAGATTCGATCTTTGATGAAGATTCGATCTTTGATGAAGGTCCGATCTTTGATCGAATTTGATCTTTGATCAAAGATTCAGTTTACGATGAAGATACACTTCCTATCTACGATAAATCCAATAAAGAAGCAAAGAATGCAGATCTAGACACCGTGGTAAAAGTCATCGTGTCAGCGAAGGACGACGAGATCGCCTTTGGCAACGTTCCCCAGACGACGGCGTGGATGCTGACGTACGAGGTGAAGGATTGGGATTTCGTTGCGTTCAATGACGAGTCACCGATTTTTAACCCAAATGCTAACGGAGGCGATGGAGGCGATGAGTCCATCGACGGAGCAATTGGTGGAATTGACGCATGATCAGCACAACAATCAGGTTACCTTTTGTCGGGTGTTTGACCAATTTATTTAAGGATATTATTAAGAATAAATCAGTATTACTCACGGGGAATGAGTTTTTGAAAGTCATGAAGTTGGCTGGTGTTGATGCACTCGGTGTTAAGCTTCGACTTGACGGGAAATTTACCCTTCCCGATGCGACCAATGTTTGCTCTGGGGATGCAACTGCTTTGGAAGCGCCTTCTTCGACTTGATAGTGCTCCATGATGAGCATAAAGGGGTGGCGATGGATGGAAACAGAGTTCGTGCATATTTGTGACAGCATGGAAGGCAAGATCGGTATCGATGGTTCTGTTAGACATTCCTTGAAGATTCAAATCATCGATAATATTGCATTTAATGAAATCCGAGTTGAGAGAGTTATTCCTGACGAACATATTGCTTTTTTTTTTTTTTTTTGTTGGTGTGGATGAAAGTGAATCACGCAAGGCAGGAAGTTCTCTACACTGTTTTTTATTTATTTATTGAACAAGCTTGAATATGTGTTTTCAAAGAATTTCTTCGGTCTCAAGCTGATGTATTACTTGATTAATTGGAAAGTCCGTCCCGGATAAAGCATATTTTGCAATATTGGAGACATGATTGAATTTGAAGAGATTGAAATCAATGAAGAAGAACCAAATTTGAGGATAAATATTTTTTCCTAGCAGGGGAGATAATGCAAATAAAGTTAGAAATCTCCGTAATATTGCATAAAATTGCGTAATTTTAATATTTTTGGCAATTTCATGATTTTAATGATATTTTCGTAATATTGTGTTTCATAGTTTAACTAGAGTTAGCACTTTATATAAGGATGTTTAGGGTTTTGAGATTTTAGATTTTAGATTATTGAGATTATAGCGATTGATATCGTTTTGAGTTAATATAAATTATTTCTCGTTTATCGATTTCGCTGATTCTGTTTAGCTTTGCTTTATATCGGGGTTCAACATGAGCATCATACTGCATTAGGAGATTTTGAAGCTACTTTAATTTATGATCAGAACTTAATTTCAAAGGCAGAAGTACTGCCATGCGCTTTGAGTCCGAATGTAATCACATGCACGTTCTTTTATTACAAGCTTAAGTCATAGGCGCGCTCTCTCTCTCTCTCTCTCTTATCCCCAATTTCTTTTTGTGGAGAAGGTTGATTTGAAACGTGGGAAGGAAGTAGCCGGTGACAGCAATTTCTGCAGCAGCATGGGTGTAATGTAATGTAGTAGATGGTGACTGCAAGTCTGTCAGCTGCAAGCGTGTCAATTCTTGCGGCAAACAGTAAGTTGACACAAATCTCGTACTATTTGCAGACTGGAAATATTTAGGGGAATCTATGTCCCATTCCTTGTACTGTTTCGACCCGAGCGCTTTGCACCGAATAGGCCATGATTTGATTGACAGGGACGTCTCCATTGGCGTTATTGCATGATGGGAGTAGGAAAAAAACAGGAGCTGGAAATTCTATTTTTCCCAATTTATATGTTCCTCCAATATATGAGTAGCTGATACACACGAAATACCCCTCTTTTTGGCTAGTAGAAGAAGTAATACATCATCGTCCTTCAAGCTACAAAAGTGATCACCAATCTTTCCGTACTATCGCGCGTTCAATTCGCGTCGCGAATGAGCCACATAACAATTTGACTAGACTGACTTGCCAATTTCGAAACTTCATATCACATGGGGGATGCAAAGTAGCTGTAAACTTAGACATTTCGTAATTTGATGAAGCCTACAAATTGAATCGCTAGTGCTAGTCGCCTCTTCCTGCCTTACTGCTTAAGAAAGAGTTAATAACTAGGATATAGCTCCCTCTCTATTTGTTTCTTTGTTTGTTTTTGAGATAAATGCATTGAAAGTACTAAAATTTATCGCTAAAGTGTAACGAATTTCTAAAAATTCTAAATAGTGCAATTAAATCGAAAATATTTTCAATGAAATCCGTCAATTTTATTGAGTGAAAAATCAAATGTGGCACCAAGTAGATTCCACAGTCAGAAAAAGACCAAAATTGAAAGACAAAAAAAAAATAATAATAATAAAAAGAGGTTGGCGAATCGCACAAATATTCTTGCTTGAGATGGCACCGCCACCCGTTTTTGCAATGGTGCTGATGTTGCTTTGCCACCGTCTCACGAGTTCCAAATGGCACTAAAAGACGTGCGAAGCTTCTTCAAAGATGGAGAGTCGAGAGATAGGTCAAGCGTAGGTGAACATGACTTAGCTAGCGATCTGATCACGTTAGGAAAGCAAATTGAATGTCTATTCGAAACGAATTGCCTGTGTCAGGAACTCATCGCATTGGATTTGCGACGAAATCGTTAGCATAAGAGCCATCAACCCTCGGCGCGGTGGGGGCAAAGTGGTTTGCGCCATCTCCTCACGAGCCCCATTGACCCTCCTCAGGGAAGATGGAGTGGTAGCAACATCCCTCTTTGTTTTTTTTTTTTTTTTTGGGTAGTAAAATATTTAGCAACATTCCATTTGGTCGACACAAACATCAGATCTATTACCCACAATGTGGAGCCCACTAGGCGTTACATCAACGTTACATCAACGCCACGTGCGCCGGAGTATCGTCGAAATTTGATAGAGTTGACAGAGTGTCATTGATTGGCTTTTGAACAAGTTTTGGATGTTGATCCAACTACGTAAAAGTTTTGGAATTATATTATAATACGATTAATACCATAAAAAAAATTTAAAATTGATATATTTATAATAAATTTACTATAAATTATTTTTTGACCATAAAAAAATTCTAAAATTGTTGCAATTATGATAAATTTATCTCAAACTATTTTTTTACCACCAAAAATCCTAAATCGGTACATCTGTGATAGATTTATCATAAATTAATTTTTTTACCATGAAAAAATCCAAACTGATATACCTATAATAAATTTACTCTCCGTTAAATTGTGTTAATATTATAAATTTCAAATTGATAGGCATATGACAAACAAAGGATAAAAATCGCAAGCTGGTACGTCTATTGCCACGTGTCATAAAATTAACACTTTAATGGTTAGATTTAACGAAAACCAACGGATGATGAATTTATCACAATTGTATCAGTTTGAAGTAAAATTATCACAAGTTATTAGTTTAAATTTTTTATTGATTAAAAAAAATAATTTATGATAAATTTGTCACAAGTGTACCAGTTTGAGGTTTTCTGTGGTATCAACCCTATTATATTATTGGCACAAGTTTTAGGATAATTAATTGGTGAACTCGTTCCCTATTTTCGGACCTCTTGCTTCCCTTATGAAATACTGAGCATAGTCTTTTCTTGAGGTGAATTTTAATCCTAACCGTAATTCCTTTTTTTGACATTTAAAATTTGAGGTGTAATTTTTCTCTATTTATAATATTGTATTTGCAAATACTGACATATAAGAATATGCAGTTAAAGTATAAAAAGGTTAATAACATCAAAAACTCCAAACTGGTACACCTGTGATAATTTACCCTAAATTATTTTTTTGACTATGAAAAACCTCAAACTGGCATATCTACGACAAATTTACCTCAAGCTGGTACAGTCACAATAAATTTATCCTCTGTTAATTTTTATTCAATTTTACCGTCAAATTACTAAGTTGGATGACACTGTTATGAGTTATTTTATTATTCATTATCATGTGTGGAATGCCCATCGTATTACTATGTATCATCTTCATTATTATAAATATAAGAGCATGCTAACTTAGAGGGTTGGACGATTTATTAATATCGTTCTCATTTTTTCTTCTTCTTCTTCAGACATGGTATCATAGCCAACCCTAACCGCCTCAACTTAAACCCTATCCAACACTCACCATCAGCGCAACCACCATCTAGCACTTGCTTTTCTCTTTATCTAATCTGCTCTCTCAGCCAACTTGGCCCGCGACGGCCCAGACTCTAGGCCAGATTGACCGGCCACGTCCTAGGGCTCTCGGCTAGCTAGGCCGGACATGTCCCAGTCCGTTCGGATTTGATTTACATATTGATGTCTAATTTAATCTAATTAGATTGATGAAACGGTGGAACTTGTGGATTTTCTGATTAACCTAGTGTCTAGATTAAGTATTCGTCATGAATAATACAGACACTCAAATAGCTGTTGCTAAATCCGGTGAGACTAGATTAGTCATGAATAGATCTGATGTGACTAAATCTGATGTGAGGCGATCACAAGCTCCGACCTTTATGTCTACTTCATCTAAGCTTGTCGAACGTTTTTTTGACGGGATAGTCTACGTACACACTTTGGAAGAAGAATGTTTTCAGGAATTTGCACGGACAACAGCTATCTCATCACCTTACCCAGCTTCCTTTGAGCGAGAATGAACCAATTTATGATGAATGATACACTGTTGATTGTCATATTTATAGTCAATTGTTGAATGCTATAGATATTTTTGTTCAGACTGTTGTTAGTAATACTGATACTGTTAAAGAATTATGGGATGCTTTGGCGAATTTATACTCCTTTCTAAATGATTTTTTGCGGCTCTATGATGTCGTTTGTGGTTATTGAAGCCAGCTCCTGCTGGTCGACCTATGCATAGATATTATGAGGAATTTAAATCATTTACTGATGAGTTTGATCAGTTAGTCTTGTTTACATCTAATCGATCTACTTTTCAAGAACAACGAAATCAATTTCTGATCACCTGCTATCTTAATGGACTGGGAGCTCAGTTTGATACTGCTCGGTCATAAATTTTTTCAGATGCTCGAGTACCTTCTCTTGGAGAAGTTCATCGCCGTGCTCTTCGTACCGAAAGTTGTTAAGAAGTTAGATCTGCCCTTTCAGAAGCTGGTGAACAGGCTGGTGCTCTATATGTGAACAGAGGAGGTGGCCGTGGTGGAGGAGGTCGTGACCGAGGGGGAAGTCGTGGTAGCATTATTGATCGTGGTCGGAAGACTCATACTTGTAATTACTATGGTATTATTGGACATCTTTGCAGCTATTGTCGAAAGTTACAAGCTGTATATGCAACTTCTAATTCACGGACAACACCTGCTCGTGTTGCATCTGAGATTGCGCCTATGGACCAAAAAGTTATCACAATGAGTCCAGAGGAGTATACTTAATACTTGGAGTTTTAGACCTCAGGGAGTGGAATTACATATGCCTTTGTTGTGAAACTATAGCACTCATCTGATTATTCCTTTACCTCAGCATGTGCAGCTCTTTTTTCCGCTGATTGAATTTTTCATTCTGGTGCAGATGCTCACATGACAGGTAATAAAGGTATTCTTACTGCATATAAGTTTTCGACTCTAGTACGCTATATTACTATTGCGAACGGGTCATCAGTGACAGTTCAGAGACACAGAGTTAAACGACCTTCCAACGAGATCTCCTTATATTCTGTTTTATATACTCCTAGCATGCCATTTAAATTGTTATTTATTAGTCGTATCACACGGAATTTGAATTGCTTCGTTATTTTCTATCATGATTATTGTGTTTTGCAGGATTTCTCGACGTGAAAGATTATCAGTAAAGGAAATGTCAATGGTAGGATCTATCAGCTGGATGGTACTTCCATTCCAGCTACACCAGTGAAAGAGACTGATATTTTAGACATTCACTATCGTCTAGGACATTTCTCTTTGTCTATGTTGCGTTCATTATTTCCTCGTTTTCGTTTAGCGTCTACAATAAATTGTGAGTCATGTTAGCTTGCAAAGCATAGTCGTGTTTCTTTACCACTAAGTGTATCTCAATGAGCAATTGCTCTATTTGCCTTGGTCCATTCTGATGTGTGAGGACCTAGTCCTATTGTGTCAGCCTTTGGTTATCGTTACTATGTTCTTTTTGTCGATTATTTCACAAGAATGTCATTTGTTTACTTAATAAAAGAACATTCTGAGTTATTTTCTATGTTTCGTGAGTTTTATTTTTCTGTCTACACTTAATTCCATCATAATATCCAAGCCTTACAATTTGATCGTGGAGGGGAATATATGTCGGATCATCTCCATCAATTTCCTCTTTCTTATGGTATTCATCATTGACTTTCATGTGCTCGCACACCTCAACAGAATGGTGTTGCTGAGTGGAACAATCGCCATCTTATGGATACTGCTTGTGCTCTTCTTATACATATGCATGTTCCATAGAAGTTTTGGGAGGATGTTGTTCTTACAGCATGTTATCTCATTAATCGCATGCTCTTTCTTCTTTTAGGGGCAATACGTCTCATGGGCTCATTTTTCCTGAACGCAATCCCTTTTTTCTTTCTCCTAAAGTGTTTAGGTGTACTTGTTTTGTCCATGATAATCGTTCAAGGTTCGAGAACCCAAACATAAGAAATGGTCGCCAAACCAACCCTAACTCTTATCTTGGCATTCTAAACTTATTTCATATGTCAAGTAGAGACAATTTACCCATAAAGGGTAATATCGTCAATTTTTAGAAGAATAGATAAGAAATCCTAAAAATACGATTGATCAATTGTCTGTGGTTATTCCTTAATTTTTAGAAATTTCTGGAATATCTAGGAATTTTTCATAATTTTTCCACATTTTTTTTAGTTTTCTAGGATTTTCTAACATTTTTAAGAATTTTCTAGGATTTTTATAAATTTTTTATTTTAAAATCATTTTCAAATTTTTATTATTAAAAAAATGATTCGGACCGGGTCGACTCGACCCACTCGGGTCGGATACCCGGCCCAGACCTGGACCCACGAGACCCAACGCTCCAAAACAACGCCGTTTCAAACTTTTTAATTTTCGATTTATTTAGATTTAATCCGACGACTCCTATTGAACCACGTGGCTAATTTACAACCACGGGATTAGCTGACTGAAACCTATGGCCCAAATCAAAAGTCGATTATCCCCAAGCCGTTAGATCTGATTACTTGATTCTACGGCCGCGATTGAACGACTCGGTTAATCCTTAACCGTCCGATCTGCCGAGTTATTATTATTATTTTTTGAAAATTTAGGTTTTATTAGCAAAATTTATAAAATCGATCGAACGGCCACCAAGACAATACGTGGCACAACCTGGACCATTCGATCATCTAACAGACTTATACCCGACTCTAACAACCTATCTGATGTGGTTGCCACGTGGCATGCCACGTCAGCGTCATATCAGCGAGTTGACCGTTCTGACAGCCATGTCATCGTCTTCATCCTCTCGACATATACAACAGAATAAACGGCCGTGGTTTTTTCGCCGTTGATCAACGATAAAACTTCGACCAATCGACTCAAATCTTACACCAATCAACTCGTCTACATCTCGCCTACAACATATCGAAGAATTATGCGATTTTTTGAGCAGAATCAAGAATAACGAAGCTCGCACAGTATAAGGGCATGGCAGCTCAATCATGCAATTCAGGATGTGTCATGCCAATTCTTTCACAGATAAGTTTCGAATGAAGTTTAGAATACTTACCTGCAGGTCAGATTGACCTGGTTAAGCCTAAGATAACCTAGACGAGCTTCGACTGACTCGGCGATGGTAACATGGTTTGAATGCGAGGTTTGACTCGATTTTAATGCAATCAAAACACATAAAGGTGCTTATTGATGTCTTAGAGGTATTTCGCACACATCAATTATGAAGATTGAAACCAAAACGAAGATTCTCCATTGAAGATCAAACATAGACTTCGAAGGCTGGCTCACCGTTTCTCGGTGTTTCAGGCGACGCCGTTGATCGCTATCGCTTCTTGTATGCTTTGTCGAGCTCTTGAAGATGATATTCTGCTTTGGTCTAGCTTAGAATGGCCTGACCAGCGCCGTGTTCTTCGAACTTGAGCTCTCTGCAATAGCAGTTAGAGAGCTCTCTCTCTCCCCTCTCTCTCTTTTTCGACTATGTTTTTCGCTAGAAATAGAATGCCGGTCCTCTCCTTCAACAACGAGGTTGTTCTTGTTATATCCCCTCCTCGAAACTTTTGGCCGTTCGGGGGAGGGCGAGTCGGTGACCTTCACATGTAAAATGACGTGCGACATGGTCACCGATGACTGGCAATCGGCAGGAGCATAATGACAAACTCAATTAGTCCCTCCGGTAACCAAATTTTGCGTGAATTTGGCGTGTATTCGATCTTGCATGTGCACTGAAATTAGCCGACGCTTACATGGCCATCGCCCGTGCTGTTTCGGTAGACCCAGATCGTCGAACCAGTCATGATCGACGCTAAACTTCATGGCTGACAAAACGCTTCCATCAATTTTACCAAATAAAGCCAATTGATAATCGAATTTTTCAATCAAAAACTGTCCTTTCAAACTGCAAAAATGGCTCGAATGGGAGGAAGAAAACGTACTGTAGCGGATTGGTTCGATTGGTCTGACCGGTTTGAACCGGTTCCGACTTGAAATTTTCGAAATAAGCCCAAATTGGTAGGAAATTTTTGCAATTAAATCTCAGAATCGAACTTAGGACATGAATATTGTCTAAAAATATGATTTTGCCCAAAAGTTCATGTCAATTTGTATAAAATTTCCAAATTTGTCCTTCATTTCAATTCGGAAATTTGCAAAATTGAAGGCTCAAACGGTCAAATTGGATCAAACCGCCGATGCCAATCGACTCAGAATGATGAAATACATTGGACGGTGTTTTCAATTGGAAAATGTAGCCCTTGAATTGAAAGTAATTTTAATTATGCCCAAATTCAAGGTCTAAATTGTAATAAAGTATGCAATTTTGCCCAATTCATGCAATTGATCAATTTTTACAAATAATTGGGCTAAATTGCAATGAGGGACAATCAGATTGAATGTCAAGATCCTAAAAATGTCAAAATTACAAATTAAAAGACTAATTTGACATTTTTTAACCAAATTCAATAATATGTGTAACAAAGGAACACATGAAATTGAACTTCTATTTGGATTTTTGATGAGGTAAAAAATACAAGGGAATTAAAATAAAAATATTGACTATTTTTTCATATTTTTGTGACCTCAAATGCTATTTTTATTGAATTTTCAATTATTTTCCTATTTTCTAAAATTACTGAAAAATGTGAAAAATATGAAAAACTATTTTTTGATCAAAAATGGTTCATTGAGCTTGGCCAAGGCCACCAAAGTTGATTTTGTAACTTTTGACTTTTTATCAATTTTTTTAATGAATTTTCAAAAATAAAACTTAAAAATAATGGTAAAAAATGAATCCTGATATTCAATCTTTCTTGTCCTACTGGTGAACGCTCTGCTTATTCTATTTTAGTTTATACGAAAGTGAGAGATGGAGTAGAGATACTCACGTGTTACTCACCTACCTGATGCTCGTGTGTCATACGTGGTGTATGGAGGATTCAAGTATATACCTGGGGACTCGTCTTTTGAGTATTCTAAGGCAATTAAATTCTAGCCCGTATGGTAGACCAAACCAAAATAGAATTCCTATCTAAAAGGAACCTAGGGGTGACACACTCATTCTTTAGGGTTTGTTATAGGTTTCAATCCGTATGGTGGATTAGGCCTTGAATATGACTACTTTATATCAGGAACTTATGAATGATGCACTCATTCTTTAGGATTTGTCTGAAACTAGGCTTCCTATTTACCAAGAACCTAAAGGTGACGCATCGGTTATTTGGGGGTTTGTTAGAGACTATACTTCCTATTCACTAGGAACCTAAAAGTGACGCACCCGTTCTTTAGGGTTTGTCGGAGAGTAGGCTTCCTATCCACCAGGAACCTAAAGGTGACGCACCCGTTCCTTACAGTTTGTCTGAGACTAGGCTTACTATCCATCAGGACCCTAAATGTGACGCACCCGTTCTTTAGGGTTTGTCGGATACTAGGCTTTTCATCCACTAGGGACTTAAAGGTAACGCACTCGTTCTTTAGGGTTTGTCGGATACTAGGCTTCCCATCCACTAGGAATCCAAAGGTGACGCACTCGTTCTTTAGGGTTTGTCGGATACTTAGTTGATTCTATACATTGAGGAATCAACGAGGGTCTATACACATGAGGTATACCTAACTCTTAGGTTTTACCAAAAGAGCTATTTTGGGGTTTAGGGGTTACCTAGAGCCTCATAGAAAGCTGGTTCTAAAGATTGTCTTCTCGACATACGAGGTGTCATTATGGAATTTGGGGACTCCAAGTATCCTGTAGAAAACTCAAACCTGCAAAAAATTTTGTTAACAAGATTCTTCTGTGATTTAGGGGTTACTTGAAATCTCTCAGAAATATAATTTCAAAGATTATCGTTTCGACGAGTAAGGCGCTATTCTGGGATTTGGGGGTTTCAAGTATCCTGCAGAAATCTCAAATCTGAAATCTCACATTAGGACGATTCCGAGGCTCTTCATTGTTGAGCAAGGTATTATTCTTTGACTTGGGGCCGCCATGAGTCTCATAAAAGTTTCAACCTGAGAGTTCATTCTTCATCAAAGATATCAATTATCTCGAGGCAATTACGGTTATAATGCAGCCAAAGTTTTACTTTAACCTATGCGATCATGCAAAATGATCTATGATGTTGGAGGTTATTTAGGACATCTCGAAACATGCAAAGATGATGAAAAATCCTCGTAAGGAAAATCTTGGATCAAACAATTTGAAGTTTCCAACAATGCTCTCTTTTAAGCATTCTATTAGAATGTTTTCGTCAAAGGGAGTTTCTCACAGATTCTTTGACTTTGGTCTTTTACGAAGAAAGCACTTAAATTTCCTAATAACCTGCACACCGGTTTTCGGAGCTATTCACAGCGCATACACTTCGATTAATCAGGAGATCTTTACGGGACCATAACGTTGGGCTTGGACATGGTTTCCAAAGGGGACTCACTCTTTAAGTCTAGCTTTTTGAATAAAAATTTTCTTCATTTGCTCCGGGTTTATAAGTCAAGAACCCTACAAAATGAGAAAGAAATAATCTTGTTTGTACTTCTTCGAGCTAAGGTACACGTTAACCTAGGCATCTTAGTCAGAAAAGACCGTGAAGGGTTGTAATGTCAGTAGGATTGGGGATCGAAAAAGGCTTATTTTGGCCCGAAATCGCGAGGGGTTTGACATTGGTGATCATTGTCGATCAATCTTCTGTTTTATCTCTGGCTGACGATTCCTTGAAGAAAATATTTAATCTTTTTTAGGATAGGTCTAATCTTTGAAAGACCTTCTATATCTTTTGGCAGTTGGCTATGATTCCATTTGGAGGGTAGCTTTTCGCTGCACAGTTCCTGAGGATTCTTCTTTACTTCAAAAGTTGTTGGGGGTAGAAGCATCCAGTAATCCCTTAGTGTCCCAAAATCAATCTTATGACTTTTCGGCCTTTTGGTGAGGGTCAACCTTGCTCTTGTTGGGCTTTTGTCTCTTCTTCTTTTTTAATGCATAGAGATTCGATTTTTTTTTTGATCTTGTCTTTTCCTTTTCTTTATCTGGGAACTAGGACTTTCGATTATCGTGTAAGGCATGTAACTTGAGTCTCATTATTTCTGAACATTTTGTTTTGACAGTCTCATATAGCTCCTACTTTTGAACTTCTTTGTCTGCGAGTATCTTTGTCACCTTCGTCTTGGTGCTGTGCAATGATCGCCAATGAGGGTACATGAAACGAATATGTAGGCTCAAGTTGGCTATGCAATGGGTATAAGTGTATAGGATAGAGAAATGAGCGTCTCTTCGTCATCCTATAGCGCCTAGATTAACGCATATCAACACACGAAGATTGATGTTAGTCCGAGCAAAAAGATTTCTAACCATTTACCTTTCTAAGCTGCAGGACCGCTTCTATGTGATCCCAATGTGGGGCAGCTCTTGACAGGGTTAACAAATGAAGACTTCCGCTCAAAGAGCATTATCGATGATCACCTGTTATGTTTAAGGAGAAGAATGAATGCCTCCGTCATCTTAATCCATGTAATCGATGCGAATAGCCCTTACATCCTTGGGTTCAGGTTTTTCTATCCTTACACTCATATTATCTTTCTGGTGTGTATAGGACGTGTTTGGATTAGGTTTGCCTCTTATATGAAGAAACATTCATATTAAATAGCTTAAATAACTATGTTTTGAAAAAACTCATTCCGTTTTTCTTTAGACATTTCATCTTACAGGGAATTAAAGATGCACCATGCGTGCCTCAGCCATATCTGGATAACCTCTAACCCTAATATTTGTGCAACAAGTGTTAGTAATTTTTCTTTTGAGAGCATGGTTCATTCCTAAGTTTGACCACATGCACGTTCATTTTCGACTTCTCTTTTACAGGAAGGTGAGAAATTTTATGGTATATCTCTATTGACGCCTTCCGTCTTCATCAGACATTCCTATATGAAAAGAGTTGGAACTCCAGTGAGTAGAATATTTTAACGCTTGATGGAACAGATACATATCACCTAGTTCTACGTGTCAGGGACTATTCTGTTCTTGGTTCCGTCTGAACAAGTTTAATTCTGAGTATATTCTTCGAAATCCTGCAAAACATAACACATGCTATGTATGCATGGATGCATGATATGTCTATGCAATGACTGCTAAAGCGACTCGAATCGTTTTGGAGAAATTCATGTGATATCCATTTGATTTCATTTTAAGGATAATACTTCTTCACAACATATGAGTTTACAGAATATCCTAATTCTTCTCCTTCAGAATTTACAAAAATTAATGCCCCTCTCACTAGGATATCCTAATTCTTTTCCTTCACCATCTGACCGGTATGAACCGGTTCCGGCTTGAAATTTTCGAAATAAGCCCAAATTGGGGGGGGGGATTTTTGCAATTAAATCTCAGAATCGAACTTAGGGTATGAATATTGTCTAAAAATATGATTTTGCTTAAAAGTTCATGTCAATTTCTATAAAAATCCCAAATTTGTCCTTAATTTTAATTAAAAAATTTACGAAATTGAAGGCTCAAAAGGTCAAATTGGACCAAACCACCGATGCCAATCAATTTAAAATGATGAAATACATTGGGCAATGGCTTCAATTGGCAAATATAGCCCTTGAATTGGAAGTAACTTCAATTATGCCCAAATTCAATGACTAAATTGCAATAAAGTATGCAATTTTATCCAATTTATACAATTGAGAAATTTATACAAATAATTGTGCTAAATTGCAATGAGGGACAATCAAATTGAATGTCAAGACCCTAAAAATGCCAAAATTAAAAATTAAAAGACTCAATTGATTTTTTTTTTACCAAATTCAATCATATGTATAATAAAAGGACACATAAAATTGAACTTGAATTTGGATTTTTGATGAGGTAGAAAAAAATAAATTAAAATAAAAATATTGACTATTTTTTCATATTTTTGTGACCTCAAATGCTATTTTTTTGAATTTTTAAGTATTTTCCTATTTTCCAAAAATACTGAAAAATGTTAAAAATATGAAAGATTATTTTTTGGTCAAAAATGGTTCCTTGAGCTTGGCCAAGGTCACTAAAGTTTATTTTGTAATTTTCTAAATTTTTATGATTTTTTTTTGAATTTTCAAAAATAAGACTGAAAAATACTAGTCAAAAACCATGTGTCAACGCATGCATGTTGGCATTTAGCCATGGAGGAGGAAATGAGCGCCCTCCAACGCAATCAGACTTGGTCTTTGGTTAATCTTCCTTTTGGTGCTCAGGTTATTGGCTGTCGTTGGATGTTTGCCGTGAAGGTCAATCTTAATGGAACTGTTGCTCGTATGAAAGCTTGGTTGGTTGCTAAGGGTTATGCTTATACTCATGGTCTTGATTACTTTGAGACAATTTCTTCGATTACAAAAATGGCCTCTATTCGCCTCTTCTTATCCCTTGCAGTTGCGCATTCTTGGTCTCTCCATCAGTTGGATATCAAGAATGCTTTGCTTTACGGTGATCTTGCCGATGATGTTTACATGGAGCAGCCCCCAGGGTTTGCTACTCAGGGAGGGAAAAACTGTAAGCTTCGTCGCTTTTTGTATGGTTTGAAACAGTTTTCTCAAGTAGGGTTTGATAAATTTAGCTCAACTGTTCGGAGTTTTGGTTTGCTTCAGTCTCGAAAGGATCATGCAATATTCTATCGACGTAATACTACCGAGTGTATCTTTCTAGTTTTATATGTTGATGATATCATCTTGACAGGGGATGACAAGCATGGTATTGCTGAACTGAAAAGATATTTGTATACTCACTTTGAGACGAAGGGCCTCGGTGATTTGAGATACTTTCTTGGGATCGAGGTGGCTTGGAAGAAAAAAAGTATTTCTTTATCACAGCGTAAGTATGTTATGGATATCTTAATTGAATTTAACATGCAGCAATCTCGGCCTGCAGAGTCGCCTATAGAACGAGATTAAAGTTTCTTCTTGATTAGGGTAACTTGTTTGAACATTCTGAAAGATACTGACGTGTTGTTGGTAAACTAAACTATCTCACTACGATGAATAGGCCTAATTTTGCATATTCGGTTAGTATGGTTAGTCAGTTTATGGCAACACCTAGACAACCACATTGGGATGCTGTTTTGAGGATTCTGAGATATCTTCGAGGTAGTCCTGGCAATGGAATTATTTTTGCGGCTCATGGTCATCCTCGTATGGAGTGTTATACTGATGTTGATTGGGCTGGTTGCCTTATTGATAGGCGGTCTACCTCTGGATATGCTTTGCATGTTTGTGGTAATTTAGTTTCTTAAAAGAGTAAGAAACAATATATTGTGGCGAGGAGTAGTGCTGAAGCGAAGTATCGAGCTATTGCTACAGCTACTATAGAGATTATGTGGAGTAGACATCTTCTAAATGAGATTGGATATGGATCGAGTGATCCCACTTCGTTATGGTGTGATAGTAGTTCAGCAGTTCACATTGCTTCAAATCCCGTCTTTCATAAGAGAGCAAAACATATCAAGATTGATTGTCATTTTGTTTGACAATAACTTACACGTGGTAGTCTCACTCTCTCATATATCCGCACTGGAGATCAGCTAGCAGATGTGTTTACTAAACCTTTAGCTAGGTAAATGATTCGCTTTATATGTAACAGGCTGGGCATGATTGATATATATGCCTCAGCTTGAGGGAGTGTGTTATGAGTTATTTTATTATTCATTATCATGTGTGGAATGCCCACCGTATTACTATGTACCATTTTCATTATTATAAATATGAGAGCATGCTAACTTAAAGGGTTAGACAATTCATTCATATCATTCTCCTCTTTTCTTCTTCTTCAGATAGACACATGGCTATTATCAGGTGTACACGTTACCTGTATTTGCTATAGATGAATCAATTTGAAATTTTTTGTGGTATTAAACTCAATTTAACGAAAATTAACAAATGATAAATTTGTCATATGTGTACCAGTTTAAAATTTTTTATGGTAAAAAAAAATAATTTTGGATAAATTTGTCACAGTTATACCAGTTTAGAGCTTTTAGTGGATAAAAAAATAATTTGAGGTAAATTTGTTACAAGTGTGCCAATTTGAGATTTTTGGTGGTAAAACAAATAGGTTTTTACTTACCCACGTATGGTCAAGTTGGTTAAGAGATGGACTATCCCTTGTCAAGTCTTTGGTTCAAATCTCCCAACTTGCGTTTCGTGACTGAAGTGAGGGTCGCGGTTGATGATTGTCGTGCTAGTCCCCCGAGAAATAGTCGAGGTGTGCGCAAGTTGGCATGAACACCTCGGTCATAAAAAAATAGTTTGGGGTAAATTTATCATAGGTGTATCAATTTAGAGTTTTTCGTAGCATTAACTCAAGTATAAATACCATTTCTTAATTCATCAGAAAAGGTGTAAATAATTTTTAAAAGTCACCTCAACATATGAAAATCATAGACTATCAAAAGCTTAAAATTCTTCGGTCGGAACATGGAAAATGAGTGCGAGCAAGGCGCAGCTTTCATAGTCTCTAATTTAAATCGGGAGTGTAAAATAGGATAGGATAGAATCAGGCAAAATAATAATAATAATAATAAATCAAGGGCTCAGCGTCTAGGCCTGCTGTACATAATTATTCAAATGGGCTCAGTACAAATACGCCCAACACAACTATAGCCCATGAATCAAAATAATCACAACTGCAACAACAACAGCAACAACATCGGCAGCAGCAGTAATAACTAGCTAAAATCATGTCAAGTTCATAGACAGGCTTCATAGACAGGCCAGGGGCTGCCATTAATGTATGAACCCAAAATTTTGATAATAAGTGGATTAAATCAAGTAATTATTGCTAAATCAAATTTTTTTCATGGACCGACGTCCTTGCACTCGGTGAACTATTATTTACTAGAACTGTAGACGGCCGCAAAGGAAGAGGGTTCCTGCGCTAATGCCATGAAAAGGGTATCAAATTGGATCACGTTGAAGTCAAGTATAACTTCTCTTCCGAACCGGAGAACTTGTCGAGCCGGAGTTTGGCGTCGGGAAGGCACGCGGGCATATAAGCTGGGGGATCGCGGATGCTCGTGTCCTCAGTGCCACCGTTTTTCACGATGAACACAGCGTTCATGCCCCAAGTGAGGTGTTTATCCAAGTGACAGTGCCATAGCCACACTCCTGAGGAAAACAAAACAACATTAACCTTTGAAACGGAGAATTAAGATTCGATTACCTTCAGTTTTGTCCCTGCCATCAAGGGAAAAGGTGCGGAATAGTAGGGGATAACGTGACCAAGTGCTATTGTACTGTACTAACCTGGATTGTTTGCCCTAAACCTAATGGCAAGCCATCCGTCCTTGGGTACCGAAGCGGTGTTCTGATAAGGCGGATTGACCAGATTGAACGTTGAAGGGTCGGTCTCATTGTTATAGATGCCGAACCCTGTGCCGAGCACATAGAAGCTATGGCCGTGGAGGTGCATCGGATGATTCTCGGAGGAGTTCATCACGTCCGTGTTCTGAAACACTATCTCCACCTCCTCGTTGTACTCGAGCACCTTCACCTTCGTCCCTCTCTCCGGTTGAGCCGTGGTGTTGAGAGGCAAGTCATGTTGGGTGAAGTTGAAGAAAGTCGGCGGATCGTCGGGAAAATCCGTCGTGTAGAAGCCGCTGATGTTCCTGCAATCGATATATAGTGCAATTGTAGAAACAATCATGAAATCAAATAAACTTAGCGAACTTTGCGTTCCCTTATCGATTTAAACATCTAAATTCGCATTATTAACCTATTGTTTTTTGCATTTTGAGGATCGAGGAAGGACGATCATAATAATAACTAGTTAGCACAGCTCACCTGTAATATGCTTGCAGTACGTCGGTCCAAGGATTATACCAACTGATGTTGTTTACGCTCGCAGATGGGTAAACTTCTTCCGTCGTATCGTTGATTTTGAGCATGAATTGGTTGAGCGACACGGTGATGAACATGCGAGTGGTTATATTCATAGGAACATCAGCGGGATCGACTAAGTTCCTCATACTTTGCACGAAGTTCGTCGCTGCTTCGTAGTCCGTGTACGCCGGAAGACAGGATGGGAAGACGGGAGTCGATGGGGAAGTGTAGTTTCCACTGTACTCTAGTATTGCCGTCGCGTTGGTGTGATCGTACCCGCTGTATTTGAACATGTTGCTGTAGTATTGCCTAGCCGCGATGTAATACCGACCCGGAGGCTGATTCGCCATGAGCAGGACGTCTATGGTTTGTCCCGGACTAATCAAGACGAATTCCGAGGAGAAAGGTTTGAGGTATGCCGCGTCGGATCCGACGACGGTGACGTTATGGTTGGCGACTGCGAAGAAGAGTTCGGCATTCATGTCGGCGTTAAGTAGGCGAAGGAGATAGGTCTTGCCATAATCCACCGCCCACCTATGCGTAGTTTCTGCCCGACAAAGGAAAAGAAACGAATAAATCGAGTGAATCTGCAGTCCTAGTGGTAACACATGTCACGCACACAAAGTACCTAACTTCGGAAAAAAGTACCAATCAACTTCTAAATCTGTTCAACTGATATTAATTAAGTCTTAAATCATTTAATTATACTAAGAGACTTACTTTCCTTACAGTTTGACATTACTATCGTTATTTCTGACCCCCATAATTTTTTAATTAATGAGTTTTTTATGTAAACCACGAGGTGATGACATGTGAATCTATAGAGTAATGTCAGACTGTCAGGAAATCATTTTTATTGTACTAATTTAAACTTAAGCCTTTTTGTATTGATGCCATAGAGGCCATTTGATCGATTTTAGTTGGAAATTTCTTATCTAGATGCCGGCCATCCAGTATGAGATGGTCATTTTGCAATAATATTTAAATAATTTCTAGAATTTTTCGTTTTTTGTTCTTTTTTATCTTATCTTATTATTATTATTATTATTTTGGGAGAGAGTATGGTGGGGTTGAGGGCCAACAAGGGACGCCGGCCAACCTTGCTGCCCATTGGCTAGGGCCGAAAAAGCCCTCGCCCAATTTGGGTGTCATGGCCTCGCCCAGGGGCGGCCAGGCGTGGGCTAGCCCCGCAGCAAAAACAGAAAAGGCACAAAAAAGGGGAAAAAAAAAAAAGAGAAAAGAGACCAAACAAATTATATAAAAAGGTTCTCTCGACAGTGGCATGACAATCATCAAACCAAAGCGATGCATGTACCATTGGAGCAGTCGCAGAAGTCTCCAGGTTCACCGTTGATGGTGTAAGCCTCCGACACCAGTAAGTCCGCCCCCTCGGCGAGTCTCTCCGCGATGGTCGCGTAAACATCCTCCGTGTACCATGATGCTACAAAGCACCCAGTAATATTGCCACAATAAAGGAATAGACCTTTTGAAAAAAAGAAAAAGAAAAAGAAAAAGAAAACAATAGGCAAGATCGCGGTACATACCGAGCACGATCACTTTCTCGTCGTCGGGTTGCGGGAATGGGTAGGACGTTCCATCGGCGGGATGGATGACGATGACCCCATGAACGCTATATCTCGCCCACTCGCTGTGAGCATGCCACCACAGCGACCCCTCCTCTTCCGTGAACAGAACCTGATAGGTGAAATTCGTCCCTGGCGAAATGCTGCATTGCGTAACGTACTCAGTCCCGTCGAACCACGGGTTTCTCGGCTGGTTCACTCCATGCCTAACGAAAATCGAAGTCAGCAGTCGTAACTAATCAAGCAAGAATGATCGAGCCGATGAGCTTTGTTTTGAAATCACTTTAGGTGGATAAATGTCGCTCAAATTAAGTGCATGCCTGTGCTCGAGTCTTAGTCTACGGTTTTTGGCGAATTTGATGTGAAATATTTTGAGGGTGGGCTCATGTTCATCGCTCGTGTGATTAGAACTGGTTGCTAGGGGAGAAAAAAATAGTGAGATTGATAATGGCCGACAGGATGGGATGTCGCAATAGGATTGCTCCAATCATTGTTTTTTACTGTGCAGTAACTTTTCGTGCTGTCATCGCAACGGTTGGATTGGATCCAGCGTTTCTTTTGTTGTCGATCTCTTTTTTTGGTTCCTTTTTTTATTTGAATGAACGTATTTTTTTTTTTCGTAAATCAAAATTTCAGTAATCAACGAAAAATTATTGCACAATATTTTATCATTTTTTCTTTTCTTTTTTCTTTTACCTCCACCGATTATCGGGTGTAAGGTGATGACCGGTCTGCTAGCGAGATTGAGCTTGCCCATGGCTGTTGCCAGCCGATCGGGATGGACGATGTTGCGACGGAGGAAGGAGGAGGAAAGAAAAGAAACAAAGGAAAAAATAAAAATAATATCAAAATACAAATTCTTTTTGGCTCAGGAAATAAAAATCGAGAAATTGGAATTATTTTCCAAATAATATCCAAGCATTCACGTGTTACCAAACAAAGAAAAATTAAATTTTTTTTCTAGAAAGAATAATTTCTTGAAAATTATTAAGAAAAATATTTTACCTCGATGGACAAGCACTATGTAAACCTAAAAGTACGAAGTTCCTGGAATAAAATCAACAGATGAATATACATTCTTCTGTTTTTCGGGGATCATCCCTTGTATCCTCGTTATCTTATCGTCGAATTCATCCCGTGCGTCGAATTCTTTTGGTGACATGTCGCGGTTGGAATCTGTACGTACATCCAACCGACAAAAAACTTTTTTCTTTGGTTTAAAAACAGTCGTCGTACTTTTTTTTTTTTAGTGTCGGTGGCGAAATTTGCAGACGTAGCATTAACGTCGTCAGAAAATCGTTGACGTGGCTTAGCACCATTACAAATTTGTTGAGGGAGATTTTTATTCCTTATCTTCAATACTCTCTCTCTCTCTCTCTCTCTCTCACTATTGTCATCATCTTCATCATCTTCATCATCTTCTTTACTTCTCCTTCCTTCGACCTAAACACCACACGATAACGAAAACCCACAAAATCTGACATTCTAACCAATGCACAACCTCCGGTGGCCATGGCCGAACTTGACGAAGCTCGAGCAACCTTACCTGCCATGGCCACAACCTCACATAGAAAGAATTTCATGAATCACAAAAGATACGGCATACTACGTCATCCAACTCAGTGATCCAGTCGTCCCCATCAGCAATAGGAAAGAACGTACAAAAAGGACTGACGGTAAAGTAGAGAGATCCACAGACGTTTCACTGGTCCTTGAACGTTTTTTTTTTGTGTGCGCGCGTTTAAGCTTGGTACATGAAGGAAAGCTGACATGCGCAGAGTCGGATCCCCTGAGATTCTGCCTGTCCATTAAATCCCCCCTAGGGCAGAGGATCTGGATCCGACGAACTTTCATGTCCGGATACTAAACCTAGGACGAGAATGAGGTGGAGACTCGACCAGAGAGAGAGAGAGAGAGAGAGAGAGAGAGAGAGAGAGAGAGAGATTACCAGTGGATAGTGACGCCGTAGCTGCCTTGGTTATGGACGTTCACATACAAAGTGTCGCCTTTCCTGACGTAAACGGTCGGTCCAGGAAAGCTTTCGTTGACAACCAACATGCTCTTTGTGCTACACAGCCTTGTGTAGTTTTTCTCCTTCAGCTGTACCCCAAGTCAAACCCAGTCACGCTCACGTGTAACTTAATACTTTGAAAAAATTTAATGACTCTATTAGCCAGAGAATATCCAGTCTTAATGAGACATTAACCAACTGAGAAAGCTTCAAAAGCTTAAAGGAAGTAAAAAGCAATATATTAGGTTAAACTCCGCTTTCTTCTAGGGAGAAAAAGGGAAGCAAAACTCACGACGAAATCATGGTAATGAACCTCGCCGTGCACCACGCTGGCAGAGAGGTGAAGAAGAAGAAGAAGCAGCAGCTCGACAACGAACGCAGAGATCGAAAGCTTCGCCACGCAGATCGCCATCGTCGTCATCTTCGTTCCTTTTTCGCAGGTGGGTTCTCAGAAGAGCAGCGACGGTAGACTTTTTCACTTAGGCTGCATCGTAGCGAGATCTTCCTTGGGTTATTTCGCCGGGGTCTCACCTCGTGGGTTTGACTTGCGGGTACTGAGAGTTAGATGGAGACTTACTAGTTGGTCTAAAACAATAATGTCCCGTGTGATTGATGTACGCATAAAAGGAGAAAAATTACCAAAAAATTCATAATCTTATTGTAATTATGTCAATTCAGTTTTAATTTTTTTTTTGCCAATTGAATCTTATACCTCTTGTGATTGTATCAATTCAGATCATTTGGCTAGCAGACGTAGGGCCGGGGTGGTGACAAGACAAACTTTTTAATAATATTTTTAATTTTTTAATTTTTTTTATGATTGAGATATCCCGACTAGCTTGCGCGCACCTCGACTATTTCTTGACGGGACTAACATGATAACCACCAACCGCGACCCTAACTTAAGTTATAGAGCGCAAATTGAGAGATTTGAACTAAGAATCTAACAAAGAATAATTCATATCTTAACCAAATCGGTCATGCGTGGGTGGGTAAATTTCAATATTTTTAATAACTATTATTTTCAAAAATCTGTCTTTTTTGTCTTTTTTTTTTTTTTAAGGTTTTGGCTGGTAGGAGACTGTCGACCGAGGGCCGGCAACCTCCACTGGTGGTCGGTAGGGCTGTCGACCCAAACTTAGAAAAGAAGGAAAAAAATACAAAATAATATTATTAAAAATAATTTAAAAATATTATTAAAAGATTGTCATTCTGCCAGTCAAATGGGCTGAATTTTCACAATTACAAGAGTTTTAGGACTTAACTAGAAAAAAGTTTAGGACTAAGTTAGCATAATTGTAATATGTTAAGGATTTTTTTTGGTAATGCTCCACATAGAACGCGTGTTCCGAGAAACTTGCTAAGTATCTTTCACGTGAAAAGTATTGTAATCTTTCCCCTTTCAGTTACTTAAGATTGTGTGCTACAATCTTCTCGTTCTGGAACATTATTGCTACAATCTTCTCGTTCTGGAATTAGTGTTAGTTTTTTTTCTAAATGCAAACAACCTAACACGTCCACAAAATTGGTTATAAGTATGAAAAATAATTTCGTTATTTGTTCTTTGTTCTATCTACTTAGTTCGAACTCTGCCCACAAACATTAGGGGATCGAACCGATATGCTCATTGCTTGATTATGGTCTAAACAAGCGTGTTTTAAATTTTTGAGGGCTCCAAACAATCTCTTGTCTACGATTTCATGCACAATGGGTCTTTGGACAAGCACATTTTCTCACGAGCAGAAGGGACTTTGCTTGATCGCAAGGAAGTGTACAAGATTGCTAGGAAGTGTACAAGATTGCTCTTGAGGTAGCTAGAGGGATTGAACATCTTCATCGAGGATGCGACGTACAAATTCTACATTTTGATATTAAGCCTCATAACATTCTTCTTGACAGGGATTTCACCCCAAAAGTTTCCGACTTTGGGCTCGCAAGATTGTACCCCACAAACTACAATACCGTGATTTTGACTAAACCGAACAGAACCTTGGGATACATGACTCCGGAGCTGGTCTTCAAGAACCTTGGGGGCGTCTCTTATAAAGCCGACATCTATGGTTTCGACAAGTTGTTGATAGAAATGGCCAGTGAGAGAAAGAATTGTGACGCGGTTATAGAGTGTTCCGGTCAGACTTACTTTCCTTTATGGGTACATGACCAACTTAGCGGAGGATCGGAAATCCCGCTGAAGCAAGCCAGCGAGGAGGATAGGAGAACAGTAAAGAAGATGATAATAATTGGACTTTGGTGCATACAATGGAGTCCTAGCGATCGCCCTTCGATGCGCAAATTCTTGGAAATGCTGGAAAGAGAAGCGGATGACCTACAATTACCTCACAAGCCACTCTTTTATCCAACAGAAGTGTCGGCAAGAGACGATGGGAATTGCACTGAGGAAGGTAATGATATTACATCCACTTCATCAGCTAGTGCAATGACTTGCGAAGATTCTCATCTCGAGTATACTAGTGCTAGCATTACACAAGTATAGGCACATTTCTCAATCTATTGATCCCATGACATATGCGGCAAATAGGAAAGGATTGTATTGTTTAATGTTTATAGTTATGTTATTTGTTTATGGATCTTAATTATGAATGTATTCTATCTTTGGTCCTTCAGTCGTATTCGACCCGTGGTCCTTCAAGCACAAAAGTTTTTGGAATGCTGAAGAAGTATTTGAAATTTACCCTCATGTCCATGGTTGCATTCAGATTCCATCCTAGGTTTATGTTTTCAAATTGTGTTTTTCGATGGTTTATGTTTTCAAATTGTGTTTCTTGTTTATGAAAAGTCATGCGTAGAAATTACAACTATTGAATGGCAATCTCTCTTCGACCAGAAAAAAAAAAAAACAAAGTATCATGACCTCTTTCCGTGTTTATAAACATGTATAGATTTTTATTACTATTTATTCTGTATCTCCAATTAAACAAATGTAGACTTTATGAATCATTCTGCACACGAGATATCGTGAATATATACTTTATGGTTCTAGGAAGAGCACAGTGAATAATTTTTCGGCCCCGAAAGCTGCTGGGAAATGAGACGGAGCTCAGGTTCATCAGCGACGGTCATGTACAATGGATCTCCCGGCTCAGGTCGTCCTCCGGCGATTCCTCTGAAAGGAAAATACTTGGATCCATTGTATTCCGAAGGGGCTCCTTCCATAGGGCTCATCACGTTCTGACCAGAAAATGTATGATTCGACTATCCTGACATCACTTGGATCGGAACCCGTTGCACATATGGACCCCGATAGAAATACCTTGGACTAGACTGAACAGGGTCCTGTTGTCCCCTAATGGACTGCACTTGCCTTTCTACTTCTGTCTGGTCTTCTCCCTCCAAATTCGGTTGTTGACCCGAAGGCAAAACATTCGTCCTTCGGCTCCGGCACCACCTATTCCTCCCTCTCCGATGGTTACTCTTCCTCCGTCCACAAACGCGAGTCCCTGACCCCCACCAATATTTATTATTTAGCCTGGGGATTTGAAGAAAATTGCACTATGGCCCCGATGGGCACCGAGTCACCGGGATTAATTAACGAGCCGTGATGTCCAACTTGATGATGATGTCGAGTGAAATAATATCTCGAGACTAGCTCCTGGTCATAGACTCTTTCAGTGTCGAAATAACATCGATCCTCGAAAAGACTACATGATACATAGTAACACAATCGCATGTAAGTACTGTCACGACCATGGTTATTTCTGCATTTTAATTCTTGGCAGTTTAGATGGGAATTGAAAGTAAAAAAAGTGACGGATCTCATACTCGATTCTTCCTGCGTACTTGGATCTTTAGTGCGCAACCCCGAACGAGTCGATGCGGATCATCCTTCTCGAGACAATAAGTAAGAATATGATTACCCGTTGAAGCTGGAAATTGGCTCGGCACCACGACAAACGGGTCAAGGTGTCCGGATTTTGTACTCGGATTGACAGTCCAATACTTAAGTTAATTGGCAGAGGGAAATAAAATGAGTGCTCGGATGATGACTATTAATATGTTGACATTGTTAGGATTCGGCGCACAACCAAGTTGAAGTAAAAAGTAAAGCGATAAAAAGAAATCGAAACACAAGATTTTATCCTGATTTATCGCTAAATTAGGGTTACGTCCATCAAATGATTCTACTATAATCAGCTCATCGCAATTTTCTTTGCATCACTCAATTACAAGCAAAAAAGAATATATACAGCAGTAGTTATTTACGAGCTTATACTAATGAAAAATTGCGGGCTTAAATCGTAAAAGTCCTCTGGTATTCAAGGGGCGCTGCCACTTGAGACCCCCGCGGGAGTAGCTACCCCAGTTCGAGCTCTGCCCGTTTAGTGTGGAGCGAAACTTACCATCTTTTTTATCGCGTAGGAGGGAGCGAAACTTACCATCTTTTTTATCGCGTAGGAGTATGAATCACAACTCAACAGGTGTTGTGATCGGATTGGATTGAACAAGTGGCTAAAGAATGGCATTCACACCTATTTAAACACCTGTTCCTGTCCCAGGACAGTGCTAACACCGCGAGGATGTCCAATGACATTCGCTTGAGGGTAATGGAGCAGTTAATGAACGAACTACACGTGGATCAACAGTATTAGCGACCACGTATAAAGCATGGCTCTCATATTTTCTTTAGGTTAGCCTGTAGTTAGTCAAATGGTTGGTACGCCAGTGAATTGATAATTGATATCACACCTAAGTAATTAGGTGTGAAATCTAACTGGTGTTGGTACGATCACGTGGTGCTCAAACTACTCTGGCAAAAATGTATATATAATCTTGTTGTTTTTGTTATTATCATTATCAAGAGAACAGCTAATCAATCTTTTCTCTTTCTTTCTTTCTTTTTTTTTGGTAAGGTCCTTTTCTCTTTCTTTCTTCTTCATTTATTTTTGGTTTTTCATCGTCCCCGTGATCTCTCTTCCTTTGGAAGTATGAAGGCAGGAGTTTACGGAGAATTAGGACTGTGAATGATAACCATTCTTTTTTTTTGGCTCTATTTATAATCAAAAATCGATTTTTCCATTTCTATTCCCTGTGAGAGTTTATGAGGAGAAACCCACGTTTGATGACGATACAAAATTTCTATTCTTGAAACAAAAGTTCATTTGATAACAATGTAAATTTTTACATTTGTTGATTGGAGACCGATGGCAGGGATGCGAGAGAGGCAACAGGGGATGATTTTTATTTCTCATTTCTATTCCAAACCAAAGCTAACAATTTGTCCCAAAAATAGAAAAATGAAATCATTTTAATGAACGGATTTCGGTTCCAAACTTATTATCGAAAATAGAAGAATGGAAAAACAGAAAAATAGAATGATTATCATTCGCTTCCCCAAATCACATACAATTATAGTTGTGAAAAGACTTGTAAAACCAACCTTGTTTTATAGGTGTCCCAACAGTTTTTCACTTGATTTGACTCGATAGTTAGGTCAGGTCGATGAACTCGTCGCAGGTAGACGAGTCATGCATCGAGCAAAGTATACGTTCTTTAGATTGATCCCGCCGGAATCCGAAAAATGATGCATCAAATATGCGATCGTGGATTGCTTCCCACTAGGGTATATATATAAGGGACTCTTGTTTGACCAACGGGCTTGACCCACTAGGGTGACTCTGCGATCCACCGATGGGCAGGTAGGGTTTGATTATCAATAGGAGTGTTTGTGGAACTAAACTAATGTTTAAGTAAAGTATACATGTAATGCTCGGAATTTATGTAAGTAGTAGAGGGTTTATTGTTAGAACTATATCTCGACTAATGTCGGTTCATATATCATTTTTATGTATGCATACAATGGTTTCTCAAGGGATGATCTCTCGGTTCTAATGGAGCCTAGCTCCAACTCGACTCGTTCAGCATTTATGGAGTTGATTTAAGAAGAATGTAGAGTTAAGCTCTGTTTATTTCGTGAAAACTGAATAATTTAAAATATTTTCTTAAAAATGCCGTTTAAAATAATTAGTCAATAAAGAATATTCTCATCACTAACAATAAACCATCATTTTAAGGATTTTTTTTTTCAAAATCATTTATTTATTTTTTTTGTAAAATAAACGGATCCTTCAATGAAACAAAAAACTTCTTTGCTCGAGGACTAGATGAGGTGGCAGAAAAGTGGAAGTTGGGGAGCCAAATTGACAAAAATATATAAAAAAAATTAGGGAGTAATCTCAAATTTGGAGGAAAAAACTATTGTCTCCCTTTATTTTTCGAAACAAAGCCTAAGCCCAATCTACAATTTTGTCGTTTAGTCTGTGTCGAGAGGATAGGAGAACAAAGAAGATGATAATAATTGGCCTTTGGTGCATACAACGGAGTCCTAGCGACCGCCCTTCGATGCGCAAAGTCTTGCAACTGCTGGAAATAGAAGTGGATTGTCGCGACCCCTAAAAAATTAATTAGTTAGGCTAATGTATTATTAGGTCAATTAAATTAACTAACCTAATACGGACTCTCCCAAGCCCTATCAATTCGCAACTTTAAATTTCACCGAAATGATTTATAAATTAGAGTCGCCACTAATCATTATTGGTAGGTTGATTAGAAACCTAAGTAAAATGGTGGGAGAATCATTTACTTCTACGATCAAGAGATTGTGGATTCGGAAACTTAATTATATTAGTTAATCAAAACTAATGCCCTTTCATTATCAATTTCATGTAAAGGTCTTTTCATTGGTTCATGTGACTTGATTTTTTTTTTTAATTTTCTCTTTTATTAAATGTTATGCTAATGCAACCTAATTATATGACATGTGACATGCAATGACATAAAAGATGACGTGTCATTCATGCATGGATGATGTGTGAGAATGACCAGACGAGGTGGCGTAGCAAAATGACGTGAAGAGATGACGTGGCAAAATGCATGACATGGCGAATATGTAATATGCAATGCTAATGATTTTTTTATTTTACAATGAATTTAAAAAAAAAAATCAATCAGTCAATCGGACATGCCTAATCGGAAATGCTTGATGAGATAAGGCTTCTAGGAAACCTTATCTTTCTAAAAAAAATCAATCAATCAGACAATCAATCAATCAATCAGCCAATCAATCAATCAATTAGACAATCTGCCAACTAACATTCATAGCCAAATCGCGGCCGCCGTCTATTCTTTTCCGAAATTTTCTGAAAAATTTCGCATCTTGAATTAAATATTGAATTTTCGGAGTTTGCAAATTAGACCTAAAAGGTAATAGGACAAATTAGCTATATCCGAGATTTTTTGACAAAATTATGGTTCCGGTGAGTTTGCTCAACGAAAAAACCATTATCTCGAATTAAAAAAAAAAATATTCCGTGCTTCGCTTAATGTCGGCATCACACTGAACAATGCTTGAACGATACATGACATGGCATCTTTGATGAAAATAGCTTGTGAATCATGCAAGGACAGCGGGCAAACCATAGAAAAATTGCAACCAATTACTATCACAGACATACTCGGATTATCCCAGACAATATTGACATCTTACCTTAATCTGAGAAGGCGAGAACCGGGGATGAATTGGTGTGAGAGCTTGGTGGCGACAAAAGAGGAAAGGCGACGAAGGCAGCACAAAAATAGAGGCGGCGTCGATGAGGAAGTTGCGGCGATCGAACGGCGACACTAACGGGAGCGGCATTGACGAAGAAAAAATGGTGATGGCTAGACGACGATGTCGTTCTTCATCCGAGGGGAGATGGCGATGTTGATAAAGGAGGAGCTGCGGCCATCGAAAATAGAGAGAACAAAGAAAATCGTCAAAGAGAAAGCTAGAGCTCGAAAAAGTGAGAGCGTGTATCCCCTCCTCGAAAATTCTGTTTCCCATCTTTCTCAAAAAATCTTAACGTGTCTCTTCTCGAATATTTCTGAATAAGATTGTCCACAGCCCTTGGACCCTAGGCATAAAGGAATATATATAGAGAAAATTAGGGTAAAACGTAAGATTTGATCTCGGCCGTCGGGTAAAGAAACTTCTAATAGGATAATAGCAGTGGGATTTAAAAATTTGAATATCAAGGGCTTCATCCTAAAAAAATGCGGCCACTAAGGGGTGCACAAAGGCTTAGCCAAAAATTACCAATTGATGGGCTTATCTACGCGAATTTAGAGCATAATCGGGTTTTAATTAATTAAATGGGTAATTAATTTAAAAGCCATGTATTTAAATGAACCAAAATGGGCTACGTTGATTTCGGATTGAGCCCAAATTCATAAAAATTCGAAAAATCCCCTCTTTTGCCGAAAACTCACAACTTGAAATTGAATCATACTCGACTGACTCACCTTCGACCTTAGTGGAAATGATTGACTGACAGAAAATAAAATATGTAATGCATAAATGCTAAAAGTAAATATGAAAAATGATATGATTATTTTTTATAGGAACTAAGATTAATTCCTAATTTTTTATGCAAATAAATTATTAAAATTTAGGTGTCAACAACTGCCCCTCTTTGAGCGGAAGCTCGAAGAGGTTTTGCTCAAAAACTAAAATTGAAACTTAATTTTGCAAATGCAAATGATGATGGTGAATTTTTTTTTTTGCGAGAGTTTTTAAATCCCATTTTCTGATGCAAGTGAAACAATGCATGAAATGCGATGCTATAAATAACATGTGCCAAAATTTATCTCGTTACCGTAGTAGAGAAACATGCACATGGATCACATATGAGAATTCTTGTTTTACCAAATACCTCATATGCTGATGATTCCCTTAATTTCCGAGCTTTCAATAAAGATGACAGGGTACTAAGGCACTAGCCCATCTGTTATCAGAAGTTTCATTCTAAAGCGAAACGGCGTAGGATCTGTGTAGAGTTTGCAAATGTGCTCGAGTTATGGTTCGAGCTGGCCATTTATTTTTCGAAATCACAAGAGCGTATACATTGTGAAATCAAAAAAGAAACCAAGATCACACGTGGATCTTAGATTTTGGGGGCCTTATTTGTTACCAAAGGTTTCCCTTTGATATGGGACAACGCAAGATGTGTGTAGGGTTTGAAAATGTGCTCGAGTTATGGTTCGAGCTGGCCATTTGTCTCTCGGGGACCACTTCAACGGGTCACCATGAGTAGGTAAGGATAATCTCTCGTGACCTTCTTACAAAGATCTCACCGTATCAAGACGAAAGATGTCTCTTGGGACCTCCTCAACTGGTTACATGAGGCGGTCAAATGTCTCTTGCGACCTCATTAACGGATCGGCATGAGTCGGTAAGGTGTCTCTTGCGACCTCCTCAACGAGTCGGCATGAGTCGATAAAATAATCTCTCGCGACCTTCTCAAACAGGTTTCACCGTATCAAGACGAGAGATGCCTCAAGGGATCTACTCAACAGGTCACATGAGGTGGTAAAATGTCTTTTGTGACCTCCTCAACGGATCAGCATAAGTCACTAATGTGTCTCTTGCGACCTCCTCAATGGATTAGCATGAATCGGTAAAATAATCTCTCGTAACCTTCTCAAGCAGGTCTCACGGTATCAAGACAAGAGTTGTTTCTTACGACCTCCTCGACGGGTCACAAAAATGTCTCTCTCGACCTTCTCAAGCAAGTCTTACCGTATCAATACGTGAGATAATGTATTATCTGAATTGGATCAATACGAATGGTGTGATGCCCGAACAAATGTCAGTGCGACCACAAAGGGGGTACAACTAAAGTCGACTTTAAAAGGGTTCAGAAAACTTACCTGGATTTTCTGAGTGACGAATGAATGATGGGTAAACTGACTGCGTCATACTTGTCCAATCTCTCTAAAATGATGATATGCATAAGCTCAATGTAAATGCAACATCATATGCTAAAATTTCATGAGCTTTTGCTTGCATTATAAAGCTCCACTGGGAAATTTGTCAATAAGAAAATCTATATGATATTTCTGACAAAATTAATCAAATTGAATGAGAAATTTCAATCAAAAAGTACTTTTCACTCTTTCTCACGAAAAAGGTTTTAAGACCCGACCATTAATGCTGGTAAGAGAAACGTTCAGAGTTGTCATCGTCAAGCTTGACAAGGGTCTAGGTATTCTTGCAATTAGTATGACCATATCAATCCATGAGGTCTTTTACAGGGACTATAATTCAGGCTCGGTCAAAGGCCATTCAAGGGGCGACTCATGCGAGTTATTTAAGTCATAAAATGAAATCTTCATCAGTTGCATTGGGCTTACAAGTCAGGAACCCTATGAAATGAGATAAAATGATTTTGCTCGCTTTTCTTCGAGCGACATTTGTAAGCATTTGAAACTCTGCATTAACCCAAGTGCCTTAATCTGAAGAGACTTTCGGTGAGGGCTGTAATGTAGGTTCAGGGTAGTCTCGAAAATGAAAGGCTTATTTTCAACAATGGGTTGTATGAGATAATCAGTTATCATCCGTCTCTGTCACTCTATGCTTTAGAAATGATCTTTCTTTCAGAAACCCACTCAGGCAAGACCCTTCCTTCCTTTAGAAGTTTCTTCGAGAGAGCTTTTTATTTTCTCCCTTTTTTAAATGAGAGTGGACGATTTTGCCCCCCTTCTTTTGCATGGTAAGATTCACCGTCTTTTCTTTTTTTCTCTTTTTGCACAGCGACCTTTTTCCCCCTTTTTTTAGGAAGGAAGTGTTTTATCTAAATTGTTTGCATATTGCGTAAGTAGATCTTTCAAGTTTCTTCCTGCCCTGAGGCACTTACTTCTCAAATGATTCGAAACAATTTCCTTTTCAAGATGATCACCATCAACAGTTGGGTTTAGAGAAATAAATCCGTCGCTCAATTTGGCTTAGCAAAGGATTAGTGTGTATGGGAGTAGAAATGAAATGCTCTTCGTCATGTCTAAAGCACTTGAACTAACACAAAATTCACATGCAACAAACCCATCCGAAAATTGATGTAAGTGAAAGCAAGAAAATTCAACTCATTTTCTGAATTTTCGAAATTTTCCCCAATGTGGGGTTGTTCTTGACAGGGTTATGAAATGAAACCATCATTTAAAAGGTTCAGCAATGGGCAACATGTGGTGTTTGGGATAGATGAAATGAATGCCTTACATCATTTTGACCGTCATACTTTTCGCGAGATAACCCTTCACCTTGCAAGCATGGAAATTCTCACATTGCTCACTGGGAATTGTGATATAGGACATGTATGGAAATAGCTTTCTTTTCATCATCTCGATGTTCCTCATTCAAAAAGATCAATTCAATTGGATCAGAGAAACTTCCTGATTGAAACTATCTCACAGTGGAACTTAATAATGTACACAAAGCAGCATGATGAGATGAAATGAGCATCAGATGAATATTATAACTTGATCAAAAGATGTCAAGGCAATTTAAGTATAATACTTCTTTACAGCATCAGAGTTAACAGGACTGGTGAAAACACGATCGTCCATCTCTGCAAGGATTAAAGCACCTCATGGAAGTACCTTCTTCACGACGTATGGACCGCCGTAGTTCGGAGCAAACTTCCCCTCTGGAAGCGGAACAATATGCAATAATTTTCGCAAAACAAGGTCTCCTACCTGAAAATGCCGAGGTCTGGCCTTCTTGTTAAAGGATTTAGCAACTCTCTGCTGGTAGCATTGGCCGTGGCATAAAGTTTTAAGCCGTTTTTCATCGATCAAGTTCAACTGGTCCATCCTCTGTTGGATCCAATTGGCTTCAGTCAGCTTAACCTGAGATAATATACATAAAGAAGAGATTTCTACCTCAACCGGTAAATCTACTTCCATTCCATACACAAGGAAATACGGGGTTGCCTCGGTAGAAGTTCGAATTTAAGTCTGATATGCCATAAGTGCAAAAGGCAGCCTCTCGTGTCAATCACGATAATTCTTAGCATTTTTAGCTAAGATCTTATCGATGTTTTTGTTGGTCGCCTCCACTGCATCATTCATCTGAGGACGGTACGGAGAAGAGTTCAGATGCTTGATCTTGAATTTTGTGAACAGATCATCAACTAGTTTGTTGTTCAGATTTGAACCATTATCAGTGATTATGACTTCAGGTGAACCATATCGAGCGATGATGTCTCAGCTAATGAATTTCACCACATTTCGCGCCATAACGACTAGATACGACACTGTTTCAATCCATTTGGAAAAATAGTCAATGGCAACTAAAATGAAACAATGTCCATTTGATGCCTTGGGTTGATTGGACCAATCACATCAATCCCCCACATAGAGAAAGGCCATGGCTCAGATAACTGATGTAGCTCGTTTAGAAGGATGTTGATCTTGTTATCATGAATTTGGCATTTGTGACGGCTACGAACATGTTGAACGTAGTCACTTTTCAAAGTGAGCTAGTAATAGCCTAACCTCATAATCTTCTTGGCGAGCATGTGGTCATTCATATGTGGACCGTAAATTCTTTCATGTACTTATATCATCAGACGGACAGCTTCAGTAGAGTCAATGCATCTCAGAAGAATTGAATCAAAGGATCTTTTATAGATACTCTCTCCACTCAGGAAAAATTTCAAAGCCATCTTCTTTATATATCTTTGATCAGACACCGAACTCTTTTCAGGAAATTTTTGCTCCTGAATGTAAGTCTTGATATCATGGTACCAAGGCTTGCCATCAGGTTCATCGGTTACGGTCATACAATAGGCTGGCTTTCTTAGTACCTCAATCTTCAATGGTTCGACCTCAAGCCCATTGGTGACTTGCAACATCGAAGACAGAGTAGCCAATACATTAGCGAACTAATTGTGAGTTTTGGATAAATACTCGAACGAAATATCATCAAACTCCTCCACCAACTAATCTAGATATTCATGATAAGGTATTAACTTAGCGTCTCTTGTTTTCCACTTTCCAACCGTCTGGAGGATGATTAAGGCTGAATCTCCAAATACTTTAAGCCGAGCCACGCCCATTTCAATTGCGGCCTGTAGGCTCAGAATGCACGCTTCATTTCCTGCAATATTGTTAGTATAGGGAAATATTAACTTTGCTCCACAGGATAATGTTAATCGCTTGGAGATATCTGTACCCGATCCAGATAAATTCACAGCTCCATCAAAATACATGATCCAGAAATAATCTTCGACCGCCATGACTCTATCTTTGGGTTGATATGGATCTTCATCTTGCCCCGAATTTTCATCCAGGACATCAGCTATGGCTCATCCTTTTACCGACTTTGGAGACAAATACTGCACATCGAACTCAGAAATGAGGATCTGCCATTTAGCAAGCCTGCCAATCAGGGCAGGTTGATTTAGCAGATACTTGATGGGATCGCATTATGTCACCAAGAAAGTTTGATAATGCAAAGTGTATTGCCGCAATCTATGCAGCATCCAAACTAGAATCGCATATGTCTTCTCAGCTTTCTAGTAATTCATTTTGGAGGCTGTGAACTTTTTGCTCAGATAATAAATGGCGCGTTCCTTCCCATAGTCTTATCTTATCTGTGCTAGCATAGCTCCCAAGGATTCACTATGGATCGTGAAATAAAGTATCAACGGTTGGTCCGGCACTGGCGGAACAAGCACTGGCGGATTCATGAGATGTTGTTTTATTTTCTCAAAAGCTTCATCACAATCATCATCCCACTCGACCAGCGCATTCTTATTTAACAATTTCAAGAAAGTCTTAGTAGTTTCAGAAAGCTGAGAAATGAATTGGGCAATATAATTCAACTTGCCCATGAGGCTTCGAACTTCTTTTACCATCGTTGGCAGCTTGAGCTCACATATGGTTTTCACCTTGGACGGGTCTATCTCAATACCCTTGTTGCTGACAATGAACCCGAGCAATTTGCCCGAGTTGACGCCGAAAACACATTTGGCGGGATTAAGCCGTAACTTGAACTTTCGAAGTCTGTCGAATAGCTTTGTCAGGATTTCAATATGATCGTCTCCACTTCTTGTTTTTGCAATCATGTCATTGACATAGACTTCAATCTCATTGTGCATCATGTTATGGAATAAAGTAACCATAGCCCGTTGATAAGTTGCGTCAGCGTTCCTGAGACCGAAAGGCGTCACCTTATAATGGCACATCTCCCACGGAGTAGTGAATGTAGTCTTCAGTTTATCATCCACATTCATCAAGATTTGATTATAGCTGAGAAACCATCCATGAATGAAAATATTTTGAATCCAGCCGTGCTGTCTACGCGCACATCAATGTGTGGGAGTAGGAAATCATCTTTGAGACTAGCTTTGTTTAGATCACGGTAGTCGACACAGACTCGAACTCGACCGTTTTTCTTTAGCACCAGAACAATATTAGCAATCCAGTCAGAATATTGGGTAGCCTCAATAAATCCCACATCAAGGAGCTTCATGACCTCTTCCTTAATTTTCTTTGCTAGCTCTGGATTAGCCCTTCGTGATCTATGTACTACTGGCTTGAACGAGGGATCAGTCAATGAGCAATGCTCAATAATTGATCAATCAAGACCTGGCATATCTGTATAGGACCAGGCGAAGATATCTTGGTAATCCCTCAGGAGTTTGGTAAGACATTCTGCCATTTCGATGGATAGGTTTGCCCCAATTTTCAACTCTCTTGGATTCTCCTCCTCACCCAAGTTGATTGCTATAGTCTCATCGCCAGTCATAGGCTTAATCATCTCTTGTTGTTTAAACTCTTGATAGATTTCTTCATAATCAAGAGTGAATTCGTCTAAATCGAACACGCCAAAATCCAATGGATCACCCTTTTCATATTTGCCCCATGGATGACAGATTGTTCACTCATTGGCTATCGTCATCGGGTTAGTTTTAGATGCCTCATTAAGATTTCAAAATTTAATGAAAAATATCTGTAATTTTATTGATATAAAAATCAATGAATTACATCTTATTGAATGCCACATTGAATTGAAATGAAATCTTAATGCAAAATGAATTGAAAATCATAATGGAACATAAAAAACTTAAAGGAAAGCAGGAAATATCCCACGCAGGGGATTACAGAAACATGAGAATGGTATTGATCTGGGTCTGCGCCCACTTCCTCGATGATGAATTCTCTTAGCTTATGGAGGGTCTAATCGTCCCATGTGTTCCAGATAACACCACGAGGAAAACGTCGACTGAATGATAATGTTTCGTCTTTGAACATGTGTGGGAATTCCAATCTTATGCTTGGGACCACCAGTAAATCTCGATCTCCTCCACAATATATCCATGTGCGAACATAAGATCTCCAGCATCAATCATGTCTTGGATTCGGAACCGCAGGTTAACGCATTCTTCGAGGTAGTAACTTCTTTGACCATAGTGAAAATCATAAGACATGTTCGAGCAGGAATTCTAGGAGCTTGTAGTCTGGTGAGGTGTTTGCTCTCGTTGAATTACTCCCTTCTTTAGGAGTATTGGCCATATGATAGATATTGTTGTAGGAAACGGAGTAAACACCCTTCCAATTATTAACGGAGGCTCATCACATGAAAGTTGATTGGTAATATATGCCAAGTTGGATCGAATCATTTCAACATGATGCTCAAGAAGTTGAATAGTACGTTCCATTGCATTGATCACCCTGTTTATCTGAACACCCCCGGCATGCATCTCTTCTAGAAGTTGATTGATTCTTTCACTTGTAATGACTGCAACTTCAGTTCGATCAATCATTCTCCCTGCTCCAGATTGAGTATTACGGGAGTGTGAACGATCCATGATATATCACCTTCAAAGAAAGACCACACGAAAATTAGTAAAGTGAGTGAGAATAGTGGGTCAGTTCCTGACAACTCTCTAGACTCAATAAACAAAGCAAAAATCTGAATCATGCAGTTTTTCAGTTCCTCCAACCTTCACGATAAAATTCTTCATAATTCGTATGTTGATTAAAAAAATTCCCAAATTTTACGAGCTGATCTAGGACTTAAAGAGGAACAACTTTTATGTTAAAACTTAAGGCTAAAAGTGGACCAATCAATACATTTTAATTCTTATTTTGAAAAATTCTTCTCAGAAAAACTGTTATGTCCGATTTTTTTTCAAATGAGCGAAAGACCCCCCCTTAAAGTGTGAATTAAGGTCTGAAATTTTGCAGATTACTAGTTTAGATATCAATCTACAACTTTCATTTTGCATGGTCCAGTAAAGGAGATCATTTAAAAATAGTAATCTGCAAAACAAAGCGAGTGTGAGTAAACCGCTGAAATTCCCACCTATATTGTTCTTGATGACAATTCATCCAATAAATGGAAACCACTACGAATTATTCTCTATTTTTTACAGATGATAGCCCCAGATGTTCTGAACATTTTCCGTTCAGACGCCAAAATTCAAATATGGCTAGATAAAGCTCTAAAAAATCGGGTCGTGCGGAGCATCAGCTTAGAAATAATAAGAACCAGAACAATGTTCAAATGAAACAATGAATAGAAATTAGCAAATAAAGACACTAGCTATCTCGAGCTGTAGACTTATGGGGGACAACTTGAGCCTTGAGTTTCTTGTATTTATCCTCATTCCTCTAGGCTTCTTCCTTAGCTTTGGCGAGCTTCCGCTTGAGACGATTGATCTCGAAACGTTTGGTATCTTGCATAGCCACTTGAGGTATCACTGGGAGCCATTCTTTCGGGATGACATGCCCCTCAATATAACTGATTGTGGCATGGTATGTCTTGACATTCCCAGAGAGGATTCCCTTGAGAAACATTAGCTTGATTGGCCTGCAACGCTCCCACATGGCATGAGCAAGGGCGGCATGTTCCTCAAATTTCTGCTCTTTCAAATCGAAGTGTATACGAATTTCTACATTCTTCGGCTTTGGAGAGATCGACTGTATCATGCCGTATTGCCGAACAACTCTAAACGGATAGTACTCTGTGATGCCAGAGATTCCCAGAAGAGGGACGGGTGCCTCGTCTCGTCCCATGATTCTAGCTTCTTCCACTTTGAACCAAAGAGCATGCCATAGGAAAGTTACGGGACTCGGGTTTGCTAACAGGACTAGCAGTCGGGAATAAAGATGCTCGGGAACACATTCTTGTTCATTTTTAAACTTCAAGAGGGGATGTTTAAGTTTGAAATTTTTGGTATTTCTAGGTATTTTTCAAATTCAGAAAAATGAGAAAAGAACCAAACTTGAAGAATTTCAGGTGAAGCTCTAAGTGTTTTATCTTGATTAGTTTTGAACTTGGTGAGCGAGATGAAGGTCTCAGCCAAGATAGCATTAACAAAATTCTTTTCATTATTGACCTGTCTTGCAAAATATTCTATCATGGGGTCTATAGTTTACTCCTTATGTGGGAAAATGATTGAGCCAAAGAATAACATGATAAATATTTTAGTCTTATCATATGTACAGGGAGCTTTTCCAAAGTATGTTTCTAGGAATGAAATGGGACAACTCCTGCAGCTCCCTTTTAAAGCTTTTGCCACCTCATCTCGATTGACGTTCAAGTACTCAGACAAAACAAGGATGGGATCTTTCCCAATTGGCGAAGTGATTAAACCTGAGTCCAGTGACTTTCTAACGAGAGTACTATACTCTTCTAGAGTTGGAGTTAGCTATTGCTTATCAAATATGAAAGTAGTAGCCTGTGGACTCCAGAACTGCACTAATGTGTAAATGAAACGAAACCGCATATGGATATGAATCAAGGGCAACAATCGGCCACGGGATCTGACTATCTCTCGGCCATCGTCATTCAAATCGCTCCACCACTGCTTCAGTTGATCTTTTGCTGGAGTTATAACTTGAATCATCCCCACGATCTACAGCTCGAGACTATGACTCACTTATAAATTGCCATGGACCAATCCGAAAATATAAGTAAACAGGAAAGCATGAGTGAAAGACCGAAGAGAATACCATATTTAGACAGGTGAAATGACCAAACACATAGACATGCAGATGAAATGCGACGTGAGATTCGATTTCTATCCATCAAGGTTTAACAAAGTTGGAGCCCCAAGGATACCCAAATTGAACCACACTGGTTTGTGATTGCATCAGGATCCCTTGTAGACATCCGATTCAGCCAAGTATCGACCCATATCACATGGCGAACGATAGAGGTGATGAACCATGGCACCAATTTGAAAGTCTACGGGACTTGAAGAGGGAGACTCAGGCCAGGTGGTGATGGCCAGAGTATCCCTAATCAAATATCATTCTAAGCCTAGCTATTCAGGTCCAATGGTTGGTTGTGTGTGTTAAGTGTGTATGCAAATGTGGTAGAGACAAGCACATGAGTTTATATCAAAACAACGCTTTAATATAATCCCTCAAGACATACATTCATACTCCAGCTTGCAAGAAGAAGTTAACAAACACTCCACCCCTTATCACTCCAAGTCTGCAAAAATATTTAACACCTTAATGGTGAGGCTCAATTAAGAAAAGAACTCTAAAGCAAGCATATAAACAGCCGAAAATTAAAAAAAAAATCGTCGAAAATTCAAAAACGGCCTCAAAACCCATCAAGATGACCTCGGAACGTGAAAATCCATAGCGCGTCATGGCCAAAGGCCGCGAAAATTGATCAGAAGGCCGTTTTCATTTGGCCCACCAAATTTGGGCCCGTTCTAAGCACATTTGTTAGTTTTCTAGCGAATTTCGCATAATCGAAACAAAGCTTTTCAGCCCAAAAAATTCGATCTAATGGTTAGAAACGAACTCAAGTTATCAATCAAGTCATATAACATGAAATCCATGGCCTAAGTCCACAAATTTTTAATTTTTTTTGAAAATTAGAGGTGAATTAAGGAAATTCGAAATTTGAGCTTGATTTCCAAAAAAATGACTGGAAAAATCTATTCACCCATTGC
The DNA here is from genome assembly GCA_028455895.1 of Rhodomyrtus tomentosa. Classification (NCBI taxonomy): domain Eukaryota; kingdom Viridiplantae; phylum Streptophyta; class Magnoliopsida; order Myrtales; family Myrtaceae; genus Rhodomyrtus; species Rhodomyrtus tomentosa. Next base: position 48,354,732 of record JAPCWY010000005.1, read on the forward strand.
AATCTTCGAACAAATTAAAAATTTAATTCCCCAGCGGAGTCGCCAAGCTGTCGCGACCCTAAAAAATTAATTAGTTAGGCTAATGGATTATTAGGTCAATTGAATTAACTAACATAATACGGACTCTCCCAAACCTTACCAATTCGTAACTTTAAATTTCACTGAAATGATTTATAAATTAAAGTTGCCACCAATCATTATTGGTAAGTTGATTAGAAACCTAAGTAAAACGGTGGAAGAGCCATTTTACTTCTATGAACCAGAAATTATGGATTTGGGAACTTAATTACATTAGTTAATCAAAACTAATACCCTTTCAGTACCAATTTCATGTAAAGGTCTTTTGATTGGCTCATGTGACATGATTTTTTTAAAATTTTCTCTTTTATTAAATGTGATGTTAATGCAACCTAACTATATGACATGTCTCATGCAATGACATAAAAGATGACGTGGCATTTATGCATGGATGACGTGTGAGAACGACCTGGCGAGGTGGCGTGGCAAAATGACATGGCAAGATGACGTGGCAATGCATGACATGGCAAATATGTAATATGCAATGCAAATAATTTTTTTTTTATTTTCGGATGAATTTTTTTTAAAAAAATCAATCTGTCAATCGAACATGCCTAATAAAAAATGCTTGATGAGTTAAGGTTTCTAGGAAACCTTATCTTCCTAAAAAAATCAATCAATCAAGCAATCAATTAGACAGTCAATCAATCAATCAATAAATTAGACAATCTGCCAACTAACATTCATAGCCAAATTGCGGCCGCCGTCTATTCTTTTCCAAAATTTCCCGAAAAATTTCACATCTTGAATTAAATATTGAATTTTCGGAGTTAGCAAATCAGACCTAAACGGTGATAGGTCAAATTAGCTATATCCGAGATTTTTTGACAAAATTATGGTTCCGACGATTTTGCTGAACGAAAAAACCATTATCTCAAATTATAAAAAAAAAAAAAAGATTTCGCACTTCGCTTAATGTCGACATCACACTAAACAATGCTTGAACGAAACAAAACATGGCATCTTTGATGAAAACAGCTTGTGAATCATGCAAGGACAGCAGGCAAACCATAGAAAAATAGCAACCAATTACTATCACGGACATACTCGGATTATCCCAGACAATATTGACATCTTACCTTAATCTGAGAAGGCAAGAACCGGGGCTAAATTGGTGTGAGGGCTTCGTGGCGACAACAAAGGAAAGGCAATGGAGGCAGCACGAAAACAGAGGTAGTGTCGATGAGGAAGCTGCGGCGATCGAACAACGACATGAACGGGAGCGGCTTCGACGAAGGAAAAATGGTGATGGCTAGACGACGACGTCGTTCTTCGTCCGAGGGGAGATGGCGACTCGGACGAAGAACGACGTTGATGAAGGAGGAGCTGCGGCCATCGAAAATAGAGAGAGCAAAGAAAATCATCAGAGAGAAAGCTAGAGCTCGAAAAAGTGAGAGCGTGTATCCCCTCCTTGAAAATTTTGTTTCCCCTCTTTCTCAAAAAATCTGAACGTGTCTCTTCTCGAATGTTTCTGAATAAGATTGTCCACACCCCTTGAACCCTAGGAATAAAGGAATATATATAGAGAAAACTAGGGTAGAATGTAAGATTCGATCCCGGTTGTCGGGTAAAGAAACTTCTGATAGGATAATAGCTGTGAGATTTAAAAATCTGAATATCAATTGCTTCATCCTCAAAAATTCGGCCACTAAGGGGAGCACAAAGGCTTGGCCGAAAATTACCAATTGATGGGCTTATCTACGCGAATTTAGAGCCTAATCGGATTTTAATTAATTAAATAGGTAATTAATTTAAAAGCCTTGTATTTAAATGAGCCAAAATAGACTGCGTTAATTTCGAATTGAGCCCAAATTCATAAAAATTCAGAAATTCCCCCCTTTTGCCGAAAACTCACAACTTGAAATTGAATCATACTCGATCGACTCACCTTTGACCCTAGTGCAAATGATTAACTGACAGAAAATAAAATATGTAATGCGTGAATGCTAAAAATAAATATGAAAAATGCTATGATTATTTTTTATAGGAACTAGGATTAGTTCCTAATTTTTATGCAAAATAAATTATTAAAATTTAGGTGTCAACACGGATGACCTACAATTAGAGTTGGCAATATTGGTCACAAACCCATATTTGACCCATATTTGTATAAAATGGGTCAAATATGAGTTAATGACTTTTAAAGGGTTCACTAAAAATGGGTCAATAATGGGTCACACTTAAATCATTTTTTAAACCCATTTTCGACCCATATTGGACTCAGTTTTTACCCGTAAGGACAACATCCTTCCTCAAGTTATAAGTGGTCCTGGGACCGGGGCCGGAGTCGGCGATTGAGGCCTGGATCGAGACTTGGGCCCGGCCCTAGATGGGCGACCGGGACCGGGGACCAGCGACCGGGGTTGATACCGGTGCCAGGGGCGGAGGATCAGCGACCGGGGTCGGGACTAGGGCCGAGATCGAGTCGGGTAAGGGGCTGGGTCCGAGTTCCGGGGCCGGGGGCCGAGGACCAAGGTAGGGGCCAGTGTCAAGGCCGGAGCCGGGATCGGGATCGGGACCGGGGCCAGGGCTTGGACCAGGGTCAAGACCGGGAATGGCGTCGGGCTGGAGCCGGGGTAGGTGCTGGGTCCCAAGATTGGGACTGAGGTAGGGGCCGGGGACGTGACCGGGAACGTGGCTAGGGACGGGGCTGGGGCCAGGGACTGCCGACCAGGGTCGAGTCCGGGGGCCGAGGATCGGCGACCTAGGTCGAGACCGATGCTAGGGGTCGGGCCAAAGCTGGGGCCGGGATGGAGACCGGGTTCAAGGTAGGGGCCGAGTCCATGGCTAGGGGCAAGGGACGGGATGGGGCCAGGTCCCTAGACCGGGACGGCAATCGGGTCTCGGGGCCGGGTCCTATGATCGGGAACAGTGTTGGGGACAGGGACGGGGCCAAGGACCGACAATCGGGGATGGGTCCGGGGTTGGGTCTGGGTTCTAGGGCCCGAGGACCAGAGTCGGGGCTAGTGTCGGGAGTAGGGCTGGAACCGGGGCTGGAGCCGAGATAGTGACCGAGGCCAGGCTAGGGCCGTGACAAGAGCTGGGACCGAGTCTGAGCCCTAAGGCAGGGGTCGGGGCCAGGACTAGGGTAGAGGCTGGGGACGGGTTGCGAGACCGCGACGGCGACCGGAGTGAGTTCTCGAGATCAGGCCGGGGGACCGAGGTTGGGGCTGGGTCTTGGATCAGGTCTGGGACAGGGGCAAAGATCAGGGCCGGGACCAGGACCTGGTAGAGGCCGATGACGTGACTAGGGACCGGGACGGCGACCAAGGCCAGGGCGGGGTCCCGTGGCCTGGGATGGGGTCTGGTCCCGGGATTGGGACATCGACCGGGGTCGGGTCTCGTGACCAGGGACGGAGCCGGGGTCGTGCTAGGAACTGGGCCGGGGTAGGGGTCGAGACCCGGGGCATAGGCCGAGGCCGGAGCTGGGACCCGAGACTGGTGCCGGCCACCGGGACGAGCCTAGGACCGGAGGTGGGGTCGAGCTCAAGGTTGGGACCAAGGGCCGGGGCTGAGGGCTCGGGCCGTACCACAGTTCGGGGCCGGGGCCAGGATCGGAACCAAGACTGAGACTGGGACCGGGGTCGAGGCCAGGGACTGGGGACGAGGCAGGGGCCAGGGCCGGATTAGTTGTCCTCTTGTTATTTTTATTATCAAGAGGACAACTAATCAATCATTTTCTTTTCGTTTTTCTTCATTTATTATGGTTTTTCATCGTGGTCGTGATCTCTCTTCCTTTGGAAGTATGAAGGCAGGAGTCTACCGAGTATTAGGACGCGAATGATAATCATCCATTTTTTTAGCTTTATTTTAAATCAGAAATCGATTTTTTCATTTCTATTCCATGGAAGAGTTTATGAGGAGAAAATCACATTTGATAACGATACAAAATTTTTGTTCCCAAAACAAAAGTTCTTTTAATAACAACATAAAATTTTATAGTTGTCGGGTGGAGACCGACGGTAGCGATGCTAAAGAGGCAACTGGGGATCGGAGACTAGCCAGGGGGGAGGGGGCAACCGATGAAAGAACACCCGTGAAGGCGACTGACGGTAGGTACATGAGAGAAAAGGAGTGAATAGGAATAATTCTTATTTCTGTTTCTGTTCCGGAAATAGAAAAGAAAAAGATTTCTACTTCTTATTTTTATTTCAAACCTATTTCTAAGCTAACAATTTATCCTAAAAATAGAAAAATGAAATTACTTCACTAAATGGATTTCGGTTCCAAACTTATTCCCGAAAATAGAAGAATGGAATTTTTTTTTTTAAAAAAAAATAGAATGATTATAATTCGTGATCTCGAAGCACATAAAATTAAAGTTGTGAAAAGACTTGTAAAACCAATCTTGTTTTTGAGGTCACCCAACAGTTTTTCACTTGATTTGACTCGATAATTAGGTCAGGTCGATCAACTCGTCGCAGGTAGACGAGGCATGCATCGAGCAAAGTATACGTTCTTTATATTGTTCCCGCCAGAATTCGAAATATGATGCATCAAATATGCGATCATGGATTGCTTTCCCTACGAGTCCCACCTAGCCTCGGGTATATATATTGGACAACGGGCTCAACCCTTTGGGGTGACTCTCCGATCCACAGATGGGCAGGTAGGGTTTGATTATCAATAGCAGAGTGTTTGTGGAACTAAACTAATGTATAATTAATGTACACATGTAATGCTCGGAATTTATGTAAGTAACAGAGGTTTAGTGTTAGAACTATAACTCGACTAATGTCTGTTCATATACAATTTTTATGTATGCATACAATGCTTCCTCGAGGGATGATCTCTCGGTTCTAATGGAGCCTAGCTCCGACTCAGACTCGTTCGGCATTTATGGGGTCGAATTAAGAAAAATGGAGATTTACGGTCGATCCGTTTATTTCGCGAAAACTGAATAACATAAAAAATATTTTCTTAAAAATAATCGTTTAAAATAATTAGTCAATAAAAAATATTCTCATTACTAACAATAAACCATCATTTTAAGGATTTTTTTTCAAAATCATTTATTATTATTTTTTGAAAAACAAACGGACCCTTCAATGAAACAAAAAGCTTCTTTGCTCAAGGAACAGATGAGGTGGCAGAAAAGTGGAAGTTGGGGAGTAAAATAGACAAATATATATATATATATATATATATATATATATATATATATATATATATAATATTATTTTTTTAGGGAGTAATCTCAAATTTGGAGGAAAAAACTATTATCTCCCTTAATTTTTCGAAACAAAGCCTAATCCCAATCTGCAATTTTATCGTTTGGTCTGTGTCGAGCCCTGGCCCAGTCAAACTTTCTGTTTGTTTGACATTTCATACAAAGGCCAATGGGCCTAGCCTTTCCCTAATGTAAAGGATTCGTTTATTAGTGAATAGAAAACGCTTATATAGATACGATGAAAGTCAAATTAGTAACCCACTTACGTATCGTTACATAATTTAATGAGATTTCAACCAAACAAGTGAAAATCAGTACACTACAATAAGTCCACTTCTTGAATTTGTAGAATCTAGACACAATAGTTAAGTTGTTTTGGATTGAAAGTTGGCTAGCATGGTGATTGGTAGTATAGTTGTACCCAAAAAATCTAATCAAACAAATTCAATTTGCTCGATTGTTATATATATATGTATATATATAAATCACTTTGGGCTAGTCACGGGATGATTATTTTGATTTTCGAGTTAACTTGGACTACTATGGCTCGAGCTGAATTAGTTATCGCTTTAGGCTGTGTTGATTAGGTGTTGCTAGTAATTAAAAAAAAGGGCCTTAAGTAACATAAATATTGGAGGAAAATACCAAAATAGTCTCAAATCTATTGCATTGTGTCAATTCAGTCCTAAATATTTTAATTGTACCATTGTGTCTAGATTCTACAAATTATGCCTTTTTTTAGGCCTTAATTTTATTTTATTTTTGGTATTTTTCATGAAAAATACCAAAAAAAAAAAAAGGCCTTAAGCCATCATGTCCACCGTCCTTCGTGGACATGATGGCTTCTATTGTCATGCCTCGATCCTCATTCTCTTGTTCTCCATCAGATTCATTGTAGGCTGGATTTTCTTAGACGGGTCTTCATAAGAAATTAGATTTTCATTAAAAAAAATTAGATATTTATCAAAAATCGAATTTTGATCAAAAATCGAATCTTTGTCAAAGATTGAATCTTGAAGGGAAATCTCGATCGTCATCCCAAAATTAAGAAAAGTGGATTGACTTCCATATCATACTCCTCGATTCCGTCCCTGGTTCAAATCCTCGAAAGTATTGTCGTCTTCCTCTTCATCATCAAATGGATCTTTAGACTTCGCTTCTTTTTCGGATTGACCATCTAGCCCTACCTCTGCAAGATGTCGCTCCAAATCGTAATTTCGTCTTCTCATCTTTTCGTTTTCTATGTCTCACAGGTCTCTCAAACGCAGCTATTCATCTGCATCAGGAACGACTCCACATCCCCAACCTCCGCACGCACGCTGTCTTCGACCACCTTGATTCTATTCAGTATTGATTTCAAGCAAATGTTCTGATACCAAATGATGCTGAAACGATAGAAAGCAAAGTTAAACAGAAAAATCGAAATTAATAAACGAGAAACAATATCTGTTCACTCAAAACAATACCAATTGTTATAATGTCAATAATCAATAATTTGCGTTCAAAACCCCAAGAACGATCTTTTATAAGGTGTTAATCCTAATTAACCTAGGAAATATAATATTATAAAAATATAACTAAAATCACGAAATTACCTAAAATCTTAAAATTACGCAATATTATGGAGATCGCCAACTTTTTTTGCATCAATATATGTATATACACACTCATTATTGCAATAATTAGATGGCAATCTAATAATTTTTTTTTTCACATCCAAAAATAATTTTTTTTGGAAAAGTGGGACGCTAATTTCGTCCCAAATGGGAAGAAAACAGAAAAATAATAATAATAATAGACTAGAAATGCAGTGAGAATGTAAGAATAAATCTTAAATCAAGAGTTGTCCCCACATTTGACCTCGATGTTTGTCGTTTGAGGTGGGCATAGGTAGTTTTGTTTGTCGGTAAAATTGAAACCAAGCAAAAAGAATAAAAAGAAGAAAAAAGAAAAAAATTAATTTTAAGTCAAGAATGCGACCCACGGGGAATGGTGTGGTCACTTTAAGGTGATTGGGGGTGCATAATTCAAAAATGGAGGGAAAAAAGCACGAGGATGATGAATTTGTGTTATTTCGGATTTGGACTTCTATTAATTTTAAGTTGGGTAAGACATTACTATTAACAAATTTAAGTAATTGCATATAAGTTATACTAAATCTTTTATTGTAGTTTTGTTTTTTGTCGGATACTTTTTTTAGTCAAGTTTGTGATATCTGGCAAAAAAGAAAGATAAATTCATGATTATTTTTAGAGAAAATTCCAAATAAGGACTCAAAGAGGTTTCATTTTCTCAAATAAAAACTTGAAGTGGACTTTATTTCAAATAAAAACCTGAAGTGCTTTATATATAATAGAGATGGTTTTGCTTTATCTGTGGTAGAGAAAAGTGTGTCTGAAAGTCTTTGTGAAGTAGTTAAAAATGTATGCGCATTTGGTGTTATGAATTTATTCACGATTATGGCGAAGTTCAAGCAAGGCTTGAATTTAAACGACGTTTGTGGCAATTGAGCCCATGAAGGGGCTGTGGGGAGTATTAGTGAAGCTCAAACTATTTGCAAAATAATTGTGACTTAACTCAAATGTCGAATCAATATGGAGATTATTAAAAATAAGTCTCGAGTTTGAGCTCAAAGTAAATATGTTAATATTCTAAGTCGGATATTTTTCAGACATCCGAAATCTAATGAAATACTATGCGGTAACTTTCTCCATCGCAAGGTGGAATCGGCGAAGTTAATCAAAAGAGGAAACTGAAAGATTTTATTTTATATGTTTATTTCCCGCACACTGTGCATTGGAGTGTCGGACATTAAAGGAAAATTCAATGTGTGGACTTTTGACTTTGACCAAGTTTTTGGGCACATATAAATGGCGGCAAAATTTACGCTCCCACTTTCGCGAAAACACTCACTTTTACTTGTTAACTTACTAAATGCCTTTTTCTTTCTTTAATTAAATTTTTTTTTGTATCAAACTAATTCGCAAATCTACCTTTATTTTTAGTCAAAATACCTTTTTCTTTCTTCAATTAAATGTTTCTTTTTCTATCAAGCTTATCCATAAATCTACCTTTATTTTTAGTCGATCTTAATAAAAAAAAAGTAAAATTGATCACAAAATGGAAAAGACTAATTTATTAAAAGCATAATAAAATGTCAAACATGTTTATATTTAGATATATATTAACAAATGATAAACACGTAAACGAAAAAAAAAATGAAATTTCTTGTTATTAAACTCTTGATATGAAGAAAGGAATTAATGTCAATTGTGAATTCAATCTCATGGCAAGTGGATCACCTTAAGTGAGTCTGAAATTGTAGAATGTGTAAACAAATTTTCAAACTCATCTTGCAATTTGTATTAAAATGTGAAAAGACAAAAAAGAAGAAGAACCACAAATAAGATATTTGTAACTTTAGAAATTACAAGTCTATTTAAAAATCACCCACAAGATCAAAATCTACTTTATAGGTATATTGGATTTTAATTTTCAACTTCGTAATAAAGATTTACTCAAACCATTTCATAAAGACTAGACAATTAATTGTGTTTTCATAAACCCTTATAACTATAAATTTCTAACATTTTATATAACTTTTCTAATTAAAAGAATGAGATCGTAAAATAACGAATTTCTATAGGAAAAGTGATATCACAAAGCATTATAGATTGATATTTTATTTGGTGTAAAAATTGATATTTATATTGTGAATTTGATATTTAAAAGGGAAAATAGAAATAAAAGTAGTTTTGTCGGTTAGATTGATATAAAAATAATAATAAGTTAAAGAGAGATAAGGTTATTTCAGTCTATTGATTAAAAAGATGAGTACCTTAGTCAAAATGGGAGTGAAAATAGAGCTACCCCATATAAATATGTATGTTCATTCTTTTACGCGAGGATCTTCTATCGAAGTGTTTAAAGCACCATGAGTCTTAAAGACGTTTAAATCTTAGAGTAAGATTTGTGTAATTCTTCTTCTTTCGTGAGATCGAGATAGTATTTCGTGAAAAATTATGGGCCAAACACCGCATGAGTTATTTGATGTAATTGGGGGCCGCCAAATATTAAGAGTATTTGAGTGACTCGATTGATTGAAATCTCTGTCGTAGCATTTGATCTATAATGGAATTTGTTTCTATTTGATCTATAGTAAAATTCGTTTCTATTCTCCATGTAGATTAGATCTGTACGACCGAATCACGTAAATCTAGTGTGCGATTTATTTTCTTGTTCGCTTGCTTTGTGCAATATAGATTTCATATATTTCTAAGGTATTCCATGACTCATCCTTCCTTTTACCACTCTCGACATTATATTCCCAATTTGGGCAAAATAGTTGCGTCCAATTATATTTTTTTACAAATTTATTTTAATTTTCATATTTTCTATATCACGCACTCTCTCTTTCATTAGAAGTTATCTTTTATATATTTTCATTAAAAAAGAACTGGAAAAAAAAAAAAGCAAATCTACCGAAATTCAGAAAACTGCGTAATATATGAAAATCTAGTGATAATATATAGTACTTTCAAACATCAGAGAGATTTTGTGTATCTTTTTTGTTTTTTTTTAATGACAAAAAAGTGAATGATAAAACGACATTTTTGCTCTTGAAACGTCAAAGACATCACATATGTAGACGAAAAATGAATAGAGTCTCAAGGACTATAGCGCAATTAAGATTCAAGAGGCATGTGTGGTGATTAACAGTCATGGGCAGATGCATACAGCCCGAAATTTAGCAAGTATGGATAATGGATAGATAATCAAAATGTAGGTCTCATTCGTTAAATATTCATCTTACAATGCTAGGATAATACTCTCTCAATTCAATATTTGACTAGCCACTCTTACCTCTTTCTATCATTTTAAATGTCTATTTACTTGAGCCCGATGATCATTCTCTGCGCTTATTAAGTCGACTAAAGGCCTAGTCCATCCTTAAACCACGCATTTACTAGATAGAGTTCTATTCCAACATCATTTGTAGCACTTCAATTGGTTCGATATGAGTTATGTCTCTCAAAGAGAAATCAATATGCCGGCAATTTGAAAATTAGAGAACTACCTTGCATAGCTACAGGCTCGCCCCTCTTGTTGAAGCTCTCTTGTGTTGATGATCACTTGCAAGTTGCAACCCTTCTCTTGCTAGGAGCTGGGAGCTTATCTTGACATCATTCCTAACGATGAAAAAAAAAAAAAGAGAACACTCAAAAGTGTTGAATATGCAGGATGAGTCCTAGGTTTAGTTTGTTTTGCGAAAAATATTCCTTTGAAAAAAGATTTTTTTCTCATAATTCGTGTTTGGATTGTTTAGGAAATTCAGTTAACGGAGATACATTTTGTGGTCAACAGAAATTCAGAAAATAGTTCCCTCTTTCGAAAATCAGAAGTGTTTTTCCAAAGTGTTGAGTGCGACGGAGCTTGGACCAAAGATCTCTCTGCTTAGCAAAGAAACCCCGACGTTCCTTCCCAGTTGGCCCGAGCCCATCCAGGTCGAGATTAGGTAGGCCTAAGACCTAGGTGCCTATGCCTGAGCACTCGGCCTAGTCATCAATGCCCAAGCTTGAATCCATAAAAATCTGATGTGGGTCCACAGAGAGAGGCTGGGCTCAGAATAACAATGCTTGTGCTTGGGTCCTAATAACCATGTATGGGTACCCAGGTCTCGCTCTCAAGTTACTAGTACCCACGCTTGTATCCATTGAGGCCAGACACCAGATCCAGGTCCCATGACTTTGGGCCTTACAACCCGTCGACCATGCTAGATATCTCACTCCCGTGCTCATGTCACCTATGCCCAGTCCTTGGGATAGATTTGGTTCAGCATTTGAAATGGGTTTTGAAAAAATGCTAATGACTTCAACTTAAAAGGGTTTGAGAAAATGCTAGTAACATTTGGTAAAAACTCATTTGAAATGACATTTGGTTAAACTAGTCTTTGGAAAAAATAACTTTGCAAAAGAGCTTTGAAAAAAAATTATTTTTTTATCAAGAATAACCTTCGCTGGACTGGCAAAGGTTTCAATCGTCAGCAAGCTAGATCTGTCACCGGTGGCTATCATCTAACCACAGTTCGCCCTCGCCGACAGTCGCGCGACCTTACGCGAGGCGGTCGTCGCTTGGTTTGCGCAACCCAAGAGTTGTTGCCTGGGCGGTTGGTCTCACCTTGCCAGTCCATCGCCGTCCCTCAGCCGGTCCTTGCCTGAACCCTAGATCTTACCCCTTACTAACGAAGAAGTGGAACAATAACACATATGGAGCAAAGTTGGAAAAATGGAAAAATAGTGAGGAAAGCTTTGGAACGAAAAGAAAAATATTTTGCATTTGGCCAACTGATAATCCCTACTAGCATTGGGCTTTCAATTTTTTCAAGGCCAGCATTTAGATAAATGTTGGCCTAAAAGTTGAACCAAACGATTCAATATTTTTTCAAAAGACTTTTAGGACTGAAAGCCCCTTTAGAAAGCTGAACCAAACCCATACTAAGTCTATAAAGGCAAAGTTCAGGTCTCCCGAGGTTAGGCCTAGGACCTTAAAGCCCATGCCTAAGCAACTAGTGGCCATGCCTTGGACCCCGATGTCTATGCTTAGGTCTCTAGTGTCCATGTCTTTATAATCAACTCCCATGTCCAATTCAGGGCCTGAGTCCACAGAGACAGGGCCTAAGACCCTACTGCTCGTGATTGAGTCCCCGACAGCCATGCTTAGGATCTCCTTGCATGTGCTTAGGTCCCCGGAGTCCATGCCTAGGTATTCGGCTCCTGCATCCAAGGTAGGGATTGGGTCCACAAAAGTTGGGCTTGAACCTGATGCTCGTTCTTGGATCCTTAAAAATCAAGCTCGATTGCATAGCTCTCATGCCCAAGTCACCGACATTAAACTCCATTTCCCTGACGCTCTAACCCAAGTCCACAAAAAGGCTGAGCCTAGGTGCCCCGATGTCAGGCCCAAGACCTTGGTGTCGTGCTCTAGTTCTCGACGGTTGTGTCTGGATATTTGACTCCCATGTTCATGTCTCTGGCAATTGGACCTCGGTACATCAAGACCACCCAAGTCGCCCCATGCCTGTGCTCATTTTTCGAGTGGCCAGGCAGGAGAAATCACGGCTCTTGCGATCGGCACCTTTTCGGCTATGTATCTCTCATACACACGAATTGCGCATGTCTATTTAGGAAAACAAAAGCAAAATTTTCATTTTCCAAAAATGAAAGAAAATAGTTTCCATTTTGTTCTCATATTTGAATCAAACATTAGAAAAAAATGCTACTCTCTCTTTGGAAAATATTTTTCGAAAATATCAAATTTTCCTCGGGCCACCTCACGAGTTTAGTATGTGATTTAGGGTCCATTTGGCATTAGATGTGGTATGTAAATGTGTTTAGAAGCTTTGTAATTTATAAATTCTGGCGAAAATTGTCCTAAATATAGTCCATCCCATCCGTTTCGTAAAAAGCCGTGACTTGCATATGCATTGTGCCGTGAGGTGTTGTAATATGTGAGTTTCGTTTCCTCTCATGTTTTAAAGGAGCCAAAAATTGGTGTCGACAAGCATTTTCTCTTACTTCTTCCAGCTCAAAAAACTCTGAATAATCCGATCAAACCCTATCTCAGCCCACCCAGGCAGACATGGCACCGGCCAGGAAATTCATCCGGTTCAGCGGGTCATCGCGGCGGACGGTGCCTCCATCTCCGCCGCAACCCAGAAAGTACAAGACGATCGCGGAGGTGCTGGCCAAGGCCAAGTACGCGGTGGTGGAGCGAGAGAGCTACAGCGACCTGATCTGCGAGCAATGCCGGTCCGGCGATCGGGCCGATGAGCTGCTGCTGTGCGACAAATGCGACAAAGGGTTCCACATGAATTGCCTGAGGCCGATCGTCGTGAAGCTCCCAATGGGGTCGTGGCTCTGCCCCAAGTGTTGTGAACACAGAAGAGTAAGAAGTAGGGGGGCATTATCAATCCGATGCTTCGATTCTTGGTTTTTTGTACAAAGACATTGTTTTTTATGAGGGTTTGATTGATTGTGCCATCATACCTTTCTTTTGTAGAATTTTCGCAGAAGAAGATCATCGACTTCTTCAGGATCCAAAGGTCAAGTTGTGTCGACGAGAAATGCGGGTCTCCTCAAGCTCAAGGTCAAGATTTTGATTAGCCTGTCTTTGGTTCTGTTGTTGACGTAAATGGCTAATCAGAACCCATTGGTATTTTGATCTTTCTTGTTTTGATCTCTGATCGTAGTGTTGTTAGTTCATCGGAGTTGTCCGCAATAGATATTGAACATAACAGATAGAGCTCTTAGAGTCTAGAGCTCCTAGGTGAATGTGGTTGATGCCGTAAAGAACAAGAAGGAACAAGTGCGTCCTAGCTAAATTTGGTTGATTTAGGTAGTTCCGGCATTGCACTAATGCCACAACCTCTCAGTTTTGACCTGCTTCCTCCACTTGCATATTCTTACTCGAGCATATGTCACTAATTTCCTCATGTCCCTCAATCTTTGACCATTTTGCTCTTTTACTACAAAATCTTAAAGAAAGAATAGAGCTTATCGGGGTTTCTTTCCTCTTAGTATGTAGACTAGAGCTACCCATATTAGGCATTGAGCCCAGGACAAAACATCCTTGCACTTTTCCTAAAATGGAATTCGATGTCGCCCCCGACTTCAAGTGTTTGGTTAGAAAGGCTAGGAGAACCAACCCCCTACCCCCCAAATATTTTAGACAAAGAATCAAGCTTATCGATGTTGTTGATGTTGAATCAAGCTTATCGGTGTTTCTTTCCTCTGGTTCAAAGTACAAAGACTACAACCACCCATATTAGGCCATTGAGCCCAGGCAACCGTCGCGCAGTCCACTGAATTCATGGATTCTTTTGTCTTGAAAGTATTACGGTTTGAACTTCATATTACATTTCAAATCTGCCACTTCTTTTGTTACACTTGCTTTAGTGACTATGTCAATTGTTGAAGTCATTATTGGCAAGAGAACTTGGAAAGTTGCTATCTCGTACATTTGTTGACTATTGAGGCAACTACTTTGATTCTTCCTTTCATTTAGACACTAGGAAGCGTCGGAAGCGTTCAGGGCCTTTGGTTATGCAGAAGAAAAGGAGGAGACTCCTTCCATTTACTCCAGTGGAGGATCCTTCCCAAAGGTTGCAAGAAATGGGTTCACTTGCTTCTGCTTTGACAGCACTAAATATGGAGTTCAGTGATGATCTCACGTACTTACCAGGATGGGCTCCTAGATCAGCTAATCAGGCAAAGCTTGAAAAAGGTGGCATGCAGGTTTGGATTATATACTTCTTTTCTGACATCGTTCGCACACAAAATTGACAGTTTATTTTTCTGAAGTGTTTCGATTTTCTACCAGGTTCTTCCTAAAGAAGATATTGAAACTCTGGAGCACTGTAGAGCAATGTCTAAAAGAGGCGAATGGCCTCCTCTTCTAGTAGTCTTTGATTCATGTGAAGGGTACTACTTTACTATCACCGTCGACCTTTATTATGATATCTACTGTACCATTATGCATTTGTTTAATTTGTCCCTTTTGCTCGCTCCATCATGATGCAGCTTCACTGTAGAAGCTGATGGTCCAATTAAAGACATGACGTTTATTGCAGAGTACACCGGTGATGTGGATTACCTTACGAACCGAGAAAAAGATGATTGCGATAGTATGATGACTCTTCTTCTAGCAAATGATTCATCTAGAAGTCTTGTCATCTGTCCTGATAAACGTGGAAACGTTGCACGCTTTATAAATGGCATCAACAATCACACCGCGTAAGCCACTTTAATCCTTTTGTTCGTCATCGACTTCTTAATTTTAATGCATTGTACTCGAAAAGAAAATCACCTTTACTTTTTGTGTAGCTGAATTTCAAACATTACTTTGCATGATATCAAATTGTTTTGAAGTGTTTTCACACCAGATGTTCATCATTCCTTCTCCCAAAGATAGCAAGAGCTTATGCTGGTCCTTCTGCTTAGACTTCATAAAATATTATGCAGGGATGGTAAAAAGAAGCAGAACTGTAAATGCGTGAGGTACAATGTGAATGGCGAGTGCAGGGTCTTTTTGGTTGCTACTCGTGATATTGCCAAGGGGGAGAGGCTCTATTATGACTATAATGGGTACGAGCATGAATATCCTACTCATCACTTCGTCTAAGTTGTCGCCAAAAATGGGCCTGGACGTTACTAATAGGGGATTATAATATATTCCATTCTACCATTCAAATTTTTCTTATCTTCCGGGCGTTGGAGAATACCAACAATTTTGTTTATCCTTTGAAGTTATAGTATGGTCTTCATCTAACGAGCCAGCCTCTATGCAGCATAGTGAAAGTAGGACAAAGGAGGCATTTTCCTGAAGTTTTGTATTTTGGAATTGTAGATGCGCAAAAATTCTAGCTATAGAGCAAATCTTCTTTGCATTACAACTGTGGAAAAAAAAAGGCAATTTCTTTGATTTGAGAGTCTTGCTGCTTGTTCCTACATTGGAGTTGGTCGACGTCACTCAGGTAGCTCATTTCTGTTTCCAGTAATGAACTGTTATCATATTTCTTTCATTTGGTAAGATGGGAAGTGGATGGGAATTGAACTGAAGACATATTGCATCTTGAACGGTCTGTCATCTAGCCAACTCCATGTTCCCTATTTCAAGTATCGATCAGTGAACTCTTGGTTCAGTTTAACTTGTTTCTATAAAAGACCGAAGACATAAGTGCGATGAGCCATTTGCCAAAGATAACACCAAGAGTTGAAGTTAGACTTGGCTTGAAAAAGTACTTAGAGAAGGGTTGTTATATAGGATCTAGTATCTACGCATGAATCGCAGATCGGTTAAAGTTTTTGCTACGCTTGCTTAAGGCCATTTTTCTTAAATGAACAGGACGATCATGTTGCCTAATTTTTGAAAAGATCCGATAGTTTGGTGGAGGAAATGAAGCTGTAGCGGATACAAGAAATGGTAATAAAATGTATTAGCTCATCCTCTCATTAGCATGCATATGTCGGCTCATGTTTGAAGAAAACAGATAACAGCATCAATATGACTTTGAAAACCTTGAGTCCACGCTGAGATGACATAAAATATGGTATCTACATGTGTCTTGGGACTCTAGATGTAACTATATTTTGGCTTGTGAATTGATCCCTCCGAAGTTCATTTTCGGACACGTTCTGTTCACGCAGTCATATTCTTATCTTACCAGAAGTTCTGCCTTGCACGTAGTCTATGTCTGAGGAGCATACTTGACAGGAGATAAGCACCAGTTGTAAATAGGTCTGTCTGTTAGCATCTCTGATCCTCGAGTTGGGGTCACTCCGTTAGCTCTTCCGTTTCTGTGCTGGCCGCCTGCCCGCCGACCTGGCAGCGGGCCTATTTACCCTTACTTGTGGACCAATAGCAGAGTTAACCTTGTTCTAGTGCTTTGGTGGTTGCTATCAGGACCATTTATGCCCGTTAAAGAACCTCGACTGAAAATATTACCACGTGCCTCATCAGTACTTTCTTTCTCTCCACAGTTCTAATTGGCAAGTTAACAAAGAAGTTGCAATTTAAGAGAATGAAATGATAAAGTCGAGATCTTACATAATTTTAAAGCTGACATCAAGGTATTATTTCAAGTGAAAGAGGAAGAGTGCTTAAACAGGTGAATTTGCTGCAACTCCGTCAAATTTAGCTAACGAAAATGTTGGCACGGACGTGAGACCAATGTGGCAACCATCAAATGTCACATCAGGGAAAAAATTGAAATTTCTCAGAAAAAGAAACAAGAAAAAGGAAGTTAAAAAAGAAGAAGTTATTGCTCATCTTCTTCACTGAGTTTGGCCATAGGCTGCTTCAGCGGCTTTGTCAAGCTCGGCCATGGCTGCTCTAGACCACCTGAGCTTTGTCAAGTTCGCTGCCATCTCGAGCATCTTCATTTTTCATTTCATAGCACACCTTAAACTTTCCCTTTTTACACGCTGATTACCAACATTAAGCGACTCATCAAATTTTCTTTGATTGTAGGAATTAAGTAGTTCTTTGTTACTAATCATTGTCTGAATTATCAAGAACACGTCCTAACATATTTGAAGTTGACAAAACTATCAATATCTTACATTGATATTAGGTAATGTAAGAATTGTTTATCTCAAGTAATATTCACGTTGAAAGGATTCATTTTGACTAAAAGACCTACGTAAATTAGTCCAGACAAATGGGAAGCTCATACTGACTTGGAAGCATCACGGCATTATGTCTACGGGATCCACTTGGTGATCGTTGTTCGTAACTATAGCTTGAGAAGAATTGTTGACATTATCCAAGAAATCAGAAGCAACATCTCAGTCAATATCAGCAAGGTTACTACGTGAATATTAGCAAAGGAAAGGGTTGGATATCGCGAGAGTACTACAAAACGCCTATTCTACCTTAGACGAAATTCTTGACGTAATCTT
The DNA here is from genome assembly GCA_028455895.1 of Rhodomyrtus tomentosa. Lineage (NCBI taxonomy): Eukaryota > Viridiplantae > Streptophyta > Magnoliopsida > Myrtales > Myrtaceae > Rhodomyrtus > Rhodomyrtus tomentosa. The sequence goes on from JAPCWY010000005.1 coordinate 48,372,438, forward strand.
CAGGATTATCACTTTGAGGTATTTTTATCTCATAGCTATACAATTTGTGATTTGGTATGTATTCCCTCTTTAGAAGATCATGATTGACTATCAATTTTGAGATTCTCTCCGAAGGATTTTCAATCACACGAGATATCTTATTGATTGACAATCACCCTAAGGCAAGGTTCCTGGGATCTCTGATTATTCAATGTCAGACGGCTGCTCTCTACTCTTCTTGTCAGTGGTGAAATGACTTGCTTGGAGTTTGGTGATAGTCCGACGGAAGTTCTGGGCATGAGGAGCATAAAAAGGACCAAGGAGACGAAGAGAGAGCTATAATTGAGAGTCAAAAATTCCGAAGTTCAAGAGAGCTTCACATATTCATATTCGTAGGCTGTGTTTAGGTGTAGTATAGTAAGTCCTATCAACTTGTGTATAGGCAACACCTACGTCCAGAAGAAATGCTTGAGCATTAGCAGAATTCACCACTGTAATTCCTCGTTGATTGACTGGAGTGGTGTCGATGGTCAGTTCGGTTTGATCTTTCAAGAAAACCGAACTGAATTGAACAAAAAGCATGCAAGTCCGAACTGAAACCAAATTTCTCCCACCACTGAATATGAACTGAATTAAATTCAGTTCGTCTGGCTTCTATAAAGGCATAATATTATATCCGCGGCCACTGGTTGAAGCTTATTTTGAGTTCGATTTTGACATTACTATTTCTTGATAGAAGCTTTTGCACAGCTGGATATTATAACAACTTCGATCATATTCACATTTTAAAGTCAAATCGGAACCCCTTCTAAGTGATCCCGCTAGCTAGTATCATGACTTACTTACAAAATTCATTTTTAATTTTAGGTGAGTACAAAAGAGATAGATTCAAAATTGGATGAATTTGTCTCTTTTTTCTTCCCCTTAAATCTCTCTCGAACGTAGTAGCATAGGCATGGAGACGACGATTAGCTTGCTGATTAAAACCGCTATTAGTGTATTGTTTGCTCAAAATTGGGTCACTATAAAGGATATTTCTCGCACATCAATTTTGTTGCCTGCCACTAGTATTGTCCCTCACTGGGGAATCTAGGATCTAAGATTTACTAGGATATGCCTCCTTCCTCACCAGGCAATATCGAGGTTCATGGGATTCCCATCTTTCCGGTCGTGCGCCTAGCTCACTTTGACTCTTGTTTTTCTCTCTCTCTCTTTCGTTCTTTTTCAAAAGTTGAGATTCTTTATCATGCTTTTCTTAGGTAATATATGTTTTAAAAATATAAAACACTGACAAAGAAAATTGAAAAATTTTCAAAGCGGTTGAATTACCCCCACTATTTCAAAGGACCAAATCAAGGACATTTTTATCATTTTTGTCATTTTTTATTTTCTTTCCTTTTTTTTTTCCTTTTACATTTCGCTGGTGGGAGGACACAGGTGAGGCCAGCTCTCGCAGAATTTGGGCAAGGGTTGCCTCACCGGGAGCCGGCGAGGGCCTGTGCGAAGGTTGCTAGGCCCTAGCAACAAAAGAAAAGAAAAGAGATCTAAATGAAGAAACGTTCCGTTGATCATGACCTTCTTTGAAACAATGAGGGTACTTTAGGCATTTATATAAAATAAGGTCTATTTTAGGCTCATATTTTAAAGAGAAAATATCACAAAAAATTCTAAACTATGCTCATTGTGATACATTTACCTCAAATTTTTTATTGCGACACCTAAAACTTCAAACTTATACCCGTGCGATCCATTTATCCAAAAAAATTTCGTGATACCAAAAATTTTTAACTTGTATTTATGTAACACATTTACCACAAATTATTTTCAATGACATTAAAAACTTCAAGCTTGTAGGTAAGTGACACATTTGCCCAATTTTTTTGGTAAATGTGTCACATTGATACAAGTTTAGGATTTTTGGTGTCACAAAAAAATTTGGGGTAAATGTGTCACATAGGTGAAAGTTTGATATTTTTAGTGTCACAAAAAAAAAAGTTTAGGGTAAATGCGTCGCGATGAGCATAGTTTAGAGTTTTTTGTGGCTTTTTTCTTATTTAAAAAAATGAAGACACTTCAAGCCTTTATTTTGAATTTTCCTTAGAAAATTTTATTCACGTCATTGCCTTGGTCGTTGATTTAAGGATTATATCCGGAATCTCTTGAGATGACACCATCTAAAGGTTGCTACGATGAGGCCCCTAACTGCCCAAGCTCCTCGACGTGTTGTGTACTCTTCGAATCTTAATCAACTCGCCAATCTCTTACGATTTAATAAGTCGTTTATAATTGTCCTGATTTGCACGGAATTCACTCCGCAATGGAAAGTAATCACACAAACAAAATGAAGCAAGAAGCCAAACATAATTCAATGCACATCTTACAACTGTTGGTTTGTCTGCTTCCAGGAGAATTTTACGATCAAGTAAATTGCTTTTTAGAAAAAAAAAATTAGAAAAAGGTTTTCCCGTTGTCAAAGTTAGGGAAATGATTTTCCCGACATTAATTATGTATCTTTTCTTTAACAATAAATGGTTATTTGTTGAACGATCATTTTCGGCCAACCAAATATGTGAAAATCTAGAAGATTAATTCACATAAAATTCTTTCTCTCGTTCAAACACACCCTATAATTATTTTTGACCTAAAGTTCTCTACTTTGCTTCTGCTGAGTGGATATGTAAAGTTTTCTCAACGCAATTCTCATCCACGGGATCCAAATTCACTTAAGATTAACGCATGAACATCTTTTCAAAAACGTCAAGAGTATATCTCTTCTGGATTAGACGTGAAAGAGCTCAGAGACCTCCACGAGATTGTGCAGCAGCAGCCGGTCGGTGTAAAGATTTCCATTATTGGTCCTTCATGAGATCGCACCCAAAAGAAAGAGAACCGAACCATTGTGGACAATGTTGGAACAGTTAGCCTCTAGCGTGTCATTTCACGCTACAATATAAAGAAAAGAAAAAGAAGGGAAAGGAGGAGGATATTCTGTCGGAAATATTCTCCCGATAGACTAAAATCATATTTTGCCAAAGTATTATTATTATTTTTAATCTCATAATTTTTTAATTAATAAATATTTCATAAAAAAAACGTGGTGATCATACGTGAATTATGATTAAAAAATAATTAATAGTATTACTGGACTGTTAGGAAGCTTGTTCCTTTGCCATGTATTTCACCTTTCTATGGTGGGAAGAGAGAGACGTACTTATCATCGTGACCTCATCAGCCACCCCTTACCTTTGTCCCACTGTGTTAATATTTCCCCCACCGCCTGACTCATCTCGGTCGTATCAGATATATATCCCATTGCTTCAACCAACTCCATGGCCAAAGCTTTCCTTTTCACCCATAAGGCACAGTTCAGAGAGAGAGAGAGAGAGAGAGATGGATAGCATGGAAGATGATGAGAAGCTGGTTCAGATGGTCCAAGACTTCATCGAGTCTGATGACTACCCATCATCACCATCTTCACCACCTTCCTCCCGGTGCTTGGAAGCTTCTGATAATCATCACCACTCTTATTACTTTGTCTTGAGGGTATATTCACCTTGCTTTCATTGGGTCTTTTGTTTTCACTCTTTGCATGTGAGTTCTGAACTCGATTTTTGTTTAGGGTGTGCTGGAAAGCGGAACACGAGCTGAGGATGATGTCCTCAAGAGTGTGTTGAAGCACATGAGACGCAAGAGGGTCACAGAGAAGACCACGGGCTTGAAGAAATGGTTGGTGATGAGGCTGAGGATGGATGGCTTCCATGCTTCTCTCTGCCACACTTCTTGGGTCACCTCCTCCTGTTGCCCCGGCGGTGGGTCTCTCTCTCTCTCTCTCTCTCTCTCTCTCTCTCTCTCTCTGTGTATTTGAAAATTGACTAAGTAACTGGGAAAATTGCTTCTTTTTCGTCCATGAAATCAGTCGTTTTCTGCCAAAAACTTAAAAAAAAAATTGTGATTTAGCAGAAATCTGGAAGAGGGTGTCTTGAATTGTAATCCTCCATGCATTGGAAAGTAAGCTAAATCTGAACTAGCAAATCTTTAATTCTCTGCTGTATTCAAACAGGGGATTACGAGTACATCGACGTGTTGACCAAGGATGAAGATGGCCATCAGAATCCCCACCAGCACCATCAGACAAAGAGGCTGATAGTGGACGTGGACTTCAAGTCTCAGTTCGAAGTGGCGAGGCCCACACAGAGCTACAGGCAACTCATGGACGCGCTGCCGTTGATCTTCGTCGGGGACGAGGTCAAGCTCAACCAGATCATCTCTCTCCTCTGCTCGGCGGCCAAGGAGTCGCTCCGGGAGCGAGGCCTCTATTTGCCTCCGTGGAGGACCACCACTTACATGCTCTCCAAGTGGCTCTCCGAGAGCCGTCTCGGAGACCCAGTTTCAAGAAACAGCGGTGCTTCAACCGCAGGCGACAGAAAATACGGTGATCATGCGCAGAAGATCAAGAACGGTGCTTCTTTCCTGCCGAAATCTATGGTGAAATCCGAGAAGGGCGAGCTGGGTAATCGTGGGTCTGGCCTGTCTAGCCAGTTCTCGAACATGAGCATCAACTGCTGCTGATTAGAGTGAATTAATGCTTACTTTTGATGTTTGTTTAGGACAAGGAAGCTGTCCAAGATTTTGACGGATTTTGGGTTGGCGAGTGAGTGATTTGTCTCGAAGTGAAGAGGGAAAACGTAATTTTCTTTTTGTTGATGAGGAGTTAATAAATAATGAGCCGATTATTTGCCCGCATTAATTGGTGAGAAGCCTTTCTCCAATTGACTAAATGATTTATATATCCGAGACAGAATTCTTTATCCTAATAATTCTACGCTTTGTTTCATTTTACTGTCTAATATCTTATGGAACATATGGTGCTTTTTTAGTGTATTTATTCGTCAATGAACATGCACAAAGATGGATGAAATGAAATATTGGAGCGTGAGTCTTACTCCTTGTTAACGCGAAAGCATGGGTCCTTACTATAGTTTGGATTTAGGGCAATGAATATTTATAATTATGTATGCTCTTAACGGGAAAGCATGAGGCTCTACTATAGTTTGGACTTAGGGCAATGACTAGTTATAATTATGTATGGTCTTTCTCATTTGTAATTAAATGATATAGTGAGAGATGCATAGTGCTAATTATAGTGAAATTTTGTGTTGAAATTAACCTTTAAGGATGAATCAACGTAAAAATATCGTGTCTTGATTTTTTTTTTTTTTATGTTTTCCTTCGTTATGATTATGTGTTGAGTCCTAACACGAAGGAATGGAGAGAGGGGAAGTGGGGCGTGATAAGATGATATATTTGTAAATGTACCACCACAAAAAGAGAGAAAGCATTATTCCCCTTCCTTTCAATTTGAACTTAGGTAAGAAGAGATTATATTGATCAAATAATGGGCTAGAATTTTATTTTTTTTATTTTTTTTAAATAAGGTCATATTTGACTTGAACAAAGCTTTCCTTTTAAAATAAATTGGTTGAGATAATTGCTATATAAATTAATTCTACTTTCGTCATACTTCATTGGCATTTAAGTCGGCGACGGTTTTGCAGAATATATAGTGATGGATCCAAATAGATTGAGAGGCGGTAAGATGAAGATCATTCTAATTATTTTTTGTTTCAATAACATATACTAAAGCTTTACGAGACAAATTAAAATGGATATCTACCGGCCAACACCGAATGACGGGAGTAGGACCTAAATCGGAGTACGACCTGATAATGAAGTTAATGGCGCACATCGCAACATTTTTACTCTAGAAATTAATTCTGGTCAGAATTTAATTTTCTACTTTTTCTTTCTAGCAGAATTTGTTTGTTTATTTTTGTAAAGAAGTAAGATTTTTTTTTAATTGGCTCTAAAATTACTTCTAGAACAAAAAACAATGCTCTAAAAGTAGATAAATGAAATCGCGCAACCAAATAAATTTATGCTACATAAGCACTTCTATAGTAGAAATTCTACTTCACAAGTGTTGTCATTTGCGCCTGTCTCTTCATGTTGTTCTATTGGTTCTCGTGTCATTTGATCTTTTTATTTTGAGTAATGTTGGAAGGTAGCTCCGAATGAATTTTGATGGTAACAAAACTGAATTTACAATTCAAATTCGAGAATAACACGAGTCAGATTTTGCTTAGGATGGAAATTGCTTAAGGAAAAGGGACAATATAGAGTCAAAGGATAAGAGTGGTTTTGATTCACCATTCCCAAAGAGCTTTCAGGTCCCAAAACCCATTGGAAGAAAGCTGAAATATTTGGTTCAGTTTTAAGCCAGTATTTGACTCAATGCTGGCCTTGGGAAAGCTGAAAGTCCAATACTAGTAGGGACCAACATTGGGCTTTCAGCATTTGGCTAAATATTAAAATATTTTTTCCTTTCCAAAATTAACCTCATCAATTCCTTATATTTTTTATTTTGCCCCCTTTTTTTTACTATTTATCTTCTTCTCCAATTTGACAAAGAGTAATTTTTTAATTTAAAATTAAAAAAATTACATTCAAAGCCCCTTTGGAATGTTGTTTTTACAAAACACTATTCAACCCAAAACCCATTTTCAGATTAGATTTTACCAAATGCAATTAGCATCTTCCTAAACCTCTTTTAGGATGAAGTCATTTGCATTTTTTCAAAACTTTTTTCAAATGCTGAATCAAACCCACCCTAAGTCCTATAATCAATCAAATCGTGGGGTTGCAAAACTAATCATAAGTGTTGCAATCGATCATATGGTTGCAATATGTACTCAAGGATGGATTTTGTCTGGAAAAAAAAGGATGGATTTTGTCCGAAAAATCTCAAACCTCTCATTCTATACAATCCTCATTTCAATTTTTCATATGATCGTTCGTGGCATGAAAGGTTTTTTTAATAATTTTTTAAAATTTCATGATACTTTTTTGCATTTTCTTTTTTTTTTAGTTTGTCTTTATTTTCCTTGGCCGTGATGACCTCGGCTGTCGTCGATGACCTCCACCAGCCATCATCGAGGCCCCAGCGACTAGCGAAGGAAATTAGAAAAAAAAAGTGAAAAAGAAAAATAAAGAAAAAGAAAAGAAAAAAAAGGAGAAAAAGTTCATAAAATTTCAAAAATAATAATAATAATAATCCATCATGTGAGCTTTGCCATGCTAAATTGGCAGTTATATAATAAATTTAGGACTTTTTGAATAATCTTTTTACTTGACTACTGTTAGGGTTTTAAAATTGAAGAGTCATCTCATGTCAGTTTGTTGACACCCAAAAGTTACCCTAAGGAACCACGTGATAAGCTTGAGTAAGGATTATGATCACCTACGGGTAGCTGCACTAAAACTAGACGAAGTTTAGTCTCGAAGACATCATGGGTCAAGGTGAGTTTTGGCGGTGTTCTCTCTGAAAAATAAGAGAAAATGGTGCGTAAAAGGAGTCACGATCGAGGTAGTTGTAAAGATCGGCGGCAATCCCAAAAGGCCGAGAAGGAAAAGGTGCGAAGAGCCAAGGAACCGCCAAAGGAGTTATCCACAAAAAGAACGTGCTTGGAGCCCATGGCATTAACTATTCGACAGTTACCAGGAGTAAGCCTATCAATACCCAAGGTCATACAACACAACACAACACAACACAATAAACAAGTCTTTATTTTTCCAATTAGCTTTTAGCTTAGTTGTAATTTTCAGATTCCCGTCATCGATTCAATTCCGACTTGTTTCATATCCAGAGTTAGGTGTCGTCGATTAGATTCCGACGTCCGCTCGCCCACTCTAGTGTCGTTGATTAAATTCAGGCAATTTATTGGTTCATCCAGTCCAGTACCGTTGATTAAATTCCGGTGATGTGTCCTATATTTTCACCCGTCTGGTGTCGTAAATTAAATTATGGCATCGTGTCCTACGGTAAGCTTCATCATCGTCGATTCGATTCCGGTGTTGTATTTTGGTTACAATTACGTTGAAGCAATTCGACAATTTTCATCGAAGAGATCATCAGGAGGTCTGTCGAAAGTCTGCTATCGAAATACACGCTCTTATCAATATACATCTTGCATTTGATACTTTATGTCCAAAATTTGTCCGAAATCCCTCTTACTTAATGACTTCTAACGTTCGATAAAAGAATTTTCCTGCGTTATCAACACCTTTGAGCTTTAACCTTTTTGAGCCAAACCTCGAAAGAACCAATCAGGCCCAATCGAGGGATTTTAACGTGCAACACGTTTTATTATGATATCCCAAGATCGTCTCTACCCAAAATCACTGACAAATTTGCTCAAAAGACTAGTGGGACGACTCAATAAAAATCTGTCATTACTAGAAGATTTGATTGACTGCCCAAACTAAAGCAAGGTTTTGGATATAGTGTTTTTGAAGAATTTTATCGAGATTTTTTAAATAGGATTCCGTGGATAAAACATCTATAAGATACGATTGCAACGTTCAAATTTGGAGTGCTATAAGGCTGTATTTGATCGTCTGAACATTTTTGCTGGATGAAATAATATTACATTTGATAAGGATTGGATAGGATTTAGATACCCATTTAATGTTTGTTGACATCTCGATATAGGATAAAGTCATCCTTGTCCTATCCCATTCAATATTTTATTGACGTCCGGATATAGGATGGATTCATCCTTATCCAAACGAGTGTTTGATTTGCACGATTAAGATTAAAAATAAACGAAGGAAATCGTAAAAACTGTCAATCCTTTTACAATCACCATCTGTGTCGGAAACCCCCCTTCCAAGAGACTTCGCTCTCTCCTTCTCCGACGTTCCTTTGCCACCCTCAACCAACCCGGCGAATAGAGGATAACTATTTAAATATTATTGCTAAAAGTTTGAAAGAACCGACAAAGTTGACGAGCACAAAACGAGAAAAATTGGGCATTCTTTAGAGGTCTTTGATTTCGTGTTTTAGTTAGAGATTGCAAGAATGGAAAATCCATTTGTAAATGCACAATAGAGTGGTTTTTCTTAGGAGAAGGCATTTGTATATGTGAGAGATGTGAAATACCCTTATTAATTGCTAGGATTGATCGGTTTCAGAGCATTTTGACTTCCACACCGGAACCGAAAATTGGACCTACCGATTTCTAATTTTTGAAATTAGAACCGGTTGCATCTGCTTGAAATATATATTGGGATGCACCCTTTTGTATCACAACAACGTTGTCAATCAAAGATAAAGGTTGCATGCCACTTCTTCTTCCTTGCAAAAAGAGGCTTTCAAAATTTTGTGAGCATGGTCATGCTTGCTTAGTCCGCTATCTTTGCATGATGTCATATTTAAGAAAAGCCATGAATCAAGTCACTTTCATTTCACGGTGAGCTGTAGAAGTATCCCTAAAAATTTAAATGGTTTCTTTAAAGATTTGTAAGAATCAAAATTTAAAATAAAGAAAAATTAATCGGTCTGGTCCGATTGGGCAGTTCCACCTCTAGAACTGAGAACTGAATCGAAAATTATCGGCTTCAAAGTTATGGAACTGGAGACCGGGCCAGTGCGCCAGGAAGGGAACCGAATTGAACCGAACTAGCCGATTTGGTCCGGCACGTTCCAATCGATTCTTTTTCCTCACCCCTAGTAATCACGAAGAATGTGTAGTAATCACTAGAAAAGCGTAGTTTATAGTTTAGGGAATGTGTTCTACTCAGCTCGGTGTCCGGGCATGAGAGCAACATTTGGAAAGTTTCATTAGTTACTAGATCTATATCGGAGTCGCCGCAAAAGAGTTTGCCTTTTTGAAGGAGAAGCTTCTAAACCTGTATTTGTACTCTAAATGTAGCTTGTGGAATTTGGGCTATACTAGGTTGCTATAGTTGGAAGAGAGGACATAGGCACAATGCGTTATGTTGCTAGTTAAGCAGAATTTCTCCTCTTATGAACTCTCGAGTTATCGCTACTTATGTTGCTAGTTAAGCAGAATTTTTTTTTTTTATTGGATTGGTTATACGAAATCCGTTCGCACTTTCTTGCCCCTCTTGGTTGTTTTTTGGACCTAACAGATAAAAGTTCTTTGTAAGTTCTTAAATTAATTTGTTTTTCCAATCAAGATCTTTAATTTCTAATATGTCTAGCCATACTTTTCACACCAAAATGTGACTTACACCAAAATGTGACTTTCACCTTTATTAGTTTAAGGGCTGTGACATGTATGGATCTTGTCGATGTACACTACATTAGCACAATTAGGGAAAATTACTAAAAAAAATTTGGTCATTTCTTTTTTTATCGATTCAGTCAAAAACCATTTGCAATTTTGTCAATTCAGTCTATCCGGTCAATTTTGGCTGTCTCTCGCCAACCCTCCAGTGACATAGTATTTTCAATTTTTTAAATTTTAAATTTCCTTTTTATTTTATCTTCTTTCTTCCTTATCCTTTCTTTAGCTAGTTGTCGGAGCTTGGCAACCAACTAGAGGCGATGGCCGGCGAGGTTGACCTCGTCGGCCTCAGGTAAAGCTCGCCCTTGGGCACTAGCCAAGGGCGAGCCTCACCCAATCAAATCCTTGGCGGGATCCCCCGACTTCAGCCTCAAATTAGGAAACCTTGTCGTTGATGACATAGACGTCCTCCTTTGGGAATAAATTGTGCTACCTGATCAACTTCTTGGTGGATAGAGGGGGAATATGACTGTGCGAGTCGGAGATCACCCATGTCTGTCACGGAGCCGGACAGAGACACAAGCAAGAGGATGAGGAATAGAGAAATGAGCTTTAGTCGCTCCATTTCCTTCACCGAGCCACGATCGGTCCCATAGTGATGGTGTGATTCTAGATTTGGGTTGGCAAGGTGAGCTTCATTGACTATAGCAGGCCAGATGAAGAAGAAGAGGAGGGAAGAAAACAAAAGAAAAAATCACGGGAAAAAAAATATGAAAATATTATGACTCTACATGGCTGGTGCTGGCCAACATCCACGCCAGCGCCAGCAAGCCAAACTGGCCGAAATTTAAGACTTTTTTGGTAATTTTCCCGTACAATTACATAGCAAGCTATTATTGGGAAGGAAATTATATGCCTGTACAGTCCATTTTACAATTTGGTATTTGAATGATATGGATGACTTTGATAATTTTATTGCTTTATCTTTCTTTTCTATATTCAATGTCTTTGAAGGCCGTTTCCTGTGAAATTACGTATGCGTGTAAATCTAGACGCACTTCGCATTTTGGCCCCCCCGGAAGCTACCACCACACAACTTTTAATTTACCTTTAGCCTAATAATTATTAGCTCTCCTTCGAGTTAGAGGGGAAAAAAAAAACTAGATTGTAATGAGAAATTCACTTACCTTCGAGTTCTAATCAACTTAAATCTTGCGGTCCAAAAACACTTGTCGTGACAATCCAGTCATCTACACTGTTGGATCCTCGACTCCATGCTTTTGCATCTATCATAAGCATAATATGTATAACTATATACATTCAGTTGTTTCCCACATAATGGACTCTATCCTTTTTTATTAATATCTTTTAAATTCATCTGGGAGAAAATTTCAAATAAAGACTCGAAGTGTCTTCATTTCCTTAAATAAAGGCTTGAAGTGGATCTTATTATCAAATAAAAACCTAAGTGGTCATGGCTATTTCAAATATGAGACTGAGCTCGTCGGCTGGCTAAATAAGGGCATTTTCGTCCGTTTTATCCTAATTTTTAGTTAAATTAAATAAAAAAAAATTTATTGTTAGCCCTCCCACCTATGGTTGTCGGGGTCGCTAACGCCTTAGTGAGGGATGATAATCGGGAGAGGATCATGACTTTTTTGAGGGCCGATAACCCCCGCATGGACTTGCCCCTCACTCGATCTACTAAATTTTGGAGAACGTTGACCCTCGCCGAGATGTCGGCGACCCCGTCGGCCATCACGGAAGCCCCATCAGTGGTGAGGTGGTAGTCCCAAGCAGAGGGCATAGCCCTCTTACCTTTTTGTGTGTTTTTTTTAAGTTTTATTTTTTTAATGAAAGTACAGGCCTTTTTTCTTTAAGCATTAGTACGGCACTTAGGAGAGATAAAATATTTTAAAAAAATTTATGTGATCACTTTTCGTTAATCAAATTGGACGGAATTAACGAAAAATTTTGTATTGGACGCATGATGTAGCTAGGACCTTCAAATCATGTTTGAACCTCTGTCCAAACCAAATCGAGTCGTAAGTGAGGCGCTTAGGGGATCCCATCGCCCGTGGCTTTCAAGTGAGGACTCGCCCGGCCATCTTCGGGCACCGCCGATGGTCGGCCATCAACTAAGATCACTTGTCACAAAAAGGAAAAAAAAAATAAAACAAAATGACAAAAAAATCTTGGGTCAGTAGGTGAAGTTATGAGTTTTTTTTTTTTTTTTTTAAAGATTGATATATTCACTTGGGGTTGACGCACCTATTAACAAATTTCCCCCTCATCCGGGGCAAGGCATCACGGTGGCTTTCAAGATAAAACATTTTATGGAGAATTTTCAACGTTATCTACGTTCTGAAGGCATCCGCACCCTATTTAACATATGGGGATTGATGATGAGAAGCTCAAGACAGCTTCTGTCTGATCCCAACAGTCCATGGCAACCCACAAAAAATTGTTGTTTTATATTACGTAGCCTTAGTGTGGCGAACAAAGAATATCATCAGAACAAGATCGACCAGGAAATTTTTAATTCCGCGGGAAAACCACTGGCCATGGGAAAACAAGTGGCGTAAAACAAGGGGGGGCGGCTGCCTCTGAATCTTACCTTCACTTCGTTTCTTCGGTTGAACTGGTCTTGTCTTGTTCCTTTAAAGTCGTCAAAGATCTTGTATTTTTTATTCATATTGTGAATGAATTCCATATATATTTTAAAATTTGAAATTTAAAAGAGATAGTAAAATATAACTTCCTAGTCTAAAATTATGAAGAGATTTGAAGAAGTACTAAAATAAACAAATTTCCACGAGGCTGGCTAATCAGTAGAAAACGCAAATGAGGCTGTTTCAAGTTCGACAATTTTTTCTTGATTCGCATTTATGTTTTCATTGCTCTCTATATTTTTGAAATTAAACCTCTATATACAATAAACGATTGTGGAAAATATATACACATGTGATATGTCAGATCTTTTGATTTTTTAAGTAGTGTTCACTGATATAAGAAATAGCTTTTTATTCACTAATTTTATTTTTTTAAAAATAAGTACTGAAATGAGGAAATCCCGAGGCTAGTAATATTGAGGACAGCTCCCCAAGATGCATCTTGGGAATGCTTATGAAGCAAGTTATGTTTCACAGGACAACGGCAACAACAACCTCTGATTTATTTGCAAGGGCAAGATGAGAGTTCCCAAGAAATTCTCCTATATATGACGATGAATTCTACCTTATAATAATGACGGTAGAATTACCAAAAAAGTCATAAACTTATTTCAATTGTGCCACTTTAGTCGGAATTTTTCTTGACTAATTTATCCTAAACAATTTTATCAATTTAATATGTTTGACCGGTTGGCGCTAATATGGCAAATTTTCAATAATATTTGAAATTTTTACATTTTTTAAAAATAAAATTTTTTTTCTTCTTTTTTTTTCTTTTCTTTAGTTTTTGGCTTTGGGCTGGTAGCCTCTTGATGGCAACAAGCTGAAGGTCAGTGGAGGTCGCCAGCCCCTAGACAAGGGCCTGCGAGCCCTGGCCCCCCCTAGTGATGTGGCAAATAGGAGGTTGCCGTAACAAAGCCCATAAATAAAGAAAATAAAAGAAAAGGCAAAGAAAAATAAAAATTTATTAAAAATTAAAATTTTAAACAATATATTATTAAAATTTGCTACGTTAGCACCAATCAGCCAACTGGACTAAATTGGCATTATCGCAAAAGATTTATGGCACAAAAAATTGGGCCTAAATCGACACAATTGCAATATGCTTAGAACTATTTTGATAAGCTTTCTTAATAATGATTATTACATAGTGTAAGACTGAGAAAAGGGCTTTCATATCTCCTCATAGTGAAATATATGCACCTTTTTGAATTACTTGCCAATCAACTTTTGTATAGCTTTTCGGTCATTAAAAAAAAAAACTTTTGTTTAGCCTCCTGAAGTTGAAATTTGTGTACCGCAATGATGTCGAAAACCATGAAATCACTCCAATATGATCTTGGGAACATATATATGTGCACGGACGCTAGAATGTCGTCACTTTTTCTATGTCACATTGTTCAGTTATAGTCTAACCAGAAAAATAAAAATAAAAAATGATCGTTGACAAATTTATCCTCATCTTATCTCGAGCACTTAAGTGAATACTTATGAATACATATTCACAATATGAACTGCCATTTTCAGGTCGTCATCACGCGGGTTAATCCCGGTCTTTGTTTTTCCCACAATCAAACTAGGGTTCCCTTGCCTAAATCAAGTAGAGGTCAAATGCTGGTATTGTATATATGGCGTTGCCACCACCCGCCGCCGCCAACCTAACACCATCTTGGAGTGATGCCACCACCCAAAGAGGGCTGACAATTGATCCTCGTTGAATCTCCAAAGATGGTCATCAGCCTTTGCCAGTGTCACGAGGGGCGGCGGTGGGCGCCTGTCCTCCCTCTCCAATTCGTTATGCATTTTACTAAAGTGACATATGCCACAAATCCTATTCGTCGCCACGTCAACAAAACGGATGGAGGTGACAAACGATCCAATTGTGGAAAGAGGTAAGTTAGAAAATTTGACCGCACGAAACAAATTAGGGAGTCAATTCTGTGCACAAAGAAAGAGTTAAAAGGGTTCCCTAGCACACTTAAAGCTAGCTATATAAAACCCACACAATGTGGTTACTATCGCAACATACCGAGAAATTATATGTGCACTAAAGTTTAAATGAAACATGTTCATTTTGATTTCCGTAATATACACTAAACCCATCTAGAGATGCTTTATCGAATTTGAATGTGCAATGACTTTCTACCAGCAATTTTTAAATGAGATAAATACTGTTGCATTTAAAAGAGAATTTTCATTAGAATTTTTTTTCCTTTTCTTTTTTTATCTTTTTGTTTCAGAGATTTCTGTTCAATATGTGCGAAAAGGAAAAGAAAAGGGGGGAAAAAAATCATATTCTTAGTATAGGGTTTTAAGATAACAAATCCGGGCTTAAGCGACTTGAACAAATTTAGACATGCGTATATATTTGTATAATTTAGCAGATTAATTAGACATGGATGATCAATTGGCAAAAAATAAAATTTCTTCATCATCTTTCGGGCACGATCGATCGTCAATTGAGGCTACATCACTTGGAACAGCTTCACGATATTCTAGCGACCAATCAAAGGTGGTGGCCAAGAAAAAAGGAAAATCAAAAGGTGCCTCAGCGAATGGAAAATTTTGCTAATGAAATGAAAATCGATGGCGACAATAAAAGACTCCCATGAACAAATTCTAATTAAAAAAGTCATCTTTGATTGCCTCATTTACTTTATATGTGGACCTATTGAGGAACCGTGTCCGTGTCCATCGTACCACCATCATGACATTATCTACTTGTCATAATTAAAAATATGAAAGGTAACCATCAATCACCATTTTGAGACCATAGGTAAAAATCAATCAAATGTTATCATCTTTTTTGTGACAATTTTGTCAATGCAACGCTCAAGAGAATAATTTCGACGAAATTACTTGGGATGTGACTTAAATCGATATCAACTGTCAACGTGTTAGAAAAATGGTATGATGAAATATGAGATTGATTCGAGATGTGATATTACTCTCTAATAAGAGATATTATTAATTGAAGGAAAAAAGCGTGACTGTGTAAGTATTGAAAGATACGGCATTTGTCGCCGAGTATCTAATCTATATCGCGGAGACAAGTTACATTAACTCGTTACAAATAATTAGAACTCGTTGAGTATCAAATCTTTTAACCTCATTTATTAGAGCAATTGTAACATGAGAAAAGCGAATACTTGGTGCCATATACTGGATAACTTATGAAACATAACAAGAGTAATACTATATATGATGCAATGGGCGAATTATTGGAAAGATACAGGTAAAGAGCTTGGAGAAAATGTAACGTCTAATCATAATAAATAACATAGAAATAGCATAAGAGAAGATAGACATCATACGAGAAAATTTGCGGAAAACTTTCTGATAATCACTCTTATCCAGTGTCTTAAATTTAATACTCACGTGAAATCCGACAAATTTTACATGAGCGCGCGTGTATATATACGCTTTACATGAGCATATATTCGCAAACACATCTTTAATTTGTTTGTAGGAAAAAAATTATTTGCGATCTGAATAAGATAAAAAAATGTGCATGAATTATGTCCACTTTGAATAAATGCAGTACGATTTCGGATGAAGACATTGAACCCTAAAAAATCTTATGATCCTTTCTTCTCTCAAGAATTCGACGGCATTTGATGGTTTAGAAGTATTATCTCAGTTCCGGCTTTAACTATATTTAATTTAAGTGCTAATAAATTAAAACTAGTTTTTTACGTAATTTATTATAATTAAAAAAAAAATTGCCCGACATTCGACCCAGAAAAATAAGAACATTGCCCGATATTAGCCCACCCAAGCCCAAATTGAGGATGCATTTCTTCTCTGGCCCGACAGATGTTAGGTCCAGGTCTGCCCGACCCGGCCCGTCATCCGAACCGGCTTAGCCTAAAACCACCTCAAAACCCCAATTCACCTTAAAGCCTCTTCGCACGTCAGTCATCAATCCCGAGCGTCATTTTCGCCTTCTTCGGCTGTGTGCGTGATCGGACTGCGGTACGGGTTTTTTTTCTTCTCATGATCTTCACGCGTTCATGTTTTTTGGCTGCTCTTATGCTAGCAACCTCTCGGAGTACCACGCTTCGTGGGTTTTCTCGGGATTCTCTTTGAAATTTCTTGTTTGCTCAACTCAACAAATTGATCTTCGTCCCGTTTCTCCTCACCGCTTTTGTCAATTCGTTGTGTCTGAGAGTGAAATGAGACCGCAGTTGAAGGCGAGTTCGAACTGTCCACGCGAGATTTCCTTGTTTCGATTTGCAGAGATTCAGATGCTTTAGATGAATCCGTTTGCTTTATGGTAGCTGAGAACGGTTTGTGGAGAATTGTTAATGAAGATTGATTTCAAATAGTCCCTCAAATTATGAACTTGGCATAACCACAATGTCATACCCTATCAAGCATCGTAGCACATTAGGAAGTTGCGATGATTTTCTTTATTCTGTTTATTTTGTATGGTGGTTATAGCGTTGAAAAATCTTCTGTTTTAATAAATTATTGAGGATTGTGCTTATTATGTCTACAATCTTTCGCCAGAAATGACCAAATTTAGGAAGCTTGGTAGGCCTGCTGAACACCGAATGGCCATGCTGAGGTTTGTCGCCACCCTGTTCTAAGGATTTGAATTTGAACCTTTTGGGCTTGTAAAAGTTTTGCATTTGATGGAATTATTCGGTAAACAGGACGATGGTATCGCAGTTGGTGAAACACGAGCGCATTGAAACCACTGTGGCTAAGGTAAGTTGCTATGATATTCGTTTTTGTGTCTATGGAGTGCTTGATAATGATTACCATTCTGACTACATATGTCGTGTTGATCTTGAAAATGCAGGCCAAAGAGGTCCGACGGTTAGCTGATAATATGGTACAGCTTGGTAAAGAGGTACGATCATGTAATTATTCTGCCATTATTGTCATTGAAGGTGATAGATTTTCAGTGACCCTTGAAGGACATAGTTTTTAGTTTGTAGCTAATAATATCGTCATTCAATGCCCTGAGGTTTTGCGGGAGCTTCATTAATCGAAGTCTGACTCTAATTGTTGGAAGTGGTTCACCTCTTGGTGCATGTTTAGACGTGATAAGAAAACTTTACTTCATTCTCATCTTTCTCCATGACAGTTCTACTGGTTAAGTACTTTCCAGTGGCTGGTAATCTGGGATTCTAAAGATGTTAGCTGATGTAGCTTCTAGATATTATGTTGTCGAAAAGAAATTCTTTCGGAGCTTGACAATATGTTAAAATAATGCGGAAGTTATCCGAAAATGTACTATTCGAAATACCTTAACTTGATTGGTACCACACTTGTCAATTCGAAGGGCTTGAAATTTCTAAATTGCGAGCGCTCATCTTTTGACGTGTTTCATTTTACCGTGCTCTTAATTACAATCAAGACCACTACTAAAAATCTTTTTAGACATTTTTTAACATAATTGTAATGGCTCATTTTTTGACATCAATTCAATAACAGCATTCAATTTTTCAGATATTAAAAAATTTTCTTTGCTAACATAACATTTCATTCATTTCCACCAAAAAAAAAAAAGAAGAAGAAGAAGAGAAACATCTCTTCAACAATTTCAAAACAAAACAAGCTTCAAATCACAAGATGAGAGGGTCATGCTTAAAGAGCAAATCTATGACTTCTTTAAACCAAATCGGTGGCCGATCGCCGAATCCTTGTTTAGTAATGAGCACACCCCTAGATCATCATCTATTGCTATGGCTTTGCTTTTTGGCGGTGCACTCCTAGGTCAAGAACCCCAGCACCATTGCCATTCAAAATAAAAAGGTTGAACGAGCACAGATCTGCTAGTGAGAGCGAAACCTTCACGAAGCTCCTCCGTTCTCCTTCGAAACTAGACTTATACATTAACAAAATCCGAGGGATGTGAAACCCCAAAAACATGCACTAAAAAACTCCCCGAAACGGTAGAGAGAAGCTTCCAAATCTAGACTAGATTGGGGAAAAAAAAGGCTCTACGAACTGGAGGAAAGCAAGAAAAAGAAATAGAGAACTAAATCAATTAAGGAAGGGGGGAGGGGAGGGAGAGATCTAGCTCAAACCCTCCCCTCCATGGAGATAGAAGAAGTTGTGTGGAGATGAGAGGGAGAGGAGAAGGAAGCTGGCAGCAAGGGTTTCAAATTGTGGAATTCAAATTCACTGTTCAAACTTTGACAAGTTGGATATTCATGTGAAATCTCTGTTTGTATCTTGACAAGATATTTTTAGAGTGATAAATTCGAAAGAGTATCAAAAGTTGAGTGGTTTCACTAATTCAAAGTGAAGTTAACAGAAAATTTGATGAACAAAGGGTTTTACCTTAGTTTTTTGGGTACAGATATTTGTAAACTTAATAGTTTTGTCCCATCCTATCTGACTATTCCTGTGCTGTCGGTCAAGTAAAATTTTGTGCTGAGTTCATGTTAGTTCGACTCTTTTTTGATACTTATTATATTTTGCCAGGGTACCCTTCATGCTGCTAGGCAAGCAGCTGCTTTCGTGCGAGGAGATGATATCCTTCACAAACTATTCACCGAATTGGCGTATAGATACAAGTGAGTATAAGCTCAAAAGCCTTTCATCCCTTCTTTTGTTATAAACCTTACCCTTTTCATGTATGTCAATACAGAGATAGAGCTGGTGGATATACAAGACTTCTTCGAACTCGCATAAGAGTTGGTGATGCTGCACCCATGGCTTATATTGAGTAAGGACATAATTCTATTTCTTTCTTTTAATGTCTGTGGAGTGTATTAAAGCTGTCTTCCATGGCTGCCATCTCATGAGCTAGAACAGGCTGTGCAAGGGGCTTAACAGTATGCAATTAAGTTTCAAGTTTGATCCAATGGCTTTTTAGTGTTTAGTAGTTTCTGTCACTCATGAGGGAAAGAGGAGTTCAGAGAACCGTTAAATGGATGAATATGAAACTTCAAGTCATTGGTTTCCTGTGTTTAAGGGCCCCTACAGGGAGGGAGGGAGGGAGGGAGAGGGAGGGAGAGTTCGTTACTCAACGATACAAAGTGAGCGGAGGGAGGGAGAGTATTGTTACTTATTCAATGATGCAAAGTGGAGGGAGGGAGGGTTTGTTCCTTATTTAACAATGCTAAGTGAGTGGAGCTTTGAGGAAGCTTGAAAAATGATCCTCGCAAGAGTGGTTCGTAATGAATCTCGATGTCGCTTTGGTGATTTTGTTAGGGAGGGATGGCACATTCACACCTAGTGAAAACTGAGAGTGGTTCATAATGTATCTCATTGTCGCTTTGGTGATGTTGTTAGGGAGGCAGGGTTTGTTATTTATTTCAACGATGCAAATGAGTGGAGCTTTGAGGAAGCTTCACGTGCACATTGATATCCAGTGAAAGAAGATCCTTGCAACAGTGGTTCATAATAAATCTCGATATCGCTTTGGTGCTGTTGTCATGTGCATTCTGAGTGGGTTGTGCAATTAGATGTCTTGACAGGCTATATTTTGCTGAATGGCACTTGCACAGGTTTATTGACAGAGAAAATGAACTTAGACAGTCAAAGCCTCCGGCCCCTCAACCTCCACAGAGACCTCCTATGGATCCTTGGACAAGATCCAAGCTTTGCAAACAGTTTGCACCGCCTAAAGAGGAGAAATTCTCTGAGCCTGATGCATAAACTCGGAAAGATGCGACTTGATAGTATAACAATGTTATTCCTTGATTTATCGAGTAAAGGGATTCCTTTACCCCTGATAATCTGTCATTGGCCATATATGATCAAGGGGAACCTGTGTTTTATATGTGATTGCTCTGTATTTGTAGTAGTAGCTATGGAGGCAAAAATGATAAGCATCTTCATTCTGCAGACATGGACATGTCTGCTTGGGAGTGACGAATTTTGAACTTCTCATTGATCCTTGTTCCGTGTCTGACATTCATGATCAAATTTAGTCTCTTATCTTTTGGACTGGAAGAAACCTTCCCTTAAAATATTGCATAATCTGTGTCGTTGGCAATGTCAAGTTTTTTAGCCAGGATTGATTGCCAGTCTTTGGGTTTCGAACGCAAAGACACTTTCAGTTTCATGGGTTTAACATGCAAGGCTCGAGAAGTTTAAGTGCATACGAAAGGCAAAAGAGAATGCACTACTGAAAGGTACGTGAGGTTGCCCATGGATGTTAGTGGCTCATGCTTGCAAGTATTTGATGAGCTTCTTGGCAGCTTCTCTCTCTCTCTCTCTGCTGTAAGCAATTGTGAAGAGATTCCTTCAAGCTTTATCTCTTTTCCCTTCCCATATGCTTTGGTAATCTTTGAAGCTACCATTAAGTATGGCCTAAGCATGATTCAGATGCGTTAATCTTAGTTGCTTCATTCGCTATTAATAAAACCCCAGATACATAGGCTAAAATCATGTTTGGTTGTGACGTGGAAGATGATTGTGAGAAAAGAAACTTTAGAGAGGAATAATCATTTGTGTGCAAACTGGAAACTCCTTTCCGCTCGTCAGGAACTGTCCAAGAATTCACTAAGTAGACCAAGTATGGCCAAGCATAGGGCCTATCGTAACCCAAAAATCCCCTAACAGACACCTACCTGTTTTCCTACATCTTAAGTGGTCCAAAAAGGCTAAGCATCAAACCAAATCTCAATATGAACATGAACACACACACACACACAAAAAAAGGACAGAAGATGGGTACACCCTTTGTGAATTGCTCAGTAAAATTAACTTATACTCCATCCCATCTTTGGCTAATATCGGTTGTGCAAGTGAAGCATTGGTTAAAATGCCCTCTCTTTTGCCTCCCAGTGAATACGTAGACTGCTGCCGCGGGACCACATTCTTTCCCTTTTGGTCGGTTTTTGCTTTGCTTTTACTACAACATTCATACGGTGTCACTTCTCCATTTATACTATCTTTATACTTTTACAGACATATGGTGTTTTTCTAGTTAACGATATGGAATATAGTACTAAGATGAGTGCATGGGATGGAGTAAACAGAGAGAATACGTAGCGATGGGTGCACGGCTTCCAGCCAAAAGGGCAAAAATTAGAATAGCCAAGTTCGAGCTCACTCACCTGCATCACAAGTGTGCAGCCGGGTCGCCGCCACGTGGACTTTTCCTGCTCCTTTTCCCCACCCTTTCTTAAGCTTTGAAGCTAATATTCATGGTGGTCGATCAAATGTTTTGTTAATGGATTCAAAGCGTATTATGTAATTATAAGATACTTTTCCCAATTATGACTTTCTGAGTTTGCACTTCTTATCTTATTTCTGGAATAAGCTTAACCTCACTTGAATGCTTAGATCTTTGGCATGACGATATGGTATCAGATGGAAATTGAGATGTCCCTTTGGAAAGTGATCCCTGGTGGTTGTCAACCAACTTAATTTCAATTAAACATTCTTATTGCTGCCTTCGACTCTGTTTGCATTCCACCTCTTTTTTAAAAAATTTTGGGGTTTGGTGAAATTTTGTTTGTATTGTCGGTCTTGATTGATCTTTCACTTCCACCTTATTTAGTCTTACTTTAGCATTAAGGAATAGGGAGCAAGACCAAGAAAGACAAAATAGGTTTCTGTAGTTATCTCTGGTTCTTTATGTTAGGGTTTGATAAGAAAAACTGCAGAAGGCGTCATTATGAATACTGATTCGAGAAAAATAAAACATATTAATAGATAAACACTGACTTAACCCATAGGCTCATGCAACTGATATTATTCAATAGTCCTTTTTTTTCCCCTCATGATCGCCGCGATCTTCTTATTCATATTTCTTATATGCCAAAAACAAAAGGCTAATACCATGAAAAACTTCAAACTTATACGGCTGTGATAAATTCAACCCCAAATTATTTTTTTGACTGTAAAAAAAATCCCAAACTGGTACACGTGAGACGTTTGTGGTAAATTTATGCTCCGTTAGTTTTCATTAAATTTTGAAGTCAAATTACGAGTTAGATGACCCGTGATAATTAACGGGTATACCAATTCGGGATTTTTATCTTCCATTTGTCATATATGCATCAGTTCAGCATTTTTCGTGGTATTAACCTACTTTAACGATAACTAATGGATGGTAAATTTATTACAAATGTATCAGTTTGAGATTTTTAACTATCAAAATAGTTTATGATAAATTTATCATAGCTGTATCGATCTGAAATTTTTTGTGGTCAAAAAATTAGTTTGAAGTAAATTTGTCATAAATGTACCACTTTGAGGTTTTTGGTGGTGTTAATTCAAAAAAAAAAACTCTAACAAATGACAGCACACCGTTTACAAAAAAAAAAGGTACAATTCACAGGAACTTTTAACTTAACCAAAAAGCATTGACTATAATTGTCAATTGGTTTAACAGTCAGCTTTCCAACAGATCATATGCATCTTCAGCCTATAGCTTAAAGTTAAATAATAGGCTTACCCTATTTAGTTAGTGAGATGGGACCTGAGTTGACTGCCATTCCATTTTAATATGCAATAGGCATCATCAACTAATCTGTTCTCATCAACCAAATGCAGCAACTACCTCCAATGATGACAATTTTTGTTTGGCACTTTTGGAAAAAAAGGCTAAAGATCAGAGTAACATATTTTTGCCACTTCTATAATGATCAGTGTAAGCCTTTCTTGGGGTTTGGTGGCTTGGTACAAGCTGAGAAAGCTAGTGCTTTATCCATTTCGTTAATGATTGCTACTCAGCATGCCTGCACATTCCTCTCCTCTGCAATTTCCTAATGCATTTTCAGAGAATTTCAATGTAAGTCTTATGTTTTAGTCCTAACAACTAACATAAAAGTAACATTCTGTACCTATTTAATTTCAATGTAAGCCTGTGTTAGTGTAACCGCAACTTGAACTCGATATCGACCTGGAGAAAATTACAGTTGATCTGTCTTTGCCAGGACATCAGGATAAAGTGGGAGAGAAGTAGTTCTAAAAGCATGCCGGGGAGAGAGAATGAAAAAAGTTGGTAACTTGGTATTGGTGATGAAGCAGTTCTAAAAGCAATGGAAAGCGAAGTGTGAACAGGAATTCAAACAGAAAGTCATATCCTCTCTATATTGACACCCCTTAGACCTGTCTCATCTCATTTGCTTCTCCGTGTCATTTGGAAGGGACCCCGGAACCACATAGGTTTGTAAGTCTCTCTCTCTCTCTCTCTCTCTCTCTCGAAACTGCCTGAATACTGTCATTCTTGATCAAGTTTCATCTGATAGTTGGTGTTTCTTGAATTAGTTCTTTGGCTTTATTCATGTAATGTTCAGCGGTCCAGGATTTTCTGCTGTAGTTTCTTCTTCTCTAGGGAATTTTAGTCAGAGAAGTGTATTTTCTTACCCCTCTCTCCTGGCCAGGGATGCGGAGTGTTGTGAATGTCACAAAAGGACCTTAATTTGGTTTTCGTCGAATTCTCTGTTCATAAACAGCTTCTTAACACAACAATCTTCTTGACTTTCAAACATGGTTGCTTACCCAATTCTTGATTCTGTCATTCTTCTTGTGGTATTAAGATCCTTTTTTTTCCTAAGCTTATCCATTCGTCATGACCAATGCTGTCTTGTTCAGCCTTTTTCTGACCATGCTTGACGATTTTTCTGCACAGTTTTTGTCAATCGGATGGTGGCTTCACCTGCTCCGTGTAAATCCAGCTGAGAGACGCAATGGGAAGTTCAGACGATAATCTCGAAATCAAACACAGATTGTCATTATCAAAGTGAGTTTATTCTTCATTCAAGTATCAGATTTTGTTTCATTAATTCCATGGGGGAGCTTACTTACAGAGAAAGCTTCAGTTAAGACGTCGAAGTCTCTGAAACCTGAATTTTAACAGCATATGCTACGCAATTCTGGTTTTTACATCTAGGTCAAATGCTTTAAATGGTAATGCTATGTAAATTTCCAACATGTTCTGCTTGCAATTGCTAAGTCAATGTGAACTTCTATGGCAGTCTTAGAGAAAGCCTCCTTGTAAGTCACAGTCTGCTTCTACCTACTTATGAAGTACACCAATGTCTTTTTCGTGAAGAATGTAGAACGAAATTCATCCAGACGAACACTGCTGCATAGTTTTGCACAATGTACACGTTGGCATAATGTCGCCAAAAATTTGATCTCGTGCTCAAGACATTTTCTTCTGTGAACCGTTTGGTCGGAAACCGATTGATCAACAATCTAGAAAAGCAGCTGGTGCAACAATTTGCTACTCGTCTGCAAATAGTTCGGCTTTATGATTAGAAAACAATCATAGTCTCGAAATATCAGTAGAAACTCAGAACTTTTACAGGTTCATATTTCAAACCACGCAAATTGAAACAAAAAATTTGTCTGCCAATGTATATGGTATCCATATGTTGAAGTTATTGTTATTGTCCTACATCAGTTGTGAATGGATCATGTATGCTATTTATATTCATGTGTCTCCTTCCACCTATTAGCTTAAGTTTTTGGATTGGACTTTTTACATGGTATCAGAGCCAGTGTTATTCCCTTCCGCGTATGTGGACCCACCTTTCCATTAATCAATTTTCACGTAATCGTTACTTTCTGCGTATGTGGACCCGCCACCCCATTAGTCAATTTTCACGTAATCCGACTTGCACGTTTGCATGTAAGAAGGGGTGTTGAAGTTCTTGTTCTTGTCTCACATGGTTGTAAATGGGTCGTGTATGCTCTTTATATTCATGTAACTCCCTCCACCTATTAGCTTAAACTTTTAGGTTGGATTTTCTAACACTGACTAAAGATAGACTAAGATTTTGCTACATCTATCACACAAATTATGCATAATCCTGTGAAGCTACTTGGAATCATCTACCTCTTTCGTGTACTTTCTCATTTCTTTCGTTTGCTAACCCGTTCGGCAATGTCTACTTGAATCAGTGAAGAAATACATAAGAGGAAACTGCAGCGGAGTAAACTCAAAGGAATCAACAAATCTTTCCAGTTGCCCCTCCAATACAAGAGTGCAAACTGCAAGTTCTCTTCGTTGAAATTCCTCCTTGTTATTACTATATGCGGCACGTTGGCAACGATCCTCTACCGTCCTGAAGCTTACAATGGCGAAAGTCTGTCATCGTCCACGATCCGGTAAGAAATAAGTGAAACACATAAGAGTGCTCATATACTGCCTGATGTACAAACACTTGGGCAGGCATTTCAATTTCTTGCTCACGTGCAGGCAGCAAGCATAACTTTCTTTGTTCTGTTGCTTTCAGGCCAAGTTTTGTCAACAGATGGATATGGGGCGGATCAGACCCGCGATACATCTCACATTTGAACATAGATTGGGAGGACATAAGAGACGTAACGGACAGCCTAAATGGGAAAAACGACTATCATGGAATCGGCCTTTTAAACTTCAACGACAGCGAAAACGCATATTGGACGCAGCTTTTTCCGAGGGCAAACCACATTGTTCTGCCCCTGGAACATGCTGCCAAAAGCGTCACTTGGGATTCGTTATATCCGGAGTGGATTGATGAGGAAGAAGAAACTGAAGTACCCATCTGCCCGAACCTGCCACGCATCAAACCACCAGCTGTGCGGCTTGATCTGATCGCCGTGAAACTTCCATGCAGGAACGAGGGCAATTGGTCGAGAGATGTAGCGAGGCTCCACTTGCAGCTCACAGCGGCACGGCTCGCTTCGTCGGCCAAAGGGAGCTATCCCGTGCACGTCCTCTTTGTCACTAACTGCTTTCCGACACCCAATTTGTTCGCCTGCAAAGAGCTTGTCGTGAAGATAGGCAATGTTTGGCTTTACAGGCCAAATCTGAGTGTCCTGAGAGAGAAGTTGCAGCTCCCTGTTGGGTCATGTGAACTTGCTCTTCCTCTCAACGTCAAAGGTCAGTTATGACAAACTCTCTCTCTCTCTCGCTCTTACATTACCATATGTGATGACACAAGTCCGATTTCTTGCAAACAGATCGGGTTTACACGGGAGATGCGCGCCGAGAAGCTTATGCGACCATCCTTCACTCTGCTCATGTATACGTCTGTGGGGCGATAGCCGCTGCTCAAAGCATAAGAATGGTCGGTTCGACCCGTGACCTCGTGATACTCGTGGACAATACCATCAGCAACTACCACAGGAGCGGTCTGGAGGCGGCCGGTTGGAAGATACGCACAATACAGCGGATCAGGAACCCAAAGGCCGAGAAAGACGCTTACAACGAGTGGAACTACAGCAAGTTCCGGTTATGGCAGCTGACAGACTATGACAAGATCATATTCATCGATGCTGACTTGCTCATCCTCCGAAACATCGATTTCCTCTTCGCAATGCCCGAAATATCGGCGACCGGGAACAATGGCACCCTATTCAACTCTGGTGTCATGGTGATTGAGCCTTCGAATTGCACGTTCAACCTTCTGATGAAGCACATCAAGGAGATAGAGTCCTACAATGGCGGTGACCAAGGCTACTTGAACGAGATCTTCACGTGGTGGCACCGGATCCCAAGACACATGAACTTCTTGAAGCACTTCTGGGTCGGCGACGAGGATGAGAAGAAGCGGATGAAGACTCGGCTCTTCGGGGCCGAACCCGCGATCCTTTACGTCCTTCACTATCTAGGAGTGAAGCCGTGGCTTTGTTTCCGGGACTACGACTGCAACTGGAACGTCGACTTCTTCCAGGAATTTGCCAGTAACGTCGCGCACGAGCGGTGGTGGAGGGTGCACGACGCGATGCCGGATGTCCTGAAGCAGTTCTGCATGTTGAGCTCGAAGCAGAAGGCGCAGCTGGAGTGGGATCGGAGACAGGCCGAGAAGGCCAACTACTCGGACGGGCATTGGAAGATCGAGGTGAACGACGCGCGGCTAAGCAAGTGCATCGACAATGTGTGCGACTGGAAGAGCATGCTGCAACACTGGGGCGAGACGAACTGGACCGACGACGAGTTCCTCCCGCCCTCGCCTCCGGCGATCTCTTCAGCATCTCTCTCCCGGTTGTGAGTAACCGAGGGATCTTCTTTCGCTCGGGTCCATGCCAAACTAAAGTCCCTTCGAACCGAGTGTCGACGAGAGACCGATCTTCTTCCGGCGACCGGTTCGGTTTTCCTTTTGCCGCCTCCTCCTACTGCATAAGGTGTCTGATAGAGACCCTCCTTGATTCTCCGAGATTGGATTTGATCGCAAAATAACAACTGGAAGAAACAAATGTAACTTGGTTAGAAGAATCAAGCACCACTTCATCACTTTCTTCGTACTTCGTACCCGAAATTCAAACGCCGCGCACTATCACGGGCCGCACGAGAAACATGAGGATGTCGCTCCGCGTGGCGCAGAGCAGAGTCATAGATTTATAGATATAATTTATTAGTATCACAAGTGAGACAACAACGGGTCCATAGCTCAGTGGTAGAGCATTTGACTGCAGATCAAGAGGTCACCGGTTCGAACCCGGTTGGGCCCTATCGATTTCTCTATGTTTGTACTTTTTTTTTTCCCTCTCTGGTTTATATGCTAAACTTTGTGCCCACTAACCACGAAGATGCCCAATTACATCTTAGTGAAAAAGATGGGAAGAATTCTCTCTAAGAATTACAAAACTTTGCTATGCAGATAATTAATAATAGAGTACGAAAAACTCCAAACTCCTATATTTATGATAAATTTACCTCAAATTATTTTCTTGACAAACAAAAACCTAAATCGATACACATTTGATAAATTTATCGCAAACTGGTACATCTTTGATAAATATGCATTTCATTAGTTTCCGTTAAATTTTATCGTCAAATTAACGAGTTGGATGACACGTGACAGTTGCTGAATATATACGTTTGGGGCTTTCACACTCTATTTTCACAAATGTATCAATTTGGAAACTTTTGTGGTATTAATCCAATTTAACAAAAATTAACGGAGGTTAAATTTGCTACATTTGCACTAGTTTGGAATTTTTGGTGGTCAAAATAATTAGTTTGGGGTAAATTTATCATAAATATTTTTTATAGTCCAAAAAAATAGGTTGGGGTAAAAAATTTGTCATAAGTATAACAGTTTCGAGATTTTTTGTGATCCAAAAAATAATTTTGGATCAATTTATCACATGTGTATCAGTTTAGGGTGTTTTGTGGCATTAACTTTAATAATATGATTCGAGAAACCGATATTTAATTTCATTAACATTTTATCTTCAGAGTGTATATTCAGAATATATATATATATATATATATATATATATATATATATATATATATATATTATCATCGTTATCGTAGAGTGGAATTGGCTAAAAGCGCCCTTGCGATCATCCAAAGTTCCGCATTCATTCCCGATTTGATGAGCTTTGTTCGTGAATGGCAAATTAGGATAGCTAGTTTTAATTGAGCGTACGATTTCAGAAATAGGTTTGAAACAGAAATTCTATTTTCAGATGGTTTTCATGCGACCCCTTGATCTAACAAAGACTTTTCCAAATCTGCAGAGATGAGATTATTCCTCTTCGTATGTCTACTACCTGCACAGAAGATGGGATTGAACCTTCCAACCCCCTACTGTATCTTTCATTACAAACCTCCCACAAGCTCTGCCGAGATTCTTCCTACAAACACAGCCACGTTTAATCAATCGTCCCCGACGTAATTTCGATTCACAGTTAAGAAGGGGACAACGACGGAATCCACCCAGTGCCCTGGATGAAGTTCTGCACGGAGTACTCGTTCACGTGCTCCGCCGGGATGCGGCTGCTCCAAGAAACTCTCCCCGACAGGTCCGAACCGGGTCCTGAATTCCCATACTCTCCGTAATAAAGCGTCTTCAGTGCGAAATCCTGCCTGAAAGGCATCCATCCCTCCCGGGTTATGAGCTCTTCCATGCGGCATTGGATGAACACCGTCCTGGAGTACTCCTTCCACGGCCTGCCCAGGAAGTTCTTGTGCACTTTAGGATTGCTGCGGTACAGCTCCATGTATCTCTCGGTGCCGTTGATGAAGCAACCGTGGAAAACGAGGCCTGTCGACTGGGCAGGGTCCGTCCTCCCGTGGGCCGTGATCGCGTTGTTCTCGCCCTTCTCGGGGTTGGCTTGCCGGGGCCGCACCAGGATGATGCAGTCCTGGAACACTGCCGCGGCGTTCCCGAAGACGAAGTCCACGTTGCCCTCGATGCGGCAGGACTTGTAGAACTGGCGGAGGGAGTGGGCATAGAGGGTGTCTTGATTGCCCAAGAACTCGCAGTCCTCGACGACGGAGAGGTCGCTGTCCGATCTGAAGGCCACGGCTTGGTGGACATCCGGACCGGCCGTGTTCTGGAATGTGATTCCACGGGCCATGAACCCGTCACCGAACACTCCTGCGCATGTCGGATCAAAACATCATGCCATAACTTTCTCCGTTAACCGAATTCGCTTCTCATTCTTTACTAATAATAGCTAGATGTGCTGTGCCCGCGGAATCATACCAAAGAGTTTAACAGCAAATTGATCAAGCTAAAGCAGATCAGATCAGTACATCGACCCTAATTTCGATTCTCACAATGCAGGAGGAAGCAACAGGAGCAACCACACATCCACATCCACATCCACATCCACAAATTTCAAAAGAAAAACAGTGAAAAGTGAATGGTCCACTGAGAAAAGTCACTCCAGAGAAATTAGTCTCAAAAGCAGAACTCACTGCAGTTAGAAATAATGATTCCCCATCACATCTTCTGTTCTTTTGCTGCAATCCTTTTGTAATTCATTGCACCACCACTTCCAAAATAATCTTTTTTTTTTTACAGTTCTGCCACTGCCACGCAACCTATCTCCTTTAGATGCTTCCTCTAACTTCGATTGGACAAGGACAAATAACACAACTAATTCTTAAATTTTGATTTGGCGTACAAATATCATCCTAAATTTTTAAATTTATTCGATGTAATTTAAATTCCGAAATAATATTAAATATTTTCATATAAATTATGGGTCAAATTAAATTTATAATAAAAATTTTATGAATACAAATTAAAAATAAAGAATGCATGTCAATATGAATATTTTATTTGTGTACAGAGCAAGCCGACAAAATTAAAAGCCTCGGACAAACCGAGGACGTGAAAAGAAAAAGAGGAGCCTACCAACAGTAGCCGTATTGTAGGTGAAGATTCCAGGCATCGCCGCGTTCAGGGACCCCGTAATTACCGTCTTGCCCACGCCGTCGCCGACGAACACCACGTTCTTCTTCTCCACCGGGACCCTCACGATCTCCTCGTACACTCCTTCCTCTATGTGGATCACGAACCTCCTCCCTCTCTCCCCGTTGTTCGGCGCCGCGTTCACGGCCTCCTGCACCGTCCGGTGGCACCCCCGGTCGCCGCCCTTGCACACCGTAGCGTCCGCCGCCAGCCCCCGCGGCACCCCTCCGGGGAATCCCGAGGCTGGCCCTCGGCCGGGGCGGGATTCCCAGAACCCGGCCCGCTCCGTGGCGGGCGGGCTCCAGGAGCCCATCGCGGGCCCACGAACGTCGTACGCGACCATCATGCTCAGGGCGTTGCTGGTGAGCGACATGAGGGTGTCCAGGTACGACATCGTCTGGTCCACCATCTTCGTCTCGTTCGAGTAGCTCAGCTCCGACCAGCAGTTGTACTGGTACTCCAGGGCCGCGCTCATGTACGCGCGGGCGTCCTTGATCCCTTCTCGAGGCAGCGCCGCCACCGTCAACCCCATCCGGTGCTGCGACAGGGGGAGGATCTGGAGGCAGTTCTTGGAGTGGACGGTGAGGTTGAGGCTGCGGTGGCCGGAGGACGAGGCGAGGACGGACTTGAGCATAGACTGGGCGGTTTTGAGGCCGTCGGAGGAGACGGCGACGGCGGCGAGGATGACGGAGAGGGGAGGGGAGGAGCGCTTGGAGAGGGAGAGATTGGAGCGAGAGAGGGAGGAGACACAGAGATCTTGGAATCTGGTGGCCCTGCAGGCCTGGGTGACCTGGGGTGGGACGAGAGAGAGGGAGGAGTGTGATGGGTCTGTGAAATGTGGACGGTGGTCGACGGCAGTGGAGGTGGCGGAGAGGGAGAGGAGGAGGAGGAGGAGGAGGACCGCCATGGATGAGAGAGGATGGAGACGAAGGCGTGTGATCAGTCGCGCAGTGCGGACAGTGGCGAATGTAGAGTAGTCATTGAGCGGAGTGAGCCTCGAAACTGTTTTTGGACCCCCCCCCCCCCCCAAAAAAAAAAAAACCCGAAAAGTAAAAGATGTTCTTTTTTTTTTAATGGGAAACGACGATAATGGGACGTAAACGTGGGGTATAAACTTTGAAATTTAATTTAATGTATAACATGAACCATGAATTTTTAATTATTAAACGTGATCTCGAAATTTTTAATAATTGTTCAACTTAGTATTTGGACTGTATGAAAATATTGAATCCTATCTATGATTTTGATTTAATAAATGAAAATATTAAATATTTTTATATAATTCAAAAATTATATTGAATATGTATTGAAAATCTAAAAATTGTAATAAATAAATTAAAAACTCATGGATCAGTTCATGAACCACATTATAAATTAAGCTAAAGTTCATAAATAATTTGTGTCGTTATAAACTTATATACATATATATATATATATATATATATATGTCTGCTTGACCAATGTCCAAAATACTTATTTAGCATATCAAATAAATATTTGTCGATTTTTCAAACACTAATCATACGTAACATGGGACTTTCAGTATTTCAAAAAATGGCAACTTTTTTTTTCTAATTTTTATTGTTTTTATTTTGGGTTCAGTGTTGCTTCACTTTGGTTCTGGTTCTTTGGCGTTCGTTATGCTTTGCTGGTTTCACCGGCCACGAAAGGAACATTCATTTTTTGTGGCTGAAAATTAAGTTAAATTTGGAATTGAGGAGTCTAATCCAAGGCAGGCATAATAATGACCATTATGAGATGGCCGATCCGTTTAGGTTGGACCAATGTCGTGGTACAAAGCCCAAAGCACAAGGGATTTACACCCACGGAGAGCCACATGTGCCATTATTGGCTTCGTGTTGGACCGTTGCGGCTGCGTTTCGAGGTTATTATGGAGCGTCAATGAGTACTATTATCGGAAAGGATGAGCACCGTTCCAAGATGGGACCCTGATATCGGACTGGACCGGTTTTCGGGTACGGAACCGAACCGTTCGGAGGAATCGGTCCTGACCAGAGAACCTGATCGAGAAGCCTTCGTTCCCTCCTTTTATTTTTTACCTTGCATCTTGTATTTTTGTCGTCGCCGGCATCTGAGTGGTGTAAATGAGGCGATGTTTTACTTAATTTTTTTCTTGCAAGGAATGACAAAAAAAGAAATGGAACTAGAAAAGTAAGGAATCGTACAGTTTTCAAATAGACCCTAAAATTAGATTGGACATACATGGTCGATTTTGGAGTGGTAGATTTCAAGTTTTAAAAGTTGAGAACTGATTCTAATAAGGTAAGTTTTGGGGTTTGGAAATTAGGAAAGCATTTAGTGACATAAATTTAGAGATACCAGTAAATCTAAGCCGTCCAATTCAAAATGGACGACTCAGATTAATAAATATTTTTTTAGTGAAAAATGATGTTGGCTGATCTGAACCGTTCATTTTAAATTGGACGGTCCAAATCAATCCTGATAAGAAATGATATAAAATTTTTAATGCTAGGAAATCCATATCTCTAGAAACCACCCACCATGAAATAACTCAACCTTAAATAACAAAGCCCCCTTTCCCCAATTAAAAGAAATCC
The DNA here is from genome assembly GCA_028455895.1 of Rhodomyrtus tomentosa. Classification (NCBI taxonomy): domain Eukaryota; kingdom Viridiplantae; phylum Streptophyta; class Magnoliopsida; order Myrtales; family Myrtaceae; genus Rhodomyrtus; species Rhodomyrtus tomentosa. The sequence continues at coordinate 48,405,821 of JAPCWY010000005.1, forward strand.
CAAATTGTTGTCTTGGGTATCCGACTGGACAATGTGGAGCGGGACGAGACGGGGCAGAGCAGGGTAGTAACCGAGAACGTGCAGTCATCGGCTTGCATGTTCAGTCCCGCAAAAGATCCCGCCTTTCTCAAGAAAAAAAAAGAATTGCACTCGCCGGTCATCATCGTCGTCTAAGCAATGAAAAACAAAACGAAGGTATCGGGAAAAACTAATGCAAACATAAAAGCCAGGATCGCTCGAAATCATTTAGGTGTGGCACGTTGCTATGTCCCAATCCCTAGAGGTTGAAATTTGTATACACTATTGCGCTCAGAATCATTATCTGTTTTCAACGGGGCTTTTGCGAAATCTTTCCTCGAGCTTTTCAAAAGTACGAACTTCTTTCACACGATTTCAAATGATTTAAGTTTTTTTTTTTTGCATACTTGTAATGATCCTAATGTCGAAAGCACGTGTCAAGCGCCTCTTGGACATTAGTTTATGTTAATTAACAATAATAATCTCGCATGTGGGTATTTTATTTTTTGATTTGCTACTTGTTAGTATCACATATGACAATACTTTTGGAGTAGAATTCTTGCTTCATAAATGCTTTTGGATCAAAAATCTATTGCATAATGTAATTTCTAGAGTAGAAATGAGTCACTTGAAAAAGCAAAAAAAAAAAAAAATCAACTTGCCTTCAGAAGCAAAAAATAAATAAATAAAAAATCTAACTTCAGTGGTTACTTTGCTATGCGCGTCTTTAGCACAGGCACTAATTTCAATTTTTCTAATATTTCTAAAATTATGCATATAATTTTCATTTGTCAAAAATTTAAGGGGAAATAAAATTTTCAAACTCTCGTTGACTAATCCAATGAATTTCCAAACTCGCTTTGACTAAATTTCAACCTCTTTTGACTAATTGATGCAAAAGATGGTTATTATTTCAATTTATTGTCACATCCACGGCCTTTACCCAATACCCACCACATGGCGCCAGAGACAGGGACCACGCAGCCACTGACTTCCTCCATTAGCCAGTAGCGACACGCCCTTACACATTGCACATCGTACTTCTACTTCAGGAGATTTTTTAAACCTCATATGTTTCGTCAGACGTAAATGACGACTTTACCCACGCACAAAAAAAACAATGCTGACTTCGTGGACATTTCTCGAATTTAAATATCAATAGAGTATATAAGGAAAAGAAAATACTTTTTATTATCTGTAGAGTATATATTCACACACCATCACCGCGCGATTACGTTAAACATTCATTGATTGAGAAATCTTGTGACCATAAATAACCGAAAATACTATCAGACCATTAAGTTAGCAGCTTTCATAAGGATAGGTATTCACTAAATACGATAAATTTGAGTCATCTTACGACGATTTAGATTTTTCAGAATAAACGGTTGCAAGCTCTCATTTTTCAAAAGAATTTACTTTGGCTTCTCATAATAATAATAATAATAATAATAATAATAATAATTTGATACATGTCTCTCTACATAATTACTTTACGACAAGTTTTACTTTCGAATAAGAAAGATTGAGAGAATTATAAAAAAAATTAAATTTATTGCATTTTTGCCAATTTAATTCTAATTTTTTTGCCAATTGAATTCTAAATTTTTTGCATGTATCAATTCAATACATCATGCTAACTTTGGTCAAAAATTACTAACATGGATACTGATCGCTAACGTGAACAATAATAATTTAGTAATTATTTATTTTCTTTTATTTTTATTTTTACTTTTTTAACTTCTCTTCCTTCTTCCTCCAGCCGATTGCCAAACCTCGACGACTAGATAAAGGCGAGGGTTAGTGAGGACGAACCTGGCCTGGCCACCGGGAGGATCTTCGTCCATTTTTGAAGAAGTCCATCTCTACAAAACACACGCGCACAAGTGTGCACGCTTATAGAGGAGGTGAAGTTGGTGGAGATATTTTCATCCTCGCCGTTGCCTCTGGCCAATCGCCAAGGTGGAGCGAACAATTAGAGGAAGAAGGAAGGGAAGAAGGAAAATGAAAAAAAAAATAAAAATATATCCAAAATCTTATTAAAAATTAGTCCACGTACGTTTGGGTCAATGAATTAATATAAATGTAAAAGATTTAAGATTCAATTGAAATAAGAATATTTATGATCCGCTTCGTGCAAATGCGATAGTAATATGGCTTTTTCGATAATTTTGAAAGATGGGTAAGTGCTTCCACGGTATTAAATCGATTATGAAACCAATCAAATCACGGAACATCGAGCGATTGAACAGAGGGTGACGTGGTGCTCGGGAAAAGTCAAAAAAGTTGTGGGGAGACGTAGTTAAATTTAGACTCAGCCCTAATTAAAATCTCTATCTACTATGGTAAAGCTAATCAATGCGCAGTACCTGCTCTTGAAAAGTGGTTGAGAATTCAAAGGGGGTCACATTCCAATTTTTCGTTTCGCTAATACCTACTCTCCTCTGCCCTTTGAAAATGCTAAGGATGTTAGGAGGCTTTTATATGAGTTATTGAATTGAAAAAAAAAGAAAAAAAAAAGAATGGAGGATTAGGAGATTCCACATGCACCCTGATTGATGAATTGAGTGATTAATTGATTGTTTGTCATAAAAAAAAATTGCCCCTGATCCCTGAATGGCGACTTGAATCCGAAAAAATCAAGCCGGGCATGATTGACTTTGATCGGTAGCTTTGGGTGATCGATAAAGCCGATGAGAAGTTGCCGATTGGCGATATGAGGGAAAACTACCGAGTGCTGAGCCAAGAGTGTTGGTAAATGAAGACTTTGTTAAGTCGATTAGGGAACTGAAGCTGAAGCTAAAGGTCGATGAATCGATAACAAGACAATCTTTCAAGTCACGAAACCAACAATTTTCGATTACAAAAACATAACGACCCATTCAATTGTGAAGCTAGCGCAATGACCAGTTCGTGGAGGCGCAAATCTCGATAGCCACAAATGATCATTGCTGAGAAACACAAGGCTGTAACAACTATTTGTAAATGACAAATGTGTCACTAAATTCTACAAGTCATATAGCGGGTTATCTTATTTCATTGTAACTATTTTTATCGTCAATCATCGCTAGTAACCATTAAGTAAGTATTAGGATTGTAATTCGAGCAAATGCGCACCAATCAATTAACAAGCGCAAGTTGTTCAATTTTCATCTTCTTGAATTCCGATCCTCGTACCTTTAAGTTTCTAGTCAATTCGCATCTCCTATCCTTTGTAGATTTTTCCAAAATTGACAAGCCAACCCCGCTGAAGATTTTGCAATGCGCCAATCTTAACGGTCCATGAAACTTTTGACCAATTGACCCCCATGAAGATTTTCTCCAATTAGCATATGTTCACGTCCCCTTCGTCTTGTCACACCTTTTGGCTGACCGGGCGAAGGACAACTTCTTCTGTCTTTTTATCCCGTGATTTAAGTAACGGTTCGGTCACGGTCCGATCGATTGAAGTTGACGTGCGTCAAGGCTTCAAGGGGAACGGTCGTTCAGGGTACGTAAACATGCTATTGAGACGTACGGTTCGCGGGATTGGGAAGGGAATCCTCATGACTCCGTTATGCTTTAACAGTCTCCTCCTGCCATCAGCAATTTCCTAATCTTCAATTCGCATCTCAGAAACGGACACTAGTGTCTCGGCCAACGAACTCTTGGCCACTGAATATCTCTCGTGCCGCGTCTAGTGAGCCGAGAGAGCATAGTAGAAATTGGAGAGAGAGCTTCTTATTGAGAATGCTTGGAGGGGATGTGGCTTTGTGCTTTGGCTTGATTTACATACAGCTCACGATTCCATTCAATTATATGGGAATTGGCTCTTCCAAACGCCCGTGATGAGAATCCAATGAAGAAAGCAAACAGCCCCATACACAGTTACCATAGGCATAAATTAAACACACATCATTAGTGAAGAAAAATAAACATCTTAATCTATCGATGCATCTTGTAAGTCTTCACCCCTCTTCTTCAATGCTTGCAATCTTCTCATCTTGCAACCGGACGTGCTCAATCAATCAATTTTATATTATTCCAGCACAAATCTCATCCTCCCACTGGATTATACGACACCTAATTTAGCTTGGACATCCAGTCCTTCGAGCATACTACGGATCGTACGACACTTAAGTTTAATTCGGACATCTAATCCCTCGAGCATACAAAACAATTCAGTACAACAACTGATCTCGACATGCCATAATCTCGTTAAGGGAAAGGCGCTAACTCATGATAAGTTTGTGCGTAATAAGATACTGTAAGATCCTCTAAGATGGTGTCGTTCCACTCCAAGACTTCTAACATGATCATCATGATGTCACCCATGCAAATTGCAAACCGGTCGTATCATCTCTCTTCACCCCAACGCAATGAAACTCTGTTCTTCAAACTCACAATAGTACAAGAGAAATCGGTCCGTGACATTAGCCAATGTTCAAAAGAGCCATTTCACGTTCTTTTTTTTGTTGGGGGTGGGGGGGTGGTGGGGGGACGGACATGGCCTACCCATCTCCAATCCCGGAAGCTTTGTGTGGCCACGAATGAATGAACCGACCATTATGGTCCTTTCACCTTTGCCCACAAGTCAAGCAAGATGCATGCTTTCCGCCGTCACCAAAGCAATAGCCCCATGCTGCTCCCACCACTTAAGTGTACAGGTAGTGGTCGGTCTAGTGCCATCGGAGCAGATAAATACAGACATCAGCACATCACGCCATGTACAGACAGCTTTTGTAGTCATCGATAGCGAGTGTGCTTTGAGTTTTACATGGTACGACCGCATTTGGATCATCGCATGAACTTCTTTGCTTCCTACTGTCTTCATCCAATGGTGGGAAAAAAGAAACCTTTCAAAGTTTCCATTCTTGATCGAGACGGAGACGCAAACAGTTGCACCCAGCACAGCAATGAAGAAACCGAGAGGGGGTACCGTAGAAGAAAATGGTCTGTAGAACCAAACTCTGCTGTCTGCTCTATTCATGAACCCAACACATCCTTTTAATGGACAATGTAATTCCCACTCACCCAGGATGTTTAACTTGTAAAAATCAGCCGATGCCACTACTTGATTCAATGAAACCAAGACAAATTTGATAACTTTTCATGTACATTGAACGGGTGAGAGCGGCGGCGTCGCGGGTTAGAAAAAAAACTCCCCATCTCAACTCGTCTCTAACGCAGAAATCTCGATTTTGTTAACTCTGTCTCTATCCTCTCGGATCAAGAAGATGTCGGAATCCACTCATCTCCTTGAATGAAACTCTTCACCGAGTAGGCATTGACGTGCTCGGCCGGAACCTGACTACTCCACGACACTCTGCTCGTCGTGTCGGACCCTGGCCCCGTGTTCGTGAATTCCCCGTAGTAGAGCGTCTTCAGGGCGAAATCCCCGCTCCACGGCATCCAGCCCTGAGGCGTGATCAGGGCCTCGAGGTTGCACTGGATAAAGACCGTCCTCGAGTACTCCTTCCACGGCCTCCCCAGGAAGTTCTTGTGCTTTTGGGGATTGCTCCTGTACAGCGCCATGTACTCCTCGGTGCCGTTGACCAGGCAGTTATTGAACACGAAGCCCGTCGACTGCGCGGGGTCGGTACGGCCATGGGCTGTCACCGCATTGTTCTCGCCCTTCTCGGGCTTGACCTGCCGGGGGCGGACCAGGATCTGGCAGTCCTGGAAGTAGGATGCCGAGTTCCCGAAGATGAAGTCCACGTTGCCCTCGATGCGGCAGGACTTGTAGTACTGCCGGAGGGCGTGAGCGTAGAGGGTGTCTTGGTTTCCTAGGAACTCGCAGTTCTCGACCACGGAGAAGTCACTGTCCGACCGGAATGCCACTGCCTGGTGGGCGTCCGGACCTGCGGTGTTCTGGATCGTGAGCCCGCTCGCCATGAATCCGTCGCCGACGACTCCTGCAACAAGTTCGTCAATGCTAATCAGATTGGGCAGACTTCTACGACAAGGCTTATCTTTCATTAACCTGAACCAGAAAATGATCACACGCCAGCTGGAATCAAGAACAATTCCTATTAGATCCAAGGAACATTAAAAGAGGGCGAATCAAAAGATTGCTTAAAAAAATCACTATTAATGAGCACTAAATTTGATTGAAAACGTTCTTCATATGAATCAAAAGTGTAAAAATTAACAAAAAAACTCACCAACGGTGGCAGTGTTGTAGGTCGAAATCCCAGGCTGCCCCACGTTCGACGATCCCGTAATGACGGTTTTGCCCATGCCGTCCCCCAAGAACACGACGTTCTTCTTCTCGAACGGAACCCTGACCGTCTCCTCGTACACCCCTTCCTTGATGTGGATGACGAACCTCTTCCCTGCGCCGACGTTCTCCGGCGCGGCGTCGACGGCTTCCTGCACCGTCGCGTAGCACCCGCCGCCCCCGTCCTTGCACACCATCGCGTCAGCCTTGAGGCCCGGCGGGACCCCGCCGTCGGACCCCAGGCCCGACCCCCCGCCGCCGCCGCCAAGACCGTCCTCCCAAAACCCGTCTCGCTCCGTCGCCGGCGGCCTCCACGAAGCCGTGTCGTTCCCGAACCGGTCGAGCGAGACGAGCATGCTGAGGGCGTTGCTGGTCAACATCGTCAACGTGTTCAGGAACGCCATGGTCCGGTCGACCTGACTTGTGTCATTGGCGTATTTGAGGGCCGACCAGCAGTCGTACTGGTAGAGCAGGGCGGCGGAGAGCCAGGCGCGGGCGTCCTTGGTACGGCCGCCCGGGAGGGCCTCCCCGGCCGTGGACTCAGTACGGCGGCGGGAGAAAGCGAGGACCTCGACGCAGTTCCTGGCGGCGGTGGTGCGGTTGATGTTACCGGCGGAGGAGGAGAGGATGGAGTCGACCATGGACAGGGCGGTGGCGAGGCGGTCGGAGGAGATCTGGATGGCGGAGAGGAGGAGGTCGAGGGATGAGGGGGCGGGGGGGAGGCGGTAGGGCTGGGAGGCGCAGAGGTCGGGGAATCTGGTGGACTTGCAGGCTCGGAGGATCTCCGGGGAAGAGGAAGAGGAGGAAGGGGAGAGGTGGGGGTGGCGGGAGAAGGCGGTGGAGGAGGAGGGAGAGAGGAGGAGGGAGAGGGAGAGGAAGGAGAGGAGGAAGAGGGAGGCCATGGAGACAAAGAGGAAGGAGGAGGTGGGCTTGAAGGAGGAGGTGGAGGTGGGTTTTATAGGTGATCTCTTGGAGGAGGAGGAGGAGAAGGGGATAGTCATGTCGTTATGGATGATGGTTCAGTGGGATTTGGAAGGTAGTGGGTTTTGGAAGATCATGGAATTCAATTGATGGTGGAGAATGGAGATGATGTGGGTGTTGGTTCACGAGAGAGAAATTGGAGTCACGGGTTGGTTCCTTTCTTGGATATGGAATTCACTGTTCCATCTTCTTCATGTCCTTATAGAGAGAGAGAGAGAGAGAGAGAGAGAGAGAGAGAGAGAGAAGGGCTGCAGTTGCTGCAGGGGTTCTTCAGTTGCATCGTCGGAGGGGGCATCGGGGTTTCGCCGTAACAAGAAAACGGATCTGTGTAACTTCGGTTCTTCCGATGGCGGAGGGTAGAAGGAACAGTCTGTTTGAGTTTTTCCCCTTTCTTTTTTCCCAATTTTTCTCTTTTATTTTCCGGCATCGGCGAGATTTACGTTCTTTTTGGGAAAAATGATGCAGATGTGGTACCCGAATTTTCGGTCTGTTTAATGTGGTCATTAAATTTTTAAAACATGTTCAATTTAATTTTTGAATTATAAAAAAAAAATTCAAAGTCAACTCTGAACTTGTATTAGTGAAAAAATCACATTAAACATATTTATATTATTCAGAGATTAAGTTGAACATGTTCTAAAAATTAAGAGATCATATTGATCAAATTAAAAATTTAGGGACCACATTGTATATTGAATTAAAGTTCATGATCTACTTGAGTTATTATACCCAATCCTATTTTATCTCAAAATATCAAATCTACTCAAACCAATTCTGCAACTCGTACATTTGAGATATGATGACTTAACCAACTAATTCCATAACTGCTACGGTTAATGTTGCGAAAAATCCAAATTGGTACTCATGTGATAAATTTACCAAAAATTATTTTTTCATCATAAAAAATCTCAAATTGGTACAATTATGATAAATTTATCCTAAATTAGTACACATGTGATAAAATTTGCCTTTTGTTAATTTCTCTTAAATTAAAGCATCAAATTACTGAATTAGATGACACGTAACAGTTCACAGATGTACCATTTTAGGGTCACAAGTGTATCGATTTTGAATTTTTCGTGATATTAACCTAATTTAACAGAGGATAAATTTGCTATGGATGTATCAATTTGAATTTTTTTCATTGTTAAAAAAATTATTTTAGCGTAAATTTATTATAGATATGCCAATTTAGGATTTTTGATGATCAAAAAAGTAATTTGGGGTAAATTTATCACATGACTGCCAATTTAAAGTTTTTCGTGATCAAAAAATAATTTTGGGTAAATTTATCACGTGTATAACAGTTTGGGATTTTCGTAGCATTAATCCTAACTAATAAAAGTTAAAAATGATTTTTCATGGTGAAAATTGACATGGAAGTCTATGAGTACTAAGTATATGTTACTTAATAGTATTAATATCACGAAAAACCCCAAACAGGTATACTTGTGTGATAAGTTTACCCTAAATAATTTTTTTACTACAAAATACCTCAAACTGGTACACATGTGATAAGTTTATCATCCATTAGTTTTCGTTAAATTGGATTAATATCATGAAAACTCCAAACTTATACATTTATGACATATGGAACGTAAAAATCCCAAATTAGTGCACCCATTAACTGTTAGTGTTCTTCAACTTAAAAAATTGATAGTAAAATTCAACGAAAAATTAACGAATGGTAAATATGTCACATGTGTACCAATTTGGGGTAAAATTTATTATAATTATACTAATTTGAGAATTTTTTTGGTCAAAAAAATAATTTGAAATAAATTTGTTACGTGTGTTGTGTTATTAACCCTATTTGTTAATATTATTTCATGAATTTAGTAAACAAATGTAATTAGCTGCATGCAAGAATGACTTGGGATGGATGGAGAATTCTATATTATACTTGTTAGTTTGGGAAAGTGACAGCCTGTCCTTACCTCAGAAGGCTAGATCCTGCCCTTGAAATCCGGGCTGTTCATTATGAATGGACGGCCTGGATCATTATTAAAAGATAAAAAATAAAAAACGCAAAAAATTATCCCTAAAAACATGAGATCTGGATCGTCCGTTTAAAAACGGATGGTCTAAATCTCAAATGCATGTGCTTGCCCTTTTGAAAAAAGTGCATACAATCCGAATATGTAAGTTTAGGATGCTTTAAAGAGTTTTGGTTTAGTGGACATGGAGAAAGGCATGTGGGCTTGTTTTCGGCTCGCATCCTCTTGACACATGCCAACTTAGGATTGATCCATGCCCCCAATGTGTGAGAATAAAGATTTAGTTACGATGGAAAACACACTTTTCTATCTTTATCCATGGATCCCTTACTAGTGCCTATTAAATTAGAAATATTAATCTGATTAAAAGAAAGTTAAGTTTCGCCACCAAATTTTCAATTATTTATCGACCATTGGATACAAATCACAACAATGTATATTCTTTCTCAAATCTTTAGAGATAAAGGGGTAAATCAATTTGAAGTTTTCCCACATGTATGCTTTTTTATAATTGTAAAAAAGGAAAAAAGAAAAGAAAAGAAAAGAATGATATTAAAACGACTCTACTTGATATTCAACATAGTGAGAGAGGAGGAGAGTTGCTCCAAGTCTCTTAGATTGTGATCATAGTCCGATTTCTCTTGTATCCATATGAGCTGAAATTGAGATCAAGATGAAGTGCGAGAGATATACAAAGGTAGAGACAACTCCTTTGTGAAGTCAAGTAAGAGTGTTCGTGTTAGAAATTTTGGGATGCCATGGTTGATATCAAGAGGCGATCCTGTTTGTGAATAACTGTCGTGACGGAGCTGTATCGATTATGGCGTTAAAGTGATTTGTGTATCGCGTTCACGTGACTGGATGTCCCCAATTTAATTGGGCGCGGTGCATTCAGTTATGAGGATGCGATTTGCCATACTATTGTTGAAAATGATCCATCAGGCACTGCACGGGCTTATCCTCTATTGGGAAGCTTTCGGCCCATGACATAGACTTCCATTCACCACCTCTCTTTATTATTAGAAGTGTGGCAATGATAAAATCAAGATATATCACCGGTGGCGTATAAATTGAACGAATCGCTATGACCAAAAGTGATGATCCTAGTAAGTTATGTAGTGAGATTTCAATCTAAGGAATTCATTCATAGTGGTTCCAATGGAATTGATTCCTTTTTCTAATCAATGGGCAATCGCTATACGGTAGTCCACTTTGAGTCCCATGGCATTGGCTTAGTTAACAGATGGAGTTTTGCCTAAAGATTAGCGCGAAACATTCGTTCGATTTTCCGCCCCGGAAAGTGCAAATAATTTCGCTTCTGAGCCACTTATCCGATCGAGCTTATAGTAAATTATACTTATGTAGGTTGTTTATGTTCACTTGTTTTAAGTGGTACTAATTCATTTATATTTACCAATTTCTCGTCTAAGCTCTAGGGTTGTTCCGGCCTTCTGGGTATAAAGTTGGGCTCAAGTTCCGTTTGGACCTTGGGGTTCATTTCAACTTGTAAAATTTAGGAAAAAGAAAAGCCTTCAATAATGGGCTTTCATTTGGGCTTGAGCTTGGGCTTTTCACACGGTGGGGAAAGGGCTTATCTTAGTTTAATGGGCAACGATTTACGCTAAATCGACTCTTCACTTCACTCTATTCTTCGTGATTGTTTGTTGTCCAATAAAAAATTTACCGCATGTCGAGCGCTTAAGCGGAGTTCTTTTCGATAAACAAAGGAATAAATAATTTTTTTTTTCATGAATTACGCGTAGAGATGTTGATAACACACAAAAGAGTTAATGATCTTTCATAATTAATCGATGTGACATGTAGATCATCAATCTACACAACTAAGTCTGTGTCTCGGATTTTTTCAACAGTGGTTCACATATCAGGCATGGCAAGAAGTACATTTTATGATTTTAATGATAAGTTGTTGCGAATAACCAAATATATATATATATATTTTTTGACATAAATGATAAAAGTACAATCTCATAGGAAAAATTGGACTGGAATCTTTGCGTATTAGTGTTCTCAACATGCCGAAGACATGGGTTATTAACTATCCCAATTAACAAAAGTCGTATATTGAATTGCTGTGAACGGATATTTGAAATTAATATGCGTATCTACTAGGACGCCTATGTACGTACCTACGTACTTAAGTTTGTGATAGGCTTAAAATAGTAGTGGTCGTGCTGGCCAAAGAAGTCAAGATTGAATGAGGAGTGTCCAATTTAGAGATTTTTTTATATATAAAAAAAAATGCAAAGCAAATGAAAATGTATCAAAAGAAGTACGCATAAGAGAAGGAAGCAAGGTACTTTTTGCCAGCACTAGCTAGGATGGTCCCATTTATTGCATCGTATGGGACATCATGGACTAATGAAACACCACGTAGGGTGGTGTCTTTAGACGTGCGTCCATCAAAGTTTCGAGACAAAATCTAAGCTTAGCTTTGCTGGGATGTCCAATCTAAAAGCTTATATATGTGAGACAATATGTCAACACTCTTTTTCACGCAAAAAAACGAAGGATTAGGAGATTCCCGTTTCACGTATGCAAAATAGATATCACTGATTCTAATACCTTGTTAAAATGTTTAACTTAAAAGCACAAATTAATAGATGGATGGACATCACGTAAATATAAAGAATATATATGACCCGTTATCGTTCCTCACATAATATCATGTCGATTCAGAGTGCCTTTAATTTCACACCATCCGCATTCATGTTAGTTTATACCCGATGGTTAATAATACTTAACCGACTATCGATAAAACCTAATCTGGTGATTGATATACTTATGCACGTGTTTGATTACCGCAAAGTCCTTCTCGACGGTGATGTCCGCTACAAAATAATTGCTGCTGGTTGCATTTATGGTGCCAACCATCTTCGGGTCGTCTCTTCGGGCAAGCAGCTTCTGCATGTCTAACCCTCGTTCGTTCTGTCAACCTATACACACTGCACTCACAGGAAGCTCACAGCATCGTTAAAAGTTTTCATTGTCCTAACGTTGTATCTTCGCTGCTTATAACGAAAGGAAAGGTAATAATGAATAAGAAAAAAACAACTAAAAAGACAAAAAAGAAGCTGTACCCTTCGATCGGTCCACAGGCTTTCACGCAGGAGAATTAATTATCTTTCCTTAGTCATCCAGCAAAAGGGCGTTGAGTATACTTTCTACCAACACTTTGCTTCAAGAGTCTCAGGTTTCCTTACTAATGAAAAGGAAAAGAAATTGTACTACTCAGCAAAACAACATGTTTAGAGCTATCGGACCGCATTGATTATCTCAACGGCTCGGTTTTTAGCCTCAAGGATCGGAGACCCGGCATCGCGATGTAAGGACTTGATGCATGTGTATGGGTTACTGTTGGGGAAAATTACGCAAAATGTCCAAAGTTTGTTGCACTTTTGTCAATGCATCCCTTAACTTTTTTATTTTGCCAGTTCAGTCCTAAAAATCTTTCACCTTTTTTCAATTGAGTATATCTTGCCAATTTTGACTGGAATTTGCTGATGTCGACACTGACTGTCCTCTATTTCATATACATATGTATATGTATATTTTTGGAAGCAAGGACCGTAAAGCCCTAGCCAGTGGTAGTTGAGGTCGTCGCAGCCCTCGCCAGTCATTTTTTTTTAAAACAAAGAAAAGAAAATAAAAAAAGAAATAAAATAACTATTTTTTAACATTTAAATATTTTTTTAAAAAATATTCACGTTAGCGCTGACAATGCCACAAAGGACGGCCGACACCCACGTTAGCCATTTTCGGCCACATTGGCTGGATGGACTTAACTGGCAAAACGTGAAAATGTTTAAGACTCAATTGACAAAATTAAAAGATTTATGAATGAATTGGTCAAAGTTCACTAGGTTTTAGGAATTTTAGGATAACTTTCCCGTTATCGTCGTTAGAGTTTTCTGACTACAAACGCATTTCATAAGTCCGTGGAGTATCATGTTCAGCCGTTGTTTCAACCAAAAAAGGATTTGCTTGTATGCATTCCCCTGTTGGGTAACTTATCTTTGGTCATTTTTGCTCTTTCTTATGCTATAACATGGATGGGTTTATTTCTAAATGATACTCGATTCGATAGTCTCCCTACCCTGATCCAAACCCTAGATGTACAGACCAAAAATGCAATCAATCCGGTTCAAAGATGAATCAAGAACAAATGCTTTGGAGGAGTGCGGGGGGGGGGGGGTGTTTAAATGTAAGTCTCATAATGCTATAATTAAATGCTATAAAGAAGTGTTAAGCCTAGTGAAATATCATACATTTCTAAAAAATATTTTGGGAAAATTTTAAAAAATATACAACAATCTTTATCCAATGACTTTTTTTTTTAAATACCATTGACATACCTCTAAACAAAATACCACATTCAAAAGACCAAATTGTCCCTCCTTGCGAATTCATCTTAACATCTTGCGTAGGTTCTAAGTGACTTTATTTTGAGTGTTTCGAGTAGTTGTGAGAATTGAGCATTTGGGGATGAGCATCTTTGGAAAGACAATGACATTTCGTTAATAGGCACTCATGAATAATTGATGTGAAAGTGCAAAATGATATCCAAAGGTTAAAAAAACCATGTACGTACTTGGTATTCTCTAAAGAAAAGATACGTTCAATGGTTTCTGGATGAAATGTGAGATATGTTTTTGATATTTCGCAAACATTTTTTTTTTACATTAAATCATCAATTCGATATGTTTTTTTTGAATGTCACTCTATATATCATCCTCGACATACAAATTTCTTCTTGAGGACACCTTTCTGACTATTACATGAATTCAATTTTCTTTCCATCTAGGAAAGCCATCTTTTTCAACAATGTCTTTATCTTTTGATCTAATTGCCTTCCTTTAGATAGGAACAAATTTGATAGATGTTGATAACTCTCTAATGAGTATTATGACCTAAAGATCCATTAGTCAATAAGCTATTGGTTCTAAGCCAACTCTGGTGATGAATCAATAATTTGAAGCGATTTTCTTGCATTTTCATGATAATTGAGGTGCTGATAATTGCGTTGTTGTGCCTAGACTATAAGGACTCTTAGCCTCATGTCTAGTTCGATGTGCTCATCAGCGCTTGATCTTGAGATGTGAATCATCCAACATGCATTAGAATGGTGTACTTCTCCTATTCAAATCATGTTTGAAATCAAACCTCTCATTAGGAAGATAGATAGGATGATTCAGGTGAGATCCAATGTAGATCCAATTTTCTATTCACTAGTGGGATTCGAGTGGTTGTAGGGGCATCGCCACGGTTCCTCTCTTATCGAGATCTATGCATTCCTTATCAGAGTATAGACAGCTATCACTCAAGCACATGTTTAGATTCGGATGAGAAAATAAAATGGAGCACCAATAACCTATTTTCATACATAAAAAACTATGTGATCGCCCCTTCCATTCAGAGGGGTGATAGAGCGATCATTTCATTGGAGCATATTTTTTTCATGTTTTTTCCACAAGTCCGGAGAAATCGACAATAGATATGAGTTTCCTAATCCTCCTTTCTTGAAAAGAAGAAAGCGAAATTCCTTTTTTTTTTGGTCGGAAATGATGTACTTGCATTAATTGAAATTACGGGTCTTTACAGAAGAGTTCAACGATGGGGCATCAACACAAAGTAAATTCCATAGGGTTTGAGTACGTTTGAAGATCCAAAATATTGGGACACAATTTGTTCATTGGAGAATATTTTTTCATGTTTTTCCACGGTCCCAGAGAAATCGACAATCGATAGGATTTTCCTAATCCTCCCTTCTAGAAAGGAAGAAAGCGAAATTCCTTTTCCTTTCTACATGGACTAGGAGATCAGATCTAGCGAGACCCAATTTCCAGATCTATCTTAGAGCAATCAACGTATAATTCGTCTTTTTTATTTTTCACCATCAATCGAGCCAAGTCTAATGAACAATGTTTTAACTGAAGAGAGAAAAGAAAAACAAGAAATCTCCATCAGTTTGGGGATGTTCCCTAGGGGTTCGAGAGAAAATTTGCCCTTGGAAGAAATTTTCCAAGGTCCATATCTAGACCCAACAAGAGAGAGGTTCACTTTTCTTGCTCTTTTCCCAATAATAGAGAAGTTGAAATTCTTCACGCATGTAAGCCCAGTCACTATATTAGTACTGACTCTTGTGGAGCCAAAAAGGGGTGTTGAATCTCACGACCCTTCGTTTTCTCTGCTTTTGAATGCTCGGGCATGGGTGTCAGATCTGAATCAATCCTCCTCGTAGTTACAAGCTAAGCCCCTTTTTCATCACATTCAATCAATTGGTAAAGCTACGTCTCTTCGTCTTTTGACAAGGGGTATATGTGATCCCTAACCCCCCTCCTTCTGTTTCCATTTGGATAATCTTTCCCGATCTGGTAATTCCATTATTAATTCCTGGAAAGAGCAAGAAACTGAAACCCTAGCTCTGGAGTTCACCAGCTAATTGATCATGGAGTATTCCATGTCTACATGAATAGATGCTTATTTGCTCTAAAGTTCAATTAACAGAAGATGCTAACAATTTCCTTTTCGACCCCTTTTTTCACACAGCTAATATATTAATTAGTCAGCCCAATTCACATAAACATTTTAGTGGCGCGACGTTAGTTACACGGATAACTTTCAAAGTTGACAGTAAAAAGTGCATCAGTTTTGCCCCCTCCATCAAGATGACATGGAACAATTAGCCTAGCACGAGCGAGTTGATACCCAAGCGTGAAAAAAACGACTAATTGCCAGGAAATTCTCTCTGAAAATGCCAAAGCGAAACTCGGTACGCCTTGATGGAAGAAGGCGTTAAAATGTCGAGTATTTCCCTTGCGATCTTTTTTTTTTTTTTTTTTTTTTGTGGGGGGGGGGGCGGGGGGGGGTAAAGTTCCCTTACAATCTTTGATTGCTTTCTGCGCCATAAATTTGCTGCGATGTTCTTTTCACAAAATGAAGGGAAGTGGCAACTGTGTGCTGATTACGCTGGCGGGCATCGATTTGTAATTGTACCACCGAACTTCCATGATCGTGTTTAAATTGAGAGCTTCGAGTCAGCAATTAAGGGACTTCATCATGTCTAGTCTCTCTACATCCAAGATTTTTGGGTATAACTTCTGTTTATCTGGCCTACCACATCTTATTTACTTGGACGGTCCTGCTCTGCGAGGTTCGTACCTCAACGTGGTGATTTTTGATAGGTAGACTTCTCATATCTACATGTAGCTTTCTAGCCTATGAACTTTACTTACAAATGTAATCTTAGATTCATATGTAATAATTATCCACGGCCCATAGAAGTTCTTTCGCTTTACAAGCAGAGTAGATAAGCGTTTTTCTTTTTCTTTTTTTCACCCCATTATATAATACGAATGGTACATGAATTTAGCTCGATATGCAATATCTTTCTTAAACTTTTAATTTTGTTTAGCGTGGTTTATAAACTATGGTTCAGTGTGTAATGTCATCCCCCAATTTTTTAAATTGTTTAATGTGGTCTTTGAACTTTGTTCTAATATTTGATGTGGTACTTGACTTTCAAGCATTTTCATATAGTCTAGGGATTATATTGAACATTTACCGATATTTCATGGACCATATTGAACAAATTAAAAGTTAAAGACGGCTTTGCACCATAAACAAAATTCAAGGATCACATTGTAATAATTCAAAATTCACTTCGCACAATTAGAGTCCTTGATTTTGGAAATTTAATAAATATCATGAGCGTTTACCAGATTAATACTTTCCTTTTCGAAGTTCACGATTCAGTAACAATCCAAACTTGTCATAGAAAACATACGAATGCGACAATTCGATCGATAAAAGAAGAAGAAGACAAATGTGATCTCTAGCACGGGTCAGATTAGATCGTAACCCTAAAGAAGACTTTCCCATTCAACAGATCATATACCCGAGGCCTAAGGGGTTAGTTCGATTGAGGTAAGAACCCTACTTAAGATATCACATGCTTATAAAGCTCAGGCCACAAAAACTATGTTAATTGTTGCACATAATGTTGCTAGGAAAATAAAGAAAACTCAGATCCACGAAAATGTTTCCAGCTGGTATTCGTGAAAATGACAAAATTGGCAGGTAGCTAGTGCCCCCATTTAAAAAAAAAAAATTTAGGGGGAAACTACGACATTTTTGTCCTTATATTCAGCCAAAACCACAAAAAAGAACAAGATAAAAAGTATAAATTTAATATCACGAATATATGGTTACTTCTCAGGCTCACCATCATGGAGAGTGACTTCACGTATTTCGTATAGTTTACTGTATAAGGATTGCAAACAAATTCAGGCTTCACCGCACATGTTTCCGAGAATGCCCGAAATCGAAACCCTAGGGAATGATTGCGTTGTGTGCATGCGCATGTCTTTGCACACCCAATACAATTTAATACCAACATACGAAAGTCGCCATAATTCATGTGCAGGACACTTGGGAAAAGGTCCTAAAAAAAAATATTTTGTAGTGATTTGCCCTGCAGTCCGGTTAGAATTAGACGAGTCGGTGCAACCTCGTGAAACGACTAAGAGATTTTGATTTGTGTATGGAGACTCAATCAATCACATTTTACCAAATCATGTTAGAGCCGCACACGACTCCACCAAAAGTATCGTAGACGATGTCGGAAGTGGGCGTTGAAGTTTTTTTTTATGCATGAGAAGAAGTTGGCTTACTTTAACTAAAAGTTCTTGCAGAAACTTCCCAAACCCTAATAGGGCACCAACTCGATGTCTCCTTGAACTAAAAAACATGATTTAGTATAGGACAAGGACCACAAGGTTAACAAGATAAAGTACACGCCTTACGCCATAAGGAAACAGAAGGAGGAGAGAAAAGGGACAAAATACATGTCATGCATGATTTTATAATTATAGGAAAAATTATCAAAAAAGTCCTAAATCTATTATAATCGTGCCAACTCAATCCTGAATCTTTTCTTTTTATCAAGCCAACTTTGGCCGGCTGACCCTGACGTGACAATTGTTAATAATATTTTTATTTAATTTTTCCTTTTTAAAAATTTTCCTTCTTCCTCCATTTGGTTGCTATATTAGCTCGTCGATTAGGTGACTGGTTGGAAGAAGAAGGAGAAAGATAAAAGGAAAAGAAATAAATAAATAATTTGAAAAAAATATTAAATGCTATTAAAATTTGTCCACGTAAACACCATCGTCCATTTCAACGCCAGCTAGCTTCCACATCAAAATGGCCGGCCAAAGTTGGCCGGATATACTGAATCGGCATAAATGCAAAAGTTTAGGACTCAATTAGTTAAAAAAAAAGTTAAGAACTCAATTGACACAATTACAAGAGATTTAAGATTTTTTTGATATTTTCCCCGATAATTTTATCCACACTTAGAATTTACACTGGTTGCCACTTTTGCCATCTATAACTTGACCAATTTAATTGGACGCAAAATAAGGGGAAAAGTTTACTTTCAATACCTATTTCTCTATATGCAACTACCACACGCAGCTTTCATATCAACCCTAACGACTATGGCACATTATTGGACAATTGTGTGTGTGTAAGCGGAGTTTACTAGATACTAAGGGCGCATATGGCCACACTTTTGCTTCAAAAATTAGTTTTTGGCAAGAAATTGTTTTTTATACTTCTGCTCCATAAATTGATTTCTGATCAAAGAAATTCATTTCCTAACGATTGAAAATTTCGACTTCTGAAACATTATGAATACAAAATTTTCTACGACAAATTATTGTTGGCGGTCGACAAATGTCTACTTTATTTTTAATCATTATTTATTTTTTACTCTGGTAGCTGGAGACAGCGACTTGGCAGTTGCAGCCGCCAGAGGTTGACAGTAGATTGTGGCGGTTGGTGGTGGCTGGCAGTGGGCGACGGCCAGTAGAGGTTGACGATTAGTAGTGGTTGCGATTGATAGTTGGCGATGGGGGGCAGTCAGCGATTGTGGGCTGTGGCAGCGGCGATCGGCTGTTGGCGGTTGGGGGGAAGAGGGTGGATGGCGGCAATCGCGAGCGGCGGTAGAGATCGGCAAAGATGGGTGTGATCGAAAAGGGGGCGATGGAGTAACAAAAAGAGGGAAGGCGAGAAACACTTTTTGAGTTGAGAATCAATTTTTTTTTTAAACTTCTCAAATTATGGGAAAAATAATTTCAAAAATAATTTTTTTTACTAAACAGATTACTACTTCAGAAGTTACATTATCAAAGAAATCCGCTTCCAAAAGCGTTACCATGCACACCCTAATTGAACAACCAAATCTCTGCGAAATTTATCTAATTTTTGTCACATTTAACACGCGTTATGAGACCATATACATGGTCCAATATTTTTCCATGTTTTTCTGCCGCAGAAGTTACATAGACAGTTTGGCATTCGACATAGAATGTTATGCACAATTTGAAATCAGGTGATCTTTTCCTAGGAAAGCTCCATTGGCACATAAGGATTCAATACGATGGCGATGGGCAAATTTCCATAAATTGAAGTTCTGTTATCCTCTTCACAACAAATGACTCATAGATTGTCATTTGGATATGCATCGTCAAGCAAGAATGAACAGACTATAAACTAAACTCGGACATCTTCTTGTAAGCCACCATTGCATTAACAAGATACAGCAACTAGTAATGGCTGACTAACCTCAGATATCTCCTTATAACACGTTTTAAACTTCGACTTCAATAAAAGTGCAAGGTTCGTGCTTTTTAAAGATCCATATACTACGTAATTAGGTAATTACGTGGATTAATATGGCGGTTAGCTGCCATATTTGAGAGAGAGAGAGAGAGAGAGTAGGGGCGAACGGTTTCGAAGTCGGTCTAAGTTCTACTTGAAATTGATTCTCCAATCTTTTCAACATAAAAGCTACATTGTCATAAGTTTTAGGGTCAGTTCTAGATTCTACACATGCTCAATCTGTGTTCTTATTTGAACGGTTATAGCAAATCATCATCTATAATGATCATTATTTGCCACCACAATCTGCATGTCACAACTCATTCTTAAATACATGAAGTATATGAAACATTAACAAAGTAAAAGATTCAGTCATGGATATCGTCGTAAATAAAAATTTAGATTAGTGATTTCAAATTACACAAATTATCGGGCGTCATGGAATATTGTAGGATCTAGTGAAAAATAAAACAAGAGAAAATGCAAAGACTTGTTCAAGGTCCATAACCCCGAAACCTAACCGTCAGAATAGAATCTGGCATCGGAAAGTGGGAACCCGTTCTTCAATTTTCGGTTAGAGCCACTTGCTTTGGCAGGACCTTTGCAATTCCATCTTCAAGTGAAAATCATCACCATCTTCGAACACAATAATTTGACGTGTACACGCATTATCATTTCGAGTCGACTCATGGAGTTCCAATCAATTGGCAAATATCAATTTTCACCAATCATAGAAAGGCACCACCATAAAGTATAGGGGTGGTCAATCGCAAGGAGTTTAGTAAACTATAAGTAGAATTACAATTGGAATCACGACTACAAATTGGAATGAGAGATCAAAAGGATCGTATAAAGAAAATAAATGAGAAAAAAGGAAAAAAAGAAAAGAAAAGAAAAATAAATAAATAAAAATGAGAAGAGAAAAGTCAATCCGACCCATTTGATTATTCAATTTGGTAGGGCCACCCATTTTCTAACTATTTTCTCCTTCGCTTTATCATGGTTTCGTCGTATCACTCTTCAATCAAAGTAAGTAGCGTAAATAAATAAATCTCTCTCTCCCTCCTCTTCCACCACCGCCGAAGTGCCATCAACCTTCATAAAGCTGCAAAAGTACTTGCAGAAGCCTCTCTCTTTAACAACCCACAAAACCCTTCTTTATATACTCTTAGGGAAACATTTTTGTCCAGAAACTTAGGTCTAATCACAGCCACAAGTCATTACCATTTCTGGAAATCATAGCAAATATACATGCCAAGGATTTCTCTCTATCTCTCTCCATCTCTTTTACACAACAGCAAACCCTTTTGGCTATGGACTTCAACCCAAGCAAGTTCTCCACCAGCTTTTGGGATCTTGGCTTGGGCATGGAAGATCAGACCCTCCATGCCAGTGACCAACACCATCATCATCACTCGCCTCTCCCTTCACTTTGGTCCACCATCCATCTCCCATCAACCCACTTCGTGAACGACAGTAGCCTTGGGGCCGCGGCGAATCAAGTCGAAGACGAGGACGATGGGGAGCCCGAAGAGGAGCTTGGAGCCATGAAAGAGATGATGTACAAGATCGCGGCCATGCAGCCGGTGGACATCGACCCGGCGACGATCCGCAAGCCGAAGAGGCGGAACGTGCGGATCAGCGATGATCCTCAGAGCGTGGCGGCGCGCCTCCGGCGGGAAAGGATAAGCGAGAAGATCAGGATCCTCCAGAGGCTCGTCCCCGGCGGGATGAAGATGGACACCGCTTCTATGCTGGACGAGGCTATTCGCTATGTCAAGTTCTTGAAGCGACAAATCCGTTTGCTTCAGCAACCAGATAACCAAAACCCTACACCAGGTTCGGGGGCATTCACGGGGAGCTTGGTGGGAGGGGGTTGGCAAGGCGTGAGTGCACCGAGCAAACCACCCTCCACGACCTCGTCATCTTCCTTCGAAGCACAAGTCGGAGCTAGATTTGGATTCTGGTCCAATGGCGACGGTGGCGGTGGTAACTCGTGCTTCAATGGCCAAGAGGTAATCAATGAATAATTTGAGGTTGTACACTTGTACTTTATGATGTCATCGTATTTGGATTAGAATGATTTACGATAAGGAAGTGTATACTATATATTGGTGAAGTTCTAAGATATGTTAATTTATGGAAGATCTAAGTGTAAGATATGGTTTCTACGAGGCCGTCAAACCAAAAGTTTGTTAGGATTTGGTTGACTATGAGGGGATGTCCAATAATCATAACCGTTACTGCTTGATTTACGAACCACCATATGTATATTATATAGTATATTTATGTTTGCATGCGATTTATATTTTATTGAGAGAGAAAGAGAGAGTTAGGAAGTCTGCTAGTTTGGTCGGAAAGTTTGGCTTGGCCAACTCTCTTCCTGGGACATGACACTGACGTTGGAAGATATCATTGCATATGATTATACGCTCTCTCTCTCTCTCCATCTCCCCCTGTGACATGAGTTAATGCATGCATATGTGGATTTGATTTAGTGAGGATAATTTATGATTTGATCTTGTAATCGTGATTGAATTTCAGTTGAATATAGCCCAAGTGCAATTCCTCTGTGATATTATTTTTTTCCCAGGAGGTTTTGACACCGTAATCTCCTGGACTTTTGAAAAACATTTCTTTAGAAAGGGCTCGATTCCTTCTTTCCTTTCCTAGTACGCCCAAGAGGACGCAAATCCTATGATATTGTGGACAAAAAAAAAAAAAAATACAGCTTAGGTAGTTCTAGGAAGTGCAGCAAAGCTACAGCTTCGGGTGCTGAAAAAATCTCCATTGGTGGGTGTTCGGGATTCCGAAGCTTCCTCCATCGTAGATGCCTGCGTATCGATATTTGCCTCCCTGAAAACATGCTCTATCCGCTATCGACTTAGGCACTGAAGGAGAGTCCTGCGTTCCGAAAGCAGTGGCTTTAGGTTCTCTTTACAGCAGGTATCGGCGGATAGCAGATCAACAATTGTTTTTTATCTAGAAAGACCTACTGTGACACTGTCTGACCATTAGAATTTGACGTAGGGATGATTCCATCCCGTTAGTCACGCGAGTCTAGGTTTCATTCGTTGCTTTGTTGATAAATTGGACCGTTTTTGATCTTGAACACCTTCAAATATACATTAAGCACAACATATTTATAGTAGCTTCTACATTTATCCATTGTTTTTTTACGAGTTCTTAGCTTTTGTTTGGCGCCGAAGTCGAGAAAAGGAAACCATTGTTGTATATGAGGTTGAGACTGTATGTTTTGTGTTGAAGTTGTTGTTGTTGTTTCAAATCGATTATGAATGAGTATTGTATGCTTTTTATATTTATGTGTTCTACCTCCACCTAATAACTTAAGTTTTTAGGTTGGATTTTCTAACATGATATCAGAGTCAGTGTTATTTACTTCCGCTTATGTGGGCTCAACCCCTATTAGTTAATTTCCACGTGTAGATTGCTTGCACGTGAGAAGGAGTGGGAATGAATGTTGTATGCTCTTTATATTCATGCGGTCTCCTCCATCTAATAGCTTAACTTTTTGGGTTGGAATTTTTAACATTTTGCTCGAGCCTAGGGCCTCAAATTCTCCTGCGCCGCGTTCTTATTTCATGGTTTTCTCAACCAATCAGCTGCCTTTTTTTCTGAAAATTCCACAGGTATTTACTTCTCAAGCGTCTCCTAAGCCCCACGTAGTCGTGAATTGGTACATGATACTTGTCGTTCTTTGTTCTTCGGCCTTATTTTCCATCAGTGGTTTCTACTGAAGACATCTTCACAAACTGTTCTAGTGATCTTTGGTTGGCCATCATAGAGCAATTTGCTCACCTTCATGATCGAAGTAGGCTATCACGCCAATAGCTCTTACACCAATACACGGGAATTTTCGTCAGTAGTTCAATATCTTGCTAACTTGGGTTCGATGCAGCGGTCCCCAAAGTTTTTCGATGTGCAAACCATAAAATGTTGGGCTTCTTATTATTATTATTATTATTATTATTATTATTATTATTATTATTATTATAAGAAAAGTTAAACGTATCGTTCAATGTCACGGGTGCGTAGAAAATATGAGGGTTGCATTCTCGAAATGTTTTGACCTGTTAATTTTGTGGTGCGACCTACTGTCTCTTTTCCTATTTGGAAGATTATTGGTCTGCCCAGATGTTCATTTCTAGTGACTTACCGGCATTCATCGTACCCATTCAAACATATCTTATGATTTTGATACTTATTTGTCTATTGATTCAAGTAACTATGACTTATATTTTGACACTGTTTTCCAGTTTCACTATCTTCTTAGCAAATCGTTTTATCTTGTTTGCTTGACAGCGGCACTACATTACTGCTAATGGATCTCAAACGCTAGTTAATTGTGTAGGATATGTTGACTACAACCCTAATTACAATCATAGTAGTGGTGTACACAGTTATGTTGTTCCTTAAAGTTACTCTTAAACATACTCAATTTTTTTTTTTTGTCAAAGTAGTGATGTAGTGGCTCTCACCCTCTTTTTGGATGGATTTTATTGCGAGGGATCCTCTAACAAATCAAATCAATGAGAGTGGGGATGGAATTAGGATGATCGTTTGAGCTCACTTCTTAAACGTTCCAGTAGGATTTTAATCTACCTAATAGCGTTTTATCCTCCGGATTTCATGGCATTTGGTCTTTTATTCTCCTTGATTTATAGCAATTGAGTGCTATAAGAAATAAGAATGTTGAATCCTACCATCTTGCAAAGCAAATTACATATTCGTTATTTACTACAATAATTCAATTACTCGAGCCATTCGACCTTTTGCATTCGAGTACATAATGTTCTCGACCTTTGTTAGAATCTTATGGGTAGCTCTTCTATTTTCTCATTTTTGTAGATGATTTCTTGCGTTCGAATTGGATGCATCGCATGCATAATCGATCCCAGTTAATATACCCGTCATTTGCTTGACTGTATGATTCTAACTTAAATCTTAAGAATAAAAAACAATTGCTTGATAATACCATGGAGCATTGGAACCTAACACACATTGCCTCTTTTTGAAGTAAAATGGCTCTATTCCTCAGATTCACGTCAATACTCGTTTCGACAAAATGGAGACATCATCGAACCATACAATTATTGGACATGCCCTAGTGCCCTCGTCCTAATTAGTGTTCTCCGGTAGACAAAACCCGGGATATACCATTACTAGGCTAAGATACGATACTTTTCTAGGGCAAACGCTTCGGACTCGGTTACGGCTTCACAAGTGAACTAGGGTCTTCGTGAAGAACTTTTCCATGAGGAAGTACATGCCCAACTCCACTAGATTTGTGCATTTTTCTTTCAAGGGCCTGAAGAGAAAGGTCATCTGGGGAGCTTTCCAAGTGCCATTTTAGGACCCAACAGGAGAGACTCCCCCTTTTTCTACATCTTTTTCCATTAATGCAGAGCTTCAAATCCTTGCATGTAAGCCTGGTCGCTGTTAACTAGTACTTGGATGGAGTGGAGGCCAAAGGGTGTTGAATCCTATGACCCTTCATTTTCCGACCCTTCTTTAATGCATTGGGAGAAAAAGCATGGGGTGTGTCAGATCTGAATCAATCCTTTCTCTCTCGAAATATATACGCATGTGTCCCCTTTTTTTTTTTCCCATCAGCATACGTACTCCCGCTCCATTACAGTTGATGCAGCAGGTTTCTCTTTTCGTGACGTAATAATAATGATGATGATGATTCCTGACCCTCCTCCTCCTCCTCCTCCTTCTTTCCGTTTGGACAATCTGTCCGTGTTTGGTATTACCTGCTCGCTCGCTTCCTGGAATCAAAACCCTAGCTCTGCAGACGAAGAGAACAGCCAATTCAAGGTTTCTTTGCTTTTGGTCATGTTCCCAACTAATTGATCCTCGGTCGAGGTCTAGAGGGAAAAGTAACGGAAAAGTCCTAAATCTATTATATTACTGTCAAGTTAGTCCTAAACCTTTTAATGGTACCATTTTAGTCATAAACCTTTTGATTTACAATCAATTCAGTCTTTCCAACTAATTTTGATAGGATATTGCTGACATGGATACCGAATGGCTTACTAATATTGTCGGTGTTGACATGGATATTTTTGAATTATTTTTTTATTTCTTTCTTTTTTTTGACCCTTTTTTCCCCCCTATTTCCTCCGATGGCTGGCCTCACCAGTGTTAACCCTCGTTGGCCAATAGAGAAAAAAATAAAATAAAATAATTAATAAAATATTTAATTTTTTTTAAAATATTTAAAAATATCCACGTCAACGTCGACTGTGCCATGTATGCTATCCAACATCTACATCACCAATATTCGGTCAAAATTAGTCGGAATGACTGAGTTGTCTCTATGTCAAAAGTGTTAAAATGTATCTTGAGTTTTACTCGTTGAAGGAATCGCACTGAATTGGCTCTAGTTGGTTGTTTCCTTCTCCAACTAGGTGTTGATTTCTTTGATCAATCCAAATCTTTGCTCCTCGTGGCAGTGGTTTATATATAAATTCTCAAGGGCTTCCCTGTGGATTATGTAAAACAGTTACTGAAGCGCCATTTTTTCACTAGTGCTTGGCAGTGTACATTTTGTGAAATTACACTAAGTATTTAAGTGTCAAATCCGATTAAATCTAAGTAAGATTTATGTAATTCCTTTGTGAGACTGAGATATTATTTCAAGAGAAATTGTGGGGTTAAACACTTGTTGCTGTTTTCCTTGTGGACGTAGGTCTCTACGATTGAACTACGTAAATCTGGTGTTCGATTTATTTTCTTGTTATGCTTATTTTATTGTTTGATTGCTTGCTTTCACAGCAAAAAAAAATTTAGGACTAAATTGACATTATTAAAATGCTTAGAACTTTTCTGACACTTTTTCCAAGTCCACGAGTAGAAGATTAATTGTCATATGTGAGAATCCCATCCTTTTTGTACCAATTAGTAAACAAAAAGATAACATAGCTGCTAGGTATATCGAAAAGGTTTGCAATTTAGTTTCTTTGTTGGACATTAGGCCGAACTCATTATCTCATGCTTCGGACCACCGCTTCTCTAGCAAACTTTTTAAGTGTGATGTATTGTTATCTATATATATATGTATGTATGTTAAAAGGAAAAATGACACAAATTATTCATGAATTTTGACTCAATATGCAATGTGATATCGAAATTTTTAATTTGTACAATATGATATCTAAACTTTAATCCAATATGCAAAATTTAAAAAAAAATTAATTTGTTCAATGTAGTCCCTGAACTTTTGGAACATACTCAATTTAGTCCATTAATTATATGAAAATATTCAATGTTTTCTCTGATTTTGAATTAACAATAAGACAACATTGAACATTTTCATACAGCTCGGAGATTACATTGAATATATATCAAAATTCACGGATTACACTGAACAAATCAAAAGTTCAGGATCACATTGCACATTGAGCTAAAATTCAAGGTACATATAAAACAAATTGAAAATTCAACGATCAAATTATACATTGGGCAAAAATTCATGTACCGTTTGATTCTTATCCCCACCTAAATTGCTCTCTGATCACGAGTATGCTGCGCTCAAAGCCCGCAAAATGTCACGGGGACATCACCGTCACAGACAACACATGGTGAAAGTTCGTTAATCTATGAATAGTTTGGATCGACACTTGGCCGAAGCACACCTTGAATTTTTTTTTTTTTTAATGAGCAATTGCTTTAGCAAAGCTAATATTGTCATTACTTACCCAAAAAGAAGAAGCTAATATTGTCATTGTTCTTCTTGTAGCTTAAGCTCTTTCAAGTCAAGTAAAGACACATTCATCGTCGTATCGATATGGAATTCCAAGGGCCTGTTTCAAGTTTGGATGCGAAAGGGACGCTAACCATGTGAATATTAAGACAACCATACCTCTAATTTTCTAAAAGGAAAAGATTACTGTGTGCAATTTTGATAATAGTTCCTCTCAAGTTGAACTTAAGGAAGAAAATCTATAGTGAAGCATATTAGGTACATACTCTTTCTTAATTTAATCTTGAATGCTCTTTTGATCATTTCACCTTTTTTTTTGTCTAACATTTCACCTTCTTTTAGTATTCTATTAAGCGGTGTTCTTTCTTACTTTTAAGATTACTATCATGAAGAATTTATTGAAGTTTAGAGACAGAGAGAAACAATAACAAAGTGTTTATGGTGGCTCAACCCAAACTACAGTTGTATAAGATGTATTTATATGAGCAACTAATTACAATAAGGGTATAAATAAACACAATTATAGAAATACCTCAATGTACATGTGATTACACATTAATACTCCCCGTCAATACGAAATAGGTGTAACAACTGAAAGATTAGATCTCAACAGCGCATGACGCAGACTAGGTACCCCTTTGTAAATATGTCTGCCATTTGATCCGCAGTAGGCACGTAGCGAACACGTAGATCATCGGAAGCGACCTGCTCTCGAATAAAGTGAAAATCCAACTCAATGTGTTTGGTACGAGCATGAAATATGGGATTAAGAGCAAGATATGTGGCAGAGATGTCACAATAAACAGTGAGAGGAGTAGGAAGTGCTCACGTGGTAAATGGCAAATCCAAATGGTCTCGACAACACAATAAGCGGCATCACGATACTTAGCCTCTGTATTAAAACAAGCCACAATGGGTTGCTTCTTAGCACTTCATGGAACAAGATCAGTGCCTAGAAAAACACAGAAACCTGATGTGGAACGTCGAGTATCGTAGCACGCAGCCCAGTCTGCATTCACATAAGCTATCAATGAAGTGGGAGAACACTACTCGATAAGTAATCCATGGGTGGATGTGCCAGCCAAATACTGGTATATGCGCTTGACAGCTTGTAGATGAGGTAATCTAGGTTGATGCATAAATTGGCTAACCAAGTCACAACAAAAATAATGTTGGGTTTGGTCATGGACACATACTGCAAAGCGCCAACCATCTATTGATAAAGCGTTGGAGAAGCGAGAAGCTCACCATCATCAGCATATAATAAAGTTTCCAATGCCAAGGGAGTAGATACATGCTTTACCTTGACAAGGTTAAACTTATGCAAAAGGCTATCAACATACTTAGATTGAGATAAAAGCGTACCGTTAAATCGGTGATGAGCCTCAATGCCAAGCAAAAAATGAAGTGGTCCAAGATACTTCATAGTAAATTCTTGCGAGAGTCGAGTAATCAAAGACCGTAATAAATGAGGAGTATTACCAATGACAAGGATATCATCAACATATAATAAAAGATATAAACGACCTTGAGAAGAAGCATAGACAAATAATGAGGGATTGGCCTTACTTTCCATGAATCCCAATGATAATAAAAACTGTTGAAGTGAAGAAACCATGCACGTGGAGCTTGCTTTAAACCATAAATAGCTTTTTGGAGACGACACACATGATTGAGATATTCTATATTAGAGAAATCGGGAGGTTGGTGTATGTGAACTTCCTCACAAAGGATGTCATGCAAGAAGGAATTCTTAACATCAAGTTGACGGACGTCACATCCTAATGAAATAACAATAGCGAGAACAACTCGAATTGTAGCTGGTTTAATGACATGGCTAAAAGTCTCGTCGTAATCCAATCCTACTTGTTACTTGAATCCTTGTGCAACAAGATGAGCTTTGAAGCGTTCTATAGTTCCATCGGATTTTTTCTTAATTTTAAAAACTCATTTACAAATGACTAAATTTTTAAAAGGGTCTGGTGGTACAATATCTCACGTGTTATTGGTGAGTAAGGCATTAAATTCATTTGCCATGGCCGCTTTTCAATGTGGATTAAGAATAGCCTTAGAATAGCAAGTCGGTGTATCTTCATGAAAAGAATTAGAGATATTAAAATTTTTCTTGGTTTAGAAATTTCAGATTTAGCATGAGTTTGCATAAGATGAATGGGAAAAGACGATATAGAAGTGGAGGAGCTAGGTGGAGATATAGAAAGGATTTGTGAATATGATGTAGGAGAAAGTTGGTTAGAAGGCGAGTTAGGTTGGGACATAGTGAACGGGTTCGAAAGGAGAAGCGATGGAGGTGAAAAAGAATTGGAATCAGATTGGGTAGATTGAGAGATGGAGAGTGGTATATTAAGAGGTTGGTTTAGAGTAGTCGAGAGAGGTGGAGGAGGAGCTTGATGCTCAAAGGAGGTAGAAGGAATAATTGATTGATTGGAGGAAATAATGAGTGAAGGAATTGAATTGGAAGAATTATTTAATGAACTAAGAGTTGAAGGACTTTGTGAAAAGGGAAATTCTCCTCATCAAACCGAACATGACGACTGATAAAAACACAACCACTTGACCGATCAAGGTTACGATAACCTTTGTGATTTGATGCATACTTAAGAAATACAAATGGCATAGAATAAGGTGCAAGTTTATGGGAGGCACGAGAAGGAAGAACATGATAACAAGCACAATCAAAAATTCGTAAGAATGAATAATCAAACTGAAATCCAAATAGACAATGACAATGGAAATATCAAATAAGACATGAGTAGGAAGCCGATTAATAGTGTAAACAGCAGTGAGAAGAGCATCAACCCAATACAAAGTAGGCATATGAGCATGGATTAATAAGGTTTGACACATTTCGACTAAATGTCTGATTTTACATTCTGACAGACCATTTTGAGATGAGGTGTCTGGACAAGAAATGCGTTCATAATTCCATTTTCACGTAAATATGTCTAGAACGAATTTATGGTATATTCATCTCCCCATCAGTTTGTAGGAATTTAATTTTTGCATTGCATAGATTTTCAATGAAACAGCGAAAGCAATGAAAGTGAGTAGACACTTTAAATTTATTTTTCATCGAAAAAATCCAAGTGAACCGGGAGTAGTCATCAATGAATAACACAAAATACTTAAAATCAGAATTGGATAAAATGGGACTCGTCCATACATCAGAATGAATTACAACTAAAGTAAAAGAAGCACGATGATTAATAGACTCAAAAGGCAATCGATGAGATTTGCCCACAATACAAGACTCACATGATACCGACCCAAAACTAGAATTGCAAACACAACTTAAAGCTTGCTTATTTGGATGACCAAGACGAGCATGCCAGCGAGCGAGTGAAGCAGAAGAAGCCATGATAGGATGTGAGTGAGAGGACACCAAGGAATTAGAAATCGGATAAAGACTATGGGACGAATCAGCTTGGAGGAGAACTTTCCCAATTCGTTGATCCTTTAAAGAAAATGATGAACCATTAAAATCATAGTGCAAGAATTTTCATGGCAACGTTGAGTGACTGAGAGAAAATCACGAGCAAGATTAAGAACATGATAGACATGTGATAACAGCAAAGATCGAGAATCAGTATGTAAATAAGCTTTACTGACTTGCTTAATAGGCAATAAATGACCACCAACAACTGAAACTTTTGTTGAATCATAAAAGGGTTTAGGATTTAAGATTTTACCAATGTCACTGGTCATGTGCCGACGCTCCACTATCAAGATGCCACATCGGATCAGAGGTCTCACCAACTGAGAGAGCTGAGAAAGAGTTCAATAGATCAAATGTAGTAAAAGCATGGTTAAATCTTTGTCAACATTGCAGTGCAGTGTGCCCAACTCCATTATAGATCTAATAAGAAAGATGAGGCCTAGATCCAAAAATGCCTCCTTGGGTGAATGGAGGAACATAGTGCCTCGAACCATCATGAGGCTGACTGGAGGAAGTTGAATACCGATCAGCATATGGGACAACGAATGATTGTAAATTAAATCGATCATTGGAGGTTTTCCAAAATAGTTGATCACGCGAGAACCGTCTACCTTGTCCTCGATAAGATCTTTGGCCCCTAAAATTACATCCACCACGACTCCCTTGAGATGGTGGATTACGTGAAGTAGATTTTCCAATCAAAACATGATGAATATCAGATGAAGATGAGGCATGCGATTTTTGGAGAAATTGTTCTTCTTGTATGAGAAGGCGTGACCGCATATCATTGAAGGAAAGAATAATAGGACCATTGGTGACCATTGTGATAGGATCATACTCTGATGGGAGCCCATTGAGTGCTTGAAGCAACTGATTGCGGTGAGATAATCCGCAATTGATTTCAAATACTGAAGATAATCAGGCATTGCCTGGTCGAGTTTCTTGAAGATGATTTAAAAATCAAGCTTCAATCCAATTTCCTTGGCGGCGCATCAATTAATAAAGTGTCACCCTATAGCAAGCCAAATCTCTCGAGATATTCGAAGATCATGAATTTCACAGAAAATCTCAACTATGAGGGTTGAGTTAATCAAACTACGAACACATTGATCCGTCTTGATCCAAATTAAATAAGAAGGATTGGCGACCATAGTATCGTTTTGATCATCGATAAGGCTCTGCGGACACGGAAAAGATCCATCCACGTATCTCAGCAGATTGTTGCAGATTAAAAATGATTCAAACTGAGATTTCCACAAACGATAATTATCCGCATCAAGTTTGATGGAGATGAGATTAGTGATATTGGGAAGAACAAGAGATGGCGAGACTGATTGCACGTCAGTAATTTGAGCAGCTGCAGAGATCGGAGCAGTAGATAAAAGAGAAGAAGAGGTGAAGGCGGGCAATATGTTATTGAGAGGTGATGGAAAATTGAGATTAGCAGAAAAATAAGATTATGACCAGAGATATGGTAGAGAAGAAGAAAAATTCGTAGATGTATCGAACATTGTTACGGTGGTAATTGGAGCAAAGAAAGTGTTGATTTGGGCCAAAGTCATTGAAGAACGCGATGCATTTTTCTTCTCTGATACCATATTGAAATTTAGAGTCAGAGAGAAACAACGATAGAATATTTATGGTGGCTCAACCCAAACTAAGATTGTATAAGATGTATTTATATGAGTGACTAATTACAATAGGGGTATAAATAAATACAATTACAGAAATGCCCCAATATACATGTAATTACACATTAATATAATTAACCCTTTAAGCAGAGTAAATAGAATTTTTCGTCCCTTCTTCGAAATTCTGAATTCGTCATTGCCTGTTGATGTAAACAAATCACATAATAAACCCAAAATAAGGTAAAAAAGCTCGAAAAATATAAGATAATTTTTTCTTATGAATGTGATGAAAACAGAGCCTACTATAATACATGGATCTGGAGCGGAAAATCCACAAAACATCTAAACTATATCAGTTGTAACATATTTAAATAGAGCCTACCTAATTTTTTTTGTGATACCAAAGTCTCCAAACTTATAAGCATGTAACACATTTACCCGTATTTTTTTTTGTGTTACCAAAAACTCATAATTTGTAGGCATGTGTAAAAATTTGAAGTAAATGTGCCACATGAATATAAATTTGGGATAAATGCATCACGAGAATACAAGTTTGAAATTTTTTGTTTCATAAAAATGTGTGATAAATGTGTCATAATGGGCTAATGATTTTTTGTGGCTTTTTTTCCTATGGAAAGTTATGTTGTTTTCGTATGGCCTCATGTGCACATTTTGTTGCTATATCTGGTCTGGTCTAATCAAACGAATCAAGCCTGTGTTTCCTTGTTTAAAAAATAAACTTGGGGGAATCGATATCATTTTTTCTGCAAATCCCAATCGATACAAACCGCAGAGAATGATTACTTTTTGTGCATGCGCATGTGCACTAGAGATGGTCAACCCAGACGAGAAAGAAGGGTCAAAATGCAGGTGCAGCACCCCTGGAAAGGACATCCCAAGTGAAAAATAGAAAACCCTAATCGAAATGAACTCAACTGTAATAAATGATAAGCGATTTCAGGGTCGGTGCAGATTAAAACTTACCATGCATACTCTAAAATTTGAAACTTACAATGTCGCAGATTTCAGGCCTATCTAGATCTTACCTATATTCTTAGTTAAACAATTGCAGCGAATCATGATTTCTAATGATTTTTATTTATTGCTACAATTCATTTACCACAATTCATATGCAAACAAACAAAATGCATAAATATATTAATAAAATAAAAGTCTCAGTCTGAGTTTCAATCATGCATATCGCTTGAAATGAAAACTCAAATTAGTGATTCTAAATTTCGCACTCATTATCGGACTCTATGGAATACCGCATAATAACTCATAAACATAGAACTAGAAAAATGTAAAAATTTATTCCAGGTTCCAGAATACTTGCCCGTCGAAATTGATTCCTCAATTTTTGAAACTTGAAACCTAACCTGCATATCTCGAAACTTGAAATAGGAACGACAATCACCAATCCGGTTTTACCTAAACCATACCCACTCCTATATGCAATGACGTGATCGAGTCATGTTTTGCTGATATGGTTGTCACTCGTCAGTTGGGTGTATGCTAATTAGCTAGCCAGAATGCTAAATTAGGTTAGCCGTTTGACCTCGATGCAACCGATTAGTCCTTGTCAAGTGTGACGGTTATATCATCTGACCGCATGTTGACGTTGGCGTCGGGTAATTAGTGCTAATGTTGTTACAAGTCTGTTGTGTTAACAAATTTGGTATGATGTTGGATAGGTCAATCGAATATGACACATTTCATAGTCGTATTAGAAAACTCAAGCAAAACAGGACGTGTTTATTAAATATGTAATTCGGACGCGATCCCCATGAATCATTCAATTTAATGAGTGAAATCAGGCTAATTCAACATAATCATGACCCGAACAATATCTGAATAGTTTTCCCGTGTTCGAATTTAAGCATTATGGCTATGCTTAGGAATTGATACTCTTAATTAATAATTAAGAAGTATTTATGGCTATGATACATTAGAGGAAATTGTCCAATCTCTAAACATATTGTATGAATGCTGATGCATAGTCTATTAATAGTGTGTTTCTGAATTGATAGGACCGATAGAAATTTAATTGGAAATCGAAGCGATGATGCGCCTAGAACCGGTAAACTGGATCAACGACAACAAAACGAAATCAAATTTGATTGGTTGAAGCGAAACGGAATGCTGATCAATACTCATTGTCATTTTGGCAGTGAATTACGATGGATTTTGGTGATCCGGGATCGTTTAGATGGATTATTCAATTTTTTAGTATTTTTCGAATTAATTTTTTATTATTAGTGGCAATTTTATAATTTTTATTTTTGATGCTTTTTAATCCTCATAGGGTTAGGTTTAGGAATAACACCATACATAAGGTGTTTTATAGTGTTTTTGAGAGCATAATTTGATATTATTAATATAGAATTTTTGAGATTTCTCTCTTAAGCAATAATTTGCTTGTTATTTTTTATGACGACCAACTTTCATTTGTTATCCATTTTGTTTTAAACTTTCACGCGAAATTTCAATATAATCATTCCAGCCAATTTTCACGGTCATGTTGACGATTTTTGATAAAGTTTAATTAGAATGCTTATATTGGAATTTCATTCAAAGGTTCACGATTAAATCAACAAATTAGAAAGGGTTAAAGACTAAATTGATATATGTATAATAGGTTTTTGACAGATTGAATAATTTTCCCTATCATTATGCGGTATATCAATGCTTAGTGTTCGCAAACGCCGTCGAGTTTAGTATTAAAGTACATAATTATAGAACCTCTTTAAATAAAACAGTTAATATAGGTTATTGATTAATCGGGAATTATGACGTTTAACTATAAATAGGTTATATGAATTGATTCTGGTTTAAACAGGTTGAACTTGAATAGGATCCGTTTATTAATTGCGACAATAAACAATCGGATTTGACAAGATTACGAAACTATCGGGTTTGCTACATTCGTTTTGCCAAAAAAAAAAATTGGAAAATTGCCATCGTTAATGCATTAAGTCTAAACCGCTCTAAGCACGAGAGAAACAATTTTAACTGCAGTATAGAAGATTAAAAAAAAATTAAAGTCTGAATTCTATAATCTATAATATATTTCACAAAAGGGACTTTTGAACATGCAATGAAGTTTCATGATCGTTCTTTTTTTTTGGGGTAACAGGTTTCATCATCGTTTATTCTGTGAGAATTACCAAAAAAAATTCATAAATCTATTATAATTATGTTATATTCTCCAACTTTTTTTTTGTCATTTCAGTCCTAAAAACTTTTGCATTTGCATTAATTCAATACATCAAGCTAGTTTTGGCTGGCTAACGCTAACATTGATTTATTTAATAATATTTTCATTAATTTTAAAATGTTTTATATTTTTTTTTATTTTTTCCCCGGACTTGGGGTCAACGAGGATCAACCCTCGCCAGCGCTGGGCGAGGGCATCCCCGCCCTCATAGAGCTAAGTCCAGAAAAAACAAACTGAAGAAAAGAAAAAGAATCAATATAAAAAATTGACAAAATTATTAAAATATTATTGAAAAAAAGTCTTCGTCAGCTCCGATTGATAAAAACCAGCCGAAGAATTGAAATAGTTTAGGAATGAATTTGTAAAAAAATTATGACAAATTTGACACAATTACAATATATTTAAGATTTTTTTGGATAATCCTCCCTCTTGTTCATGTCATAGCCCTTCTTTTGATCATGCTTCTAAGAGAAGTTTGTTATCGATCATATATGTTTTTTTCTTGAATTGTATTCAACTACATTATTTTCCACATGAAACTTTGCGGGATAATTTCCAAAAAAAGTCATAAACCAATTATATGGATGCCAATACAGCTCTAAACTTTTCAATTTGATCAATTTAACCAAATCTTTAAATGATTTACCAATGTAGTTATTTCGATCAATTTTGGCCTACAATCGCTAGTAATCATACATGGCTTGGCCAGTGCTTACATGGACAATTTTTTGCATTTCTTTAACTCTTTCGAATCTTTAAATTTCTTTCTTCTTTTTCTTCTCTTTTCCTTCTTCCTTCATCGATTGCAAAGGTTGATGATCGACCGTAGGCGAGGGCTAGCGAGGTCGAGCCTCAACTAAAGGTAGTGAGGTCGACCCCCACTAGATCTTGCGAGGGTGAGCTATCGGCCATCTCCGAGACTGGTGAGGTCAACCTTTGCAAGTCGTCTCTGAGGCTTGGCGCGGAGAAAGAAAAAAGAAAGAAAAAAAGGAAATTATAAAAAAAAATGAAAAAATGTCAACATTAGTTCGTGCCGTACCACATAGAGCAAACATCATCAATGCAGCAATTATAGGCCAAAATTGACCAGAAAACTATATAGACAAATCGTCAAAATATTTAGGAATAAATTGACCAAATTAAAATGTTTAGGCCTGTATTAACTTTAATAAAATAGGTTTACGATTTTATTTTGGTGATTGTCCCAAATTTTCAATTTTTTTTATTACTCGAATATCATAATTGTATAATCATTGCTATAGTTATGTCGCCTTGATTATTTTAGCGCACCCTTTGAAGCAGATATAGCGTCACCTGCAAAAGGAACCATTTCATAGTTGCTGATGACAAATTCCTATTATTTTGATAAATCACCATAAACATATTGAAATGCTTATTCTTTTTAGAAATTTTTTATGAAAAAGATTTATGACTATATTGACCAAACTGAAGGATTTATAACTGGACTATCATCTATATAATAGGTTTATGAATGTTTTGACGATTTTCCCAATTTTTTTATTGCTCGAGTATCTATAGGTATATCGATTGAATTATTGAAAAATCGTCAAAAGATTTAGAATTAAATTGACTATATTTAAACTAAATTGACATTCATAAAATAGGTTTAGGATTTTTTGTTATTGTAATTTTTCTAAATTTACAATTTTTTTATTACTCGGATATCATAATCGTGTGGTCATTGTTATAGTTATATTGACTTGATTATTTAGCACACTCATTTTTTCTAGTTAATTTATTGAAATACTCTCATTTCTCTTCAATTTATTGTTTCCTTCTAATCTACAAAAGTGCCTTTATTTCTATAATTTTTGTCATTAATTTCACAAGAGAAATGCCCCATTACATTTATCAAGATATCAATTTACCATAACTAATTATTATTTTGTCTAGAGAATGTTGTCAATCTTTTGCGGTCTCATCATTCACAGGAACATGTTATTTATGACAGTTTATGAACTATTTTTTTTTTAAATAGTGTTGAGTGAAATTATATTTCAAAGTTGAAAATTAAAATTCAATTTAATCATTTACCCAATCTTGGTTAGAATGGAAAAGAAAAGCATAAGAACATGTCAAACGTATTTATATTTAGATATGTATTAACAAAGGATAAATGAAAAAAAAATGAAAATTCTATTGTTTTTTAAAATTCTATTGTTCAACTCATGCTATGACAAAAAAAAAACTCATGCTATGAAGAAATTAGTTAATATCAATTGTAAATTAAATCTACGTGGATCAAAAATTCAAAATTTATTTAAAACTTTCCCCTAAAAAAATTCTTACATGAGTTTGAAAGTGCAAATGTGCAAACAATTTTTCAATCCCATCTTCCAACTCATATTAAAATGTGAGAAACTCAAAAGAAGGCACAAATAAATGATGTCTATAACTTTAGACACCTACAAATTTATTTCTGAAAATGACACACAAGGTCAAAATTTTCTTTATAATTAGATTGATTTGAATTTTGAACTCTAAAATTAAGCGTCCCTCAAACTATTTTACAAAAAGTAGATATTTAATTGAGTGTTCAGTTATAACTAGAAATTTCTAAATTTTTTTCTATAAATTTTCTTAAATTAAAAATAACGACCTTCTCATAACATGATTTATTATAAAATGATATTATATTGGGCGTAATTTGACATTTATATTATGAAAATAGAAATAAAAGCAATTGTGTTGGTTAGGTTGATGAAAAAAATAACAAATGAAAGAAGGAGAATGATAATTCGATACTTTGATTGAAAAGATGAGTGGCTTAGCGGAAAGAATTTTTCCCGTCCAATACTTAGAGAGGTGAAAACTAAAACTACGTTGGACCTCTTTGTTCGCCAGTTTATTTATTTATTTATTATTATAAGCATTTTAGAGTGTTTCAGTTCTTTGGTTGTAAAAGCCACTTTTAGGGGGCATTTGGTGAAATTTTTATTCACGAGAATAATTTCTATTTAGAAATAGTTTTTTCCCTATTCTCTGGACAAATTTCTGAACATAAGAATGCATTTGGTAATTGCACAAAATATCTAATCTCAAAATAAAAGAATATAAGTGCGTTTGATAAGACCCTCCAAATTTGTTTTCTCAATTAATTACAAAAATGTGACTTGACAATTCTTGTTAGGATAAAACTGTACATTTTTAAGGACTTAACTAATGAAAATATTCTAAGATGACCTCAGAAAATCCAACATAGCAGTTAATAAGGTTGTTAAAAGTACCGGAGTCAGCCCTACCCTTTCCAACTCGACTCGAACTTTTATGGGTTGTTTGCTTCGGGTCTGATTAAAACGAGTAATGAGTAAATGATTTTGGGTTTTTTTTTTAATGGTTTAGATGGATTTTTTTTTTCAACTTCTTCCTCTTCTTCTTCCCTTCTCACCTACGTTCCCAAAAATTCTAAAAAAGCACTATAATTAATCAAAATATAATATATAAAGATTCACTCCAAAAATTGATAATATATAACTCTATCCTTCTAGTTGACTCCCACTACACTTGCCTCCGATAAACAAAAAATAGGACTCAATAAAACTCAAGTGTTAGCATAATTCATATACGTAGATACAAAGTATTCGAATATTCTTGAGTTTAATTTTGAGTTTTATTTGAGTTTTACTGTGATTTAAGTGGGGGGTCATGGCGATAGGTTGTTGTGCTAGTCTCTCTCGAGGAATAGTCGAGGTGCACGCAAGCTGGCCCGATACCTTGATTATAAAAAAACGTATTTGAATATGAAATTAACTGTTCTTTTGTTGTTGTCAATTCTTTCATATTACATACCAACTTTTTGATACGCCTTCTGTAAAATATATCCAAGAGTGCTGAAAGAAAATTGTTGACATAGAAATTAGAAAGGAATCAAATCGATTAGCTTGATTTTATCTTGATATTATTTTTATGACAAGTATACTAAGGAAACTAAAAGTATAAATGGTCTTTCGCATAAAATAAACAAAAAGACGTACTGAATCGAATGAAACCGGCCTGGCCATACTTGATGACATAGGCATATGTGGGTTGTGTTAGGTTACACTGAGCTTACTTTTTTTTAAATCACCTTGTTTCTCTTTTTGTTCGCGGTAACAAAAGAAGTATTTTTTTACTTTTTATTTTTGTGCCAAATCTATTCCCTCAACATTAATCTGATCTGATCTGAAAAATAGAAAATGAATGACTTAAACAAATTGGTTTCTGTTCTTTTTCAAATTCGGGCAATAAAAAAATAGAAAATAGAGAAACAGTAACATTACCAAATGGGTTTTGAGATACATATAAGCAGTTAATATATTCAAGTTGGCTCATAGTT
Source organism: Rhodomyrtus tomentosa (assembly GCA_028455895.1). Taxonomy (NCBI): domain Eukaryota; kingdom Viridiplantae; phylum Streptophyta; class Magnoliopsida; order Myrtales; family Myrtaceae; genus Rhodomyrtus; species Rhodomyrtus tomentosa. The sequence continues at coordinate 48,446,066 of JAPCWY010000005.1, forward strand.
CATCGACTTAAATTTAAATGAATGTATATCCAACTGGATATGTTAATGGGTTTAGACTTGGGCTTCCTCTTGGCTTCATCCTCGAGTGAAGGTATCAGAGTTATGATGCACGCTCTCAACAAATGATGTCAGAGCCAAGTTAATTGGTGGGCTCCCAATTTGTTCACTTTTTGAAAAATATCACAAGAAAGAATCTGGTAACCATGCGATTTTGAGGGGACAACCTTCATGGTTCAATTTGGAGAAAGAGAAGGTGAGCGTTGGAGATCCTAGAGGAGAATGTTAAGATACACGTATGAGTAGTATTAGAAAATTCCAATATCAAAGAATTGATAAAGTGTTGATCAGTTAATATATCTAAGTTGGCTCATAACTCATCGACATAAATTTTTAAATGAATGTGGGTTTAACTGGATATGTTGACGGACTCAGATTTGGGCTCCCACTTGGCAATCTTTTCGAGCATGGGTATTGAACTTATGCTGCACACTCTAATAAATTCTTCGATATGGAACTTGTCTAACATAACTGATACGTGCATCTCAACAATCTCCTCCTCACGTGTGACGTTAATGTTAGGTATGCCCTCAATCTGTTCAGTATTAGGCAAAAATCTCAAGAAAGAAATCTAGTGACCAACATACAATAATTCCCCCTCGTATGTGAGTTTCAGTATTTAGTCGTGTTAGAGAATTCTAACATCGTAGACTTGATGTGGTATTGTGCAATTAATATATTTAAGTTGACCCATAACTCATTGATTTAAATTTTTGAGTGAGCATGGGTCCAACTAGACCTGTTGACGCGCACAGACTTGAGTTTCCTTTTGGCGATCTCGAGCAAAAATATTGCACTCTCAACAAATTCTTCAATGTGGGACTTACATGTACATCTTACTCTCACGTGTGAGCCTAATGTTAGAAATGCTCCGCCTTAATTCGGATACCGTACCAAGATATCTCAACTAATCGACTACCAGTCCATTCCATAATCGATATGTAGTTTCTGAGGCTAGGAAATAGACTTTTCCTAAAAGGAATGCTGGTAGAATTTTTCTTGAAGATTTTTCCTTACATTCACGAACCGACTACCAACCCATTTCATAATTGATATGATATAATCTCAATAATATGTCCATAGTTTTGAGGATGTGGAAATAGATTTCTCCAAAAAGGAAATGCCGGTAGAATTCTTGAAATTTTTGCCGATATATATGAAAACATCCTCCGCGGAAGGAAATGCGTACAAAATTGGCCTGTGAGCTTCTGATCTGGGTCGGTGATTAGAGGAAAGGAATTGAAAAAGGCATCGGCAGGTGAAAAGACAAGACAGAGCTTGGTCGTGTTTCTTTTTCTCACGTTCCATGCCACCGAACCGAAATGACGAGGCTGACCTCTTCCATTCCAAGTAATAACTACCTTGAATATCAAACCAGTCTCTCCAGGCTTCTCTCTGACTTCGATTTTGAAATGCCACTCGCTCTCTGTTTCTCTCAACCACCTCGGATCTTGTCCCGCTACTGAATCACCTGTCGATCTGTTCGCATCAAATGGTGCAGTCCTGAGCTCTCAGCATCACCCGATGCGCTACTTGAATCTCCATGCTTTCCCTGCCGTTATTATGTGCGCGCGAGTGCAATGTTTCTGCATTCAAGTTCATTGCTTTCTGAGATTTGGTCCATGTCCATCTGATATTTCGGCCGGTTTCTTGCTGGGTTATGATTAAATGGTAATACGAGGCATTGAGATATACATCTAGCTCTGAGTTTTATGGGGGGATCTTGCGGATTTGTTATCATTGTGTCAAATTTGGATTTTTAATTACATTTCTACTTCGATTTGGCGATGATTTTGTGCGTTGAATGGACGCATGTGCTATTGAAATGTTAGGCTGATGGTTTTTGATGGAATGGAACTTGCTGGATCGATTGATGCATCTAAGTCCTTTGAGGAAAAGTGGTTTATGGGATGCTTGTATGCTAACAGCGTTTCCTATGGCAAGATCGTCGACTGAATCTTGGTTCTATGGCTTTGTAAGATAATGCATACTTTCAACAGAAGTGCTTCCCTGAACCGCAGGGCCTTGACTATTGGAAGCCCTAGAGTTGGCCGACCCACTGTGGTTTCTCGGCACTTTCATGTGCCCATTGTGATTGGGTTTCTGTTTACTTTCCTGTTGGCCATTTCTGCCAGCTATATTTTCGTGGTTCCTAGTCTGAAGTATACCTTCAATGGTGATACTAGTTCCCAGAGTAATGAGTCGATGAGTCTTTGTGATGTTTCTGCTGGGAGTTGGATTCCGGATGATAGCTATCCATTGTACAATGCTTCAGAATGTCCTTTTGCTGAGCAAGGATTCAATTGCTTGGGGAATGGTAGGACAGATGATCAATATCTTAAGTGGAGGTGGAAGCCCGAGAACTGTGACGTTCCGAAATTTGATGTGCGTGCCATACTTGAGTGGCTGAGAAACAGAAGGCTTGTCTTTGTCGGTGATTCGATGAGCAGGTCGCAGTGGGAATCATTGATATGTTTGCTTATGACTGGAGTGGAGGATAAGAAGAGTGTGTATGAACTAAATGGGAGTAAGATCACAAAGCGGATCAGATTCTTAGGTGTTCGCTTTAGTTCCTTCAACTTCACCATTGAATTCTTTCGGTCTGTTTTCCTGGTGCAACATGGTTGGATGCCTAGGCATGCACCAAGAAGGGTCAGATCAACGCTTATATTGGACAAACTTGATGATATTAGTAGTCATTGGGTTGATACAGATGTTCTAATTTTCAACACAGGGCAGTGGTGGGTGCCAGGGAAGCTCTTTGAAACGTAAGTTTCTTGTCCTGTCATCTGCATAAGTGGTACTCAGATGCTCATTGATGAGCACTGTTCTATTATTGACAGCATCAAATGTTCCAAGTTTTTGTGTTTTAAACTCATGGTGAATCTCAAAAGATTTCAAATGAAAAAGATGCAACCAAAAGCTAGAAATTGACTGTTGAAGTATGTCCCACATTTCTTGACAAATGGTTCTAAATGCTTTTTATATTCATGTGGTCTCCCACCACCTATTAGCTTAAGCTTTTGGGTTGAACTTTCTAACATGATATTAGAGTAGGAGGTCTTGGGTTCAAATCTTTCCAGCTCCTTATTTGCCTTCCCAATGAATATGTCAACACTTAGTACTAGGCAAAAAGACCAGACTAAGTATGAGGGGGAGTGTTGGAATATATAAATATTAAAGCACGTTTTTTTCTATCAGCTTAAGCTTTTAGAGCTGTTGGCAATGGTCTTACCAAATCTTATACTGGCAATGGTTTATCTCAGATAATTGTGCATATCATAGTTTCAACATTCATACATGGCAATAATTCTCTAAAGAGCCAGCCATGACTATAGGCTCTTCCAAGCATTCACTCTTACTAAGACTGAGTTATTTATTTGGTAGAGTCAAATTTAACCCCCAAAACATTATCTTCCTTTGTTTATTTCTGTCTTTTATTCTTTTTTTTTTTTTGGGGTAAGGAAACTGTCTTTCTGTCTTTTATTCTTGCCAGTGGAGATCGTGGGGAATGCTTCCAATATTCAAGATTAGTGAAATGCAGCAAGTTTCACATATGATCTTGACAGATTAACCATCAGAAAGTACATAGACTTTGTGATCTTGCCCAGCGTTAAGTCTGTACTTCCTGGTATTCGTTAATTCTTTTCTATCTGATCTAATGGCGGCCTGATTCGGACTCTGTACTAATACAGTGCATCTATCATGAAGATGATGTATAATAGAATTTTCTAACTAAGAATTTGTTTTCCAAGATGTTTCCGGCTAATATCTGTATATTTTGTCCACCTTTGGCCTTTGTTCTCTATTGAACGTGTAATGCTCCTGAAGACTGGCAGCTTGCGTTATCTTTGTCTCCAACCCCGATTCTCTCCTATTGTACAGATGAAAAATAAGTCTTGCGAAATCAGCTTTTTTAGTTGTGCTCTATCATCATAATCTGTTTTAGCATTTGCTTTGATTCTGAACATTATGTTCGGCAGGGGTTGTTATTTCCAGGTTGGAAGTTCATTAAGGCTTGGAATGTCAATTCCTGGTGCTTTCAGATTGGCACTTGACACTTGGGGATCGTGGGTCGAGAGAACAATTGACAGAAAACGAACAAGCGTCTTCTTCAGGACTTTTGAACCATCTCATTGGAGGTATTGCTTTATGACTAAATTTTTCCTTTTGATATTTATTGGAGATATGCTGCACCATTGCCTTGCTTGGCAACTATTCAATCTCTAAACGATGTTTCTTTGATGGGAAATACAAAACTCAATTTTTGTCTTCAGAAGTGGGCTCTCCTTTCACTTCATGCAGTATCAAGCTTAGCTTATGATTCCAACTTTTCCATGTCAGAAGGATTGTCGTTACGATAGATAATAGATGCCTGAAGGAGCAGTTTCATTTTTCTTCATAATCCTTTGATTAAATTTGATTTCTGAGATGCCTGATTTTATGGTCTAAAGAGAATGTTTGTCAAAAGCATAACTTACTGGTGGTGTCACCTTTCGATAAATTTTAAAAGATTGCATAATCAGTTCGGCATGCTGTTTATTTTCATGCAAAATTTCCATATCAATTTGGACATGTCTTTTTAGTCTTTACGTATGACTAATACCATATATCTCAGTACCAGTGACCGAAGAAGTAGATCTTGCAACGTGACTCAGTACCCCCTGCTGGAAGCTAGCAGTAGAGACCAGCAAGTATTCGCAGACATTGTGGAGGAGGTGGTGAAGAACATGAGCTTTCCTATTACCCTTTTGCGCATTACATCGCTGTCAGCTTTCAGAATTGATGCACATGTGGGCAATTGGAGTGATAATCCATCTCTGCCCGACTGCAGCCACTGGTGTCTTCCGGGATTACCTGATATGTGGAATGAAATTCTCCTTTATTACCTTCTTACCAACCATGAATCACTTCTGTAGAGAATGGCAACAGGGGGTCAGTTCCAATCTCTCTCTTCATTTATCTCATCCTTCTGTTTGTTTGTCTCTTCCTGCCCCCACTTGCAAATGAAGTTGGAATTAACCTTGTAAAGGAGAAGGTACCTTATGTAACGAGTACACCACATGGGAGTGAGATGTGGGTAACCGCCACTGGTTATTCAAAAGTGAGAGGCATACACACATGGCATTAAATAGGATGAGACTCATAGCACACGGATAGTGGTGATTGATTGGTTCTACCACGCAACACTGCCACATGTGTATTTATAACATATGATTGCTTTCTCCTTGTAAAAGATATAAAGGTGTTTTGTTTCACTGAAAACATCATGATAAAGGAATGTATATTCCATTGTAATAAAGGAAAATGATTAATTTTTATTTGTTTGGTAGTTTAGGGAAAAAAATTCCTTTATATTCTATTGTAATAAAGGAAAATGATTAATTTTTATTTGTTTGGTCGTTTAAGGAAAAAGATTTCCTTCTTGCCAAAAGGGAAGTCAGTTTTCCCCCTAATCTAAGGTTGTTTCCAGTCCATGGAAAACGTTTTCCATACGTTGATTAGTTTCCCGTCATTCATAAAATCTAAACTCGGAAAAAAGATTACCTGAAACAGTTTTCCTTCAAACAAATGGGACCTTAAGTTTGAAAATCTATACTTACATAAGCATTAGGCACCCATAATATTATCATCCAGTCATCTTTTGTATTCATTCATTATATTCAGGTAGGACTGCATTTGTTATGCAGAACTCCACAAAGAAAGTCTTCCCGATTTTAACACATTTGAGTGGAATATCTTCTCATGTACAGTTACTAAGTGATGCATAAGACGATCTTATTGAACTGCAATTCACCACAGGCGCAAATTCCTACCATCTGACCTGTGGAATTGTATTCCTTTCTTCTATATGACTACTCCTGCTTGGCACAGCCTTTATGGCCTTCTGATACTACCTAATCAGTTGTTTTCCGCTTTTAGAACGATTTACTCCTCTGACCTGTTTTGAACTACATGCAGATTGAAGAAGAGAATATATAGCTCCGCAGTTTTATGAGAGCCATTGCTACATTCTCCTACCCTTGAAGAGCTGGAGTAATCAAGTTTTATTGATCTGTCTGCATTGATCTCTCCTTGGTGATTGTTTTGCACAATGCCTGATACTTTTGGCAAGTCTTCGAGTAAATCCGGAGTCCTTGCAGAATGATAGAGCTACTTAGGTAAGAACAGTTAACGTAAGACGAACCAATTTTTTTTTCATTCTTTCTGCAATTCTTTAGTTTTTTTTTTGGTCACAGAGGTCAAAATCGTCTCTCAGATGTAACAAAAATTTTTATTTTCTGTTACACTGTATTTTGCCAACAACTACACATTTTGGTTTCCAACAAAGAGGAAAGAAGCGGTAAAAGAGTTCAAACAACTTGATTTCTGTGCGCTCTTCTCTGGTTCTGCCATGAGGCTGTAACAGGGGTTACAGATGCATTGCTATCCATTCCTTTGAGGTTTCTGTAGCTTTTGGTACTGTAATTGATAGAGATGTCTATTGAACAAAGCGCTTAAAAGAAGCTAATTGACGCACATATTCCGAACATATCGAGGAAAGAAATAGGAAGCAAAATGGTCGCATGAAGTACTTGTCATGTTACTTGCCTTCAAAATCAGTCGACACCGTATGACTATGCAAGTTTTGCTAGGGTTATGATGAAAAAAACCCGACAGCATAATGGAAAATACATCTCGGCAAGGGCTGAATAATGGGAATATTTTTTTTTCTTTTTTCCATGTAAAGAGCATTCTTGCTGCTGTATTCAGTCATTTCCCATGCAACAGTCAAGCCCTTTTAGGAGAACAAGGTAAAAGGAAATAAATTACAAAGAGGCAGAGCAACCTGAACAACATTCAAACAAACTGATTGATCAATTGAGATGAAAGCAAATTCAGAAAAAGCAGAGCACATGGCCCAGAATCACAATTAATCGCCACGCTGTATAAAGTTGGAATCGGAGGGTGACCACTCGGAGAGCATTCACACAAAACAGAGAGCAGATAAACTGATTCCACCTTTCAACCGAAAAAAGATCTTCAGTAGTCTAATTTACAGTATGATCTGAAATATGAAGCTGATTTATACTAACAAGATAATAGCATGACTCCAATAGGAAGCATGAAGATCATAGAAATGAAACATGATTTTAGCGGTGCGGTCACCGAGTAATAACTTTTTCTCCTTATGCCATTGGAAGCAATGTGGATGTAACGTAAGGTGAAAAAACAAAACGTACTTATACCCAAAAAAGAACATTTACAATTTACGTCTAATCAATTGCCATTGGAGTAATGCGCTTCTTGGCCTGCTTATTTGGGACAGAAGAGCTCGTTACAATAGGAGCCACCTCCTTAACATCTCCCTCGTCTGCCTGAGCCATCATGTTTCTATCACTGGTAGTGGATTCAATTGAAACGTCCGCCTTGTGATCATCAATTTTCTTTTCCTCCGCAATATTCTCCACTGAAATGGTGCAACGAATGTCTTAAGCAAGCAAGAGAAGCTAAGTTAAGATGGATAGATGCAGGCGATGGACATAAAAATAAACCAACCTGATATGGAGGCATGCGACCCCAACTCAATATTTTCAAATTCTAACAAGGTACAATAGCCGTCTTGAGAAGAAAGTGCTAAGAAATGGGCATCTGGAGACCTTTCGAGAGCAATTAATAGCACTTATTAGTACATACTGTTACCAACTACTGTATTTGGAAGCTAATCAGGTTCCTAAGAAGAAAACATAGGATCTAACATCAAGAGTATGATTGATAAGCTATATCAAGCGTTGCCTACGATACTTCAACAAATACTGAGAATGTATAGAACTTACATATTGATGTCAAGGTGTCATCTCATTTTGGTAAAAATTAGAATCCACTATGAACTAGATAGAAGCAGGAATTTGGTGCCAATCCAAAGGTAATTCCTAAATTTCACTGCTCAACAAATACACAAAGTCCAGAGAGTAACAAAATCCTTCACAGAGCTGTTTGCAAATTTAAATGTAGATCTTGATATAAAGGAATGCAGGACAATTTTCTCTGTTGTGGCAACAGAACTCAGCCCAATGCGTCAAAATCAGTAAAAATTACTACGATCAGAATTAAGGCAACAAATGTTCCAGCACTAAAGTAATCGCAGCACGGAAACACAGCTAGCGGACGTTCGACTGTTACCTTGAGTTTCAAAGAATAGCTATACCACCAGAAAAAAAGGCTTCTGGCTGACAGAGAGTAAACTTTAGCACTATTGAATAACATCACCCAACTTACCATGCAATATCAGTTATAGCTGCATAGTGAAGACCAGCCAAAACTGCTATTGGTGGGACACTTTCTGTGTCATAGATGTATAAGGAATTCAAAGTAGCCACAGCAAAAACAATGCGATAAGGGAGCTTGAAAAACCCTGCTGCAAAAGCATCAAAAAGTCATCCGACTTAATGCCCCACTTGATCCTTTTCTTTGCTTGGAAACAACATTCTGATCTATGTAACATACCAGAGTTGGATCCTCGAAGATTAAAGACCACGGGACAGAAACGAACTGCAACAACAGGTTTGCTAGCTCCTGGCAGCTGTATAGCAGGCCTGCAAATTACGAAAAGAAAATCATGCCCCGAGACTTTCTTTGGTGGACAAATGTAAGACGAAGCTTGATGAGAATTAGACGAACTAAAATGTACAAGCTTTAAAAAGAAAGACAAAGAAGCTACCCCATGTAATTCCCAGTTCCTATGTTGTTCCTTCCTCGAGGTTAATATCAGAATCACAAGGGAACCATATTGATAAACCCCACAAAAAAACTATGCCCGCACTTTGATTTGACCATCTCTTAAATGTGATCAATTTGAAGAGTAAACCCCAAGATTACCTTCATGCAGAGTGATTAAAATACGGTAGTTTATCTTTAATTTTGCTATCTCCAAGCCATTATTGCTTGAAGCTTGTTAACACAGATAGTGTACTCAAAACTGAAGAAGTCTTCTTAAAAGACAGATTGCTGTCAGAGTTTTACCTTGAAAGATCTCTTCTAGAAAATATATAAGCAGTATTTACAGGTTCTGCTGAAGGCAATAGTTTGTAAGAACCTGCAGTAGTAGAGAAGCAACATTGATAGGAGGATATATTTTTTGTTGCAAATGACCTGATGTCACGTGACAAATATTGCAAGCTCAAATAACTTCAGGAAAAAATTGCTGAGAATTCTACTTTAAGATGGAGCTCATTCACAAAAATCAGAACCGAGAATCATCAATATTAATTTATTGATAAGGTTGAGAAAGAAAAAGGCAAGTGAAAATGCAGGGAAACATGTGAGTACCAGCAGGCACGAGCAAAAAGGATCCATCTGGTGCCCAGGCTAATCTTCGAAAGAATGATGGTAATGTCTCATCAAGAAAGAGATGGCTTTTTGCAGGCTGTCACAAACCACAAAAGACGTTTAGTATTCCTAAACACCATAATAGATTTAGTTGCATTAGGACATGAGAAAGAAGATCTTCTCCAACTATACCCTTGAATCATCTGGTAGCTGGGGTTCTGCCTTGGAGATAACATGGCGACAGACATAATTCATCTTCTCTGAACTCTTTCCTTTTATCTGAGGATTATTAACGTAAATTCGACAGGTCCTATCTGAACTGAGAGAAGCAACATATTTAGCCAATGGATCCCATGCGACCCCCTGAACATAGTGCAAATGAGCATCCAAGATCTGATGAACCGATCCTGAAAAAGGAATAGAATAATTTGTTCAATCAATATTCTCAATTATAAAACTGGAAGTTCTAAGTCAGATAGTCCTTCTTACCTTTATTAACATCCCAAATGATGCAAGAATTATCGACTGATCCTGAAATCAGAAACGCACTATCTTTAGACCATTCAAGGTCCAAAATGTCCTTCCGATGAAACCTGACTCACAAAAAGTGACACATATTAAAACAGGACTTACTCTACAAATCCTGCCCAACGTCTTGCCAATATGATCCACACTAGTTAATGAACCAAAATAGCAAATGAAAGACAAAATATGTGCATCACTGTATGAACTGAAAGCCACATACCTAAAGCCCGGCAACAACACAATGAATCTGTTCCACCTGGCCTTAAACTTAGCTTATGCTTCCTCAAATTATACAAATACCAATATCCTTATGTTTATAGTCGTGCTCTCGTGTCGTGACAGCCTAAATTAGCCAAGTAATATAATAGTAGTAACAAAAATATATATACAAAACAGCCTGCAGAGGACTGGTGATTCCTGACACGACATGAGAACGCGACTTGAACTCGAAATGAATATACTGGGAGAAATCCGAACCCGGCACGAAACAGCCCAACGGGACTCAAACTGACACTAATTGACACATTTTCACTCATTTTTAATGAAAATTTGAATCATCTTTTAAATGACACAAAATGACACGAATAGTCGACACGAACAGAACTTGTTGATCCTTCTTCAATAACATTAGTTAGTTTTAGAGATTTTCTTTCCCCAAGTAAACACCACTCAAAGGGACATTAGCTGCTAATTTCCGGAGTCAAGTCATTAACCAACAACTTCCAAGAAGAAAATGCTAAAGATGATTGGTATGATCTGACATTAGACATCAGCAAATTCCTTGAAGCAAGAAGCACAACATTATATCAGAGAAGATGGTCGTACGATAATGTCTTGAGAACTTTCCACGTCTGACCAGCTTCTCCTACGTGCAACTTCCATAAGATCAGCTCTCCTCCTGAAAAACAAGACATGCTATCCAACTAATTAGCCTCTTCGTACTACCCAACCTGTACTGGAAAAGTAACTTAAAGCATGAGTTCACACCATACCATCAGCACCAGAGGCCAGTAATTCCCCTGCATGACATAGCAGATTATTATTGACCGTGGGAATTCACAGCAGTAAACACAGTAACAAAAGAAGAGCATTTTATTCAAGAATTAGAGAAAACGAGACTTGTTTTAAATGATACTCCAAACTGACACCTCTAACATGAAAAATGCACGTGTGTTGACAAGTATGCGTTTTGAGGGAGAGTAGATTTCAATCTGGGTTACTAGTTTGAGATCATTTGTGAGACAGAATTTAAAATGGGGTATATGTGTCAGAAGGGTATTAGTTTTGGGTTTTTATGAGACCAAAAATTTGGAGTAAATGTGTCATGAGGTATAATATGGGATTTCTGTGTGAAACGAAAAACAGTGTAAATTAAATGTGTTATGGTTATACCAGTTTGGAAATGACATTAACATTATAATTTTCAGCTCAATCTAGCATCTATAGAATTGGTGAATTTCACCCTGACAAGAATCCTATGCAAGAAGCGGATCACAATGAAGATTGACTACTGTATTTTCACATATGACAGGAGTACGTGAAAACTCAAATCAAAACAATTTATTTTCTTTATCAACACGCAACTACCGATGTTCATATCAAGGATTGTATCTAAAGGTGTACAGCCAAAGATAGATTCCACTGACATCAACATCAACATCAACAACATCGACAACACCTTTATTCCAAACTAATTGGGGTCGGCGGTCGATGAACCCCAAAGAATCATAAAAATAAAAGCAGAATCAAGCGAGGAAAAAGAGATAAATATGTAAAAATAAATAAATATATATATATATATATATCTATATCTATATATTTATCTATCTATCTATACACTACCCCTTCACAACACTAATAACCTTCTTCCACTCCGTCCTAAGACAAACCGTACGCCAATCTATTTCCCACTCCATTAAATCTTGCTTTACTGCTTTCCCCCGAGTAATTTTCGGCCGACCTCTTACTTTCTTCGTGTTATACTCTCGATAGCAAACTTCTATTCGTACCGGTGCATCTAAAGGCCTTCGGAGTACATGCCCAAATCATCTCAATCTATACTCTCTCATCTTTTCCGCCACCTGTTCTACTCCAATTTTTCGTTGAATCTCATCATTCCTTATTTTATCCATCCTTGTATAGCCATACATCTACCTTAACATCTTCATTTCCGCTACTCCCATTTTATGCTCATGTTTTTTTTTTGTGCTGGCCAACATTCAACTTCGTATAACATGGCAGGTCTGACCGCTGTTCTATAAAGTTTTTCTTTTAACCTAAGAGGAATTTTGCGATTACACCAAAAATCCCGATGCACTGCGTCATTTCATCCAACCTGCTCTGATTCTATGGCTTACATCCTCATTAATCTCTCTCTCATTTTACAATATTGATTCCATATATATAAACGTATCTTTCTTGGGTACCTCCTGTCCGAGCATATTTACAGGTTCTTGATTCCCTCTTCCTGCCGTGTCAAACTCACATTTCAAGTATTCCGTCTTATTTCAACTTAGCGCAAATCCTTTAGATTCTAATGTGCTTCTCCGTACTTCTAACTTAGCGATAACCCCAGCCTTGGTCTCATCAAGAAGCACAATATCCTCAGCAAATAGCATATACCACGGCACCTCATCTTGAATATCTTTTGTTAGCTCATCCATAACTAGGGCAAAAAGGTAAGGGCTCAAAGCAGAACCTTGGTGTAAGCCTACTATGATTGGAAAATAACTTGATGTGCCATTACAAGCCTTTACACATGTAGTAATACCGTTATACATGTCCTTGATTGCCTCTATATACTTTGAAGGTACTTTTTTTTTTTAGGAATCTACCACAAGAACTTTCTTGGAATCCTATCATACGCCTTCTCGAGATCAATAAACACCATATGGAGGCCTTTCTTTCTCGATATCTCTCTATTAATTGTCGTATCAAGAAAATAGCCTTCCCGGTAGATCTTCCTGGCATAAATCCAAATTGATTGATAGAAATCTTGATCTCTATTCTCAAACGATGCACAATGACTCTCTCCCATAGCTTCATTGTATGGCTCATAAGCTTGATGCCTCTATAGTTAGAACAATTCTGGATATCCTCCTTATTCTTATATATAGGCACAAGTATACTCTTCCTCCATTCATCAGACATCTTATTAGTATGGAGAATCTTGTTAAAAAGACTAGTCAACCAACTTATTGCTACATCCCCTAAGTATCTCCACACTTCAATAAGAATACCATCTAGTCCCAAGACTTTACTAGTCATCTTTTTTAATGCCTCCCTAACTTCTCGTGCTTTAACTCTACACACAAACCTTCTGTTTGAATCATCAAAAGCATCTTCCAAATCCACCTCACTTCTATTGCTCTCCCCATTAAAAAGTTGTTAAAATAACTCATCGACCTGCCCTTAACGACTTCATCTCTTATAAAGAGTGTTTGATTTTCATTATTGATACGTCTAACCTGTGTCAAGTCTTTACTTTTCTTGTCCCTTGACTTTACAAGTCTATAGATGCCTTTTTCTCCTTTTTTGCTCCCAAATTTGTTGTACATATCGGTGAAAACCTTGCATCTGGCCTCTCGCATAGCTTTCTTGGCACTTTTCCTCGCCAATCTAAACTTTTGCAAATTCTCTTCATTATAACATTTATGTAGGCATTTGAAACACTCATTCTTTTGCTTAATTACCTCCTGCACCTCTTCATTCTATCACCAGGTTTTCTTTGTTTGATGTCCATTCCCTCTACTTTCCCCTAACACTCCTTTTGCCACTGTCTGGATGCAGCTAGACATCTCCTTCCACATCAGATTTACTTCACCCTCCAGTCATCACGGTACTTCCTGTAGCATTCTTTCCTTGAATTCTATTTATTTCTCCTTATATAACTTCCACCATCTTACTCTGGAGTGCTGCGCATTTATCTTCATCTTATGTACTTTGTTATATCGAACTTCTAAGACCACCAACTTATGTTGTGTAGCTACATATTCACCAGGGTATACCTTACAATCTACATACGAGACTCTATACTATCTTCTGACAAAAAAGAAATCAATCTGGCTACAATTTTGACCGCTGCGAAAAGTAATCAGATGTGACTCTCTTTTCCAAAAAAAGGTGTTTGCCAACATCAAATCATAAGCTAATGTCACATTCAAGATGTCTTCGCCTGCCTCATTTCTAGTCCCATATCCAAAACCTCCATGAACTCTGTCAAAATCTCCACTATTCTGACAGACATGTTCATTTAGATCTTCTCCAATAAATACCTTCTCCTCGTGTGGTATTCGCCTTAAAATCTATTTCAGATCTTCCCAAAACCTGCTCTTCTCGTACTCTTGCAATCCAACTTGAGGAGCATACACACTAAGGATATTCATAATCAAATCCCCCACTACTAGCTTAACTAAAATAATCTTATCTCCTGTTCTTTTAACATCAACAATTTTATCCTTGAAATTTTTATCGATCAGAATCCCAACTCTATTTGTACTCTTTGTTGTGCCTGTGTACCATAACTTGAATCCGGTGCCATCCACTTCCTTAGCCTTCTCTCCTTTCCATTTAGTCTCTTACAGGAAAGCAATATTCACTTTCCTTCTAGCAAAAATATCTGTTAATTCCTTCAATTTACCCGTTAAGGTTCATACATTCCAACTCCTCAATCTAATTACTACCCTCTGGGCTTTTCTTGACCCCCACACTTACTTACGGAAGTGTAAGGACTCTTGCTCATTTATTACCACATCCGTGTACCGATGTGGCGCATCACTTTGGGAATGATGGCCCAAGGCTAACTTTCTTACCCTCTGCACCCAACAATCTTGGTGCAAAGACCCTTGCTCATTTTTCGCTACACCTGGGCGCCGATGCAACCGTCGCTAAGAAGTGTACGCTCTAACGAAATATTAATAGGGTTTATCTCATAAAGGTAGCTCTTTTTTTATAACCGACTCGCTACGCTTGACGTGACCCTCCTCCTTTACTTGGCTTGGGACAGGCTATGTAGACGACAAAGGTGGAGTTAAAGATAGATACCATTGAAAAATAAATAAATCCTTCACGTCTAAAAGATTCAGCCAGATCTATACTTAAATTCTTTATTGATGAACACTTAAGTACTGTCTATGGTCGTAATAATTTGCATTAAGTTCAATTGTCAGAGCTTCTATTATCATGAGATAGAGTCTCACTCTCGAGATTCAACGCAGGGACGCCCTCATATGCAAAATTCTTTATATCTTAAGAAACGTAGGGGAAGTAGTAGATGAAAAACCTCCTCATATGCTTTAAACACATTGAGCATATTTAACCAGCATCGAGTGTTCTTACCCGATGGAGAAAAGCGCAGGATATTTACTGCAGAGCCGTGGTACGTAAGACTGTTCTGATACACTGCTACAGGACCTTTCTTCTGCTCTTCGCAAACTAAAACCCAAAGCTAAGAAAACACAGTCACAGTGGAATTATTCTTCACGTTAAATGAGAAATTAGCAACTCAACTTATCTAAGAACTACAGAAGACTCCGAAACTCAAATTTAATATGATGGGACACTTCAACTTCAACTTGGATCCCATAGACACCACCTGCTATTCAGAAAATGAGACATCCACTGTATCTAGGGTGATGGTCGAACTT
This sequence comes from Rhodomyrtus tomentosa, assembly GCA_028455895.1. NCBI lineage: Eukaryota > Viridiplantae > Streptophyta > Magnoliopsida > Myrtales > Myrtaceae > Rhodomyrtus > Rhodomyrtus tomentosa. Next base: position 48,461,602 of record JAPCWY010000005.1, read on the forward strand.
AGCACAACCCAACAAGAATAGTTCCAATGACCATCAGGGAAAAAGTACTGGGCACTTCCAGAAAACAAGACGCACTAATTATCACCGAAATCACATTCATCAAATAATCTAAAATAAAAGGCTACAAATTCAAACTCTATAGGCGGACAAACTTAATGTCTTTCGGAACATGAAGAAAGAAGACAGCAATTACACTCACTATATTCCGAAAAAGCACAGCCGTGATACAGCGAGGGCGAGCAAAATGCCTCGTAAATCAACTTAAGAGCAACAGAAAAAGCTGAAAACAAAGTCGAAGAAAAATCAGAGAAACACGCTGAGATAACAAACGGTAAAAGACGACGACCCAATCGCAAACTTTGAGCTGCAAAATGGCGAAAGCAATTCATGGAACGAGCAACCAGAAAAGAAGAAAGAAAACGGACGGGAGACGAGAGAGGTTGAGGAGCACCTTGATGTCAAAATCGGCGCCGCCGGTGGCGAGGAGGCCGGAAAGGGAGTGGAAATCTAGGGTTAGGACTGGTTTGGTCTCGTGCCAATTGATTTGGACCGTCCCTCCCTTCATTTCCCCCCTACTCCGCTTCTTCTCTCTCTGAGATTGAAGCGTTATTCTTCTCTCCTTTTGCTGAGAATATGTTCGTGAAGTGATCGTTGATGGAGATGAAAAGACGCCGGAAATCGACACACACTGCGCTTGGAGGACGAAGCAGAAACCTGGGGGGTTGGAGATGTTGGCGCGTCCTCGTTTGATTTGGCGGGAAATTTATTGGGCTAGGCCGGCCAGGCACAGTCAGCCTCTCATGGATCATTGAAGTGATCGGGCCGGGCCTATGCAGGTGTGGGCCCTTTCCGAACTTATTGGTCTCTAGAAACTCCAAAGTCCAAAACAAAGTAGAAACGACATGTGTTTTTACAGTAAACACTCGCCCGAACCTAGTTACCACGACCTCCTAAATAACCAGCAAAATATTGACGCTACGAAGGAAAAATACTAATAGTCCCGATCAAGCAGACCAAGTGGCTCCGATACTTTATTCACAACAATCAGATTTTCGTCAACACATATTCAAAGGCTCTATGGATGCTCAAATACGTAAAACAATTACTCCGGAAGTTACCGGCCCTTTTTCCAAGTTTTTTAGAGAGTTGTCTCGCGTTTTTAGGTATTCTCTATCTATTCTCGTGTGTATTTCAGGTACCATTTTGTTGAAAATCTTTTCTCATCGCTAGAAATAATTTTATTAATCTATCCTCATGTCGATTCCAGGTACCCTTTTGTTGAAAATGTTTTCTCATCGCCAGAAATAATTTTATCTTCTCCATATCCGGTTAGGATGGATCTGAATCAGGCTTCTACACATTTGGCGTAACAACTGCGCATTATTTTTCTTTGAATTTGATTAGCACTTGTGCTTCGGGCAATTGTCAAGTAACTTAATAAAAGAACACGACAAGTTTCGATATATCGTACTGTTCGAACCTCTGGTAACAAGAATTTATTTGTCAGTTTTGCAAACTGAAAATGTTCCTCAAACGGTACGTTTAACCAGTGCTCTAAGAGAGCTCGTTAACAAGAACCGTTTTCGCTGGTCCTTTTAGAATGCTCCGGGAAACTCGGACCAGAAATACAGTGACAACTTGGACTAGCATCCTTGTTTGGAACTGCGTTCATAGTCAAACATAGTAAACACAGAACAACCATATGGGGGAACAAAGAAAGGAGACCCATTGAACTTCCTATGTTTCGACTTTTATTGGCACTCGTGCATTCAGGGACCAGATCGAACGTATCGGACAGACTTGATCGGCGGCTAAGGGCTCCTCTATCCGTCCATGCGGATGATGCAGCGAAGCGACTCTCCCTTAAGCATGTAGTCGAAAGCCTTGTTGATCTCGGAGAGACAGACTTCGTGTGTGATGAACTTCTCCAGCTCGAGCTCCTGCAGAAATAAGACAAGCCCGTGTCGAAGTCAGCATCATCGAGTTTGTTGAATTTTCCAAGAAGATAAGGTAAGGTTTGTTAAATTTTCGAAGAAGATAAGGTAAGGCTCTACTGTATCTTCCCCTAACCTAATCGATACTAGCCACGTTTAAGATGACACCATTTATCTCTCAATGCATCAAAGAGGGCAACCATTAGTTTGAACTTTGCTCACTTACCTTCCTCATGTACATCTCGACAACATTTGGAAGGTCGGTGCGTGGCTTGTAGTTGCCAAAGAAGGTGCCCTTGAGCGTCTTCTCATTCAGGAAATTCATCGGATGAGTCTTGAAGGCGTCGTCTTTGTTCGGCACTCCCACAAGTACTGCGACACCCCATCCCTGCAAACAGAGGAACATGAATATTTTAGTCAATGACTTTGCGGAAAAAATCACTTGTATTATGTTAGTCACCAAAGTTTGTCCGAGATTACATCGTGAACGCATTCGAAAGCAGAAATCATGGCATTGATGCTTCCTGTGCACTCAACACTTCGGTCGACTCCCCCGTCCGTCATTTCAGCAAGAACCTGAGGATGATGGAATCATGTTATCAGAAAACCGACATGAAAGTTCTTTTTTTTTTTTGTTCAAGTTCTCCAGCTTAACATATTGGTTTCCTAACCTCCTGAACTGGCTTATGATGATCTTTTGGGTTCACAAACTCGGTGACGCCAAATTTCTTGGCTGTTCAGAAAAAGAAATTGACCATCAGCAGAAGGTTAGAAGGAACTGGAAAATTCATTCGGAAGAAAATATTAAACTATACTCGGTAGAGCGGATCAAAATGCCTATAGTGTAAACAAAAGAAACTAGCAAACGCTTGATCATGAGGCAACCTGATCGTTTCCCTTTCAGTACTCAAAACTCATGAGAAAACTTTTTCTTTTTTTGGAATGCTGTTAGGTAACTTCCATGGGGACCAAGTCAAATGAAACACTGGAACAGTTGAGAAACTGTTTAGATTCCAAGCATTAATCTTGTTAGAATTGTACTCACCCTCGTCAAACCTTTTCGGATTGAGATCGACACCAATTATCCTTGAAGCTCCAGCAATTCTGGCACCTTCAGCAGCCTGATCAAAAGTCATATGTAATAGTCTTTTCAGATCAACAAGAAAGCACAAGCAGTCCTCAGTTCAAAAATACATGTACAGGAGAGAATTGCAGAAACTCACAGCAAGGCCAACAGCACCTAGTCCAAATATAGCAACACTCGAACCCTTCGGAGGTTTCGCAACATTCAAGGTGGCCCCAAGACCTGCATTGCAACTCAGATTAGCAAGACCAAGTTGATGAAAGAAAAAGGTTAAAAAAGCATCATTTCAATTACGCACCAGTAGAGATTCCACAGCTGAGAATGCAAACTTTGTCCATGGGAGCAGCAGGATTTATCTTGGCTAGGCAACCGACGTGAATGACAGTGTACTCGCTGAATGTTGACGTCCCGACGAAATGGTAAATGGGTTTTCCATTGATCGAGAATCTCGATTTGCCATCGTTCAGCATCACTCCTCTGTCTGTGTTTATCCTGAGGAGGTCACACATGTTGCTCTCCTCAGATTTACAATGCCGACACTCCTTGCACTCCCCTGTGAACACTGGAAGCACATGATCACCAGGTTTGAGCTCTGTCACACCCTCACCAATGCTCTCGACAATCCTAAAAATTTTAGATCATCACAACTTATAAGCAACAATGAAGGAAAGAATAAAACTGAGTCCCATTAAATATCAAATGAAGAAGTAGGCCATACCCTGCTGCTTCGTGACCAAATATGCGAGGGAAAACTGGGGTTTGTCCCTGAAAATCGATGGACCAACGGATCTAATTAACTCCTTTAGCAAAAAAATCTATGAGGAACATGCAAATCGAAGGAGGGAACATCTATTTACCTTGGCTTCCCAGAAGTATACATCTGTGTGGCAGAGTGCTGTGACGAGGATCTTCACGCGAACCTCCATGGCCTGCGGAGGAGCCACCTCCACTTCTTCTATCACCAGCGGCTTTCCAGCTTCCCATGCCACAGCAGCTAATATCCAAAAACATTCGGTTAATGCAAGTAAACTGCAGTGATTCGTTGTTTCAAAGAGAAGGTAAAAACCGGGATAAGGCGTGACATCGTAGTGGGCAAACCAGCAGAAATGGCTTATTCAATGACAAATTTACAAAAGGGACACAATGGCAGAAACCCAAATTGGGTTACCACCATATACAGGTTCTTTCAACTTAAGCTTCGTTTGAACACAAAAAAGTGGAAATTATCAGAATCGGCAGAGACTGTGCGTCCATTCAACACAGGCATAATGGGGACCATTTCAAGCAGTGGTATCAGCAACTAAAGCAAACATCATCATATGCAATTGTCACGATTCAATTAGCAGAACCAACAATTAATCACGAGCCCTAAATCCCAGCTGCATAATCAACCTGATAATCAGCGAAAACGCATAATTGAGGAGGATACAATCGATAGGGAAGCTCCAGAAAACCATAAATTAGACAACCGCAAAGCATGAAATGCTGAAGCTTTTTTTTTTTTTTTTTTCCATCGCAGAATCTCGCACCTTTGCAACGAATGACTTTCCCGACAGTGCCCGACATGGTAGTATGAACTCCTCGGCTTCTTTCGACTTGAGCAATGAAAAAGACGATTCCTTTTTCTGGATGTGAAGAGAAGGGGGTGATGGGTGATGGTATTTGTAGCCCAAGAGGGGGAAGAGAAGACCCATGGTTCAGCGCCAATCAACGTCCAAGGAAGAGAGAGAAGAAAGGCGAAACCATGCCACCCCAGAAAACAGTGTGCTTGGTTTTTGCACCAATTAACGTTTAAGAGGGGAGAAAGAAAACGGGCGAAACTACGTCACCCAAAAACCAGCGTGCTTGTTTCTCTTCAAGTACGAGTACGACGGCGCCTTCTGTATTCTGGGTCGTTCCCAGTTTCTGGTTTTGGGACGTGTTGACCTTCCCAGCTCAGAATCTCCTGGTGGGGCTTTTACCCTTCCTGGCCTCAGTCGACATGCGACGGTTCAACGATCAGCTTCAGCGACTTTTGGACCGCAGCGGTGTCTGTCATATGCTTGTGTTTTCATGTTTCGATTAATACCAAGTAAAACTTTAAAAAATAATATATTCATGATAAATAATTTTTTTAATCATAAAAATATCAAATTTATATATTTATGATAAATTTAATATCCGTTAATTTTCGTTAAATTTAATCGTTAAAATGTTAATTTTATGACACGTAACATTTTTTTTTATCGAATGACGCGTGGTAATTGACGAGTATATTAGTTTAAGATTTTTAAGCTCTATTTATCACATGTGTATCGATTTAAAATTTTTCGTGGTATTAGCACAATTTGACGGATAGTAAATTTGTCAAGTGTAAACCAATTTGAGGTTTTTCTTGATAAAAAAAATTAATTTAAAATAAATCTGTTATAGGTGTACCAGTTTAGAGTTGTTGGTGGTAAAAAAAATAGTTTGGGATAAATTTATCACAACTGTACCAGTTTAGGATTTTTCGTGATTAAAAAAATAATTTGTGATAAATTTGTCACAAATGTACCGGTTTGAGATTTTTCATGATATTAAACTTTTTTTTGTTTCATCTTTTATAAACAAACTGTGGCCTCACGTGTATCAATTAATCCTTCAAACCACAAAGGTTAAGACATAGGCTTGTATGGAGATTAAGTATGTACAAGCTTTTTAAACGATTTAGTACAAGCACCGGTTGTGATATTATACTCGAGTCATCCACTCAGATTTTGGCTCGCGTTTTATTCAGTCCTTATTCATGAATTTGTTCGGTCCCGTATGAGTTTTGGGATCGATTTACTTGAATCTCAACACCAAGAAAAAATAGAGAAATTGTACAAAAAATTAAGCAAGCGGTTTTTGTCACGACCAAGAAACTATATGTCCTAATATTGGCATTCTTTAAGTGCGACCTTGTTGGCCATAATTGTAAAAGAAATGGGAAAGAAAAGAAAAGAAAGGAAGAATGCTTCGATAATGTTATTAAAAATTGCTCATGTCAGTGTCGTTGTGCCACGCAGAACGGTCTGAGTGCACTTAAGCGATTTTCCTATCAAAATTAGCCGGATTGACTCAATTAACAAAAACGTGAAAATGCTTAGGATTCAATTAACGCAAACATAAAAAGGTTTTTCCTTACCCAAAAAAAAACATAAAAAATGTTTAAGGTTCAATAGACAGAAGGATAGGGAGCGCAAAAACCATGTAGAAACCAAAAACCAGAGATTTGTTAGTCTCGGTCCGAGGCTGTGCAACAAACGCCGCCATAAGGATTCCGGGGAGCATTCTCTGTTTCTGGTTTTTTCATTTCGTTGACCTTCAAAGATACTCAGAATATCGTTTCATTGGCGCCAAGTTGTTGGCCTCGTCCAATGATTTCTTTAAAAACCATTTTGATTGAAGGCAAAAACTGTAATTAACTTCATTTCCTGGCAATTGAGCTAAAATGCCGTCAATCCACCTTTACTTGCGTAATTTACATTATTTAATCACACCAACTTGTTGCTCGGATCCAACATCGCAATATATGTATATGTATATGTATATATATATATATATATATATATTATTGAACACAGCTTTTTAATATGAAGTCTTTCTGAAAAGGATCTTGCAAAGAGACGTCAGCGACAAATATTGGGCAGCCATTTCTTAAAAGAAATTGATGGTAAGTGACAAATATGTGATTACAAAAGCAGGCGTTTCACCTAGGCAGAAATGCATTATCATTCAACTTTTAATGAAATCTTGGCCATCAAATATGGAATAAAAAAAAATTGAATTCCATCTAATTGGACATCATTTCCTTGTTGAGATGGATATATCCTCTTTCCTTGGATGTTCAAATTTAAGCTGAAGCAAATTCCACATCCACAGCTTTTGAGATGGGCGGAATGATTTTTCAAGTACTCTTTTGACGCCAAGCATATTGCAGGGAAAAAGAATGTGCTTGCAGATTTTCTCTCTAGAGCCAAGCAACCAGTCTCCTTGATCAACATTTATGTACACAAAGAGACTATACGCAGTTGATATGAGAGAAAATCAATGGAACTGTCATAAATACGCCCCAGAAGTTCCAGGATTGATCCAAGCCTATGTTCTTACCCCAAATCTACTAGTCCATTTTTGGCACTATCATTATCATATTTTCAAAGATTATGGTGGTCCTATGTTACGACCACACGACCTTAACTTTGACTATCCTTTTGCTCACTCACTACAATGGTCACCAAACCTTGAGTTTCCTGAAGAACTCAAATGGATGTTATGGTATTTGTTCAATCTATATGTTGTTACCATTGAATTTCCCATGTAGGAGATCATCATAGTCTTGTCTAAAGCCCTCATGGGAGGCTTCCATAACCAGAAAAGAATAACATATGTGTTGATCTAGTTCCAGCCTATTAAGGCATGCAAGATTTATTCAAACATAATAGACGAATTGGAACTCCTGAACTAGAAAGACACACCACTGTGATCTTTCACAGATCTTGGACCTTATAGGAGATGCCATGACAGATGCTGCATAGATTGGTACATCCACTTACAAGCCCAAGCTTTATGAACAGCTTGCTCATATTCACAGGAGTTTGCCGAGGTCAATTATGGTAATGCGCCATGAATACCATGAACTCCAGAGAATTCTCTGCTAAGAGAGTCGCACTATTCCACCTTGGATTTGACCATACCAAGTGAAAAATCTTCCATGGGATAGGACTTACATGCATCCAAAAACTTATGAAGCTTTGAAAATATTTCGACAAAATCAGCCAGCCTAGTCCTCAATGGACACAGACTCGCAGGACCCATAGGAAGGACCACTTTCACGAAACCCATATAATTTTCCCTCCAATTCCAACAAGATTATTTTGGAAGATATTCCAGCCAGCTCATCTCAACCATCAACAGGACCCACAAGATCCTATCGTGATGGAAGACATCTTATTAGGTGAGAGAGCAGCTGCAGAACAGGCAGACCCACAGTCTAACCTAGACTCAGAGATAAGACTATCAGAGCTTGAAGAACAGCAACTTTTGCATGATTATAAAAGAGAGAAAGATGGACCACACAACTCAGATTTAGACGACACAAATTATTACACGTCATAATTTGTTGTCACTTTGTCTTTGTCGCCCACATGTCTGTTATGTGTGTTTCCAATAGTTAACTTTTAGGTGGTCAAAAGTTGTTGTCGGCTTGTTGGCTATATGTGTATAGTGTGGGTAGAATCCAATGTATGTAACCAGTGTCCAGTTATTATGAGTCCTTTTGTTGCCTATATAAGGCCTCTTGAATCATGTAAGAGGGCAGACTAAGCCTCATCTGAATATTAGCATGAAGTTTGATATATATCATGAGCTTCTAAAGTTCCTCTTCCTCTACTCTCCCTAGCATGGTACCTCTACTTTACAATCATCTTACTAATTTAGTAGTACGATGTGGTTCAGTATGCTCTCCACTTCAACTCAATGAAACCAGTGGACCAAAAATTTCTAGCACCTTAAGGATTGAGCTTTCAAGATTGAGCTTGGAAGCTAAAACGCAGTCCCCTAAGATTGGCCGTTGAGCTTAGTGGGTTGGGGATAATATACTTGCTTCAAGTTCAAGCTTGTCTTCACTTCCTTTATGGTATCAGTCCTAGCCAAGAATCATATTCTTAACTTGATTTTGATGATATTGGCTCTGATACTAGAAAGGAGAGAAGACGCAATTAATTTCATGGAAACTTCCTCTGATATCTTATGTTCATCATAAATCACTCCTCTCACTAGCTCCCTTACCTTCAAAAATATACTATCTCTTAGAGGTAGTTTATTCTAAAGATCGCAAGATATCTGAGACTTAACTTTCCCTCATAAATCCCTACTCCGCGTTTTCTAAACCTTCCTCTTTTTCCCCCATCAGCTCTATAAAACACTTGCTAAGGCATACTCCTCGAGTAGTCAAGGAATATGTTCAGTCTTCAAAGTTTGACCTACATCATATAATGGCCACCCAGCAAGAACAATTTGTTACCCTTCAGATTCCTCAAGAGTTTGCACTCCAATGGGCTCAATAGGGATTCACTCATCTTCATTTCGGTGCTATCCAACTTGCTCTTTTGTTCCATGGTCGTAAAGGATTACAGTTGTTGCTAGAATTTCCCTTCTTGACACCCGTTTCCTGGATTATCAGCATGCTTGTATCGAAACTATTCATACTACTCTGAATGCAGGCATTATGTTCGTTACTCTGCTTCCATATTTCAATATGGCCCTTGGTGATCCCAGCCTTCTTTCAGCCTTGAAAGTTCAGCTACATATTATTGAAGCACCACGGACTCCTAATGCTACGGTTGCTACTCTTTATCAAATGGTGTACAAACCATGCCATTGACCTTAATTTCCTAAGTTCTAATGAAGCTTTGCTTATTTTAGCCGGCCATGACCAAACCTCATGTGTTCATGTCTCCACACAGATCTCAAGAGACCATCTTGTAAAACTTCCCCTAGATAGTTTGGCTACCAACTATGAAAAACTCTATCAAAACTCTAGACCAATACAGTCTTGTGAACCACATTTTACAAAGAAAAAAGATGATACTATTACCATCAAGTTTCAAAAGTAAAAGGATTCCACTTCCTATTTTCCTACTATCTTGTGTTTCACACCTTGTCCAACTGAATCAGTCAGTATGGAATGCCCTGATCATAAAGAATTTGTCCAGCCCTTTGACACAGATGGACGACCTGTCCGTTATTTCAAAGATCCTTCGGGACATTGTTTTTGGGACATTGACTGTGCTTGTTCTTTATGTTCTTGCATAGAGGAAGAAGAAGATAAACCCAGGAGAAAGAAGAAGAACCCATCTTATCACATTGTGCTCCCACGGCCATACACTTACGTTTCCAAACCAGAACCACCTTTTGCTCTACCAAGTATTTGCATGTGTCAACCTCATTTCGTACACCCTACTTTATTTAAATGTCACGATTGAGGCACTAAGTTGGTGGGAATTCAAATTGTAAGAGCTTCAAATTCATACGAACATGATGTTTTGAATTCGAATTGGATTCTGTAATTTCGGAGAGAAAATAAAAGAAAAAACATCGCCTTCATTTACCGGGGGTTGATTTTTGCTAATTTTAGACGTTGTCCCTAATCAGTTTCAGGTGGGACAGAAGAAAGCTCGATGCATAATTGAAGTGGGAGTGTCGTGAATTGTTACAACCTGTATTAAACCTACATAGAATCTGGCATAACAATTGCACCTTATTTTTCTTTGAATTTATTAACACGTGCGCTTGGAGCAATTGCCAAGTAACTCAATAAAATAACATGATAATTTTCAATACACCGGACCGTTCGAATGCCTGGTGACAAGAATTATTTGTCAGTTTTGTAAACTGAAATGCTCCTCAAAAAGTACGTTTAACCGGTGCTCTGAGAGCACTCGGTGCTCTGATAGCACTCGTTGACAAGAGCCGCTTCCGCCGGTCCTGTAGAATGATCCGGGAAACTCTCGACCACGGACGTGAATCAAGATAGGAGCAAACGGTGATGTGGTTTCATATCTAGCTTTGGAGTTCTTATGCACAAGAAATACAGTGACAATCTGGACTAGCATCTTTGTTTGAAACTCCGTTCATAGTCATAGTAACCACTGTACAAACATGGGGGAACAAAGAAAGGAGACCCTTTGAACTTTCAACATCCTATGTTTCAACTTTTATTGGCACTCGTACATTCAGGGACCTGATCAAACGTATCGGACCGGCTCGATCGGCAGCAAAGGGCTCCTCTATCCATCCATGCGGATGATGCAGCGGAGCGACTCTCCCTTAAGCATGTAGTCGAAAGCCTTGTTGATCTCGGAGAGACAGACTTCGTGCGTGATGAACTTCTCCAGCTCGAGCTCCTGCAGACATAACACAAGGCGGGGTCGAAGTCAGCATCATCGGGTTTGTTAAAGTTTCGAAGAAGACAGGGTAAGGCTACTGTATCTTCCCCTAACCTAATTGATACTAGGCACGTTTAAGATGACACCAACTATCTGTCAATGCATCAGAGAGGGCACCATTAGTTTGAACTTTGCTCACTTACCTTCCTCATGTACATCTCGACAACATTTGGAAGGTCGGTGCGTGGCTTGTAGTTGCCGAAGAAGGTGCCCTTGAGCGTCTTCTCATTCAGGAAATTCATTGGATGAGTCTTGAAGGCATCGTCTTTGTTCGGCACTCCCACGAGTACTGCCACACCCCATCCCTGCAAAGAGAGGAACATGAATATTTTCATCAATGACTTTGCAGAAAAAATCACTTGTATTATGTCAGTCACCAAAGTTTGTCGGAGATTACATCGTGAACGCATTCGAAAGCAGAAATCATGGCATTGATGCTTCCTGTGCACTCAACACTTCGGTCGACTCCCCCGTCAGTCATTTCAGCAAGAACCTGAGGATGATGGAATCATGTTATCAGAAAACCGACATGAAAGTTCTTTTTTTTTTTGTTCAAGTTTTCCAGCTTAACATATTGGTTTCCTAACCTCCTGAACTGGCTTATGATGATCTTTTGGGTTCACAAACTCGGTGATGCCAAATTTCTTGGCTGTTCAGATAAAGAAATTGACCATCAGCAGAAGGTTAGAAGGAACTGGAAAATTCATTCGGAAGAAAATATTAAACTATACTCGGTAGAGCGGATCAAAATGCCTATAGTGTAAACAAAAGAAACTAGCGAAAGCTTGATGATGAGGCAACCTGATCGTTTCCCTTTCAGTACTCAAAAGTCATGAGACAACTTTTTCTTTTTTTGGAATGCTGTTAAGTAACTTCCATGGGGATCAAGTCAAATGAAACACCGGAACAGTTGAGACACTGTTTAGATTCCAAGCATTAATCTTGTTAGAATTGTACTCACCCTCGTCAAACCTTTTTGGATTGAGATCGACACCAATTATCCTTGAAGCTCCAGCAATTCTTGCACCTTCAGCAGCCTGATCAAAAGTCATATGTAATAGTCTTTTCAGATCAACAAGAAAGCACAAGCAGTCCTCAGTTCAAAAATACATGTACAGAAGAAAATTGCAGAAACTCACAGCAAGGCCAACAGCACCTAGTCCAAATATAGCAACACTCGAACCCTTCGGAGGTTTCGCAACATTCAAGGTGGCCCCAAGACCTGCATTGCAACTCAGATTAGCAAGACCAAGTTGATGAAAGAAAAAGGTTAAAAAAGCATCATTTCAATTACGCACCAGTAGAGATTCCACAGCTGAGAATGCAAACTTTGTCCATGGGAGCAGCAGGATTTATCTTGGCTAGGCAACCGACGTGAATGACAGTGTACTCGCTGAATGTTGACGTCCCGACGAAATGGTAAATGGGTTTTCCATTGATCGAGAATCTCGATTTGCCATCGTTCAGCATCACTCCTCTGTCTGTGTTTATCCTGAGGAGGTCACACATGTTGCTCTCCTCAGATTTACAATGCCGACACTCCTTGCACTCCCCTGTGAACACTGGAAGCACATGATCACCAGGTTTGAGCTCTGTCACACCCTCACCAATGCTCTCGACAATCCTAAAAATTTTAGATCATCACAACTTATAAGCAACAATGAAGGAAAGAATAAAACTGAGTCCCATTAAATATCAAATGAAGAAGTAGGCCATACCCTGCTGCTTCGTGGCCAAATATGCGAGGGAAAACTGGGGTTTGTCCCTGAAAATCGATGGACCAACGGATCTAATTAACTCCTTTGGCAAAAAAATCTGTGAGGAACATGTGAATCGAAGGAGGGAACATCTATTTACCTTGGCTTCCCAGAAGTATACATCTGTGTGGCAGAGTGCCGTGAAGAGGATCTTCACGCGAACCTCCATGGCCTGCGGAGGGGCTACCTCCACTTCTTCTATCACGAGGGGCTTTCCGGCTTCCCATGCCACGGCAGCTAATATCCAAAAACATTCGGTCAATGCAAGTAGACTGCAGTGATTTGTTGTTTCGAAGAGAAGGTAAAAACTGGATGACATCGTGTGGACAAACTAGCAGAAATGGCTTATTCAATTACAAATTTACAAAAGGGAGTAGAAACCCGAATTGGATTACCACCATAAACAGGTTCTTTCAACTGAAGTTTCGTTTGAACACAAAAAGGTGGTAATTATCCGAATCGGCAGAAACTGTGCGTCCATTCAACACAGGCATAATGGGGACCATTTCAAGCAGTGGAATCAGCAACTCAAGCAAACATCATTAAATGCAGTTGTCACGATTTAACTAGCAGAACCAACAAATTAATCACTAGTCCTAAATCCCAGCTGCATAATTAACCTGATAATCGGCAAAAAACACGTAATTGACGAGGATAGAATCGATAGGGAAGTTCCAGAAAACCATAAATTAGACAACCAAAAGCATGAACTGCTGAAGCTTTCTTTTTTTTCCATCGCAGAAGCTCGCACCTTTGCAACGAACGACTTTCCCGACAGTGCTCGACATAGTTTTATGAACTCCTCGGCTTCTTTCGACTCAAGCAATGAAAAAGTCGATTCCTTTTTCTGGATGTGAAGAGAAGGGGGTGATGGGTGATGGTATTTGTAGCCTACGAGGCGGATGAGAAGACTCATTGTTCAGCGCCAATCAACGTCCAAGGAAGAGAGAAAAGAAAGGCGAAACCATGCCACCCCAGAAACCAGTGTGCTTGGTTTTGCACCAATTACCGTGCGATTAAGAGAGGAGAAAGAAAACAGGCGAAACTACGTCACCCAAAAACCATCGTGCTTGTTTCTCTTCATGTACGAGTACGACGGCGCCTTTTGTATACTGGGTCGTTCCCAGTTTCTGGTTTTGGAACGCGTTGACCTTCCCAGCTCAGATTCTCGTGGTGGGGCTTTTTCCTTTCCTGGCCTCATGCGACATGCGACGGTTCAACAATCAGCTTCAGCGACTTTTGGTGCACAGCAGTGTCTGTCTTCTGTTTGTGTTTTTTTGTTTCATCTTTTTGTAAACAAACCGTGGACTCGTGTGTAGCAATTAATCGTTCAAAGCACGATGGTTAAGACATGGTCTTTGTATGGAGATTAAGTATGTTCGATCTTTTTACGCGATTTAGTACAAGGTCCGGTATGACTTTATACTCGAGTCATCCGCTCAGATTTTGGCTCGCGTTATATTTAGTTCTTATTCATGAATTTGTTCGGTACCGCATGAGTTTTGGGATCGATTTACTTAAGTCTTAATACCAAGAAAAAATAGAGGAATTGTACAAAAGATTAAGCAAGCGATTTTTGTGAGGAAGAAGAAACTGTATGTCCTAATATTGGCATTCTTTAAGTGCGACCTTGTTGGCCATAATTGTAAAAGAAAAGAAAGGAAAAATAAAATAAAATAAAAATCTAAAACTACTATAATGTTATTAAAAATTGCTTATGTCAGCTCGACTATGCCATATAAAACGGTCTGGATCCACTTAAGCGATTTTCCGATCAAAACTGACAGGATGTATTGAATTAACAAAACGTGAAAATATTTAGGATGCAATTAGAATAAACATAAAAAGGTTTACATTATTTAATCACACCAACAAACACCACCATAAGAATTCCGGGGAGCATTCCCAGTTTCTGGTTTTTCATTTCGTTGACCTTCAAAGATACCCGAATATCGTTTCATCATTGGCGCCAAGTTGCTGGCCCCCTCCAATGGTTTTCTTCAAAAACCATTTTAATTGAACGCAAAAATTATAATTCACTTCATTTCCTGGCAATTGACCTAAAAGGCCGTCAATCCACGTTTACTTGCGTAATTTACATTATTTACTCGCACCAACTTGGCGCTCGGACCCAACATCGCAATTCTTTTGTTATTGAACGCAGCTTTTTAATTTGAAGTATTTCTGAAAAGGATCTTGCAAATTAACGTCAGCGATAAATATTGGGCAACCATTATCTCAGAAGAAATGATGGTAAGCCACAAATCTGTGCTTACAAAAGGAGGCGTTTCACTCAGATTGAAATGCACTATCATTCAACTTTTATAGAAATCTTGGCAGTCAAGTATGGAATCAAAAAAATTTGAATTTCATCTTATAGGACATCATTTCCTTGTTGAGATGTATATGTCCTTTTTTCCTCAGATGCTCAAATTCAAGCAAAAGCAAATTCCACATCCACTACTTCCGAGATGGGCGGAATGATTTTTCAAGTACTCTTTTGACGCCAAGCATATTGCAGGGAAAAATAACGTGCTTGCAGATTTTCTCTCTAGACCCAAGCAACTAGTCTCCTCGATCAACATGTATGTACGCAAAAACACTATGCGTAATACATTCTGTGTAGTTGATATGAGAGAAAATCAATGGAACTATCATAAATACGCCTTAGAAGTTCCAGGATTGATCCAAGCCTATGTTGTTACCCCAAACCTACCGGTCCATTTTTGGCACTACCATTGTCATATTTTCAAAGATTATGGTGGTCTCATGTTACAACCACACGGCCTTTAACTTTGACTATCCTTTTACTCACCCACGACAATGGTCACCAAACCTTGAGTTTCTTGAAGAACTCAAATGGCTATTCTGGTATTCGTTCAATATATATGCTGTTGCCATTGAATTTTTCACAGATAAGATCATCAGAATCTTGTCTAAAGCACTCATGGGAGATTTCTAGAACCAGAAAAACTAACGCATATGTTGATTTGGTTCCAAGCTATTGAAGCGTGGCGAGATTTGTTCAAACATCAGAGATGAATTCGAAGACTAAGCCAGAAAGACATAACACAATGATCTTTCATAGATCTTTGACCTTTATTGGCCCTACAGGAGATGCCAGGACATATGCTGCACAGATTGGTACTTCCACTTACAAGCCCAAGCTTTATGAACAGATTGCTCGTATTCACAGGACTTTGCCTAGGTCAATTATGGCAATACGCCATGAATATTGTGAAATCCAGATAGTTCTCTACCAAGAGAATCACGCTACTCCACCTTGGATCTGGCCATTCCAAGTGACAAATCTTCTGTGGGATGGGACTTGCATGCATCCAAAAACTCATGAACCCCTGGAAATGTTTCAACAAAATCAGCCTACCCAGTCGTCAATGGTTACAGACTCGCAGGACCCATAGGGAGGACCAATTTCATAGAACCCATATGATTTTCCCTTCCAGTTCCAGCCAGAATATTCTAGCAGATATTTCATCCAGCTCATCTCAACCATTAAAGCATCTTCATACACTTTATCAGCAGAATCCACAGGACCCTATCACGATGAAAGACATCTTATTAGGTGAGAGAGCTGCTGTAGAACAGGCAGACCCACAGTCTGACCCAGACTTAGAGATAAGATTGTCAGAGCTTGAAGAACAACAACTTTTGCATGCTAATAAAAGAGAGAAAGATGGTCTAGATAGCTCAGATTCAGACGACGCAAATTATTACCTATCATAATTTGTTGTCACTTAGTCTTTGTCGGCCACATGTTTGTCATGTGTGTTTCCAATAATTAACCTTTAGGTGATCAAAAGTTGCTGTTGGCCTGTTGGCCATATGAGCAAAGTGCAATGTCGGCAGAATCCAATGTAGGTAACCGGTGTCCAGCTGTTATGAGTCCTTTCGTCAGCTATATAAGGCTTCTTGAATCGTGTAAGAGGATAGACTAAGCCTCCTTTGAATATTAGTGTGAAGTTTGCTATACCATGAGCTTCTAAAGTTCCTCTTCATTTTCTCTTCCTAGCATGATATCTCTACTTTAGAATCATCTTGTTAATTTGGTTGTACGATGTGGTTCAGTATGCTCTCCACTTGCTTTTTAATGGAACTTGTGGATCATAAATTTTTGACACCTTAAGGGTTGAGCTTTCAAGATTGAGCTTGGAAGTTAAAAAGCAGTCCCCTAAGATTAACCGTTGAGCCTGGTGTGTTAGGGATAACATACTTGCTTCAAGTTCAGGCTTGTCTTCGCTTTCTTTCTAGTATCGGTCTTAGCCAAGAATCATAATCTTAACTTGATTTTGACGATATCGGCTCTGATACTAGAAAGGAGAGAAGACGCAATTCATTTCATGGAAACTTCCTCTGATATCACTCCTGTTTATCATGAATCGCTCCTCCACCTAAGCTTCGTAAATCTTCTGCTTTAAAAATAAACTATCTCTATGAGGTAGCTTATTCTGAAGATAGCAAGATATTTAAGCTTAACTTCCCCTCATAAATCCCTACTTCATGTTTTCTAAACCTTCCTCTTTTTCTTCATCAGATTTATAAAACACCTAATAAGACAAACTTCTCGAGCAATTAAGGAATATGTTTAGTCATCGAAGTTTGACCAGCATCATATAATGGCCACCTAGCAAGAACAATTTGTTACCTTTCAGATTCCTCAAGAGTTTCCACTCCAATGGGCTCAACCGGGATTCACTCATCTTCATTTCAGTGCTATTCGGCTTGCTCTTTCTTTCCCTGGTCGTAAACGGTTATCAATTATTATTAGAGTTTCCCTTTTCGACACTCGTTTCTTGAATTATCGGCATGCTTGTATTGGAACTATTCAGACTACTCTGAATGCAGGCACTGTGTTCGTTACTCTGTTTCCAAATTTCAATATGGCCCTTGTTGATCCCAGCCTTCTTTCAGCCTTGAAAGTTCGGATACATATCACTGGAACACCACACTCCTAATGCTATAACTGCTACTCTTCATTATCAAATGGTGTACAAAGTTCAGAACCATGCCCTTGACCTTAATCTTCCAAGTTCTGATGAAGCTTTGCTTATTTTGGTCGAACATGACCAAACTTCATGTGTTCATGTTTCGACAGATCCTAAGATATGTAAAACTTCTCCTAGACAGTTCGGTTACAAACTATGAAAGACTCCATCAAAACTGTGACGCCTTATAAATTCACCTCTAGCAAAGTACCTGAAATCAATATAACGGATTAATATCGGATTTCAATTGATGAAAAATTTTGGATCGCAAGGACTGAAGAGACAATAATTGGACAAGTTTTGAAGTTTCAGTCGGTTTAAATTAGATTTTGAATTTCTTAGTTGTCGCGAATTAGGATTTCAATCCTCACGCTCGAGCCTAATCCCAACCGAG
Source organism: Rhodomyrtus tomentosa (assembly GCA_028455895.1). Lineage (NCBI taxonomy): Eukaryota > Viridiplantae > Streptophyta > Magnoliopsida > Myrtales > Myrtaceae > Rhodomyrtus > Rhodomyrtus tomentosa. Next base: position 48,479,723 of record JAPCWY010000005.1, read on the forward strand.
TCTAGCTTGTGAAATTACTAAAATACCCTTCGTCCAGTGTACCAAATTTTCGTTCAGTCCCGATTTGTGAAATGACCAAATTGCCTCTCAACTATTCACTAAGAGAAAAAAAAGGCCAAAAAGTCTTCATATGGGCCCCACCCCAACTCCCATTAGCCTATCTCTTTCTCACGTGCTCTCTCTCTCTCTCTCTCTCTCTCTCTCTCTCTCTCTCTCTCTCTCACAGTGGATGCCCCCCCAACTGACTGCTCCTCCTCTCTTCCTCTCCTTCTTACGTTAGTTTGTGTCGGCCGCCGCCACATCTCCGACCACCACCACCTTCAGCCAGACGTCGTCGTCATTTCCGTCCCCTCCACCACCGTCAATAGCCACCGGACGATCGCGAAAACTGCCACGAGAACTAGCCCCTGTTTCGGACTCTGTAGACCTGAGAGCCTCTGGCCTTCCCTTGGCCGTTTTCGGCGCCACCGCCGCCAACCACCACCTCTCCGACATCCCCCTACCTCCCCTCGACAACCTTGACGCCATCCCACCAGCCATCGCCTGCCGGAACCGCCGCGAACAGACCCCAAAAATGTCGGTGCCTTATTTTCGAGCCGGTCCGTGTTTTCTTCAAATCCGGTCGAACCGGCCGTCATCGCCTCTCACCGCCACCACCGATGAACTCTTAGGACCTCTCTCTCTCACCCTAAGCTCGTGGATGCCAACCACCACTCGTGGTGGCCGAAAATCGGCCTGAATCGCTGCCCTGCTCTCGGCCGTGCGAAACCTTGCTCCACCCGATTCTATTTCGCCGTCGATCTATCGCCTCCGGCAGCCCTCCGCCGTGGCCACCACTCCTGATCAAATCCCCCGACTACATGGTACTTTCACCGCCAACCTCGAAGCTGGCCGCTGCTCGTCGACCTTTGTTTCGACCGTTGCAACCCCGGCACCGCAACTGCCCTGTTCAAGTCGGGTCGCAAGGGCCATGGCCCATTTTAGCCTGGGAGGAGTGGCCGAGGGCCTGGGCTGGGTGGCCGAGAGCCTAGGCCGAGTGGTCGGGTCTGTGACCGAGTCTCTAGACCATTGTGCCGAGTCCATGGGCTAATTTGGCCGAGATTTTTGGCTGAGGGTCAAGAATTTTAGGCCATCGTTCGAGAAAATTGACCCGTGATCCGTTGTCGCCGTTGAAATCGTCCGAGCCGACTCAATTAGTGAGTTGACCCTAATCCTTAGTTAAGGTGCTAATTGCGCCTGGGATTAGTCATTTAGGAGATTAGGAAATTTAGGTACGCGATCGGGGCCAGTTTAGGTAAAAATTGTGATTAAGTTAAATTGTTGATTGATTAGGTTAGCCGTTTGATTACTTTGCTTGTGGCTAATTGTGATTAGTTGAAATTGATTAATTGATTGTGTTAGATCGCGAGCGAGCGACTGGTTAGATACGAGCGAACGATCGACGTTATTAATTGAATCGATTAATAAAGGATTATCATACGAATTAAGCCTTATATTGTCTAATTGGAATTAAATGCTCGTGATTGATTCGATGACTTTTATTAACTTTATAGACCGATTGAAATGACTGTTGGATTTTGATTGATGATTGTGGGTTAATCGCCCTGTGTGCGGTTGTGGTGACTAGGAGGTAGTCTGCATATGCATATGACCGTGTGTGAAGTCAAAATACATTTTTAGCATGAAAATGGCCTTCGATCGAGACTTTTACATGCCTGTGTGAGCATCCGGCTTTAACCAAAGATAATGAAATGGGTTGATTGCTGGATGCGTGTTGTGTGGTCATATGAGAGAACGATGATGATTTTCCTATCAAGTTCATACTGTACCAAATTGATAGAACCATACAACTTGCCAGAAATACGTCAATTCTGATCCGGTGCTAACTAGCACGGATGCAGGATTAGTCAGATGTCGATCGCAACTTGTGATGGACCGACGCCCCGTTTAGGGATGCCTACTTGCTGGTGTCGTGCCAGACACACCGGAGACACCTCTTGCAGTAGCCATTGCCGAGAGAAAAAAGACGTAGCCCGATTCTGCTAGTAGAACGCTCGACTGCATTAAGATGCTTGATCGCATTATTTGTAAGAGTCGAATTATGCCTTCTTTGGCGTAGATCCTTTCACGTACCGTGGGCACGATCATCGTTAATAAATGGACTTGTATGATATCCTGTGCGTACTTATAGATGAGATGCTTGTTTGGGTGATTGACTGATTGGCTATGAGCCGAGTCAAGCATTGCATTATGTGTGGCTGAAGCTGGCAAGTATGCATGTGAATTGTTTTTATATCGTGACTGTAATTGGGTGTTATATATGGTGATTTATTATTGTGAGACTTCTGTTAGGATGCCCGGGCGAATCAGTTTCCTAACCGAGCTTAGGCTTGATTCACTGAGATTTATTCTCACCTCGTCCTGAGATAACATTTTTAGGTTTCAAGTGATGGAGTCTCATGGGCGCCAAGGGTTGGCTTTTGGATTAGTCATCTGAAGTAAGATGAGGAGTTAGTCTTACCTGACTGAGTATACCTTTGAGACTTTTTCTAGTGGCCCCAAAGTATGGGGTTGAGCTCGTACATTAGTAGCGCAGTAGGATTATGTCCTGACTACTGTTTTGTATATTTGGTTATTACTATCCTTTGGTAAAACGTTGTGGTGTTTGATTCCTGATATTCTATCTCTGTTTATTTTTATTATCAGGAAGTTGACACGTTTCCGCACGCTTAAGTAAGTGATAGGTCGGTAGTGTGCCTGAGACGCTATCTTTATGACCTCGTGGTTATTTGACAAGGGATGTCGCAGGCTCGAATGTCGGGGCGTGACATCCCCGCCCAAGGTGGTATCAGAGCAAGGTTAGCATGATCCATCTAGTCATTGACCTGGAGTGATAAGGAACGTTGGTATTTGGGATAGTTAGTAGGATCGTAAGTTTTTGCATGTGCTTGTTGCCTATTTCTTTTGATTGATTGCTAGTGATCTCATTACGCGTTGCTTGAGGTGGACAAGACTCCGTAAGTTACCTATATAATGTGCAACTATAATGAGAAGGTGCCTAGTGGAAGGATAGCTCAAGAAGATCCTAGAGCGGAAAGGATTATGCAGGCGTTGGAAATTTTGAAAGTAGTAGTTGGACAACAAGTGAGTAGTCAATCTAATAATGCCGTCGCTTCGAGTGAAAACTTGTTGACTGGAAACGAGAAAGGTGTACGGTCGATACTTGAGTTGATGGAGAGATTTTTTAATCTCGAGCCATCGAAGTTTAGGGAAGTAGGGGATTCAGAGGCTGTAATCATGTGGGTTAAGAAAATCGAGAAGGCGTTCGCCGTGCTAAGATATTCTGAAGAGGACAAGGTGACACTGGCTATTTACCAACTTCAAGGTGACGCTAATGCGTGGTAGGAAACCACACGAAGAAAGATCTTTCCTAAAGGTATGGTCCCGGTGTGGAATGCCTTCGTTGAAGCCTTTTATGGCAAGTACTTTCTAGATTGTATCCGAGAGAAAAAGATGACTGAATTCTTGCAGTTTCGATAGGACCAAATGGCAGTAGAGCAATATGAGGCGAAATTTACTAAGCTGTCAGAGTTTACTTCCTAGACAGTTGGAGATCCTATGAATAGAATGAAAAAATTTCATGAGGGATTGAAACCCGGGATCAAGGATCAACTGGTGCTGCTGAACCTTAAGAGTTGTAGCAAATTGTATAAAAGGGCCCAATCTGTGGAGAGTAGTATGACTGATAGAGCAATCGCATCTAGATCACGACTTATGTCTTCTTCCAGGGATAATCATTGGATAGAGAAGATGCCGATGTATGCCAACAAGTATCACATCCCGTCTAATCGGAGGAGTATAATCAGTAAGCCGATGTTCCGCCAAAGTGAGAAGTGTCGCCTAAGGCATGGGACTGGTCCCTGTTCCTTTAGAGGAGGAAAATGCTTGAAATGTTACCAGCCAAGACACTAAGTGAAGGATTATCCGATGATAAAAAAGGCAGATCAAGCATCGCTGCCGCAAGAAGAACAAACTCGAGGAGATGTTTAGCAGAATACCTAGGATTGACTCTACTGGGAGTAGGGTGACTTTTGAATTAAGATGCTTTGGTATAGACTAAATATAACTAGTCGAGCTTGAAAAGACCTTTTTATGGATATGACTTATGGATATGGGTTTGTAATAAGACAATTAGTATTTTGTGGATTGCATAAGTTTGAAGTGTCGTTTTGCTTGGATTGTCTTAGCCGTTGTTTTCTTGGATCCTAATCACTGATTAGATGAATATCCGCAGAGGAGCGAGCGTGAATTGTGAAAGTAATCTCTGCGATGTAATGAAGTCCCAAAGAGTCAAAAAGTATGAATTGATAATGATTGATGTGAAGGCAGGTAACTTGTGCTGAATGGAGACAAAAAGCCTCCACTACGCGTGTTTAAACGGGGATCTCAAAGTGAAGAGCGTGTTTGTGAGTCCGTTGTATTGTATTTCGGGTGATGGACAGAAGATTGTGGATGAATCGAGATATCATGGGTAAGCAAGACTTATGTACTTTGCAAGATTGGTGAGAGTTGATTATATCTCCGAATCCTGATTGAAGAAGACCTTGTAGTATACCAAAAGCAGTATTGGAATGACTTGAGACCATATGATTTAGTCGACTAGTAACCTAATAAGGTCATGGTGAAGTGTATACTGCCCGAGGATTGTAATTAGTGAAACCTTAGACATGTGCATGGAACGAGGACAGTGAAGACGGACAAGGAAGGTTCGTAATGGCAATCTAAGGTTATGCGACATGATAGGGTCGTCGATTGGATGCACAGACTATTGAGTTTAGTGATGCCCCTGAATAAGATTAAGATTGCGAGATGTGACAATTAAGGAAGACTAGTTATCAGAGTGGCGCAACAGAAGCATAGTAGAGCCACATGTTTTCATGGAATGATGACTTTATCAGTCTTGCTTTTGATAAAACAGAAAATCGTTCAGAACTCACCACAGTCGTCTCAGTGTTGGTCCAGATAGCTCATATAGACATCAAGATTTGAGGTGACTACTAGAAGGTTAGTAGGTGTGGTCGAGCAAATGACGAAGATTATGGTGTATCAATAAGTCAAAGAGCAACATTACAAGCCTAATGGATTGCTGTTGTTGGGGATTCTAGAGTAAAGGTAGAAGAAGATTACAATGGACTGGTGATGAAACTTTTAAGAAGTCAAGGGATAAATGACTCAGTTTGGAGTACAGTAAGCAGATTGACGATGCATGTTCAAGATATAACAATGTGAAGAAATTCAACTTAGTATGAGTGTGATGCTCTGAGACATACAACCGATTCAAGTTTAAGACTCGAACTACTCGCGAACAACGACCAAGGGTTAAGGAAACCATCGAGAGTTAAAGGTCGCCTTTGACGGGGATGATGGCCTGATTTGCCAGTCGGTTGTGCTGTTGATTAAGGGTTGACTGTGTGACGATTTGAAATCAAGCATGGATCGAATTGGGTTGATCTCACTCAGTTGTAAGTCAACCATATGATTACCCTGAAGTCGACTAGAGATTGATTCGTGGCATAATTTGCGAGTTGGCATAGATTGATATTCAGGATGGCCATGGACCCAGTGAGGAATGACTTATACTAGAACCCCGTACCAGCCACACACTAGTCAAGGATTAGCTACCTTAGATTTTGTGATGTATTGTTGGAAGAATATGGGTCGAGGCAAACTAATCCTGCATCAATTTGAGTTGGTCATGAGAGGTGATCTCGATAGTGTTTGATTGTACCACCAGTTTAGGATCAGGTGATTCCAACCCTAAACCGGAATATTTGAGGTGGTCCTCGACTCGTCAATCGCTTGTGAGTTGACCCTGTTCGATAGAATGGACGGTCCGATCCTCAGTTCGATTTGGCGCCGGAGTTCAGTAATTCTCCAAGTGTTCAATGGATGACAAGTGGTGATTCTAAATCTCAAAGTGTTGAAGAAGAGGCAAATTATTAGTAGACCTTTTCCATGTAAGCAGAATGTCCAAATTGTCATTAATGTTAATTGTGGTTGACATCTATGGAACATGAGGAAAAGCAGTGTTAAACTCTACTCGTTGGAAGTTAAGAAATGGCCAGTTTATTCGTGGGAATAGATAATTACTACGATTACTAGGATAACCAACAGTTGATTGGGACAGCAAGATCGGATTGTCACGGTTGAGTTGAATCCCTGAGTCGGATGATTCATCCAGTTAAAACGAATTGTGGATATGGAATTGTGTCAGATTAGTAGTCAAGAATCATAAGTTAAAATCCGACTTGGATTTGATAGTCGCTTTATGATTTCGATGCTCAGAGTGGAGATAAAGTTGAATTGACTTGAAGCGAACCTAGTATGAAGTTTGGAAAACGAAATTGCAGTTCGGTACGGCTTATTACTCACAGATAGAAAGTCGATCTAAGAGGATAATTCAGAGTCTGGTGAACATGTTGGAGGCATGCGTTTTGGATTTCAAGATAATTAGAAGGAACAATTACACTTGATGAAGTTTCTTTAAATAACAGGTCCAGTATAGTACTAAGATGATACTTTTTGAGGCAATGTATGACAGAACGTACAAGGCGCCTGTTTAAAGGCGAACCTCAATTAGTTGAACAGTCGATGGACGCTATCAAGGTTAGCATAGATAGACCGAGAACAGTTCAGAGTCGTTAGAAAAGTTACGCCAGTAAGAAACGAAGACCATTGGAATTTTAGGTGGGTAATTATGTCTGTAAAAGATGACGCTTGTTGGAAGGACAACACGTTTTGGCAAGAAAAGAAAGTTAAGCCAAGGTATGTCGAACCTTTCGAGATTTTTGGAAAGAATTGGGAAATTTGGCGTATCATCTTACGTTACCGCTGAGACTGGCTCAAGTACACAATGTCTTCGTGTGTCGATTTTGAGAAAATGCGAGCTGAACCCCACTCATGTGCTGTGTTAAAGAGGAAATTGAACTGGATGAGAGAGCATCGTACGTGGGAAGTCCAGTCAGGATCGTGGGTAGAAAAGAGCGGGTGCTTCGGAATAAGGCGATTCCACTAATCAAGGTAGTTTGGTAACACCATGAACCTGAAGAAACTACTTGGGAAAAATTTAGGAAGTTGTGAGGACTAAATATCATTATTTGTTGGAAGGATGTAGCAGTATTTCAATTTCGATGACAAAATTTCCCAAGGAGGGAGAGTTGTGACGCCCTAGAAATTCACCTCTAGCAAAGTACCTGAAATCAATATAACAGATTAATATCGAATTTCAATCGATGAAAAATTTTGGATCGCAAGGACCGAAGAGACAATAATTGGATAAACTTTGAAGTTTCAGTTGGTTTAGATTAGGTTTTGAATTTCTTAGTCATCGCGAATTATGATTTCAATCCTCGCGCTCGAGCCTAATCCTGACTGAGTCTAGCCTGTGAAAATACTAAAATACCCTTCATCCAGTGTACCAAATTTTCGTTTAGTCTCGATTTGCGAAATGGCCAAATTGCCCCTCAACTATTCACTAAGAGACAAAAATGGCCAAAAAGTCTTCTTGTGGGCCCCACCCCAACTCTCATCAGCCTATCTCTTCCTCACGTGCTCTCTCTCTCTCTCTCTCACGGTGGACGCCCCCCTCCCCCGACCGACTGTTCCTCCTCTCTTCCTTCCCTTCCTCCGTTGGTTTGTGCCGGCCGTCGCCACATCTCCGACCACCACCACCTTCAGCCAGACATCACCGTCATTTTTGACCCCTCCACCATCGTCAACAGTCACCGGACGACCGCGAAAACCACCGTGAGAACCAGCCCCTGTTTTGGACTCCGTAGACCCGAGAGCCTCCGGCCTTCTCCCCGCCGTTTCCGAGGCCACCACCGCCAGCTACCACCTTTCCGACATCCCTCTGCCTCTCCTCAACACCCTCGACGCCATCTCACCGGCCGTCGCCCGCCGGAACAGCCGCGAACAGACCCTGAAAAAGCCAGTGTCCTGTTTTCGAGTCGATCCGCGTTTTCTTCAGATCCGGCCGAACCGGCCATCACCGCCTCTCATCGCCACCGCCGATGAACTCCTGGGGCCTCTCTTTCTCACTCATGAGCTCGTGAACGCCGGCCGCCATGCATGGTGGTTAGAAATCGGCCCGAACCACCGCCCTGTTCTCGGTCGCGCGAGACCCTGCTCCACCCAATTCTGTTTCGCCGTTGATCCGCTGCCTCCGGCCGCCCTCCGCCTTGGCCACCAGTCCCGATCGAATCCCATGACCACCTGGTACTTTCATCGTCAATCTCGAAGTCAGCCGCCGCTCGTCGGCCTTTGTTTCGGCCGTTTCAGCCCCGGCACCGCCCCTGCCCTCTTCAGGCCGGGTCGCACAGGCCTGGGCCGAGTGGCCGAGAGCCTGGGCTAAGTGGCCGAGTCTGTGGCTGAGTCTCTGGGCCATTGTGCAAGGTCCATAAGCCGAGAATGTTGGGCCGTCGTTCGAGGAAATTGGCCTGTGATCCGCCGTCGTTGTTCGTTGTCGTCGCTCGAGCCGACTCAATTGATGAGTTGACCCTAATCCTTAGTTAGGACGCTAATTGAACCTAGGATTAGTCATTTAGGCGATTAAGGAATTTAGGTTCCCGATCGGGGCCGATTTAGGTAGAAATTATGAAAAAGTTAAATGACCGATCGATTAAGTTAGCCGGTTGATTACTTTGCCTGTGGCTAATTGTGATTAGTTGAAATTAATTGATTGATTGTGTTTGATCGCGAGCGAGCGACGGGTTAGAAACGAGCGAACGATCGACACTATTAATTGAATCGATTAATAAAAGATTATCGTACGAATTGAGCCTTATATTGTCTAATTGGAATTAAATACTCGTGATTGATTCAATGACTTTTATTGACTTTATAGACCGACTGGAATGGCTGTTGGATTTTGATTAATGATTATAGGTTAATCGCCCTATGTGCAGTTGTGGTGACTAAGAGGTAGTCTGCATATGCATATAACCATGTGTGAAGTCAAAAGACATTTTTAGCATGAAAATGACCTTCAATAGATACTTTTACATGCTTGTGTGAGCATCCGGCTTTAACCAAAGATAATGAAATGGGTTGATTACTGGATGTGTGTTGTGTGGTCATATGAGGGAACGATGATGCTTTTCCTGGCAAGTTCGTATTGTACCAATTGTATAGAACCATACGACTTGCCAGAAGCACGTCAATTCTGGTCCGGTGCTAACTAGCATGGATGTAGGATTGGTCGGATGTCGGTCGCAGCTTGTGATGGACCGACGCCCCGTTTAGGGATGCCTACTTGTTGGTGCTATGCCAGACGCACCGAAGACACCTTTTGCAGTAGTCATTGTCGAGAGAAAAGAGACGTAGCTCGGTTCTGCCGGTAGAACGATCGATTGCATTAGGGTGCTGGATCGCGTTATTTGTGGGAGTCGAATTACGCATTCTTTCGCGTAGATCCTCTTCGTGCCGTGGGCTCGATCATCGTTAATAAATGAACTTGTGTGATGTCCTGTGCGTACTTGTGGATAAGATGCTTGTTTGGGTGATTGACTGATTGGCTGTGAGCCGAGTCAAGCATTGCATTATGTGTGGCTGAAGCTGGCAATTATGCATGTGGATTGTTTTTATATCGTAACTGTAATTGGGTGTTATATGTGGTGATTTGTTATTGTGAGACTTATGTTAGGATGTCCGGGGGAATCAGTTTCTTAACCGAGCTTAGGTTTGATTCACTGAGATTTATTCTCACCCCGTCGAGGGATAACATTTTCAAATTCCAAGTGATGGAGTCTCGTGGGTGCCAAGAGTTGGCTTTTGGATTAGTCATCTGAAGTAAGATGATGAGTTAGTCTTACTTGACTGAATATACCTTTGAGACTTTGTCTAGTGGCCTCCAAAGTATGGGGTTGAGCTTGTACATTAGTAGCTCGGTAGGATTATGTCCTAAATACTGTTGTGTATATTTGGTTATTACTATCTTTTGGTAAAACGTTGTGGTGTTTGATTCCTGCTATTTTATCCATGTTTGTTTTTATTGTCAGGAAATTGACACGTTTCTACATGCTTAAGTGAGTGATAGGTCAATAGTGTGCCTGAGACGCTATCTCTATGACCTCGTGGTTATTTGGCAAGGGATGTTGCGGGCTCGAAAGTCGGGGCGTGACAAAAATTCTCGACCAGTATAGTCTTGTGAACCATAGTTTTACAACAAAAAAAGCTGGTACTATTACCATCAAGTTTCAAAAGGAAAAGGAATATTCTACTTGATGGTAATAGTACCAGCTTTTTCTTTTGAAATAATGGACAAGTAGAATATTTCAAAAGGAAAAGGAATATTCTACTATCTCGTGCTTCACACTTTGTCCAACTGAATCAATCATTATGGAATGCCCTGATCCTAAAGAATTTGTCCATCTCTTTGACACAGATGGACGACTTGTCCATTATTTCAAAGATCTTTCAGGACGTTGTTTTTGGGACATTGATTATACTTGTTCTTCATATTCCTGCATAGGTGAAGTTGATAAACCTAGGAAGAAGAAGATGAAGCAAAACGATTCTTTTTATCAGAGATATCTTGATGGAGATCCCACAGCCGGTCCACTTGGAGAAGAAGGTGGAAGATGGCAGTACATGGTTAATTACGGCTCACCAGAGACTCCTCATATATCTATTCCGCCACCACCATGTAGTTGAGAACCTGAACATCACCAACCTTCACCACCCCCTTCAAAGAAGAATGTTACCTCACCCTTCTGTAAGCTAGTTCAAAAATGGGTAAAGAAGAACCCATCTTATCCTATTGAGTTCCCACGGCCATACACTTGCGTTCCCAAACCAGAACCACCTCCGGCTCTACCAACTATCTGCATGTTTCAGCCTCACCTTGTACGTTCTACTTTATTTAAATCTCACGATTGGGGCACTAAGCTGGTGTGAATTCAAATTATAAGAGCTTCAAATTCATACGAACATGACGTTTTGAATTCGAATTGTATTCTGTAATTACTGAGAGAAAAGGAAAAAGAAAACATCGCCTTCCTTTAACGGGGGTTGATTTTTGCTAAGTTTAGACGTTGTCCCTAACCAGTTTCAGGTGGGACAGAAGAAAGCTCGATAACATAATTGAAGTGGGATGATTACAACCTATATTAAACCAACATACAATCCGGCATAACAATTCCACCATGGTTTTGTTTGAATTTATTAGCACGTGCGCTTGGAGCAATTGCCAAGTGACTCAATAAAAGAACATGATAATTTTCGATACACCGGACTGTCCGAATGTCTCTGGTGACAAGAATTTATTCGTCAGTTTTGTAAACTGAAAATGTTCCTTAAACAGTACGTTTAACCGGTGCTCTAAGAGCGATGGTTAACAAGAACCGTTTCTGCCGGTCCTTTTAGAATGATCCAGGAAACTCGGACCGCGGACGTGAATCAAGATACGAGCAAACGGTGATGTGGTTTCATATCTAGCTTTGGAGTTCTTACGCACCGGAAATACAGCGACAATCTGGACTAGCATCTTTGTTTGAAACTCCGTTCATAGTCAAACATAGTAACCACAGTACAAACATGGGGGAACAAAGAAAGGAGACCCTTTGAACTTTCACCATCATATGTTTCGACTTTTATTGGCACTCGAACATTCAGGGACCTGATCAAACGTATCGGACCGACTTGACCGGCAACTAAGGGCTCCTCTATCCATCCATGCGGATGATGCAGCGGAGCGACTCTCCCTTAAGCATGTAGTCGAAAGCCTAGTTGATCTCGGAGAGACAGATTTCGTGCGTGATGAACTTCTCCAGTTCAAGCTCCTGCAGAAATAAGACAAGCCGGGGTGGAAGTCAGCATCATCAGGTTTGTTAAAGTTTTGAAGAAGAAAAGGTAAGGCTACTGTATCTTCCCCTAACATTATCGATACAAGGCACGTTTAAGATGACACCATTTATCTCACACCGCATCAAAGAGGCACCTTTAGTCTGAACTTTGGCCACTTACCTTCCTCATGTACATCTCGACAACATTTGGAAGATCGGTGCGTGGCTTGAAGTTGCCGAAGAAGGTGCCCTTGAGCGTCTTCTCACTCAGGAAATTCCCTGGATGAGTCTTGGAAGGCATCGTCTTTGTTCGGCCATCCCACGAGTACTGCCACACCCCATCCCTGCAAACAGAGGAACACGAATATTTTCGTCAATGACTTTGGGGAGTCACTTGTATCATGTCAGTCACTAAAGTTTGTCGGAGATTACATCGTGAACGCATTCGAAAGCAGAAATCATGGCATTGATGCTTCCTGTGCACTCAACACTTCAGTCGACTCCCCCATCAGTCATTTCAGCAAGAACCTGAGGATGATGGAATCATATTATTAGAAATAGAAATTAAAGTCTCTACTTGAATTTTTTTTTTTTTTCAGTTTTCCAGATTAATGTAATGGTCTACTTGAAGAAAAGAAAACTCTTCTTTTTTATTCAATGAATATTTTTTCTGTACATTTACAATACTCAATCTTGTCATATATATAGGACAACAGGTAACCTAATGAGAAGATACACAATAGGAATGAATCTTTATTAAGAAGAAATATATACAATAAAGCCTCCTAACAAATAGGCTAAACTAACTCACGACCACACTCCCTCTCAAGTGGTTGCAAAGATGTCTTTGATACCCAACTTGATAACTGAGTTGTGAAACTCTCTATTTGACACAGCTTTTGTCAATATATCAACTAACTGATCTTCAGACTTCACAAATGGTAACTGGATCACTTTTGCATCCAAATTCTCTTTGATGAAATATCTGTCAATCTCCACATATTTGGTTCTATCATGCTGAACTGGATTATGAGCATGTTTACGACTGCTTTATTATCACAAAATAATTTGATTTCTAAACTTGGTGGATACCCGAGCTCAATTAGTAGCTTTCGAAGCCATAGAAGTTCGCATAACCCATTTGCTACCCCTCTAAATTCAGTTTCTGCACTAGACCTAGCTATAACCTTTTGTTTCTTACTTCTCCATGTAACAAGGTTGCCTTCCACAAATGTAAGATACCCTGAAATAGACCTCATGTCTGTCACACTTCCAGCCCAATCTGCATCTGTGTAACTCTCTACTCCAAGGTGGCCATTTTTTGCAAATAGCAGTCCCTTTCCTGGGGATGACTTCAAATATCGAATAATGTGCAACATGGCACTCATATGATCCTCACTAGGTGCATGCATGAACTGACTCACCACACTTACTGCATGAGCAATATCAGGACATGTATGTGATAAGTAAATCAATCGGCCTACTAACCTTTGGTATTTTTCTTTATTAGTAGGCATCTAATTAGGGTACTCTCCAAGCTTACAGTTTTGTACCATAAGAGTGTCTGCAGGCTTGCAACCTAGCATGCCAACTTCGGTCAAAAGATCAAGAACATACTTCCGCTGAGACAAGTAAATCCCTTCCTTCGACCTAGCAACCTCAATTCCTAAGAAATATTTCAAACCTCCCAAGTTCTTCATCTCAAACTCCCTAGATAATAATTCCTGTAGTCTCATAATCTCGATACTGTCATTGCCTGTAATAATCATATCGTCTACATATATGACAAGAGCTGTTATTCTTCATTGAGTACCTTTTAAGAACAAAGTATGATCTGAATTACTTTGGGAGTATCCATACATTTTCATAGCTGAGTTAAAGGGACCAAACAATGCACGAGGGGACTATTTCAACCCATACAATGATATTTTCAGCTTACAAACCATATTCGGTTGATCTGCTCATTTGTATCCAGGTGGAAGCTCCATATAGATCTCCTCCTCTAAATCTCCATGAAGAAATGCATTCTTTACATCAAATTGATGTAAATGTCAGTTCAAGTTTGCAGCCAGAGATAACAATACTCTTATCGTGTCTAACTTTGCAACTAGAGAGAATGTTTCTTGATAATCCACCCCATAAGTCTGTGTATACCCTTTAACTACAAGTCGTGCCTTATACCTCTCAATAGTGCCGTCTGTTTTATGTTTGACTGTAAACACCCACCTACATCCAACCGGCTTCTTATCCTCTAGTAGTTCCACAAGTTTCCAGATTCGATTTTTCTCCAATGCCTCCATCTCTGCCTCCATCGCTTGAAGCCATTTCGGATCCTTCATGGCTTCTTCAACCTTGTTTGGAACTTGAACTGAGGAAACTGTGGACACGAAGGCTTGTAGTGGTGTGGACAAACTCTTGGCAGACACATAATCTGCAATAGGATATCGAGACCGGCGATCCTCTACATCTGGAGAATATCGATTCGGTGGTTTACCCCTATTATGCCTATCAAGCATCTTATAACCATTAAGCACATCAGTATCTTCAAACGAATCAAGTACAGTAGAAGTACTTACCTCAGGTACATTCTTAGGAGCTTGGAGTGGTATTGAAGAGGGCGAAGACAAGGAGAGCTGTTGCCGCTGTTGATCTGTTGACACCTGCTTGGTTGCTAACGCTTCTATGCCGCTCGATCGTGCGCTTATCTCACGGCCGTGAAGCAGTAGCTCAAAATCTTCAGCCTCAGAATCGCGCGGCTGTGCACACCCATCCGTCGCTTCTGTAGTCTCAACCTCCCATGTACGCCCATCCGTCACTCCTGCAATCCTAACCTCCCACCAATGTCTGGTTTTACATTTAGTCTCCCCCTGAATAGGACACTCGGGGGAAGGAAAATATGGCTCCGTCTCTGTAAATGTTACATTAATGGTGACATACGTGCACTTTCCAGCAAGATCATAGTACCGATACCTTTTCTGAGAAGGGTCATAGCCAAGAAACACACAATTGACTGCACAAGGGTCAAGTTTGGTCCACTGATTTTTGTGAAGATGGACATAAGCGACACACCCAAACACCTTAGGAGGTAATGTAAAAACCGAAGGAAGAGACACATAGACGACAAGTACTTGCATTAGCGTCCGATAGTGCAGAACATGAGAAGGCATTCGATTCAACAAATAAGCAGCTGTAACTATGGCAGAATCCTAAAAACGATGAGGAACATGGTTACCCTCCAACAGTGCTCGAGTGGTTTCAAGTAGATGGCGATTCTTACGCTTAGCAACACTGTTTTGCTGAGGAGTCTGAGGGCAAGAAGTTTCATGTATCATACCATGTTCCCGAAAATAAGCTGTAAGAGGTTTACTTAAGTATTCGCCACCGTTATCAGACCGAAGAACCTGAAATTTGGCCCCAAACTAAGTCTGAATCATACGGTGGAAAGTCCGAAAGATAGATTGAGCTTCATTCTTATGTTTCATCAAATATAGCCAAGTCATACGTGTGCAATTGTCAACAAAGACGATAAACTATCGAAACCCAGATACAGTAGTAACAGGAGACGCACCCCATACATCAGAATAAATTAAGGAAAAAGGAGTATAACTGATATTCAAACTGGGAGGAAAATATGTGCGATGGCTCTTTGCCAAAATACAAGTATCACACTGAAAACTAGAGTTCGATAGACCATGAAATAACTTGGGAAACAAATGTCGTAAATACTCTTAGATGGGTGACCTAAACGACGATGCCATAACCAAAGTTCCTTCTCTTGAGCTAATTGTCCACGAGAATGATAGGTCCGTCCAAAAGTAATGTCATCCACAAAATATAGCCCATCCCTCTTAGTACCACGCCCAATAATCTCCTTGGTGAGAATGTCCTGAAACAGGCAAAAATCAGGGTACATAAGTACAACACAGTTTAACTCGCTGTTAAGCTGTCCAACTGATAACAAACGACTAGATAATGTAGGAACAAGTAAAGTATGAGATAAAGAGAGAAAAGGCGTGATAGACACATGGCTCGCAGCCGTCACAGGAAAGCTATGCCCATTGGCATTATAAATATGATCTCGACGTGGTGTAGTCGATGCAAGAAGGTCACTAGATTCTGAAGTCATATGATCAGTAGCGCCGGAATCGATTATCCACCCATGATGACCATCACCGTGTCCATTAGCAAAGACAAACCCACAATTACCTTTAAGAGATTTGGCATCAGCAAATTCAGGCTCCATAGTAATTAATGACAAGCTGCTAGTCACCAAGGAGGCTTGCCCTCCATTCCGGCCCTTCTGTGAGCTCGGTTTCTTCTTCTTGGTCTGAAAATCATCCCACCAATTCGGATAACCGTGTAGTTTAAAACAAGATGCTGCTATATGTTTAGGATTCTCACAGTAAGAGCACCCCTCAGATTGAATTTGCATACCAGGTCTAGGACGAGCTCCCGAGGCAGAAGGCACTAATTGGAGGTGCAAATCACCCTTGCCCCGCTGTGACATCATGGCGAAACCAAATGCGACCCCGACGAGAGTGGATAACATGACAGATTGGCGCATATTCTCTCGTCTAACCCGGGCATAAGCTTGCTCAATAGTGGGGAATGGATCCATCTTCAGAACATCAGCACGAACATTGTCCAGGTGGTCATCGATGCCGTCCAAAAAAGTATAAACTCGATCTTCATGGACAATAGCATTGTACCTTTGAATATCGACTGGAAATTGCATAGGATTAGGACGTCAGAAATCAATCTCACGCCAGATCCCTTGAAGATCATTGTAATATTTTTTGATAGGTCCACCGCCTTGCTTCAATCGAGAAACCTGCTTATTAAGATCATAGATTTGGGAGGTGTCAGATCCATAAAAAAAAAAAAACTCGTTATCAAGCATCCCATACGGCTTTGGCAGTAGGAAACTGAATAAAGTTTGGTATCAAGGTTGGGTCCATAGAATTGATAAGCCAACCTTTCACCGTCGAATCATTGGTCTTCCATTGTCGAAAAAACGGATCAGTCGGAAGGGGCTCAGGAGAACCACCGTTCAAGTAGCCCAGTTTGTCTTTGCCCGAGACATACATTTCAACAAATTGGGACCATATGCCATAATTTTTGCCATCAAGCTTGGCAGCAATCGGTGCAGCAGGAGGTTCAACACGTGGCGGCGCGGCCTGCTGGGTCAAGAGCTGCTTCATCACAGCGGTCAAGTCTGCCAGAATGACGGTAGCAGAGGCACTAGCATTCACTTGGTCAGTTGCAACAATTGGCTGATCGTCGGCCATGAGATCAGATCCGTAGAATGAATCGCTCGGATAAGACGTAGTCGGTGATTGGCGTACAGTACCTTAAGGATCAAACCCTAGGACTCTGATACCATGAAGAAAAGAAAACTCTTCTTTTTTATTCAATGAATATTTTTTCTGTACATTTACAATACTCAATCCTGTCATATATATAGGACAACAGGTAACCTAATGAGAAGATACACAATAGGAAGTATCTATACTAGGAAGAAATATATACAATAAAACTTCCTAACAAATAGGTTAAATTAGCTCACGACCACACTACTAACCTCCTGAACTGGCTTATAATGATCTTTTGGGTTCACAAACTCAGTGATGCCAAATTTCTTGGCTGTTCAGATAAAGAAATTGACCATCAGCAGAAGGTTAGAAGAAATTGCAAATTCATTCGCAATAAAATATTGAACTATACTCAGTAGAGTGGATCAAGATGCCTACAGTGTAAACAAAAGAAACTAGCGAAAGCTTGATGATGAGGCAACCTTATTGTTTCCTTTTCAGTACTCAAAACTCTTTCTTTTTTTGATGAATGCTGTTAAGTAACTTCCATAGGAACAAAGTCAAATGAAACACCAGAACAGTCGAGACACTGTTTAGATTCCAAGTATTAATCTTGATGGAATTGTACTCACCCTCATCAAACCTTTTCGGATTGAGATCAACACCAATTATCCTTGAAGCTCCAGCAATTCTGGCACCTTCAGCCGCCTGATAAAAAATCATGAGGAACAGTTTTCAAATCAACAAGATAGCACAAGCAGTCGTCAGTACAAAAAAACATTAACATGTCGAGAAGAGAAATGCAGAAACTCACAGCAAGGCCAACAGCACCTAGTCCATATATAGCAACACTTGAACCCTTCGGAGGTTTCGCAACATTCAACATGGCCCCAAGACCTGCATTGCAACTCAGATTAGCATGACCAATCTGATGAATGAGAAGGTCAAAAAAGCACAATTTCAGATAGGTACCAGTAGAGATTCCACAGCTGAGAATGCAAACTTTGTCCAGGGGAGCAGCAGGATTTATCTGGGCTAGGCAACCAACATGAATGACCGTGTACTCGCTGAATGTTGATGTCCCGACGAAATGGTAAATGGGTTTTCCATTTATCGAGAACCTCGATTTGCCATCGTTCAGCATCACTCCTCTGTCTGTGTTTATCCTGAGGAGGTCACACATGTTGCTCTCCTCAGATTTACAATGCCGACACTGTTTGCACTCCCCTGTGAACACTGGAAGCACATGATCACCAGGTTTGATTTCTGTCACACCCTCACCAACACTTTCGACAATCCTAAGATTCATGAAGATCACAATTTCCAAGCACCAATGAAGGAAAGAATAAAACTGAGGCCCATTAAAATTCAAATGAAGTAGGCCATGCCCTGCCGCTTCATGACCCAATATGCGAGGGAAAACTGGGGTTTGTCCCTGAAAATCGATGGATTAACGGGTCTAATTAAGTGATTTGTCGAAAAATCTACGAGGAACATGCGAATCGAAGGAGGGAACATTTATTTACCTTGGCTTCCCAGAATTATACATCTGTGTGGCAGAGTGTCGTGACGAGGATCTTCACGCGAATCTCCATGGCCTGCGGAGGAGCCACCTCCACTTCTTCTATCACCAGCGGCTTTCCAGCCTCCCATGCCACCGCAGCTAATGTCCAAAAACATTCGGTTAATGCAAGTAGGCTGCTGTGATTGGTTGTATGGAAGAGAATGTAAAAACTGGGAGAAAGCAGGACATCATGGTTGCATAACTAGCAGAAATGGCTTATTCAATGACAAATTTACAAAAGGGACACAACGGCAGAAACCCGAATTGGGTTACCACCATATTCAGGTTATTTCAGCTTAAGGTGCGTTTGAAGACAAGAAAGTGAAAATTATCAGGATCAACAGAGACCGTACGTCCATTCGACACAGGCATAATGGGGACCACTTCAAGCAGTCGAATTAGCAACTCAAGCAACATCATTATATGAAGTGGTCGCAATTTAACTAGCAGAACCAACAATTAATTGCTCGTCCTAAATCCCAGCTGCATAATCAACCTGATAATCGGCAAAAACACGTACTGAGGAGGACAGAATCAACGGGGAAGTTCCAGAAAACCATAAATTAGACAATCGCTTGCGCATGAAATGCATGAAGTGCTGAAGCTTTTTAATCGCAGAAGCTCGCACCTTTGCAACGAATGACTTTCCCAACAGTGGTCGACATAGTTGTATGAACTCCTCGGCTTCTTTCGACTTGAGCAATGAAAAAGATGATTCCTTTTTCTGGATGTGAAGAGAGGATGGGTGATGGTATTTGTAGCCCATGAGGCGAAGAGAACACTCATGGTGAAGCACCACTCATCGTCCAAGGAAGAAAGAAAAGAAAGGAGAAACCTTGCCACCCTGGAAACTGCTGGAAATTAAACCAAATTCATGCTTACTAGACTATTGATCAACTTCCAACATATCGACTCAATGTCGATTCAGTGAATGTGGTGTCGGTTGTCAATGAATGTTGGATTCCCAAGATGCATGCACGAACCAAGACTTGTTTTTCGAGATTTATTATTAGTTAAGTCTTTCAAGAGTGTCTTCTTATTCCGATATGTAGTAAATGTTATGTTATGTATGCACGTGCATATGTTCTAGAGTATATCAAGAGTCGTGATTCACACCTATAAATAGGTATGCCTTATAACCATTTCATTACGAGTGAATCGATTATGAATACAGAATATTGAAAAGCCATCTTTGGTCTCATCCTTCTTCATAAGTAATGTTGAGTTGTGAATATTTGTTGAGACCCCACTCTCGATCATCCCATCAAATTTGGTATCAGAGCTTACGATTCATGATCATGGCCTCAACAAGCAATTAGCTTACTTTTCAATATCCAAGCCTCACCAAGAAAACTATGGTAACCGGACTTCTAGAATGAAAGACATACTCGGAGCCTATGGTATATGGGATCTTGTCAATGTTGCAATGATGAGCTAGAAAAAGAAGTCGTGTTGAATCAGACTAAGAGGAATACTTTGGCAAAGACTCGAACGCAGATCAACTCGCATTACCGATAATCTATCAAGCCTTAGATTATTCTATGTTCAAGAAAGTCTTGAATGCTACTACATCTAATGAGGCATGAGAGATCTTTCTAACTACACACCAAGGTGTAGAGAAAATGAACAAGATTCGCCTTCAAATTTTGAGAGGTGAGTTCGAGATAATCCGTATGAAAGAATCTGAGTTGATTTATGATTATTTCACAAGAACTTTAGTGATTGTGAATCAGATGAAAAGGAATGGCGAAGACATTCCTGATGTTCATGCTGTTGAAAAAATTATGTAGTCTTTGGATAAGAAATTTGGTCACATCGTTGTCTCTATCGAGGAGTCTAAAGATCTCGATACCATGACTATCGATGAACTTCTGGGATCTTTGCAAGCTCATGAAGAAAGACTTAAAAGAAACAAATTTGAGCAGGTGGAGGAAGTACTTCAAACTTGATTGACTATCCAAGATGACAAAAGCCAAGGAAGAGATCTTGTGCAAACTCGATGGGTCAATCAAGTTCATGATCGAGGTCACAGTTGAGGCTGTTTCAAGGAAGAGGCCATGGACGAAGTGGAGGAGATGTCACCCGAAACAATTGGTGTTACTAGAATCAAAGAAGTGCTCGTGGAAGATAAAAGAACACAAATGGCCGGAATGATAAATAAAAAATTCGATGTTATAATTATAATAAAGTTGGCCATTATGCTTCTAAGTGTTGGCAGAAAGAAAGTACTAATGCGGATGAAAAGGTAAACTTGTTGAACGATGTCGATCATTCATTTTATCAAGTCCTTGAGAAGAATTCACTTCCAGCGAATTCAATAAATTTTGTGATTATCATGGCATTCAACGTTTCTTGACGGCTTCATATTCCCCATGACAAAATGGCGTGGCTAAATGAAAAAAAAATAGAACTATTCTTGACTTGTTCATAGTATGCTGAAAAGCAAAAATCTACCAAAGGAGCTCTAGGACGAAGCTGTCATGTGTGTGGTTTATCTACGAAATCAATGTCCCACGCAAGGACTCGATGGTGTGACTCCACAAGAAGCAAAGAGCGGAAAAAGACCACAGTATCTCATTTAAGAATTTTTTAGAGCATTGTATATGCTCTCATGCCCAGCTAGAAACAAAAACTCATTTTTATCAAGTATGATATCTCATCAAAAGTTTGAAAATTGTTTGATCCTAACATTTTGAAAGTGTATGAAATTTGATGAAGAAAGTTTGTGAGAGGACAATCGATGAGTTGACGCGACCATTCGCAATGATTCTATCCAAATGGAGATAGAAGATCACTCACCACTTCCTTCTCCAATATCCTTTCCATCTTCATCAACTTTATCGTCAAATGGTGACGAAGAGCAGCTAATACCGAAATCAAGGCAACTATCAGAAATTTTTGAAGCTACCAATGAGCTTCGCCTTGTATGTCTTCTAGCAGACTGTGAACCACTTGTTTTTTATGAGGCCGCCAAAGAAGAAAAATGGACAAAAACATAGATGGAGAAATCGAAGCCATCGAGACAAATCAAACATGGGAACATGCTAATCTTCCGAGAAAAAAAAAGGAAATTGGTATTAAGTATGTGTACAAGGCCAAGAAAAATGAGAAAGGAGAAGTTACTCTTTATAAGGCCAAGCTCATCGGGAAGGGGTAAAAACAAAAAGCAGGAATCGACTATGATGAGATATTTACCCTTGTCATTCGAATGGAAACGATAAGATTAATGATTTCCATTGCAGCTCAAAATCAGTGGTTAATCTATCAAATGGATGTCAAATTGGCATTCCTGAACGGTGTTCTTGAAGAAAACATTTATGTCGAGCAACCCGAGGGATTTGTTATGAAAAGTCATGAAAACAAAGTATTATGGCTAAAGAAAGCACTGCATGATCTTAAACAAGCACCAAGAGCTTGGAATTTCAAAATCAATGCTTATTTCAAGGCGAATGGCTTTGTACAATGTATGTACGAGCATGCACTCTATTTTAAGCAGGAAAAACGTGATATTTTATTGGCATGTTTATGTGTAGATGATCTTGTCTTTACAGGAAATAACTCTGCATTGATCAACACTTTTAAAGCATCAATGGTGAAAGAAATCAAGATGACTAATAAAGGTCTCGCATCGAAGTAAAGCAAAGTGGAGATGAGATTTTTATTTCCCAAAAAGGATATGCTAAAAACATCCTTGAAAAATTCAACATAAAGAACTGCACAATTGTCAGTACACCGATGGAGTCCAGTGTCAAACTTTCGAAGTTTGATGAAGGTGCTAATGTTGATTCGACATATTATAGAAGCTTGATTAGAAGCTTGAGGTATTTGACCTATCTAGATCAGATATTATGTACAATGTCGGAATTGTAAGCCGATACATGGAGAAATTGAAGGCATCTCATCTTAAAGCAACAAAGATGATATTTCGGTACATCAAAGGTACTGTCTCTCCTGGCTTATATTATTACCATTCTGAATCATTTCAGCTTAGAGTTTATTCAGACAATGATTACGGTGAAAATGTCAATGATCAAAAAAACACTACGGGCTTTTATTTTTTTCTGTGTAAGATTGCTTTTACATGGTCATCAAAGAAGCGACCCAATGTTACTCTATCGACATGCGAAACTGAATACGTGGATGCATCATCATGTGTTTGTCATGCAATGCGGCTTAGAAAACTGCTCAAAAAAATCCATATGGAGCAGAAGAATGGACAGAGATTTGAGTCGATAATGTTTCGGCCATTGCTTTGGCGAAAAATCCAATTTTTCATGAAAGGAGCAAACATATCGATGTTGGATATCACTTTATTCAAGAACAAGTCAAAGACAGAGAAATTGAACTAACGCGCATGAAGATAGAAGATCAAGTTGCTGATATTTCTACGAAACCTCTCAAGATTGATGTGTTTCTGATTCAGAAGTCTACTTGGATTGATCGATGGAAGAGAATTTGGTTTAAGGGGGAGTGTTGAGAATTCAACTAAATTCATGAATGCTAGACTATTGATCGACTTCCAACTATCGACTCAATGTCGATTTAGTGAATGTGGTGTCGATTGTCAATGAATGTTGGATTCTCAAGATGCAAGCACGAAACAAGAGAGTTATTATTAGTTGAATCTTTCAAGAGTCTATTCTTATTCCGATGTGTAGTATTTGCTATGTATGTACATCTATCTGCTCACGTAACTAAAGTATATCAAGAGTCGTGATTTAAACTTATTAATAGACGTGGTTTGTAATCATTTCAGTATGGTTGAATCCATTGTGAATACAGAATATTGAAAATACATCTTCAGTCTCCCCTTTTATGTGAGTAAAGTTGAGTTGTGCGTGTTTATTGAGAGCCAACTTTCGATTATCCCATCAGAAGCCAGTATGCTTGGTTTTGGAGACCATATCTCCAGCCCACGACGCGAAGACAAGACTCACGGTTAAGCACCAATTAACGTGCGATAAAGAGGAAAAAGGACAGAAAAACAAACAAAAACAGGCGAAAGCGTGTCACCCGAAAACCAGTGTGCTTGTTTCTCTTCATGTACGACTTACGAGGATGCTCTGCTGACTTTTTACGGCGCCTTTTGTATTCTGGGTCGTTCCCAAGTTTCTGGTTTTTGCGAGGCGTTGACCTTCAAAGCTCCGTATCCCAGGCTCCAGCTACTTCTGAAGCACAGCGGATTCCGTCTTCTGTTTGCTTTTTTGTTTCATCTTTTGTAAGAAACTGTGGACTCATATATAGAAATAGTTGAAAGCACAGTGGTTAAGACATGGGCTGGCATGGAGATTAACGGATTAAGTACACGAGCACCGCCATGATTCTTTCTAAATTTCGGTCATCTATTCAGATTTTGGCTCCTGTCTTATGTAGTCTCTATTCACGGATCTGATTGTTTAAGTGATTTTTGTCATGACGAAGATGTAAGAGAGCAATCGTAGAAAAGATTATGATCACTTATGTTAATAATATTATTTTGGATATGTATTTTTTCATATGTACGTAATGGCCTACATGGTAGGGAGATATTAGTCTTAACTTTAATATTAATTTTGTCATTTAGAATTGGATTAATACCACGAAAAATCCTAAACCGATATACCTATGACAAATTTATCAAAAATTATTTTTTAGCATGAAAAATCCCAAAATGATACAATTATGACAAATTTACCCCATATTGGTACACCTTAATAAATTTACCTCCATTAGTTTTTATTAAATTTAACCGCCAAATTGCTGATATAGATGACACGTTACAGTTCATGGGTGTTCCTTTTTAGGGTTTCTACCTTTTGTTTATCACGGGTGTATCAATTTGAGATTTTTTGTGATATTAACCAAATTTAACGAAAGATAAATTTGTCATAGGTGAAGTAATTTGGGATTCTTCGTAGAAAAAAATAAATTTGAGGTAAATTTATCACAAATGTACTAATTTGAGATTTTTTATTGTCAAAAATATAGTTTGAGATAAATTTATCATAGGTGCATTAGTTTGGGGTTTTCCGTGGTATTAAACCTTTAGAATTTGACCTTCGCTTTGGTTATTAAATATGGCTCCATATTATCGTGAATGACTCTATTTTGTGTTGGGATACGTCATGATATTAACATCTAATGTTCTTCTACATCTATCATCTTGCATCAGCCTTTTATTCTCTTGGCATCTTTGGAAAAACGACCATTTGTTCGCTTGTGGTCACCCTCTAGTCCTTTTCCAGATTCACTTTGTATGGCCCGTTGTATAGTTCTTTTCAATCATTTTCTGTTGACAATAAGCAATGATTTCGTGTTTTTAATCTAAGAATTGAACCCAAATTCATGATAATTACGTAATATTATGTGTAAGATATTTGTCAAAAATCCTAAACTTATTGTACGACCAGCGGATCCGGATCGCCTAACCTTTCCTTAAAAGATTGGGCACCTAACATTGCAATTCGGGCCATCCATTTTTTCAAATTTTCGATTTTTAGGGGGTAATTTTTTAAATTATATATATATATATATATATATTTGTTAGTTATAATCTGAGACATCCATTTATAACACGAACGATCTAGATTGCAAGTATATGGCTTAACTTTCTAAGGAAAGATTAGGCGATTTCTTTCCCCGACGAGCAGCTATAAAAGTGATTTCTTGTTAAATTCGGCTCAAATGACTACGGTGAAAAATTCTCAGAAGGTATTTGATCTAATTTACGAAATTTAAAAATGTAGAACTAAATTGGCGTCAAGAAAAGAGTTTGAAAGGACTTGAACGAAATGAAACCAAGGACCTACACCTTGAAATGAGCTCTTTTGACCAAACCTCAAATTAATTTGTGCAATATGTGGAAAGAAAGTATGTTTAATACGTTTGCCATTGAATCGAAAAAAAGGAGGATTGTCCTGTCCATTAATCATTAGCTTATCCCCCAGTGCCAGCTTGTCATTGGACCTTGGGAAATTTTAAGGAAGAGGAGATTTCCTACAAAGATCTTATCATAATAATTAGTGCGAAATCCCATGAGGACAAATGATCTATTGCAATTTTTTAGTACTTCGCTGGATATAACATGGCCACGATCATCCAATCGAGGCAATCCGAGGCAAGTTGTTCATACTCTTAATTATAATCAAGGTTGAAATTATAAGTAGGGTTGCGGATTTATGGCTGCCAAAAGGTGAAAAGTGCTTAAAATGAATGGCAAAATATATTTTCTTTATGTCACGGTGGATCTGACGGGGAAATCCACAAAGATGCCATACCCATGTTTTTAACTTTTTTTCCCCTGCCAATAAAAAAATGCATTTTTATCGTATGATATTTTAAAGGATTAATATCACTAAAAATCTAAAACTAATCATATGTGATAATTTTATCTCAAATTATTTTTTTGACCGTGAAAAACCCCAAACTGATATACCTGTAACAAATTTACCCTAAACTGGTACAGCTGTGATAAATTTACCCTCCGTCTATTTTCATTAAATTTTACCGTCAAATTACTGAGTTTGATGACACGTGTCGATTGTCGAGTGTACACATTACCTTATGCTTGCTACAGATGTATCAATTTGAATTTTTCGTGATATTAACTCAATTTAACGAAAATTAACAGAAGGTAAATTTGGCATATGTGCATTAGTTTGAAATTTTTTATGGTAAAAAAATTAGTTTGGGGTAAATTTATCACTTTTATACCAGTTTATGATTTTTGGTGGTTAAAAAAATAAGTTAGGGTAAATTTGTCGCAAGTATACCAGTTTGTGATTTTTTGTGGTTGAAAAAATAATTTGGGGTAAATTTGTCACAGATGTACTAGTTTGGGGTTTTTCGCGGTATTAACCCTATTTTAGATGATTATAGTTCTCCTCAAGTAAAAGTCGGATTGACGGCCTAGAGAGTGATAGGGCTAAGCGAAGCCAGAAGTGATGACTGGGTATCCATCTAAGCAATTTTCATGATGGATTGATTGGATAAACTCAATCGTTAAATTATCAAAAAAATTAGGGTTAATATCATGAAAAACCTTAAATTGGTATACCGGTGATAAATTTATCCTAAACTATTTTTTCACTTTAGTGGTACGGTTATGACTAATTTACCCCATATTGATATATCTGTGATAAATTTATCTCCATTAGGCATTAGTTTTCATTGTATTTAATCATCAAATTGCTGAGTTAGATGGCACGTGACAATTCATGGGTGTTCTGTTTACGGTTTCTACCATCTATTTGTCACGAGTGTATCAATTTAAGATTGTTGTGATATTAACTCAATTTAACGAAAGATGAATTTATCATGGGTGTAGCAATTAGGGATTTTGCATGTAAAAAATTTAATTTGAGGTAAATTTATCACTGGTGTACTAGTTTGGGATTTTTGATTGTCAAAAATATAGTTTGTGATAAATTTATCACATATATATATATATATATATATATCAATTTGAAATTTTTCATGATATTAACCCTTTAGAATTTGACCTTCACTTGGTTATTGAATATGGCGCCCTATTATTGTGAATGACTCTATTATGTGTTGGGATACATTGTGATCTTAACATCTAATGTTCTTCTCCATCTATCATCTTACGTTTGCCTTTTATTCTCGTAGCATCTTTGGAAAAATGACCATTTGTTCGCTTGTAGTCACCCTATTTTACGGACTCACTTTGTATGGCCCAGTTATATAGTTCTTTTCGATCATTTTTTGTGGACAATAAGCGATGATTTCGCGTTTTTGATCTAATATTTGAACCCAAATTCGAGATAACTACGTAATATTATGTGTGAGATGTTTGTCAAAAAAATCCTAAAGTTGTTATACGACCAGATAGCAGCTGCACAAGTGATTTCTAGCTAAATTCAGCCGGAAGGATTATATTAAAAAATTCTCAGATGGCATAGTATCAAATTTAAGAAATTTGAAAGTGTAAGACTGAATTGTCCATCGGTCTAAGAATTTGAAAGTATTCGAACAGAATGATACGAAGCACCTGCACCATAAAATGAGCTCTTTTCACCAAACCTCAAATTAATTTGTGCAATATGTGAAAAGAAAGCATGTTTAATACGTTTGCCATTGTGAGAATGATTATCCAAGTGGTGAATCGAGGATTTTCCCTGTCCACTAATCATTAGCTTACCCCCTAGTGCGAAATCACATTAGGCCAATCTTATCATAATAATTAGTGCGAAATCCCATGAGGCCAAATGATATATTGCAATTTTTAAGTACTTCGCTGGAGATAACAACATGGCCACGATCAACCAATCCAGGCAAGCTTTTTTTTTTCTTTTTTTTTTATAAAATAAGTAAGTATATAACTTTTTAAAGCACTAGGTAACAAGATAAGTCCGCTCACAAAAACCCTGATCCAATTAGGACACAAGTTATTGTCCTAGAGGAGTCAAAGATGATACGGCACAAAATATATATGAGATCAACGTATGTGATCCCAAAAGGCCAAACAAGCGGCCAACCCATCTAACGCCTACACGGCCAAAACAACGGCCCGAAAACCTACCTACTACTCGGCCAAAACAGCAGCCAAACGAGAATAGAAAACTCAAAAATAGCCTAGGGGTGATCCTCAAAGAAAGTGGAGGAAAGGCGCCAACTTCGTTGCAACCGTCGATGGCGGGGGAGGTCTTCGACCCGTCCAAAGGATAGTGCATTGTCCTTTACCAGATGTTTTATCATACTTGGTACTAAAAGAGGCTTGTCACGAAATAAGATGTCATTTCTCTCGGCCTAAATAACGTGACAAGGGCTTTGTGGAAACCTGGAATGCAGTGAGAGAAAGACTGGCCACTAATGTGTTTCATGGCCCATTCGATATGGTCTTGCCAAGGCCGGTTCTTCCAAGTTAAGTGGCATTTAGACGCCCAGAAAAGAGCCAGACTACCCGTGACCGAGCATAAAAAAAAAAAAAGTGAGTCCGGTCTCCTTTAACAGAATGCACAAGTACCATTGGAGATCCTAGGTATTGAAGCAATAAAATTTGAGAAGGTACGTGTTTGAGAGTAACTATCTACATGAGGTATGCGTGAGAGGAGTAATGGCTCAATCCCAAATGACTGAGTGCAAAGGAACAACCCGCCCATTAAAGCTGATTATCTCCCAAGCTGAGGTGACCAAGAATGAGCCGGATAAGTGAGTTTGCCACAAACGTTTGTCCGCCCCTTCATCCACAAAAGTAGGAGTCAGCTCTGGCCAATCCATAATGGTGTTCATAACCTCTGACCATTGTCTAGTCGATATCGAATCAAAGAAGGACCTCACCAAAGCATCCTAGTGGATCCTGGAACATTGGATATCCCCATGTCTGAAGAGTTTGTAGAGGGGCCTCTGTCATGCCAACAATCAAAACAAAAAGACATCGTTTGGCCATTACCAATCCTTCACTTGAATTGCAAAGAGAAATCCTCGTGAAGGTCCAATATTTTCTTCCATGCCCAAGAGCGAAACGTGGGTTAGCCACCCAAAAGTTTACTTTCTTCAAGAAATTCGAATGGATCTGCATACATTATAAGGACTCTTTATCCGTGAAAAGAAACTAGATATGCTTAAGTGTCATCGCCTTGTTGCAATCCTCAAGCCTACGTATTCCCAACCCACCCTCTTCTTCGGGAACACAGATGTTAATCCAAGAAACCTTGGCTCCTTCAACACTTAGGTCAGGGTTTTTCCAAAGGAACTGTCTAAAGATGAGCTCAATACAATGCAAGATAGACTTTGAGAGTGTCAACATGCTAGCCCAATATACTGGATAGAATGCAAAATAGACTTGATGAGCTGTTGATGCGGAAGCTATTAATAATGCATTTTTGGACCAATTGGACCTACGAAAATCCTATCGGAAGGTGAAACGATGGTGAGACTAGAACCGGTATACTCGTGCGACGACATCGGATTGAGCTTAAATTCGATCGTTTAAAGCGAAACGGAATTTTAATCAGTACTCATGGTCGTTTCGGCGATGAACTGCAATAGATTTCGGCGATCCGGGATCGTTTAAATGAATTTTTCAATTTTTTAGTATTTTTTCGGATTAAATTTTATTATTATTGTAATTTTGAGTTTTGTATCCGGAATCTTAGTAGGGTTAGGTCTAACACCTCATATAAAATATATTTTATGATGTTTGAGTAGATATAATATACCTTTTGATAAAAATTTCGAGATTTCTCTCTATAAGTAAAGATTTGCTTATTTCTTTCGCTGAATGCTGCGTGAGCTGATGTTCAGCATATGATAGGAACCTATGAGACCAAAATCGTGCTTTAGCAATGATAGAGTCTATCAACGCATTACAGTCATTTTTACCAAGTCTAGATGCAATGACAGGTATTCCTAACTAACGAAAAGTGAGAGTACCTCACTCGAAACCAAGGCAAGTCTGAATCTGATCACGAAGATTCGTCGTGCCATTCGAAAAGAAAATTTCACTCTTGTTCCAGTTTTTCACTCTTAATTATAACCAAGGTTGAAATTTGAATGACATAAACGTGGTTGACAGCATAAGTAGGGCTACAGATTTATGGCTGCCAAAAGACGAAAAGTGTTAAAAAAAAAATGGCAAAATATATTTTCTTTATGTCATGGTGGATCTGACAAGGAAATTCACAAAGATGTCAATCCCTATGTTACGTGTGCATAGGCCACGAAACGTGATACAACAAAATACGATGTACCGACACGTGAATTTTCAGAAAATAGAGAATTTTGACATGCGGGGATATGTTGTATATTTTATGTATATTTTTATACATACACGATTTTAGACCAATCACGGTATCTATAGAGTCGAGGAAAATGAAAAAACAAAGGTCGCGACTTGCAAGAAGGGGCAAATCGCAAGCAAAGCCAGTCGAGGGCGAGTCGCAATGAGAGCCAGTGAGTCGTAAGGGGAGAGAGGTGAGTCGCGAGAGGGAGAAGGAGAAACGAGTCTGAGAGTTGGGTAGGTCGCCAATGGGAAGAGTTAGAAATTAGGTAAAAAATTGAGATTTTTCACTATTTTTAGTGTCCGATGTAAAAAAAAAAAAAATTATCAATGGCGTCCAGCCGTGTCGGTGTAATAGAGGCCATACCCATGTTTTTAACTTTTTTCCCCTCCCAATAAAAAAATGCATTTTACCGAATGATATTTTAAATAGTTAACCAATGGACATGATTATAGTTCTCCTCAAGCAAAGGTCGGATCAACGGCTTGGAAAGTGTTAGGGGTAAGCGGAGCCAGAAGCGATCACTGGGTATGCATCTAAGCAATTTTATTGATGTATTGATCGGATAGACTAAATTAATAAATTATTTAAAAAATTAAGATTAATACCATGAAAAATCCTAAATTAGTATGCCAGTGATAAATTTACCTTAAACTATTTTTTTACTAAAAATATTCCAAAGTGATATAATTATGATAAATTTACCCTATATTGATACACCTGTGATAAATTTATCTTCGTTAATTTTCATTAAATTTATCCGTCAATTTGCTAAGTTATATGACATGTGACAGTTCACGAATCTTTCAATTTAGGGTTTCTACCATTTATTTTTCACGGGTATATCAATTTGAGATTTTTCGTATTAACCAATTTAACGAAAAATGAATTTGTTATAGGTGTAGCAATTTGATATTTTTCATGGTAAAAAAATAATTTGGAGTAAATTTATCACAAGTATACAAATTTAAATTTTTTATTGTCAAAAATATATTTTGGGATAAATTTGATATAAATCTCCGTCGACGACCAACCTCGCCGGTCGCACCCCGTCGGCTGCCGCCGCACCTCAACCGCCGAGCGCCGGCGGCCGAAGCCCAGGTTGGGGTGCAACAGTAGACAATGGGATGCAACCGACGGGATTGATCGTCGATGAAGATTTCTATTTCTATTTCTCAAAGAAATAACTTTTTTTTGTTTCTCAGTTCTGCATCAAATCTATTTCTATTTCTCAAAATTATTCCATAAATAGTTTCTTACAATTGCGTTACTAAACAAATTTTTGTTTCAAATCTATTCCAAAAATAGAAATATGTTCACTATTTCTGATTTATTTTCATGCATCTCCTAAGAGCGCTCGTTAACAAGAACCGTTTCCGACAGTCCTTTTAGAATGATCCGGGAAACTCAGACCGCGGACGTGAATCAAGATAGGTTATCAAATGGTGATGTGGTTTCATATCTAGCTTTGGAGTAGTTATGCACCAGAAATACAGTGACAATTTGGACTAGCATCTTTGTTTGAAACTCCGATCATAGTCAAACAAAGTAACACAGTACAAACATGGAGGAGACCCTTTGAACTTTCAACATCCTATGTTTCGACTTTTATTGGCACTCGTACATTCGGGACCTGATCAATCGTATCCGACCGGCTTAATCGGCGGCTAAGGGCTCCTCTATCCGTCCATGCGGATGATGCAGCGGAGCGACTCTCCCTTAAGCATGTAGTCGAAAGCCTTGTTGATCTCGGAGAGACAGACTTCGTGCGTGATGAACTTCTCCAGCTCGAGCTCCTGCAGACATAACACAAGGCGGGGTCGAAGTCAGCATCATGGGACTTGTGTCTTCCCCCAACCTAATCGATACTAGCCACGTTTAAGATGACACCATTTATCTCTCAATGCATCAAAGAGGGCACCATTAGTTTGAACTTTGCTCACTTACCTTCCTCATGTACATCTCGACAACATTTGGAAGGTCGGTGCGTGGCTTGTAGTTGCCAAAGAAGGTGCCCTTGAGCGTCTTCTCATTCAGGAAATTCATCGGATGAGTCTTGAAGGCGTCGTCTTTGTTCGGCACTCCCACAAGTACTGCCACACCCCATCCCTGCAAACAGAGGAACATGAAAATTTTCGTCAATGACTTTGCGGAAAAAATCACTTGTATTATGTTAGGCACCAAAGTTTGTCGGAGATTACATCGTGAACGCATTCGAAAGCAGAAATCATGGCATTGATGCTTCCTGTGCACTCAACACTTCGGTCGACTCCCCCGTCAGTCATTTCAGCAAGAACCTGAGGATGATGGAATCATGTTACAGAAACCGACATGAAAGTTTTTTCTTTTTTCAAGTTTTCCAGTTTAACGTACTGGTTTACTAACCTCCTGAACTGGCTTATGATGATCTTTTGGGTTCACAAACTCGGTGACGCCAAATTTCTTGGCTGTTCAGAAAAAGAAATTGACCATCAGCAGAAGGTTAGAAGGAACTGGAAAATTCATTCGGAAGAAAATATTAAACTATACTCGGTAGAGCGGATCAAAATGCCTATAGTGTAAACAAAAGAAACTAGCGAAAGCTTGATCATGAGGCAACCTGATCGTTTCCCTTTCAGTACTAAAAACTCATGAGACGACTTTTTCTTTTTTCTGAATGCCGTTAAGTAACTTCCATGGGGACCAAGTCAAATGAAACACTGGAACAGTCGAGACACTGTTTAGATTCCAAGCATTAATCTTGTTAGAATTGTACTCACCCTCGTCAAACCTTTTCGGATTGAGATCGACACCAATTATCCTTGAAGCTCCAGCAATTCTGGCACCTTCAGCAGCCTGATCAAAAGTCATATGTAATAGTCTTTTCAGATCAACAAGAAAGCACAAGCAGTCCACAGTTCAAAAATACATGTACAGGAGAGAATTGCAGAAACTCACAGCAAGGCCAACAGCACCTAGTCCAAATATAGCAACACTCGAACCCTTCGGAGGTTTCGCAACATTCAAGGTGGCCCCAAGACCTGCATTGCAACTCAGATTAGCAAGACCAAGTTGATGAAAGAAAAAGGTTAAAAAAGCATCATTTCAATTACGCACCAGTAGAGATTCCACAGCTGAGAATGCAAACTTTGTCCATGGGAGCAGCAGGATTTATCTTGGCTAGGCAACCGACGTGAATGACAGTGTACTCGCTGAATGTTGACGTCCCGACGAAATGGTAAATGGGTTTTCCATTGATCGAGAATCTCGATTTGCCATCGTTCAGCATCACTCCTCTGTCTGTGTTTATCCTGAGGAGGTCACACATGTTACTCTCCTCAGATTTACAATGCCGACACTCCTTGCACTCCCCTGTGAACACTGGAAGCACATGATCACCAGGTTTGAGCTCTGTCACACCCTCACCAATGCTCTCGACAATCCTAAAAATTTTAGATCATCACAACTTATAAGCAACAATGAAGGAAAGAATAAAACTGAGTCCCATTAAATATCAAATGAAGAAGTAGGCCATACCCTGCTGCTTCGTGACCAAATATGCGAGGGAAAACTGGGGTTTGTCCCTGAAAATCGATGGACCAACGGATCTAATTAACTCCTTTAGCAAAAAAATCTATGAGCAACATGCAAATCGAAGGAGGGAACATCTATTTACCTTGGCTTCCCAGAAGTATACATCTGTGTGGCAGAGTGCTGTGAAGAGGATCTTCACGCGAACCTCCATGGCCTGCGGAGGAGCCACCTCCACTTCTTCTATCACCAGCGGCTTTCCGGCTTCCCATGCCACAGCAGCTAATATCCAAAAACATTCGGTTAATGCAAGTAAACTGCAGTGATTCGTTGTTTCAAAGAGAAGGTAAAAACCGGGATAAGGCGTGACATCGTAGTGGGCAAACCAGCAGAAATGGCTTATTCAATGACAAATTTACAAAAGGGACACAATGGCAGAAACCCAAATTGGGTTACCACCATATACAGGTTCTTTCAACTTAAGCTTCGTTTGAACACAAAAAAGTGGAAATTATCAGAATCGGCAGAGACTGTGCGTCCATTCAACACAGGCATAATGGGGACCATTTCAAGCAGTGGTATCAGCAACTAAAGCAAACATCATTATATGCAGTTGTCACGATTTAATTAGCAGAACCAACAATTAATCACGAGCCCTAAATCCCAGCTGCATAATCAACCTGATAATCGGCGAAAACGCAAAATTGAGGAGGATACAATCGATAGGGAAGCTCCAGAAAACCATAAATTAGACAACCGCAAAGCATGAAATGCTGAAGCTTTTTTTTTTTTTCCCATCGCAGAATCTCGCACCTTTGCAACGAATGACTTTCCCGACAGTGCCCGACATGGTAGTATGAACTCCTCGGCTTCTTTCGACTTGAGCAATGAAAAAGAAGATTCCTTTTTCTGGATGTGAAGAGAAGGGGGTGATGGGTGATGGTATTTGTAGCCCAAGAGGGGGAAGAGAAGACCCATGGTTCAGCGCCAATCAACGTCCAAGGAAGAGAGAGAAGAAAGGCGAAACCATGCCACCCCAGAAAACAGTGTGCTTGGTTTTTGCACCAATTAACGTTTAAGAGAGGAGAAAGAAAACAGGCGAAACTACGTCACCCAAAAACCAGCGTGCTTGTTTCTCTTCACGTACGAGTACGACGGCGCCTTTTGTATACTGGGTCGTTCCCGGTTTCTGGTTTTGGGACGCGTTGACCTTCCCAGCTCAGAATCTCCTGGTGGGGCTTTTTCCCTTCCCGGCCTCATGCGACGGTTCAACAATCAGCCTCAGCTACTTTTGGAGCACAGCGTCTGTCTTCTGTTTGTTTTTTTGTTTCCTCTTTTGTAAACAAACCGTGGACTGATGTACAGAAATCAATAGCGAAAGGACATTACAAAATTGTCACGTGTGAAAAATATCATTTAAAATAAATAATAAATCCACATGGACTTCTACACTTTAAAATAAATTTAAAAATAAGTTCTTTTAAATCCGCATGGCCAACCGGGGTTGTCGAGCCCCAAGCAATGGCCGACAACCCTCGCCAAATGTCGGCAAGTCTTGCAAATCATCACCCAGATTGAGCGAGGGTCACCGTTGGCGTTTCGGCTCTCGTTAGTAGTGGCACTTGACCAGACCTGGGCTAGGGCCACCACCCTCGCCGCCTGGTCTTATGCAGGTAACTTTTTTTAGCTTAATTTTTAGGCTATTTTTCAGTTTATTTTAAATAATTTTGTATTTTATTTTTTAAAAAAAATTAGCTTTTTTGTTTTTAAACTAATTAAGTTTTTATTTTTATTTTTAGTTTTTTTTTTCAATTTTCATCTTTTTTTTATTACTAACTGGCCCTCACCGGAATCACATCAACTTCACTTATTAATAAAATAAAGTCACGTCAGAATTCCGGCGGACCAAATCGGACTTCATACTAAAACGATCCTTTTTTTTGGTCAAAAACTTAGCACTTCAGTAATCCGAATAAAACTTTTGGTATCAAACTGATCTTTGTACATAACTTTTGGCAACAAAAGTGTCATTTTCCTAAAAATCAATAGTTGAAATCATAGTGGGTAACACATGGGCTTGTATGGACATTAACGGACTATACGAGCACCGGTATGATTCTTTCTATACTTCAGCCATATGCTCAGATTTTAGCTCGTGTCTTATCTAGTCTCTATTCATGAATTCTTGTTCTATACTATATGATTTTTTAATGTGACTATTTAAGTAATTTTTTTCACGACGAAGAACAAGACAGCAATTGTAGAAAAGACTATGATCACTTATGTTAATAATGTTATTTTGGATATGTGTTTTTGCATACGTACGTAATGACCTGCACGAGGAGCATCTTTTCTGTCTAGGGAGATATTTGTCTCAACTTTAATACTGGTTTTGTCATTTAGAATTTGACCTTCACTTGGTTATTGAATATGGGTCCCTATCATTGTGAATGACGCTTTTATGTGTTGGGATAAGTTGTGATCTTAACATCTAATGTTAGCCTTAACGCATATAGTTTGGAATTTGACTTTTATTTTGTAAATGACTTTCACTTATTACAAATGAATATATATTGAGCAGAAAAAAAATTAAAAATTTCACTCCCATAAAACTTTTGATCGAAAAATCGATCTTTCGAATTATTTACATTTAAATTTAGCTGGTTATAGTAAAGTCCATATAGTAAATCAAATGTCGAACTGGTCTTTAAATCCAAGCTTCTAACTTCTAATGTGATATACCTCACTTGAGTCGAAAATGAGTCCCACTAGCATTAACATGTAATACTATCACGGAATAATGATAGGATTAGAGATGAGTCTCGTCGTGACTTATATATATTTTTTGACATTCACAACACTTGCGGCTGAGGTTCCACCGTGGTGTTGTGTCAATTCTCGTCAACAATGGGAGGGCAAGAAGCTACAAACACACAATTAAGACTAAAATTATCTGTGTGAATCTAATCCTGTGAATACTAAATTGAATTGCGTAATCGCCGATTGGAACCTTTGGAAACGGTCAGCGTAGCAGTTGGTAAGAGTTGCAACTTGAGAGGCAACTTGATCTCCCAAGTGACCACTTGAAATTGAAACTCCCTCATCTAATTATAAAAAGAACCGTTTCAGTTGCTTATAATGCATAGTAAACATAATAATTGTTTTTCTTTATATCATTTTTCTATTGAAATATCGACTTTTATTTACCTTATTTACAAATTCTTATATATGTTTGCTAACTCCTTTTAAGGAATCACCAACCTAAGGTGACTCGGCAGGTTTTTCTTCCCTTAGATTAGATTAGATTAGATTAGATTGGGTTACTAACTTCCATTTGAGTTGGCGGCGTCTATTTGACCTTTTTTTAATTAATTTGGTAACTTTTCTCGATAAATTTTTATTTACATTTCTTATATTAATCAAATTTTCAGAAATGATCATTCTCGATTAGATTGACTTGCCCATTTGTTTCCAATTAAATTACTCATTGATTTTGAGTAAGCAACTCTCATATGAGTTACTCAGCAAGTTTATTTTTTCTGTTAATTACCAATTGTTCTCATCTTTTACCAACCTTTATTTACTTTCCTTAACTATGCCTTAAATTTACAAAACTTTATTATCAGTGATTATTCAACTTCTCTCTAATTAAATTATGAACGAGTTTCCTTACCCAAAAAATTATGAACGAGTTCTGAATTGTCAACTCTCGCTTGAATTAGACATTAACAATTATATAGTATTTTTCATTGACCCACTTTTCTATGGTGGAAAAATAAAATTGGTAACCATATTAAAAAGTTGGTATTTTGTTCTTAAAATAAAGCCAAATAAGCGTTAATTAGTATCTCATGTTGAGGTTGTCTTGAATTTCAAATTAAATCAAGGAAGGCTTGAATATATGTCAAGATATTTCAGAAGATTTGGGGGTAATCATTAAAGATTTATTAGTTGGTTTCTTAAACTAAAAAGATCTCTAGATATACTATTATGATCTTTATTATTCAGCAATTATACCTTGTGAGGCTAAGAAAATAAGAAATCATCTCTCTCTCCCGTGGACATAGGGGATTTTCGCCAAACCGCGTAAGTTTTTGCATTCTTGATAATTCTTGTTTTTCTTTTCATCTCATCTAGTTAGAAAGTTCTTCCGCGCACAACAACTTAAATGAGACTTGATTACTTAAAATTTCGTAATAAATTATATTGGAAAACTGTTTGTATGTCAGAAAAAAAAAAAAAAAAAGGTTTGTAACTTCATAAAACATAATATAGACATAAGGCGCTGATCAAATAAAGTTAGTAAAAGACAAGAGAATTTTCCTTTTGTCAAAACTAGAAGAATTTGGCAATTAGAAAAATATTGAAACCAAACTCTTATAAGAGTTGTAATCGCACAGCTAATTAGTAATCTAACCAAAGAAAAGTTGAGAATCGTTTTAATTGAGGCTGGTAATTTTCAACCAGGGAAGGTAAATTTAAAAAGTTGCTAAGCATGGTAAATAGAAGTGCCAACTAGTGAATTTAGGGAAAGAGGTAAACAAACAAATGAAAATAATTTCAATTAGAATTGGCAAATCAAAAGGTTTCGGTAACTTAACCAGAGAAAAGTTCTTGATGATTTCGTATAAAATTAAGTCGTTGGTAAATGATAAGAGATGTTAATAATTTAGAAAAAGAATCAATCTTGCTAATAAACTCAGGCAAAATTAGTTAGTTATTTAATGAGAGAAAAGTTAGTAATCACATTGTAAAAGGACAGATACAAGTCGATAAACTGTAAACGATAACAAATTTTGATAAATTTTTAAAAAATAAACATTGACAAGTACCTCAAATGAGAATTTATAACTTAAACTAGTTGGAAGATTAATTGGAACAAAGTAAGTAAATTGCTCAAATAAAGTTTGGTGAAGTTGGGTTGCAGGCTAAAAAAAAAAAAGTTCAGTTGGTAAATTCCATGCGTTGGTAAGAACAGATAACTAAAAGTCTGTAATTTGCATACTGTCAAAATGAGTTAGTAATTCCATAAAAGGGCCGGTAAATTACAATGAAATACTGGAAATCAAGTAACGGGAATTTCTTTAATAAATTTTACTCCTACCAATTTCTTCGGTAATTTACTATCATTATAAAAAGTCCGATTTTTTTTTTTTTGGGGGGGGGGGGGGGGGGGGGGTGGGAACGGCATACTTCTTCATCGCTAAGTCAAGTTTTTCTATAACTGAAATCTTGCAGCTTGTTGAGATATTTGAAAAAATGAGTTTGCATCATAATCAAGTCGCTGTGTTTAGAATTTTCAAAGGTGTTTAAAGGGACAAGCTATACATCTTAAATTGACATGTAATTGCACAGCAATTTCCGAGCTAAAAAGTTCATGATCTTGATTGAAATCATGAGCAGTCATGTTCATATCATTAAGAGGATGCCATTATAATTTTGATGACCAAGAAATACTGTGGCAAAGCTAGATATATCAACTGAAGAGAAGAGAGAGCTCAATGACTTCTGCAACTGTGTTAACAGTGTCATTTTTCCATGTACAGAGGAAGAAAACCAAGGCGTAAGGCATGCGGTCAAAAGAGGATCGAACAAGGAACGTTCTTCTGCATTCTGTATTGGCACTCCGACATTGCGAAGCCGACGGCAGATCAGGGGCACACTATGCATCGATCCGGATAATGCACCGGAGAGACTCGCTTCGGAGCATGAACTCGAAGGCCTTGTTGATTTCCAACACCAACAGGCGCACTTCATGAGTGATGAATTTCTCCAGTTCAAGCTCCTGAGGGTACACGACAGAGGGCTGGATCGTAAGACTTGAGCCGCAAACAAAAAGGCATGCAACATTTGGTTATGTGGGTGTTTGCTATGCTCCACCTTCCTCATGTACATCTCGACGACGTTAGGGAGGTCGGTGCGCGGTTTGTCGTTGCCAAAGAAGGTTCTCTTGAGCGTCTTCTCGTTCAGCAAGCTCATCGGGTGGGTCTTGAAGGCATCATCCTTGTTCGGCACGCCAACCAGCACAGCCACGCCCCATCCCTGCGAGCCCAGATCACGGAAAAGCTTGTAATTCACTGCTACATGCAATGAGCCATAAAGGAAAACCATTAGAAGTTAATAGGAAAATTCATCGTGCACGCATTCGAAGGCGGAAATCATGGCATTGATGCTTCCGGTACACTCGACGCTTCAGTCGACTCCTTCGCTGGTGATTTCATCAAGCACCTACAAATGGTGAAATTGCAGAATTAGAACGGAAAAGAACTCTCCTCTCTGCATCCTTTTTTCAATTACATGTACTTGTTGACTAACTTCTTGAACAGGCTTGTCATGATCTTTTGGGTTCACAAACTCGGTAACGCTGAATTTCTTGGCTGTCAAACAGAGAAGACAAATCATCGTAAGGCAATTACAGAAGTTCAACTGAGCTGCATTTATCTCCAGTATCGAATTCGTGGCTATTCAAAAAGTAGATACTGAATTGCTTGGCACCATGATCACAAATGTAGCATACATATAAAGCCTTGTACTTATCTTCTGATCAAGCGAAATTCAGTGCCAAAGTTGTAGGAATTCTACCCATCTTGGTGGAACCGTTTTGGATTGAGATCAAACCCCAATAATTCTTGAAGCCCCAGCAATTCTAGCTCCTTCAGCGGCCTGGCAGAAAAATCAGGAAAAAAAAATTCAGAAAAAAAGCATCTTTGCATCGGCAGAGAGCATTCTTCGCTAAAACGTCTGCTATTACTTCATAAAAAACAAGTGACGCGAGGCAAAGTTTCCAGAAACTCACGGCAAGGCCAACGGCTCCCAGCCCAAATATCGCAACGCTTGAACCCTCTGGTGGTTTTGCAACACCAGAGGGTTCAAGCGAGGGTCCTGCAAAACCTCTCTGGTTGTGCTCTTCTTTTTTGTAATTTATTTAATCAATATTTATATTAAAAATCAAGTTTGGATCAAAACGACATCGTTTTGGACTTATCTTTCTTGTTTCAGCCATGTTAGTGTCATGTAAAAAAGAAAACATATATATAGTAAATAAAGCAACGTCAGTGTTTTTCGTTAGCCAAATTGGACGGCGTTAACGGAAAAACTCGATCTCTACCAATTTGACATATTTAAGGACTTGACAACACTCTCTGAAAGTTTACTTCAGTAAACATATCTCAAAAAGAAAAGAAACATGACCAGTGAACATACACGTTATTTAGAAATCATGCGAAACGTTTTTTCTTTTACCAATCTTTTTAAACGCTTATGATTATGAACTCTTCATAATTCTATATGTCATGGAAAAACAAAACCGATTGCGGCGAAAAAGGCTTTCTCTCTATCTGTCGATCGATTGATCAGCCGTACATTATGTTTGATTAAAGAAAACTATATATACATCATAAGATAATAATAAAAAGTTAAAAAATAAAAGAAAAATTTGACTGAGAAATTGACTGACGCCACGTGGAATTGAGCTACTGGTAATACGAATGACGCGGGTGGGAAATTGATTGGTTCGAAATGACGTCAATGCTCCAATAAGAAAGCAAAAAAGGTGGAGGAAGATGAATCCCATCCCCCTGAATTCGCGAGAAATAATGGTTCGTTTCGCTTCGCTTCCCATTGGCCCCCGTTGCTGACGTGGCAAAACCAAATCTTGGATGTCCGTATCATTCACCGCGTCTTGATTTTATGGAGGATGGGCACGGGGGCAAGTCACCTGAAGTCAAGTCACCTGCATTTAAGTCAGGTGATCCCAACGCGATTGATAGGGAGCGTCTGTTGTTTGGTGAGAACTTCTTTGTTTTTATGGTCAAAAGTTGTTTGGTAAGTTAAAGCATCGCACTTTACCATGAACAATTTTTAATAATAATTTTTTTATAAAAAAAAAATCTGACGTAAATTATTTTAATAGATTTTTTTTTCAATTTCTTATTTATTTCCTTTTCTTTCATTTTTCAATTTCCTCTTTTTTAGACCGAACTCTTTTCCTTCTTTACTTGTTCCTTTTTGGATAATGCCATGAAAAATCTCAACCGGTATATTCATAATAAATTTACCTCAAATTAATTTTTTCACTATAAAAAAACGTTAAACTGGCACGTTTATGATAAATTTACCACAAACTAATTTTTTGACCACATAAAACCCCAAACTTATATGCTTATGATCAATTTACACCCAACGGATACATATGTGATAAATTTATTCTCTATTAGTTTTCATAAAATTGAGTTAATACTACGAAAAAAATTTTAAATTGGTACACACTTATGGCAAACAGATAGTAAAAATTCAAAACTAGTAAACTCGTCAACTGTCATATGTCATAAAACCGAACAATTTGACGGTAAAATTTAACGAAAATTAATGAATAGTAAATTTATCACATTTGTACCAATGTGGGATAAATTTGTCATAGGCACACTAATTTGAAATTTTTGTGGTAAAAAAATAGTTTAAGGTAAATCCGTCATAGATATACCAGTTTAGAATTTTTGTGATAAAAAATTAATTTAAAAATAAATTTACCATAGGTGTACACGGATGTATCAGTTTTGAGTTTTTCGAGGTACTAACTCTTGTTCTTTTTTCTTTATCCCACCATCGGCCATCATCGAATCGGTGTCTACATCAGCGTTATGGATTTGGAAAAATGTTAAAAAGTTTAAAATTCAAGTAGCATAATTCCAACCAAAAAAAGTAGCATAACTAAAATATTTAAGATTAAATGGATAAAATGTACAATAAATCTAGAAATTTTTTAACGATTTTTGGATGCGAAACTCTGGTAGCTAGCAACGCTCAACGAGACTGCCATGGTCGCTCATTTCCACATTTTCTCCTGAAGAAAATGGTCTTAATTACTTGACCTTATCATCCTTTCTAGGATTAGAGTGGGCCACTTACGAAGTGCATCCGACCCAGTCGGGCGTTTTGAATTCAAACTCGTCCCTTTACCTAACCAATATCAAAGCGTCACATAGATTGAGAAGATTTTTTATTATTATTATTTTGGGATCGAAATTGAGAATATGATTACACTTAAGGCAGATGTCTACAGCGTAAAAAAACATTGTACGCCAAGATTTCGTTTATCTAGTGAAAAAATGATTGATGTGAAAAAGTTTTTCTCAAAAATAATTACTTGATATTACTTGAAATAATTAGTCAATGAAAATAATTCATTATTTACAACATTGTAAATGTTTGTGTGTACAATGAAAATGATATTCATTAATTCATTACCGTAAGCGATAAATGCGATCAATTTTGAAAAAATATATTTTCAGCCATTTTTTTTCCAAAAAAAAAAAATGCAGCTTACATTGGAACATAATTATCTAGGAGTAAATATCTGGAATTCTCCACTTGAAATGGCTAGCACAAAACGAACAGGAAAAAAACAGGTCAAAACTAATCACTCTTCGTGTATTTGGAGGGATAATTGTCCAAAAAATCCTAACTATATTATATGGGGGCCAATTCAATCCTAAACTTTTCAATTACTGAAAAAATCACGTGAGACGTAACTTTTTTTTCTTACCAAGATCTTTAAAAGCTTATCAACTATTCAGAATTCTTTCGTCATGGAAAAAAAATTCCCGTCTTTGGAGCGGAACAATAAAATCGCTCGTATTACTCAATGAAACTATGATACCACTCAATCCAGAACAATGACGATTTATATTTGGTCCACACACGTCGTCTCACCCAACCAACACTTTCTTTTTCTTTCCCATCAATCGTTGTCACCCACATGAATATATGCGAGCTTCTAAAATAAAGGGTCCTCCATTTTTTTCAAAAATAATTTTCTCTTTTGACAAGAAGGGAATCTCTTCCCCCTAAATTACCAAACAAATCAAACCTC
Organism: Rhodomyrtus tomentosa; assembly: GCA_028455895.1. Lineage (NCBI taxonomy): Eukaryota > Viridiplantae > Streptophyta > Magnoliopsida > Myrtales > Myrtaceae > Rhodomyrtus > Rhodomyrtus tomentosa. The sequence continues at coordinate 48,523,546 of JAPCWY010000005.1, forward strand.
TCAATTTTAGTTTGGTTGATACAGATTAAGAAAGGGAGTCACTCATTGAGCACTGAGCAGTGCGACCGCCATGCAAGCATTCCCTATTAAGAAAAGCTATGAGCTATGGTTACGGTGGAAGAGCGTTGACTGCTGCAAAAAGGGTCTCCCCCTCTTTCTCTCTCTCTAAACCATAAAAATAATAAAAAAGACCCAAAAAGAAAAAGAAAAAGAAAAAACAAATTGACAGAAAAAGTCACTCCCGTGGAATTGTGCTAATGGTATGCGAATGGCCGTGTGGTAAATTGTTTAATCGAATTGACGTCAGTCCTCCAATCAAATGCAAGGCAGAAGATGTGTCCCCAGAATCCGTGAGCCCCATGACTTATATCAGATCAATCAAGCTCGTAAACATAATCCGTGAGCCCCATAATTTAGATATTGTGGATTCGGGGGCTGGTTACATTAACTAATTAGTTCCTTAATTTCATGAGATGTCCTAATTTGGTAAAACAACTGAATTCATTTTAAGCTCAAACGAGGTGTTTTGTGTTTTCACTTTTTAGATGCAGTGCTAATGCAAACTAACTATATGACATGTGACGTGCAGTAATGTAAATGCGAATGATATTTTTTGCATTTTCGGATTGTAATGACATGGGATGCATAAATGACATACTATATGATGTATAAGTATAAACTCCGAAAATGCGATGACATGAGAGACACAAATGAGCAGATTCTTTTTGTCTTTTATTATTATTATTTCGGCAAGTGAAATATGCATGCAAGGGTATTTAGAAAATACGGAATGCAGTGGGTGACATTCGAAAATACGAGATATGCACAAGATATGCTATAAAATTCAAAAATATTTGTCTTTCCTTTCTTGCAAATTTCGGCTATTATGGGGATTTTCTTAAAAAAATTATTCCAAATTAAAAATTGCCCTTTTGAAGATAACAAATCAGACCCAAACGGTGATAATTCAGATAGACTAAATCCGAGATTTGTGACAAAAATTAGATTTTGAAATTTAGATCGAAAAGTTCGTCACTTAGATTTCTGAAAAAGATTTGCGCTTTACTTTGATGGGACATTTGAAATCGTGCAAAAGAAAAAAAAGTAGCGTGGATTTCGGACAAAAATAGCATGCTAACAATGTGAAAACAGCGAGCAAACAACGGCAAAAGCACTCAGCGAACATGCTTAGATTTACCCTAAAAGTGCGCGAGAGTTACCTTGATTCGTCGGGCAAGATTTGAGCTGATTTGAGATGACGAATAATTGGACAAAATCGGCAGAATAACTCGAACGCCAGTTACATCGCAGAACGAGACAAAGGCACCGACTGTGGGCAGTTCAATCGAGCTTTGAAAATTCAAAAGTGGAGGCTTGTAATAGATTCATCTTCTTCCTTCTAACGAGACAAAGGCACCGATTGTGACCGTGGATTTGCAGCTCTCGATGTGGTCTCGCTTTCTTGTATTAGCGATGACCGAAGCAATGGAAACGCAGAGCAGAAATCGTGTGGAGGAAAGTGCTCGATGGAGGTGTCACCGCCAAATTCTCTTTAGCCTCTCTCTCTCTCTCTCTCTCTCTATATTTTCTGCACTCAAAATTCTGGACGTCCCCTCTTTTTGCTCTGCAAAGGATTGCTTCTTATAGGCACGAGGGCCAGAGCTCCCAGCGAAAGAAAGCAGATTTCATTCTTTTGAGAATACATTATTCATTCTTTGCTATGTGTACCGATTCTCTTCATTGAGGGGATATCTTTCCTTTCCAATTTGTATATGTTGCAATTCCATGTGTCTTCATCTGTGCGCCCAACTTAGCGATCTTTAAAGAGCCTGCGATTGATTTTTTTTTTCTTTTTCTTTTTTTTTAGAAAAATAAAATATATTCTAAATCACCTAGTGAAGGGGGATCGGGCACGTGCAAGAACAGTCAAGTTACGCGCCTAATTTCTTTTCCAAAGCTATCCACTTTGTAATCATCCAAACGGTCCACATAGAAAAAGACACATATCATTTTGTCCGAAAGGAATCATTTTTGTAGCTTGAACGTTGACATGTCCACTCAAGATTTTTTGTGAATGTCATTCAGTTTTAATTATTTTTTGTATGAACTAAAATCAACTCCTGATTTTTATGAAAAATTAAATGACTAAAATTGATAGTCAAAATTTAGGTGTCAACATTGATCGTACTTATCATTATAAGAGTACGAGGTAATTCGTCACCACGTTCATCGCTGCATCCTTGTCACAAGAACATCGCCAACCACAGGCGAAGGCGTCACGGCTCTCATCACTAACCATCGCCGAGCACACCAGTAAAACAAAATCAAAAGAAAAGAATGATAAATAAATAATTCATGAAAAATATCAAAATAATATTAAAGATTAGCCATGCCGGCCCCAGTCATGCTATGTAGGACGGTCGGTGATCACATCAACAATTTCTGGGAAACATTTGCCGGATTGACTACATCAGCCAAAAGTGAAAAAGTTTACGACTTGATTGACAAAATTAAATGGTTTAGGATCGAATTGGTAAAATTACGATAATTGTTTTGCACAATTTTTGCAAGCGTGGGAGACTTGCGGGGGAATGTTATTCCTCAAATAATGTTTTAGGTTTTTTGGCTCCTAGGCAAGGATGATGGCATTTGCATTAGCTTATTCATTTATTTCGTAAAAATCAAATAATGCAAAGAAATGTTTTTGGGAATATGATCGCCTGTATCACTTGAGACGATTAATTGATGAAAAATATTTTCGCAATCGATGCAAGCCATCGTTTTAAGAGAAATATTCTTGAGATCATTCATTTTTCGGAGATAAAAGGAGCCTAATTTTTTTTATTTTATTTTATTTTATTTTACTGGTCGAGGGAGAGCCTAAATTAGAACATAATTATTTAGGGCGGTCGTCTGCGCGTGTGAACAGATTGCCTATCGGCGTTCTAATCACAGAGTTACAGCAGCGGCCACCAGAATCCAATAAAACTGCATTTTTTTTTTTTTGCTCAAAATAAAACAATTTCTTTTTATGGATAGGAATAAAGCAAACTCAAAATAATAATCTTTTATAAGGAGAGCTTCTTCTATTTTTGACTTGTCATGCCAAACCCCTTCAGCCCATGGAAATCCTTCGTTCTTTCTTTCGTGGCCCTTGCAAAAACCCTCGTCGCCCCCAAAGAAAGAAAGGCAGTAAAGGCATTGATCTCTTGTTGGCCCCTCCTTCACTAGACGATGGAACTGGAGCAACCCGCTCGATGAGGCAATCCCACCTCGACTCCCCGAACGCGTACTCCAACCCAAGGAATGGCGACGGCAGTCCATCGCCATCACCGCCGACGCCGCCTAGGAATGATCTGTGCAAGCACTCAGAATCCTTTCGGAAGCTCGGAGAGGGACTCCCGGCAGCAGACGGCGCGGAGAAGAAGCTCGCGTGGCTTCGCTCTCAGATCATCGGCTGGGACGCCGAGTTCGACTCGCCGTTCGGCAGGCGAAGGCTCACGTACGCCGACAGCACCGCCTCCGGCCGCTGCGTCCGCTACGTCGAGGACTTCATCGTCGAAAACATCCTTCCGTTCTACGGTACGCGCGGTGTCAACTGCCTACTAGAATTTTTCTTCCGGTTTCGTAGAAAACGATTCGTCTACGGTTGCAAGTTAATACATCATCTTTTCTGAAACAACCACTAGAGGTCAACGTTCGAATGAAACAGCTTTCTTTTAGTTAATTCGTTGCGTGTAGACATGAATACATGTAGCTTTCGCGTTTCTGGTCCATGTTTCCTATGCCGGGAAACCGACTATATAATAATATCCATATTCATCTGCAAATATATATATTCACACGTTGGAAATTATTATATGTTCTTCACAATTACATTACAATCGCTTATATACTCGTCGTCGTGCTGCAATCGTGATTGGAAAATATCTACATTGAATCAACTGCTTGAGAGGTCTAATGCTTGCTGAGCAGAATAGATTTTCCATGCTAAAGACGGTATGTATATGGGGAGTATCATTCGTCATGATTATATCATATGAGGGTCTACGCCGACAACTTCGCTTTTTTTCTTTTGACTTTTTACCTTTTAAAATTCGAGTTTGAGTTTCATTTGAGGTATGTTTGTTTTACAGAAAAGTCAATATTTGAAAAATATTTCCCGAAAAATTGCCTCTATCTTCCGGAGTTTAGATGGATATGCGCAACATCACTCTCTATGGAGTGTACAAGTGCGTGTAACACTATAGGATTATAAGGCTAGAGATAAAACTGAAACGACGATAAATTGATTCAACACGTTATATACAACGTTGATTTTACGTTGACCATCTTCGATGTCTATCGTTCGTTAGAGGAAAACGACATATTGAATGGCATTTTTACGTCCATGCATAAGGTAACTCACACACGTCCGACAGCCACGTGGGTTTCCGGACCACCAAGACTGTGCACGAGGCCTCGGGCTACATCAAACAGTGCTTAGGAGGTGGACCCGAGGACACGATCTTGTTCTGCGGATCAGGATCCACCGGGTCGATCAAGCGACTCCAAGAAGTCATGGGCATCGCGGTTCCATCGATCCTCAGAGAGAGGATGACCAGGTGCATGCCAAGCGAAGAGAGATGGGTTGTCCTAGTCGGGCCTTACGAGCACCACTCGAACCTTCTCTCATGGAGGCAAAGTCTAGCAGAGGTCATAGAGATTGGCCTAGACGAAGATGGGTCGATGGACATGGAAGACTTAAGGCAAAAGCTTGAATCTTATCAAGATGCAAACAGACCAATTCTGGGTTCTTTCTCAGCTTGCAGTAATGTCACCGGGATTTACACCGACACAAGAGCTGTCGCGAAGCTGCTTCACCAATTTGGTGCCTACGCTTGCTTTGATTTTGCAGCTAGGTGAGCCTTCGTTTTCATGGAATTTCTAAAACCAAACCGTTTGCGCTTAATGAGAAAATGTTAAAAGGACTATACAATTTCGTGGTAACGCAATGAAGCGACTTTATCTAACTGGCCTTGAATTGCTTAATTTTGAACAGTGGACCTTACGTGGAAATCAACATGAGATCGGGAGAAATAGATGGTTATGACGCTATCTTCCTCAGTGTGCACAAGTTCCTTGGTGGACCTGGCTCTCCAGGAATTTTACTCATGAACAAGGCTCTTTATCAGCTTGGATCATCTCCCCCATCAACCTGTGGAGGAGGAACTGTTGAGTACGTGAATGGCTTCAATGAAAAGGTCAAAGCATTGATCGTTGCGAGCGGCAAGAGCAAATTCAAAAGCTAAAGCAATTACCATCAAAGCATTCTAATTTTTTTTTGGTAAGGAAAAGCATTCTAATTTTTATCAGTTGGTAACTTGTTAAATTACTTGCCTAGCAGGATACATTATACCTGGAAGACATTGAAGAAAGAGAGAATGCTGGGACTCCACAGATTATTCAGATCACAAGAGCAGCATTGGCATTTTGGTTGAAAGACTACGTGGGATATGAAGTGATTGAGAAACTGGAGCACGAGTACATCAAAGAAGCAATCAAAAGGCTCTCAACAAACAAGAACCTAGAGATTCTTGGGAACAAAACAGCTAAGAGACAAGCTATATTTTCTTTCCTGATATACTCAACAACTAATTCACCGCCAGATGGTGATAAGAAGGGAAGAGAGAGAGGGCTTTACCTGTGGGGAGAAACGGGGAAAGAAAGAGACAAGCCTCTCCATGGACCTTTTGTTGCCACTCTCCTCAATGACCTCTTCGGCATTCAAGCGAGAGGCGGGTGCGCTTGTGCCGGTCCATATGGTCATGCCCTACTTGGCATCAGTGAAGCAAGGTCCCATGCATTTAGACGTGCCATTCAAGAGGTAAGATGCTTGTTTCTTTCCTGTCATACAGTGACATTGAAAACCTGGAAGGTTTACAAACCATAATAGCCATACAGGCGAAGGACCTATTAGGCGCTACCTAAACCAGCGTGATGATTTCTCAGTGATGTATAAGATTATGCATTTTACTAATCTTCTGTCAGTTTACCTTCATAACAGGGTTTTGTGGGAGTGAAGCCTGGATGGACCAGAGTCAGCTTTCCCTACTACCTTTCGAAGGAGGAGTTTGAGTACATTATTGCTGCACTGGAGTTTGTAGCTTATTATGGCCAGTGGTTCCTTCCACTCTATCATTTCAACCTGAAAACTGGGAACTGGACTTTCAAAAAGAAGTCGTTCATGGAGATTGTAGGGGAAGAAAGAAAAGACATGATTTTTATCTTAAATGACAACCAGGCTAGTAAAAATCTCAATTTAGATGCTAAACAAGAGAGCCTCATTGCCAAGTACACCTCATATTGGGAGAGTGCAAATCAAATTGCAGGTCTCCTTCCCAAATTTCCCTCCCTGCGCAAGCTACAGGTAGAAATTGATTCAGAGCTACTGTACTTCCGCATCTAGTGGAAGATTTTTGAAAGAAAATTAAATTGAATAAAGGCAAGTACAAAGCTATTCTGATGGACTATGCAATTTTTCAAATACTACGTCACCAAGAGTCATCTGAAGACGATGGCCAAGCCGATTCTTACAGCCACCTGTAAATGTATGTAATAACTCAAAATGACATCCATGAATTGTGGGAACATTCCCTTTGCCATGATCAATTTTCTCCGTCCTCAATACCAATCTTTATATGCCGAGTGTTTTACTGTCCTTAACATGGGCCTTCACCGATATCAACTTCCATGTATAATGATGCCAATCACTTGGAGCACCTATAAAGAGAGATCAGACCTCAGGAGCACTTGCTCAACATGCAAATCCTGGTGACAGATCTATAGTGAAAGAGGAACCCGGGCAATCAATTTTACCGCTTACTATATTACTGTTTTTGAAAGAATAAATATCTAGTTGCTTATCGGTACGATGATGTCAAGGTCCAGATATGAGCCTAAACCATGTTCACTAATCCTCTATGTATTTGTGAACAGTTGAATATGTCAGCAGTTATTTTAATTGGATATTCAAATCAAATATGAAAAGAATGATAGAAATTATTGATCGCTTAATGACCAAGATTGACTTTCATTACAGTGTGTAACATTAATCTTATACATGCAGCGGTCAGAAATAGTCTCTGAAACAAGGCTTACCAATACACTAGCTTTTGACGCTCTACTATCCCTTGAACTGTCAGGTAGATTAAAGTTCCTTAATGAAGCAACAGAAGTTATGCAGCATCCAACCGCCACAGAAACATGCAATAAAACACAACATGCAATCCTGAAAATCAAACAAAAAGAAATGCGAAACCACTGGTAACATTTTTTCTAACAGCTTTGAGGGAACAGAAGGTTTCCTCCCGAGAGATGGATCTGCATCGTACTTTACTTATGTGCATATTAGCTCTGTTCTCTTTTAAGTGGAAAAAAAAAAAGGTTCAATCATACAAACTGATAAGAGGAAGAAATGATGTTGGAAGGAAAGAATGCAGACAAACCTTAAAAACGGTGTTAAAGATGTTCTGTTACTTTCTTTCAGAACAAATGGCTTGCCAAAATAGGTTGAGGCTTTCCAAAGTCATTTTCTTGTATCCCCTGAAGCTTCGTTTGATTTCACAGACCATTTTTGTCCCATATGGCATATTTCAACTTTCAAGCTTCGTCGCTACTGACATGGGTTGGCAAATGAATGGAGCAAAATTTCAGGCATTATCTGGCAGTGGGAAAAAAATAGTAGCAGTAAACCTGGTTAAACCGCATCTAGGCATACCTCCACCAGACAAGGTGCAAGAAATGTCAAGGATCCAACATCTCCAGGTGCTAATATAACCCTATCCAACGGTGTTGCCCACTAATTTTTCATTGCCTGGTATAAATGATAGCTCCAAACTCAACTGTAGGGCTCACAGCCGGCTGAACAAGGACCAAGAAAAGTAGAGTTTTAGCATGTCCATATGACCATAAACATCATTCTCATATTATGAAACCACAGTTGACAAGTCAGAGACGTTTCATTCTCCTTAAATTCTTTAACTCGTAAGGCTTTTATGAAGTTAACTATAGGCACATCAAATCTATAGCAAACTATTCTTCCCCTTTTCTAATTCTTTTATAGTTTGAGACTGGTTTGAAGATTTACAAAGTCAATTCCAGTTGAAGTCTTGTATTACAGTCCAAGATGACCTGATATTAACATAGTTTCTTTTTTTTTTCAACTCAATACATGAGGTAGCTATATGAATCTGCTTACGCCACTGTTCGCTGTGCTGCACCATATCCTCCATATGATCTGAGTCCTTGATAGCTTTCTTCAAAGTGTGTGCATGTCTTTTCCATTCTTCTCTATATAAATGTTCTGACTTTAACCTAACAAAATAGAACAGATATAATGGAAAGACTTCTTTGACTGGATTGAGCTAATAGAAACGTATTTTGTGTGCATGTCTCACCATCGTCCTGCAAAACATCTCTGGTTGTGCTCTTCTTTTTCCTAATTTAATTTAATCAATAGTTATATTAAAAATCAAATTTAGATCAAAGCGACATCGTTTTAGACTTATTTTTCTTGTTTCAGCCACGTTAGCATCACGTAAAAAAGAAACAAAAATAACAAAGAAAGTAACGTTAGTGTTTTTCGTTAGCCAAATTGGACGGCGTTAACGGAAATACTCGATCGCTATTAATTTGATATATTTAAGGACTTGACAGTACTTTTTGAAAGTTTAAGAACTTCAGTAAACAAATCCCAAAAATAAAATAAACATGACGAGTGAACATACACGTTATTTAGAAATCATGCGAAACGTTTTTTATTTTACCATTCTTTTTAAGCCCTTATGATTATGAACCCTTCATAATTCTATATGGCATGGAAAAAGAACACTGATTGCGGCGAAAAGGCTCTCTCTCTATCTATCGATCGGCCATATATTATATTTTGATTAAAAAAACTACATATACATCATAAGATAATAATAATAAGTTAAAAAATAAAAAGAAAAAATTGAATGAGAAATTTACTCACGCCACGTGGGATTGAGCTAATGGTAATGCGAATGACGCGGGTGGGTCCATTTGGAAAGAGATTTGTTCGAAATGACGTCAATGCTCCAATCAGAAGCAAAAAAGGTAGGGAATGGATCAGGTGACATAATGTCACCTACCCGTTGAATCCCCGTCCTTCGAAAATAATAATAATAACTTCCTTGTAAGAAATTGAAGAAAAAATTTAGTGACATAAATATAAATATATTATTAAATTTGAATTATTTAATTTAAAATAAACTGTTTTGATTAATTAATAATTTTTTAATAAAAAATAATGTGAACTGATCTGAATAGTTTATTTTGAATTGAACAGATTAGATAAATCATAATAAAAAATAATAAAAAATCTTCGATATAAGAAAAGGGGGGGTAGGATTCAATGGGCAGGTGACATTATGTCACCAGAGCAATAATGGCTCGTCTCGCTTCCCATTGGGCCCCGTTGCTGACGTGGCAAAACCAAATCTTGGATGTCCGTATCATTTACCTCGTCTTTAGCTTACCATAAGTCCTAAAACACATTTTTTTTTCTTTTTTTTTTCCTCTAACACATTTTTGTTTTCCAAAAGTCAGTGTTTCGCACATTTTTTACTCCGGATTTTTTTGAAGAGGATGATTGATAGAGAGCGTCTATTGTTCGATGAGAACTTTTTTATTTTATTTTTTTGGTCAAAAGTTGTTCGGTAAGTTAGCCATGGCACTTTATCATGGATAATTTTTAATAACAATTCTTTAAAAAAACATATTTCTGATGTAAATAATTTTTATATATTTTTCAACTTCTTTTTTATTTCATTTTTTAATTTCCTCTTTTTTTAGGTCGACCTCTCTTCCTTCTTTACTTGTTCCTTTTTGGATAATGCCATGAAAAATATTAACTGGTACATCCATAGTAAATTCACCTCAAATTAATTTTTTTATTATCAAAAATCCTAAACTGACACGTTTGTGATAAATTTACCATAAATTAATTTTTTGACCACATAAAACCCCAAACTTATATGCTTATGATAAATTTACCCCAAACATATATATATATATATGTGATAAATTTATTTTCCATTAGTTTTCGTAAAATTGAGTTAATACTACGAAAAAAAATTTAAATCGGTACACTTATAACAAACAGAGAGTAAAAATCCAAAACTATTAAACTCGTCAACTACCATGTGTCATCTAACCTAACAATTTGACGGTAAAATTTAACGAAAACTAATGAGCAGTAAATTTATCACATTTGTACCAATGTGGGATAAATTTATCATAGGTACATCAGTTTTGGATTTATTGTAAAAAAATAGTTTAAATTAAATCCGTCATAGATATACTAGTTTGGAGTTTTTGTGATAAAAAATAAATTTAAAATAAATCTACCACAAGTGTACACGGATGTATCAGTTTTAAGTTATTCGTGGTACTAACTCTTGTTCTTTTTTCTTTTTTTCTTCTTTTTTCTTTATCCCACCGTCTCGAATCGGTGTCTACATCAGTGTTATGGATTTGGAAAAACGTGAAAAAGTTTAAAATTCAAGTAGCATAATTCCAACAAAAAAAAGTAGCATAATTAAAATATTTGAGATTAAATGGAAAAAATGTACAATAAATCTAGAAATTTTTTAACAATTTTTAGATGCGAAACTCCGGTAGCTAGCAACGGTCAAAGAGACAGCCATGGTCGCTCATTTCCACATTTTCTCCTAAAGAAAATGGTCTTAATTACTTGACCTTATCATCTTTTCTAGGATTAGAGTGGACCACTAACGAAGTGCATCCGACCCGGTCGTGCGTTTTGAATTAAAACTCGTCCCTTTACCTAACCAATGTCAAAGCGTCACATAGATTGAGAAGATTTTTTTATTATTATTTTGGGATCGAAATTGAGAATATGATTACACTTAAGGCATATGTCTAAAGCTTAAAAAAATATTATATGCCAAGATTTCGTTTATTTAGTGAAAAATGATTGATATGAAAAAGTTTTTCTTAAAAATAATTACTTAATATTTCTTGAAATAATTAGTCAATGAAAACAATTTTCATTATTTACAACATTGTAAATGTTTTTGTGCACAATGAAAATATTTTTCATTAATTCATTACAGTAAGCGATACATACGATCAATTTTGAAAATATATCTTTTCGGCCATTTTTTTTCCAAAAAAAATGCAGTTTACATTGGAACATAATTATCTAGGAGTAAATATCTTGAATTCTCCACATGAAATGGCTAGCGCAAAACGAACAGGTAAAAAAAAAGGTCAAAACTAATCGCTCTTCATGTATTTGGAGGGATAATTGTCCAAAAAATCCTAGATATATTATATGGCGGCCAATTCAATTATAAAACTTTCAATTACTGAAAAAATCACGTGAGATGTAATTTTTTTTTTCTTACCAAGATCTTTAAAAGCTTATCAACTATTCAGAATTCTTTCGTCGTGGAAAAAAAATTCCCGTCTTTGGAGCGGAACAATAAAATCGCTCGGATTACTCAATGAAACTATGATACCACTCAATCCAGAAAAATGACGATTTATATTTGGTCCATGCACGTGGTCTAACCCAACCCACACTCCATTTTTCTTTCCCATCAATCGTTGTCACCCACATGAATATATGCGAGCTTCTAAAATAAAGGGTCCATTTTTTTCAAAAATAATTTTTTTTCCAGCCTTTCAGTATTTTAATTAATTGATTTACCAAAAACATTTTTCATAAACCGAAAACAACAAATTTAGATGCGGAGAAAACAATAATTTTCTCTTTTGACAAGAAGGGAATCTCTCCCCCCTAAATTACCAAACAAATCAAACCTCTCAATTTTAGTTTGGTTGATACAGATTAAGAAAGGGAGTCACTAGCATAAGAATATCCCTCTGTCATTGAGCACTGAGCAGTGCGACCGCCGTGCAAGCATTCCCTATTAAGAAAAGCTATGAGCTATGGTTTCGGTGGAAGAACGTTGATTGCTGCAAAAAGGGTCTCCCCCTCTTTCTCTCTCTCTCTAAACCATAAATAATAATAATAAAGACCCCCAAAAAAAAAGAAAAAATAAATTGACAGAAAAAGTCTCTCCCGTGGAATTGTGCTAATGGTATGCGAATGACCGTGTGGTAAATTGTTTAATCGAATTGACGTCAGTCCTCCAATCAGATGCAAGGCAGAAGATGTGTCCCCAGAATCCGTGAGCCCCATGATTTATATCAGATCAATCAAGCTCGTAAACATAATCAGTGAGTTATTTATCATCCAACCACGTTGAATTGGTAATTAGTTCTGTAGTTATTAGTTCACAATAAAGATATACCTTTGTAATATATTCCATACGTCACACTAGATATAGATACAGGTCCTTGTGTATGAATTGAAAGGTCTGCATATATAAATTAGGCATTGCGAGATGAACCTAGGGAGAGAATTTAAATAAGCGCATTGACTGGGATAATAAATAATCTCATTAAAGAAAGTTGCTTAAATTGAGATTTGCTTCATTTTATGTAATCTCAACATCATTTATCGCCTTGTAATTTTTTTAAAAGATTGCCCTAATTGGGTGATCATACTCCTCGTTATAAGAGTACGAGGTAATTCGTTACCACGTTCATCGATGTATACTTGTCACAAGAACATGGCCAGCCACGGGTGAGGGCATCACGGCTCTCATCACCAACCATCGCTGGCCACACCAGTAAAACAAAATCAAAAGAAAAGAGCAATAAATAAATAATTCATTAAAAATATCAGAATAGTATTAAAGATTAGTCATGCCAGCCCCAGCCATGTTATGAAGAACGGCCGGTGATCACATCAATAATTTCTGGTAAACATTTGTCGAATTGACTCAATCGGCCAAAAGGGAAAAAGTCTACGACTCGATTGACAAAATCAAAAGGTTTAGGATCGAATTGGTGAAATTGCGATAATTGTTTTGCACAATTTTTGCAAGCGTGGGAGACTGGGGGGAATGTTATTCCTCAAATAATGTAGGCAAGGATGATGGGATTTGCATTAGCTTATTCATTTATTTCGCAAAAAATAAATAATGCAAAAAAATATTTTTAGGAATATGATCGCATGTATCACTCGAGACGATTAATTGATGAAAAATGTTTTCGCAAGCGATGCAAGCCATCGTTTCAAGAGAAATATTCTTGAGATCATTCCTTTTTCGGAGATAAAAGAAGTCTAAATTTTTTTTTAATTTATTTTATTTTATTGGTCGAAGGGGAGCCTAAATTAGAACATAATTATTTAGGACGATCGTCTGCGGGTGTGAACAGATTGACTATCGGCGTTCTAATCTATGACGCCAAACCACAGAGTTACAGCAGCGGCCACCAGAATCCAATAAAACCGCATCTCTTTTTCTTTTTTTTTTGGCTCAAAATAAAACAATCTCTTTTTATGGATAGGAATAAAGCAAACTCAAAATAATAATTTTTTATAAGGAGAGCTTCTTCTATTTTTGACTCGTCATGCCAAACCCCTTCTTATATTTCAGCCCATGGAAATCCTTCGTTCTTCCTCTCATACCCCTTGGAAAAACCCTCGTCACCCCCAAGGAAAGAAAGACAGAAAAGGCATTGATCTCTTGTTGGCCCCTCCTTCACTAGACGATGGAACTGGAGCAACCCAGCTCGATGAGGCAATCCCACCTCGACTCCATGAACGCGTACTCCAACCCAAGGAATGGCGACGGCAGTCCATCGCCATCACCGCCGACGCCACCTAGGAATGATCTGTGCAAGCACTCGGAATCCTTTCGGAAGCTCGGAGAGGGACTCCCGGCGGCAGACGGTGCGGAGAAGAAGCTCGCATGGCTTCGCTCTCAGATCATCGGCGGGGATGCCGAGTTCGACTCGCCATTCGGCAGGCGAAGGCTTACGTACGCCGACAGCACTGCCTCCGGCCGCTGCGTCCGCTACGTCGAGGACTTCATCGTCGACAACATCCTTCCGTTCTACGGTACGCGCGGTGTCAACTGCCTACGAGAATTTTTCTTCCAGTTTCGTAGAAAACGATTCGTCTATGGTTGCAAGTTAATACATCATTTTTTCTAAAACAACCACTAGAGGTCAACGTTTGAATGAAACAGTTTTCTTTTAGTTAATTCGTTGCGTGTAGACACGAACACATATAGCTTTCGCGTTTCTGGTTAATGTTTCCTATGCCGGCTATCCGACTATTAAATAATATCCATGTTCCTCTGCAAATATATATATTTACACGTTGGAAATTATTATATGTTGTTCACAATTACATTACAATCGCTTATGTACTCGTTGTCTTGCGGCAATCGTGATTGGAAAATATCTACATTGAATCAACTGCTTGAGAGAATCAGAATCTTTGGTCTAATGCTTGATGAGCAGAATATATTTTCCATGCCAAAGACGGTACGTATATGGGTATCATTCTTCATAATTCTATCATATGAGGGTGCCGACAACTTCGCTTTTTTTTTTTTTTTTTTACTTTTTGAACTTCTAAAATTCGAGTTTGAGTTTCATTTGAGGTATGTTTGTTTTACGAAAAATTTAATATTTGTAAACTATTTCCCGAAAAATTGCCTCTATCTTCCGGAGTTTAGATGGATATGCCCAGCATCACTCTATGGAGCGTACAAGTGCGCGTACCACTATAGGATTATAAGGCTAGAGATAAAACTGAAACGAGAATAAATTGATTCAACACGTTATATACAACGTTGATTTTACGTTGACCATCTTCGATGTCTATCTTTCGTTAGAGGAAAACGACATATTGAATGGCATTTTTACGTCCATGCATAAGGTAACTCACACACGTCCGACAGCCACGTGGGTTGCCGGACCACCAAGACTCTGCACGAGGCCTCGGGCTACATCAAACAGTGCTTAGGAGGTGGACCCGAGGACACGATCTTGTTCTGCGGATCAGGATCCACCGGGTCGATCAAGCGACTCCAAGAAGTCATGGGCATCGCGGTTCCATCGATCCTCAGAGAGAGGATGACCAGGTGCATGCCAAGCGAAGAGAGATGGGTTGTCCTAGTCGGGCCTTACGAGCACCACTCGAACCTTCTCTCATGGAGGCAAAGTCTAGCAGAGGTCATAGAGATTGGCCTAGACGAAGATGGGTCGATGGACATGGAAGACTTAAGGCAAAAGCTTGAATCTTATCAAGATGCAAACAGACCAATTCTGGGTTCTTTCTCAGCTTGCAGTAATGTCACCGGGATTTACACCGACACAAGAGCTGTCGCGAAGCTGCTTCACCAATTTGGTGCCTACGCTTGCTTTGATTTTGCAGCTAGGTGAGCCTTCGTTTTCATGGAATTTCTAAAAACAAACCGTTTGCGCTTAATGAGAAAATGTCAAAAGGACTATACAATTTCGTGGTAACGCAATGAAGCGACTTTATCTAACTGGCCTTGAATTGCTTAATTTTGAACAGTGGACCTTACGTGGAAATCAACATGAGATCGGGAGAAATAGATGGTTATGACGCTATCTTCCTCAGTGTGCACAAGTTCCTTGGTGGACCTGGCTCTCCAGGAATTTTACTAATGAACAAGGCGCTTTATCAGCTTGGATCATCCCCCCCATCAACCTGTGGAGGAGGGACTGTTGAGTATGTGAATGGCTTCAATGAAAAGGTAAAAGCATTGATCGTTGCGAGCGGCAAGAGCAAATTCAAAAGCTAAAGCAATTACCATCAAAGCATTCTAATTTTTATCAGTTGGTAACTTGTTAAATTACTTGCCTAGCAGGATACATTATACCAGGAAGACATTGAAGAAAGAGAGAATGCTGGGACTCCACAGATTATTCAGATCACAAGAGCAGCATTGGCATTTTGGTTGAAAGACTACGTGGGATATGAAGTGATTGAGAAACTGGAGCACGAGTACATCAAAGAAGCAATCAAAAGGCTCTCAACAAACAAGAACCTAGAGATTCTTGGGAACAAAACAGCTAAGAGACAAGCTATATTTTCTTTCCTGATATACTCAACAACCAATTCACCACCAGATGGTGATAAGAAGGGAAGAGAGAGAGGGCTTTACCTGTGGGGAGAAACGGGGAAAGAAAGAGACAAGCCTCTCCATGGACCTTTTGTTGCCACTCTCCTCAATGACCTCTTCGGCATTCAAGCGAGAGGCGGGTGCGCTTGTGCTGGTCCATATGGTCATGCGCTACTTGGCATCAGTGAAGCAAGGTCCCATGCATTTAGGCGCGCCATTCAAGAGGTAAGATGCTTGTTCCTTTCCTGTGATACAGTGACATTGAAAACCTGGAAGCTTTACAAACCATAATAGCCATACAGGCAAAGGACCTGTTAGGCGCTACCCCTCAACCAGTGTGATGATTTCTTAGTGATGTATAAGATAATGCATTTTACTAATCTTCTGTCAGTTTACCTTCATAACAGGGTTTTGTGGGAGTGAAGCCTGGATGGACCAGAGTCAGCTTTCCCTACTACCTTTCGAAGGAGGAGTTCGAGTACATTATTGGTGCACTGGAGTTTGTAGCTTATTATGGCCAGAGATTCCTTCCACTCTATCATTTCAACCTGAAAACTGGGAACTGGACTTTCAAAAAGAAGGCATTCATGGAGTTTGTAGGGGAAGAAAGAAAGGACATACCTATTATCTTAAATGACAACCAGGCTAGTAAAAATCTCAATGGAGATGCTAAACAAGAGAGCCTCATTGCCAAGTACACCTCATATTGGGAGAGTGCAAATCAAATTGCAGGTCTGCTCCCCAAATTTCCCTCCCTGCGCAAGCTACAGTTAGAAATTGATTCAGAGCTACTGTACTTCCGCATCTAGTGGAAGATTTTTGAAAGAATATTAAATTGAATAAAGGCAAGTACAAAGTCTATTCTGATGGGCTATGCAATTTTTCAAATACTACGTCACCAAGAGTCATCTGAAAACAATGGCCAAGCTGATTCTCACAGCCACCTGTAAATATATGTAATAACTCAAAATGACATCCATGAATTGTGAGAGCATTCCCTTTGCCATGATCAATTTTCTCCGTCCTCCATCCCAATCTTTATATGCCTAGTGTTTTACTGTCCTTAACATGGGCCTTCACCGATATCAACTTCCATGTACAATGATATCAATCACTTGGAGCACCTATAAAGAGAGATCAGAAATCCTGGTGACAGATCGATAGTGAAAGAGGAACCCGGGCAATAAGTTTTACCGCTTACTATATTACTGTTTTTGAATGAATAAATATCTAGTTGCTTATCGGTACGATAATGTCAAGGTCCAGATATGAGCCTAAACCATGTTCACTAATCCTCTATGTATTTGTGAACAGTTGAATATGTCAGCAGTTATTTTAATTGGATATTCAAATCAAATATGAAAAGATTGATTAGAAATTATTGATCGCTTGATGACCAAGATTGACTTTCATTACAGTGTGTAACATATTAATCTTATACGTGCAGCGGTCAGAAATAGTCTCTGAAACAAGGCTTACCAATGCACTAGCTTTTGACGCTCTACATGAACGCACTTACACTATCCCTTGAACTATCAGGTAGATTCAAGTTCCTTAATGAAGCAACAGAAGTTATGCAGCATCCAACCACCACAGAAACATGCAATGAAACACAACATGCAATCCTGAAAATCAAACAAAAAGAAATGCGAAACCACTAGTAAAATTTTTTCTAACAGCTTTGAGGGAACAGAAGGTTTCCTACCTAGAGATGGATCTGCATCATACTTTACTTATGTGCATATTAGCCCTGTTCTCTTTCAAATGGGAAAAATAAAGGTTCAATCATACAAACTGATAAGAGGAAGAAATTATGTGGGAAGGAAAGAATGCAGACAAACCTTAAAAACGGTGTTAAGATGTGCTGTCACTTTCTTTCAGAATAAATGGCTTGCCAAAATAGGTTGAGGCTTTCCAAAGTCATTTTCTTGTATCCCCAGAAGCTTCATTTGATTTCACAGACCATTTTTATCCCATATGGCATATGTCAACTTTCAAGCTTTGTCGCTACTGACATGGGTTGGCAAATGAATGGAGCAAAATTTCAGGCATTATCTGGCAGTGGGAAAAAAAAATAGCAGCAGTAAAAACCTGGTTAAACCACATCTAGGCATACCTCCATCAGACAAGGTGCAAGAAATGTCAAGGATCCAACATCTCCAGTTGCTAATATAACCCTATCCGACAGTGTCGCCCGCTAATTTTTCATTGCCCGGTATAAATGATAGCTCCAAACTCATCTGTAGGGCTCACAGCCGGCTGAACAAGGACCAAGAAAAGTAGTGTTTTAGCATGTCCATATGACCATAAACATCATTCTCATATTATGAAACCACAGTTGACAAATCAGAGATGTTTCATTCTCCTTAAATTCTTTAACTCGTAAGCATCAAACAGTTCTCTTCACGTTTTTATGAAGTTAACTATAGGCGCATCAAATCTATAGCAAACTTTTCTTCCCCTTTTCTAATTCTTTTATAGTTTGAGACTGGGTTGAAGATTTACAAAGTCAATTCCAGTTGAGGTCTTGTATTACAGTCCAAGATGACTAGATATTAACGTAGCTTTTTTTTTTAAAGCTCAATACATGAGGTAGATATATGAATCTGTTTACATCACTAAGCGCTGTGCTGCATCATATCCTCCATATTATCTGAGTACTTGATAGCTTTCTTTAAAGTGTGTGCATGTCTTTTCCATTCTTCTCTATATAAATGTTCTGACTTTGACCTAACAAAATAGAACAGATATAATGGAAAGACTTCTTTGACTGGATTGAGCTAATAGAAACGTATTTTGTACCTTTAGTTTATTTTGCAGTCTATCCCTTCTCTTCCCTGCCGGTTAACCATTTCTACAGCAATGCTCTAGATCAAGTCTGATTGTACATTGCTGGGGTCGCGAAATTTTTTTAAAACCAAGAGGGTGAAGATGAAGAGATCCACTAGCCGACCACCATTCACAAGTTCTCAACAAAACACTTTGAAATAATTTTAGTTCCAGCAAAGAAAATATCAGGCAGTCGCAGGAGCTTAGTTTATCGTATTTCATATTCAAAGTCAGCATCCACACAATTAACCACTGAAAAGATGGTACAGATAACATGACCTGAAGAAGAAAATGCACGCTAAGGACCCACCACTTGCAAGTGCAACTTCTTCACTTCAGTTGGATTCTTAACGTGAGCATACTATACAAATAATCATCAATGGCATTTACTTTCACAATGATCAGAGATGGCAAACTCTAGAAGTTTGGCGACCTTTGGAAATCTCTTCAAACAACCCTTGGACATGGTTCGATTAAGAATTCCAAACGTAATTTCACAAGGCTCACACCCTACCTTGACCATCGTGGTTAATAATGCAATAGCATCTGAGACCTTCCCTCTCCGAAACATGGCAGCTAATATGGTGTTGTAGATTGCAATACTTGGAGTAAGCCCATTTTGTATCATTTGACTCCTGAGTTGAAGAGCAGCCGAAATCCTCCCTTCCTCACAGAACTGCTTAATCACAGTACCATATGTGACAACATCGGGGTTTAGTTTCTGTAGATGCATATCCACAAGAAGATTACCAATCATTGCATAATTTTTCTCTTCCACATATCCATTTAGGAGAATATTGTATGAGGTAATATCAGGAAGAATTCCATGACTGATGCTGCAGAAGATCCTGTGAGCAGTTGCAAGTAGCTTATTCTTGCAAAGTTTGTCCAAAAGAACATTTAAGGTAACAATCGTCGGTCTGGGTCCATTACACATCATGGATTTCAATATCTTAAAAGACACTGAAAATTTTCCAGATTCACAATAATATTCAATCTAGCAAGTTGAACCAACAACATCAAGCTTAATGCCTTCGCACTCCATTAGGTCCAAGACCCTTCTAATCATTGCAGAGTTTCTCTGTCTACATGCTGTAGACAAAATTGTATTGAAAGAAACTACATCTGGTCCACTGCCAATCCATTCAAAACGGTAAAAATTATGTAAGGCCTCGTCAATTCTGTCTTCGTAACAGAAACCACTCAAAACTGTGTTGAACGAAACATTATTTGGAACAACCCCCCCTCTTATCATATCTTCCAGGGCAGACAAAGCCTCCTTGGGTTTTTTAGTCCGACATAGGCACGGTAAGTATATATTATATGCACAAACATCCAGGCTACAGCCCGCAGAAATTGCATCACTTAAAAGATTGCATGCGATTCTTACTCTGCCAACTTTTGATAGGCCTCCGGTTAAAGCAGAATATGTGTACGGGTCAGGTGAAAGAACATTTTCATTAATCATCCCAAAAATTGTTGAAACATGCATATCCAGATAACACAATTCCCAGAGAATAATATTGTATGTATACAAGTCTGGACAACACCCTTCCTTAACCATCTTGGACAGAAGGGCTAATGCCTATTCAATCCAATCATTGTCACAAATGAACTTTATAATTACAGTGTAAGTTATCACATTAGCTTCGCATCCATCATGTTTCATGACTTCCAAGCATTGAAAAGCTTCCTACCACGACCCTTCCCTGCTAAATCCATAAACCAAAGCGGTGTATGAGCAAACAGTAGGGTGAATACCTCTCTTCTTCAGCCACTATATTAACTCCAGAGCACTATAATTCTGTCCAGACTTGCACAAGGCCCAGACAATCGGATTACAACTGTAGATACCACAAACACAGCCCCTATCGAAAAGAGTGGACACAACTTGATGGGCCTCCTGGACCATGCCCCTTTTACAAAGTATAGAGAACAAGGATCTCAACGTGGGCTTACCGGGGTGATACTCACACTTAAGCATTAATTCGAACACTTGGAGTGCATCGGCCAAGCTCCCCAATCCTAGCTATTTCTTTAACAATTTCGACAAACTACTAAAGGAGGGAAAGAAGCCACACTCCCACATATCTTGAGCAATGAAGCATGCGCTTTTCAAGTGCCCAAGAGACAGCATTCCATTGAGAAGCGTGTTGAAAGTCAGAGCATTAGGTGCAGGGCCAAACCTATTCATTCCATGATAGACTCGAATCAACTCGTCCAAAACCACGTCTCTCGATTTCAGGTAACGGCACATTAAGGCATTGTAATCATACACCGTCGGCTTCCCAGGCGAATAGCCCGTCGAACTCAACGTCTCCAGTGCTCTTCCTAGCTGGCCCAAGGACGCAAAACGCTCCATCCTCTGCTTGGACTCAGCGTAGTCATGGTAGTCGCTAGACTCGCTCGCTTCGTCGAGCTCAACAGCTCGAAGAGCAGAAGAAGTGGATGAGCCCGCAAAGAACACAAGACCTCCTGGAATTCGAACTGCTCGCGGATACGTTAATGCAAGGAACATCGGTTGGGAGAAAGATAGGAGTGTGGCGTCATTAGCGGCCGTTAGCATCAGATAACGGCCCGTCGCCGTCGACCACAGCGGCGAAAAGGGTGTGCTCCTGATGCGGCAGCGCCCCGCCAACAGTGAAGCTTCTGCCGTCGGCTCCTGCTTCTGCTTCTGCTTCTGCTGCTGACGCTGACACGTTTCAGGAGCAAGCCAGACGACCTGAAAGTGACGCCACAAAAACCGGCCAACGATCAACCGGCGACACGAAAAGAAGCCAAGGCACAGACGTTCGTCGCGGTTCTGCCGTGGCCATTGTAGGGGGAGAGGGAGAGAGAAGTGGGTTTGTCGGAGGTTATGCCTATTCTGGCCCAATCCCCAAAAAAAAAAACTAAAATTTAAACTTCCTCCCAAAAATATCCTAACTTTTTTATCCTGAAAAAATTCCAATTTTTTATTTTGTACCAAGTTTGACAATCCAATCTCAAATATAGCTCAAACTTTGATCTTTGTCCCAAAAATATCCGTTACTTTTTTTTGTCACTTAAAAAGCCTTCAAATTTTGTATTTGTCCCAAATATACTGGTTCAATCACAAAAAAACCCTCAAATAGAATCTCGACGACCCCGACCTCTGCCGTTTAGCTTCTATCGAAACTCGAAGTGATTCTCAAACATCATCTGATGGTGTGCCCTTATCTCAAGATAATAACAAACCTCGTCATTGGCTCCTTACCCATTGATAATCTTCAATGCCAATCGAGTCTCCTATCGAGTACTATCGTGTTGACCCTGAATATGTGACCAAAAACTACTACTGAACTTTATATGTGAATATTGGGCAACTCAATTATGTCTCGAATGAGTAAATGCGGCCGCAATGTGTTAAACATTCTCCCTTAAAACAATTGAAAGTACATTTTAATTTTTATCGAACAATCATGAGTTCTGTTCAACTAGGCGCGAAACACTCCTTTCTTTTTAATAACTATAATAAATTTGAGACAAAATCAAAAGTTAAAGGTTTTTTAAGAGACAAAAAAAATTATGGATATTTTTGGGACAAAAACTAAAGTTTGAGGTTTTTTTGGGACAAAATAAAAAGTTGAAGTTTTTTTATGAGATAAAAAAAAGTTAAGGAAGTTAAGGTTTGAGGTTTTTTTTTTGGAATTAGTCAACCTATTCTTGCCGTAGAGTTCCCCATTTTCAGTTTTCAATATGTTCTTTATAAAATGATTTATTAGTATATCCATATATTAATTTGCTTTATTAAGAATTGCTAGATTAGCTAAAACCACAAAACACAAGTCCGTGAAACCAATTACAAAAATCGCCCAAACGTTTAATAAATATAAAATTTGGACTCAAAATTAACATAAACATCAAAATCGGCACAAAAAATTTAACTTATTCGCGCGCCCTCCGATAAACTAATTGAGGAGGACATGACTTTGAATTAATTAATTTAGCTGTATACCAACACAAAATGAGGCCAATGTGATCCTAACTATTGGGAGAGTTCGGATAGAAGTGATGAAGATCATGAATGATTTTCAAGAATTCTAGAGATCAAGATGTTGACATAATTTGAATTGTTCAACATGTACAGATACCCAATAATTTATTTGACTTTTTTATTAATTAATTCCAATCCTTTCTAGGAACAACTTGTAAATTTCATTCTTGATTTAGTTTAAAGGGTATCATTATATGCTTATAAAACAGTGGGAGATTATTGGAGTATTGCATAAAGTATAATGATAAAATACTTTGTTATTCATATGGTTATATAATTTGACTACGCAAAGAAGATTTAAGTGTCGGCTTTATGTCCTGCGGACAAGATTTGCATAGTAGCCAACTGTGTCGATCAGTTATCCGTCCGAATAAATCATTGAGACATTATCGTTAGTACGCATTGCTCAGTCTTCTTCACGACAGCTACTCCATTACCAATCGAGACACGAGAGCACGTGAGCTTGTTATAGCCAGATCTCCGCTCCACTCTTACAATTTCAATCTAAAATCTGCTGGCGGGACCTCTCCAAGAAGGGAAGGCGCTCAGGATAATTATGCGAAAACAAACTGAGTCGCGACATTCATATCACGACATCGGCTGGTGCAGCTTCCGAATAATGGCGACATCCACTGGGAATGGAAGAATACGTCATAGTCGAAAAATGGAAGAGATACCATAGACCTCCTTTAACTTCCCACCTGCCCGAGACTCGATAGAAGTCTATCCAGCCGTACGTGCTTTCCGAATCTGGTTGAGGTAGATCCAGACTCATTATAAAATCCTGCATGTTAATACGGTGGAGAGATAGATATCTTAACTGAAAAATGAACGATTTGACACGATCCGCTTGTTCTTTTTCATTCTGTCCCCATAAAGTGTATGTAGAAACTGCATCTCTTTATCTCATTGACTGTTCATACTTGAAGTACTACAATCATTAATAGCTTTTAGCCATGCCTTGTCTACAAATAAAACCAAAACTGATTACCGGAAGCCACATATAAATGCAAAACTGCAAACATGTCAAAAATTCTGTACACTGAACTACATTCGGTGAATTTCGAGACAATTCATTCTGTCATCTTGGTTTTCAAATCTTCCCTGCTCTCTTTTATGCTTGAGGTTGTAGCTTGGCACAGTCAAGAGGAGGATTCACAGAGATCATGCTGCCCACAAACGGATGTCAGTCACTCGAGAGCACCACTCGGATCAGACCTCAGAGTACTCAGATTCCATGGGATTCATTACAACCGTGTTGTGAAGTAGAAGCCCCGCAATAAGTAATGAAGTGATGCTGCTTACCCCTGTAAGATATATCTAGCTGCTTGTCAGGCACCCTGTTAATCGAGTTGCAGATAAGAGCCTTGCCAAAAACAAAAAGGGAAAAATAATAATAACACATAACAAGAGAAATGATGAAATGGGATGTGTACTTATGCACAGAAGCATCCATTCAGCAGTTTTTCTTTTCCAGTGCTCGATGGAAATGGTTAAAACTTGCTCATCGGTTAGGAATAGAAACGACTGATGACAGAATAATCGGAGCAACTCTCCAACTTATCCCATGCAGATCATCACGGAAGGCATAGCATGTTATTTTCATGGACGCACAGCTCAAAAAGGGGCTCTGAAGCACATCCGAGGCCTACAAAAGCTTTTGACTATGCACATAAGCTCCCTTGCACCCCGGTATATTAACATTTGAAGATGCAACATCAACAACAACTTTATCCCAAACTAGTTCGGGTCAGCGGTCGATAAACCAAAAAAAAAAATATATATATATATATATATATAATAGAATATAATAAAAATAAAAAAGCAAAAATCAATTGAAGAAAAAATAATAAAATAAAAATAAAAATAGGGAAAAATGGAAAAAGAACTAAAAAGGTCAGTCTGGAATATAGGAAATCTACCCCTCTTTAATACTAATAGCTTCCCTCCACTTTATCCTAGAACAAACCGTACGCCAATCTATTTTCCACATCCTTAAATCTTATTTTACTACTTTCCCCCAAGTTAAATTCAGTTGTACTTTTCCTTTCTTCGTGTCATGCTTCCGGTAACAAACTTCTGTTCGTATTGGAGCATCTAGGGATCTTCGAAAAACATGTCCAAACCATCTCAGTCTATGTTCTTTCATCTTTTCTGCCACTAATTCTACTCTAACTTTCTATCAAACATCTTCATTTCTTATCTTATCCATCACTGTATGCTTACACATCCACCTTAACATCCTCATTTCTTCAACTCCCATCTTATGCTCATGTAGCGTATGTGCTGACCAACATTCAGCTTTGTATAACATTGCGGGTCTTACTGTTGTTCTATAAAATTTTTCTTTTAGCGTAAGAGGAATTTTGCGATCACACAAAAAACCTGATGCATTGCGCCATTTCATCCAACCTGCTCTGATTCTATGGCTTACATCCTCACCAATCCCTCCCCCCTTTTGCAATATTGATCCTAGATATCAAAAGGCATCTTTCTTGATCACCTTCTGTCCAAGTATATTCACCAATTCTTGATCTACTCCTCTCACCATGGCGAACTCACATTTCATGTATTCAGTCTTATTTCGACTTAATGTAAATCCCTTGACCTCCAATATACTTCTCCATAATTCTAATTTAGCATCAACCCCAGCCCTAATCTCATCAATAAGCACAATATCATCTGCAAAAAGCATACACCATAGCACCTCATCTTGGATATGTTTTGTTAGCTCATCAATAACTACGGCAAAAAGATAAAGACTCAAAGCAAAGCCTTGATGTAAGCCTACTGTGATTGAAAAATAATTCGATGTGCTATTACAAGCCTTCACACATATAGTAGCACCATCATACATCTCATTGATTGCCTCAACATGAAGGAAATTTTTTCTTCTCCATAACCCACCACAGAACATTTCTAGGAACCCCATTATACGCCTTCTCAAGATTAATAAAAACCGTATGCAGATCCTTCTTCTTTTCTCGATATCTCTTCATCAACTGTCGTATCAAGAATATAGCCTCCATGGTAGATCTTCCCAACATAAATCCAAACTGATTTGCAGTAATCTTGGTCTCTATTCTCAAACGACGCTCAATAACTCTTTCCCACAACTTCATTGTATGGCTCATAAGTTTAATGCCTCTACAGTTAGAACAATTCTATATATCTCCCTTATTCTTGTAGATAGGCACAAGTAGACTCTTCCTCCATTCATCAAGCATCTTATTCGTATGTAAAATCTTGTTAAAAAGATTAGTCAACCATCTTATTTGAAGATGGAAAAAAAAAATTATTGCAGCTTTCCACCATAACAAAATCATGCAATATGTATCACATGAACTAGAAAATCTAAGGAAAAGATGCATGAGTCTACTGCTATCAGTTTCTCCACTAGCTTTGATGGGACATAATGGCTTCCCCTGAAAAGATCAAGCTGTCTCGCCTTGTTTATGTACACGTAAAATACATTCTCTTAACTAATGCTCGACTTTACAAAATTGATCAATAACAGTTGATATGTGGAATAGAAATACATGATTATGAACAAACCTTAAAGATATTCTGATATTCTGTAGTTTTAAAAGAAATGGCTCGCCATAAGAAGTTGAGGTTTTTCATTGTCTTCTTCTATCTCCATGGCAGCTTCAGCTTTGATTTCCTGAACCCTTTTATCCCATATACCGTCAATCAGCTTCCAAGTTTCATCACTGATAACTTGAGTCTGCACATAAATGGGGACAGAGGCAAGGCAACATCATTTTGCATGAGAACAAATATAGTAGCACAAAACCTCGCCAAACCACATTTACACATACCTCCATTGGCCGAGGTGCACCAAATGTGGAAAATCCAACATTTCCAGGTGCAAAAGTAACCCTCCCTGGTAGTGTTACCCCGTAAATACCCCATCGTCCAGCATAAATGAGAGCTCCATATTCGTCTACAGGACCCACAGATGGCTGAACAAGGACCAACAGAATAGTGCTTTTAGCAGGTCCATGTGGTCATTGACATCAGTGTTACATGAGGAGACCACATAGTTCAAAAATCATACTTCACTGATTCCTTCGAGTCATGAAGCAACAAACAATTCTCTCTACTTTTTGCAATGAACATTTACTACTTTCTGTTCTTACACTATAACCAAATTTCTTATACCTTTTTAGTGTGCATCACCAGGTTTTAAAAAAAAAAAAAAAATCTGTTCCAGTTTATGAAGGTGGTTGAAGACATCCAAGCAATAGCCAATTACGATTTGTAGAGTTTACAGATCAGTCAACTATTTTAAAATTTTAAACTATTAAATGAAGATATGGTTCAATAAATAAGTTCATGCCGGCTCTCACAAGTCCTTTTCCTCTACCATGATTCTTCAATCCTCCGAACCAGGGGTCGTGGAGTTTGGTTAGATAATGAAGATTCTTATTGTGTTAGCTTGCTTCCAACCACACTCACCTAAGTGAGGCGTGGCTTAAGCACGAATGGAACACATGCCTATTGGTTCATCACTGAATAACTAACCAAGCCAATTGCAGGAAGGGGACCAGAAAACAACCGAAGTAAATATTTTCAATATCTCATGAACTCAAAAATTACCTGAGGTATCCGAGGGGTGCCATTATAAATAGCCCAAATTTGTTCAGCTTTTATCTCTCCCTTTTCCAATAAAATATCTGTGAAGCATAACGCATTAAGAAACTAGGAAAGAGAATCTAGCATCGCTAAGAAGGCATATAAAACCTGTTTATAAAAAAAAAATCAAGTACACTAACATTTATCTTCAACACTAAATTACTCGTTATGTAAGAATCATGACCTGTGATTGTCTCTACGGCCGACTGGTATTCCCGAAGTACCAAGGCACATTTTTCCACAGCAAACCGCATGTATTCATCTCTAAGAGCTTCCAGTTTTGCCGCTAGCTGTTGAATTAGTCAAGTTCTTATATTTGTTTCACTATATTTGGACAACTGTTTTAAATTATAGCTCTTTTATGGGGTAAAATACAATGTTGTCATACTTGGATCAGCCATACGTACATTTGGCACAAGATCGCCCTGATTTCTATAGTACGCTTGTCCAAATGCAGTCATCCCTGTCTGCAGAATCAGAAACTCTGCAAGTCTGGAAGCTTCCAGTGTTGCCTTAGACGACATCCAGCACATGTTATCGATTCCAAACATTTCCTCTTCTATTACCCTAGCTGCAGCATAGAGTAAACAAACCAAAAAAAAAAATGCACATGAAGGCCACAAGCATATCAAAGGAAGATGGTTTGTAAATCAAGAAAGTTGAAAATACATCCATGATGGAAACACAAAACAGCATTTAAATTGCTTTGGGGTTCATATCCCATCTTCCTTTTCAAAGTTTGAGAGACATTGAAAATATAAAATGGAGTTTTTCAGGCAAGTCCAAGTGCTTTGAATATTATTTATAGTCAGGGCCTCACGATCCAAACCACCAATGCCACTGCCCCATCCCAGCAAAACAACAGGACCAGTAGATACAAGGACAAGGAAAAGGCTAATATCGTCAAAGAGAAGATTGAGGGTATTGCTTCCTTAATTGACAAGCAAAATGGCAATAAGAAATCATATTTATACATCAATAACTTACGAGCACAAGCTCGGATTATGGAGTTCACATAATCTGATTTCCTCGCATACACTTGGCCTGAGATATCCTTATACCGCATATTTGGCTGGCTCTGTATTGAATTAATATCTGTCTGCAGAAGTCAAAAGCAAATGAGAAACTTTTTGAGCATAAGAACAGTTTAAAACACCAAACAGCATGAGCCAGTAAGCATGGTCCCTGGACCTCAGTAAAAGGACGGTGGGGATCTGGAAAGTAGCATGAGATAACAGCAACAGCAGCCTCTCTATATGCCAACCTTAATTTTAATTCCTCTGGAATCTCAGTACTATCTTCTTGGCCTGTTTCAAATGTTCCTTTTTGCTGCAAAGTCGTACAACATCAAAGTGATGTAAGTGTTGTCTCAAAGAGAGCCAGAAGGATGAGAGCCCCACTTACCCTCTTCAAGGCCTCCAGAAGTTCATCTCGCCCAATGTAGTCCAAGTCTTTTCTGGCAGTCAAAATTCCAGCTTCATTCCTGTCATAGAGATAAACAAATATTAGACTCTCTGTCTCTCTGTCTCTGCACTTATCCTTTACTGTTAGAAATGACAATTAAATTATGTCTACAATATATTTTGCAGCTCTGCTCCAGTAAAATCTTCCGCAAGCTCAGCAATCTCTTCCAGTAGCACCTCCTTTTCTTTTTCTGAGCGAAAAAACTTGTTTCTGGCATGCACCTGTGATCGACAGAGAATATCTGAAACATTAAACCATGCAATGCTAGAATTTGCAAGCCGAAATAGCAACTAAAATACCTTTAATATGGCCAATCTACCATCCTTAGACGGCAAACCAACTCGTATAATCTTGTCGAATCGACCCTTTCTCAGGAGAGCTGGATCGAGAATATCCAGCCTATTTGTAGCACCTATTACTAAGACCTGAAATCATAAGCAGTTTAGTGATATTTTGATTCAGTTCTATTTTTACCAGCAGTTCAAATTTTCATTAGAGGCAACAATGGTTGCAATATATGGAAATTATTTCATGCAAGAACACTGTTTATCTATACAAATAGGAAGCAACCTGTGACGTAGAGACTTTAAAACCATCCAGTTCAGTCAGTATCTGAAGCAGACCTTGTTCCCTCTCTGCACCACCCTGTAAAAGCAGCAGGTGGAGATGTGAGAGAGAGAAATAATACAAACACAGAAGTTTGGGGGCACGCACATACATGGAGATGTGTGTGTGTGTGTGTGTGTGTGTGTGTGTGTGTGTGTGAGAGAGAGAGAGAGAGAGAGAGAGATGATAAAAACTGAAAACTCAATAAATAAATAAAACACCTAAACTCCAGGCTTAAGTAAGAACTCAACTTGAAGCTGAGGATAATGAAGTACAAGCAACTGAAAAGTTCAAAGAACTCATCTTTACACTGTTATTAAGACTGAATAACAGCTTCAGGCAGTGGCAAACCTTCAAGGATGAGAAAGAAAATGTCCCATACTATGTATAAGCTTTTAAATGTTGTACCGTGTTTTCGTCAATGTCCTTAGCATTCGGATTTATTGGCAGTAGTCCCACAAATTCCTATGCACAAATCTCTCCAAGTCTAACATTTGCCTTACCAAGTACTAATTTTCATGCTTTGGTCTTAGATCAAATCTTAGGCTCCACATTAGGGGAAGTGTTGGAGCATTTAAATGTTAAATCAAGTCTTAATCTAACCGCTTAAACTTTTAGCTTAGTTGATAACAATCCCACAAAGAATTCACATGTAGCATGCAAGCAGATCAGTTTCACAATATGCAGAAATAAGCTTGCTCTTTCATAGCCTTCTCTGTAGCTGGATCAGCAAATTTTTTGCATTGAACTGCTAAAACTTGGTTCAGATAGATACTTTTGAATTTTCCCATAATAATGTCAAACATATGCAAAATCAACGTTCAAGGTACCTTGATCCTACATTATTTCAAACAATTCTGGGATCAGCAAATAGAAAAAGGAAAAAGTAATGTTCAATCCAGAATTACCCCCTCCAATTCTATATGTGAACAAAGATAGAAGCTTTAAAGCAGGTTAGAAAATCACGAGACTCCCGAATTATTCAAATGTGCGTACTGCTGCTGACAGAAAGCTAGAAATTTCTACTCTGAAAGATGCTACCAGATGACAAAAGAAAAAGTAAGAGCATTTTAGTAATTGCGCAGGTTTTCTTGAACAGGTGGGTCAATCAATTCCTGGCATAACGCTTTGAGATTCTTTAAATTCAAGAAACTTTCTCACTAAGATAGTATAGAGGAACACGCCAACTTCTTACATTACAGAAATGGCAGATTATTATTAATGATGGAGCATGAAATCTTAATGTGCTGTCTCACCCCTCCGATATCAGGTCCGCCCCTTTTGCTACCAATAGCATCTATCTCATCAATAAAAATGATGGAAGGTGCAAATGATCTGGCACTAGTGAAAAGGTCCTTCACTCGAGATGCGGCCACACCTACAAACATCTGGAGAAAAAGAAATAGAAGTTAGGAGTTTATCTATGACACCTCAGGAAAAACATATAGCCTCAAGCATTTATTCTTTTCCAACAAAAAAAGAAATGATAAAGATGATGCGATTTTGCCAGCAGCTGTACCAACTACCAAGTGAAGATAATGAATACTGTCTGAAAGTCAATCAAATTTAGTTTTCAAAAATAAAGGAAGAGAAAATTCAAATAAGCAAAGACAAAAAACCGGTCAATCACGGGTCCATAAAACACACCACTAACCCCAAGGACAGTAAGAAGTGAGTCACCAAAATCACAGACCCACAACTATAGAATGGACATGTCACATAGAGTGTGACTGCACTACCGCTGCTCTCAACCACTAAACAGTTTATTTTTTCACTTCTAGGAGTGATCAGCATATTTTTTGACCCAAGTGGTGAACATAGAATGGCGTCCATAGAAACTTACACTGCAAAGGTCAAATGTTCCAAATACTCCATGCATTCTTGCAAAGGATAAACTAGAGTTATTTGGGCCAATTAACAGGGCAACTGCTGCTTTTCAAAACAAGACTTCCACCATAAGTAGTGTGGGCGCATTTTCCCAATCAACATGTCCCAAGAAATCAAAACAAATTGCTAACATTCCACAACGTGATATGTAACTCAATGTTACATGTCAACATGAAAGTACACCTTTATATAGCACCATACCTGTGAGATTTTATGGGACCACTGCCAACTACTCTAAAAGCTTAAGCTATTAGAAAAAGGCGTGGTTTAATATTTATGTATTCCAACACTCCCCCCTCACGCTTAGTTTCGTCTTTTGCTTAGTACTAAGCGTGGACAAATTCATTGAGGAGGCAAATAGGGGCTTGGAAAGATTTGAACTCAGGACCTCCTGCTCTGATACCATGTGAGATTTTGTGGGATCACTGCCAACTACTCTAAAAGCTTAAGCTATTAGAAGAAGGCGTGGTTTAATATTTATGTATTCCAACACCCCCCCCCCCTCATGCTTAGTCTGGTATTTTGCCTAGTACTAAGCGTGGACAAATTCATTGGGAAGGCAAATAGGGACCTGAAAAGATTTGAACTCAGGACCTCCTGCTCTGCTACCATGTAAGATTTGATAAGACCACAACTGACTGCTCTAAAAGCTTAAGCTTTTAGAAGAAGGCGTGGTTTAATATTTATGTATTTCAACAATACCATTTCAGGGTTGTTCATCCCAATGGTTAGCGTGTATGATTTAACACAATAAGAACCTTCCACACAAGTACTCTCAAATGCTTCGGAATCCTGATTTGCTCAGTAAGACGGTTCATCACTATGTAAGCCTTTTTTTTCCGTATCTAAGAAAACAAGATGACCCATATAAAGATCTATTAGTAGCCCCCCCTCTAGCTTAACCATTCTGGATAGGAACTAATCCCTTACCTCCACAAAGTCCGTTCCATTGGCTGCAAAGAAAGGTAGCCCTGCTTCACCAGCAATTGCCTTAGCCAACAATGTTTTTCCAGTTCCAGGGGGCCCATGGAGAAGCACGCCTTTGGGACAATAGATTCCTTTATTTTGGAACTCTTCCTCATTTTTAAGGATTCTCACAATCTCCTGTAGTTCCCGCTTGATGTATTCCTGACCAGCAAAATCATCAAAAGTAACTCCAGTTTTTTCTTCGGCGGAGATAAATTTTGCCCTGTGTAATAGCAGTAGAAAGGTTAGATCCTAGTCAACTGTTATCAGCACAAACTACAGACCACCATGTTTGACAGCAAAAGCATTTATTGCTCAAAACATTTTCTCCTTCACAGTTGCATGCCTGAGTTACTCCAGGGGCAAAGGGAAAAAAATGATAAAGACCAAGTGTTACGTTGCAACAACGAGGAATGTCACTGTTTCCATGATGGGGGAAAAAATTGTAATTACTAAAGGGTTAATACCACGAAAAACCCCAAACCAGTACATATGTACTAAATTTATCCCATACTAATTTTTTTAGCACTAAAAACCCTAAACCAATACGCCTGTAACAAATTCACCCTCCGTTAATTTCCATTAAATTGGGTTATTACC
This sequence comes from Rhodomyrtus tomentosa, assembly GCA_028455895.1. Classification (NCBI taxonomy): domain Eukaryota; kingdom Viridiplantae; phylum Streptophyta; class Magnoliopsida; order Myrtales; family Myrtaceae; genus Rhodomyrtus; species Rhodomyrtus tomentosa. The sequence continues at coordinate 48,556,594 of JAPCWY010000005.1, forward strand.
ACCAAAAACAAAGCATTTTCTCCTCATACATGTGTGCACATTGCTCATATGAAGGAAGAAAGCATTGCAGAATCAGGCTTTTGGACAAACAGTCCCAAAAGTCCTTTTTGCAAGCAAGAGTATATCCTCTCATGCATAAAACTTTTCTTTATCACGTGCTAAGCTTTTTGACTGAGAAAGGAATATCAAGCCCGTTAACAATAGATATCAGACTAGCATAACCAGTAGATCAAAATAATTTTGCAGTGAGTAATAAAAGACTTCATCTGAAAGATGTAATCCGACTATTTATGTTTTAAATTAGTTAGGAATTTGAGATGACATTAAGATCAAGATTATTAATCTGCACCCCACAGTGAAGCCTGGTTATAAATGAGTAACTGACTTGGCAAAAGAAAGAAAAACGAATAAGCAACAAGGGAGGTAATAGTTTCCACACACAATCAAATTGCAAGAACAAGCCAAACGGGAAGTCAGCAAATTCAACTATCAGAATTTGCAAGATACCATTACTCACCGACTTTTTCCTAATGATCCAAGCGCTCGTCGCTTAATTGGCTGTGGTATTTTCTCGCTTGGTTTTCCCAAATCACAAGGTATCAATTTTGCATAAATTGGCCTCATCATGTTATCAATCCAAAGATACAAGCCAATTGACAAGGCAAGCCGCATACCCCATATCACTGCAGTTGCTACAGTAGAGTAAACTTCAGCATGCACTGTGTCCGCATTAATTACATCAACATTCACTATTTGTTGATGCAACTTTTGCCAAACATCATTCCAGCAATCAATCGGCATACGGTCAATCACATGGCGCCGGAAAACTATTTCTTTCTGTGAATCCCCTTGGCTTCCTTGTCTATTTCCATCTTTATAGTACGGTAAGATTACTGCAGAAAATTGAAAATTCTTTAATCAGATAAGAAATAGAATTCACATGATGCATGATATAGTGGCATGTGCTCTAGCCTATTCAAGACGGGAAATATTGTAAGCTAGCAAAACATATATTCTCCGCTACTCACAAAGCACCAATACTAGGACACAGGCATTCCAGATGATAAGCATAAATTTTGAATTCAATATAACTGAATCAGCTGCACCTAGTAGGAAAAAGACTTCGTTCTCATTTCATACACAGTAACTGTCTTCATATGTTTGATCTTTCCCTTCCACTCTTTCATCTGGTTATTTGTTGTTTATCCTTCTCCTTATTTTCTATTTTACTTTCTTTCCTTTGTGGGGCTACTGGCCTTAAAAAAGATATTTATGGAACAATACAACATATCAAGTTATTGCAATAGCATTAGCTCATCATACTCCTTGATAGGCTCACATGAGATGGAAAACCAGGATCTCTAGTGAAAATGATCCTATGTGTTCCAACTGTCCAACTGTCAGAACCAAATGTAGCAAAGTTGCAATATTTTTCACTCATAAAACAGGTACCAAAATAGCTAAACAAGAAGGCGTTTGAAACTAGTTGAAATGGCAAGATCTTAGGGATTGATAGTACAAAATAGTGAAAATTTTCTATTTTAAAATAATAGCAGCCAAGGAAATCAACCAACCTGACATTGTCTGACCATAATTCAAATACTCAACAAACTGGACATTATTGGAGTTAAGAAGACTCAGAAAATCACTGAAATCAATCCTATGCGAATTCTCAGGATCCCACTCTGTTCCTTTCAACTTTCCCCGCATAGTCAGCAAGGCCCTGCTCCAACTCGAAGCCATGACCAGCTGCCTCTCTAATTGGACGTTTGCCTTCCGTTCAAGCTCTTCCAGCTTACTCATCCGTTGTCTCTCAGCATCTTTCAGTTTCTGAAAGTTTAAAAACTTTAGAGCGTTTACAAAATTAAGAAAGCAAAACGGATTCAACATTGATAACAGCTAAATTATGAAGTTGAAGACAAGCATCAATGAACCATAAGAACCTCAAACCCCTGCAGCCAAAGCAGCTTCCTAGCAGCAATCTGAATAGTACAGAGTACAGAAGGATCATCCCTTCATGTGCTTCCTAGTGGGGAACTGTTCATAAACTTAATGACCGATTCCCTCAAGTCTTTCATCGCATCCTCTACCATATTTACCTTAATTAAAAGGCTCAAATAAGAAAAGAACGTACTAAATACAATGTGCCCCTTAAACCATCCTCCTAGCCATGAATAATGTCGACGTAAGTTGTATGTGAATCGAGAGAGTGTGAGCGAGGTGAGAGGTGTGCTGTACCAATAAGTAAAGGTAGAGTAGCTACACAGAGTCTGAAGAACCGGTTATGTTTTGCATGAACCGAACGACAGAAGGGTGATTCTGCTTTATCTATGTAAATCGGCAAAATTCATTGATAAAGCTAGAAATGCAGGTCAATTTATGAAAAACAATTTTATCATAGATTGTAGGCCTACGAAGCAGACGCATCCGCAAGCTTACACGGGCAACAACGCAAGAGTTCCGCTTGAATACATTCCACGAATGCGTATCCAAGACCCGACTTTTTTCCAGAATTGAACAGCCTCATTTATCGGAGCAAAGCATAATCCATAATCCCAAGACACCCCCGACGCTGGTCTAAATTACACAAAGAACAAAGACCTGAACGTAATCAATCAAAAACTTGAAGATACAGAAACCGAACCTCGAATAGCTGGGCTGACTCGGGGTCTTCCTCAACGGAGTCTTCGTAAGTCGCAACTGACTCGGAACTGGAACCCGCATTTGAAGCACTGCATATGCCACAATCGAACCCTTTTCGGCGTCCGGTGTAGAGGATCGACCGAGAAGCAGCTCCACCAAGACGCTTGAGGTGACCGAGGCAAGACACAGAGAAGGATAAGCGAGTGTTGGAGAGAGGGGCCGGTCGGGGGACCAGAGCGAAATCGAGAGGTTTCAAGTTGCGAGAGCTCATTTCTCTCGTTCCACCATTAAAAATGAAAGAAGCTCACTGTCGGAATCGTACTAGCTCTTCTTGGGAGAGGAACAGCGGCGACGACGACGACGACGGTGCTCGCGGAGTTTTATCCCCGACTTTCTTGGTTGCGGGGTTTTAGACTGGCTTTCCGGGTTGAGAGGAGGCGACATCTTTAAACGACGTCGTTTCATCCAAATGAATGAGTTTTCACTTAATTTGAGCTCGACTATAGTGTTAATAAAAAGTTGGGGAAATTTTCAACCATGCAAAGCTGGAATAATTGATCCAATCTCCAAAAATTTAGTAGCTTATGTATCGACTTCCTTCTATTTAAATATTTTCTCCTACAAATGCCGATCCATTTTTCACCATTCTACATATTACCGAATGAAGCGAAATACATGGCAAAGCATGGTACCCTTTTTTGGAATAGCATCAAGAGGGACTCACGCACGCAATCTTCATATCTAATTTTGTTGTTGGACAAAATTTCATTACATTGAACTATTGAAGTACACATTTGCTGAAACACCTAACAAATCTAACACCAAAGGTTAAGACTTTTTAGCTGCCGCTCCTGGCTTCACCCTGCCAAACCTGCTAGCTCTCGAAGGGAGGGGGGGAGTAAGGGAGGTATACCAAAATGTTAGGTTTATCTATGATACAGAAATAACATGAGTTATTAGACTCGTGACATAAGTTTTTTCGAAACAAAAATTGACATCTTATCGTGAATCAATTATGTATAACGTATTGTCGTTTATGCACGTGCAACAAAGAAGGGACAAGTACAAACAAACAAACAAAAATCTTAAAACTTTCAATTGTGACAATTTAATTTTAAATATTATCACATCGATGTCATTTCAGTCCATATGGTTAATTTAAGCTAAACATTACTGACGTGGACGTTGACCCTCCAAACGGGCAATCGTTGACGTGAATTTCTTTTTTATATATATTTTCTTTTATTTATTTCCTTTTTCTTTTGGTCAGTGGCCAACAACAAAGGCCATGGCCACTGAGGGCTAACCTCGTCTAGGCGAGGCGGTTGCCTTCACATAGTGAGCATCAGCAAGGCTCCCCTCCCCTCATCTAATTGGGCAAGGCCAAGGGAAATAAAATAAAAAAAAGGAAAAAAAAGAAAGGAATTTAAAAAAAAATGACCACACCGGCGTCGGTCATGCCCAGCAGCACCGCAAACATCCACATCAGCGATTTTCGATATAAATTGGCTAGATGAATTGATTTGGTGTCAAATTTTTTTTAAAAAAATAAGGACTAATTTCGTATAAATATAACAAGTTTAAGATTTTCCCTAATAATAGTAGAGCTTCCGATTTTCATTGCAAAAATGATTGACATATGTATCATTGACATGGTGAAACCGGAACCAGAGAAGTTTTGAATTTGATTCCTTGAATTTCTTGTTCCCACCAATATATAAGCTTACTTTATTTTACAAACGTTGGAATGCTAGAAATTCTTTTAATCTCGCGTTTCGGATTAAACTAAATTGCCAAAATTACAACATTTAAGATTGAATTGATGAAATTGCAATAAATTTACAATTTTTAGACAATTCTCCCCATTTGGAACCGGCATTAACTTCTTAGGGGAAAAAACATTGGATACCCACGATTTTTAACAGTCTTGATCTACAAAGTATAAGTGTATTTACTTGTGAGTCCGATCCAAAGGCAGCCACAAAGGCTGGAGACTATAGTACGCATAAATTTGAACACAAGGGGATCTGGAAAGAGGAAGAAAGAAATGGTAGCCAAGAATTAATAGCGACGCTTATTTTCATTTCCATGCCCACGCTAATCACTTGATCAGATCGTCGACCAAAATCAATGAAATGTCGGTAAGCGTATCAAAGAAGAAAAGTCCAGTGCCATCTGTACAAAGCATCCGCCCGCCCGCCGGCTGGGGCGAGCTAGAAAGGCGCAGAAACGGCATCCCTCGGAGATGGCAGTCGGGATTCGTCGCGATCGTCGTCGTGGTTAGGCTCTTCCTCTAGATTGAGTCTGTTGCCACAGCAAATCACTGGTTCCAAGCCCTGTATTACGCAGCAAGTCTGCCAATTACCACATCAGGAGAAAGACTGAAGATTAAAGAGGGAGAGTTGGCTTCGAGATGAACACATATATTATTACCTCCGTGAAGATCCTCATAGCCTCTTCCATCGTGCTTGTCTTCACCACGTACAGAGCCGCCTCCTGTGGATATTGATCACCATCCAAACCCCATGCTGATTAGTTCCGACGTCGAAAATATATCATTCGCTTGTCCTGAAAAGCAACATCAACGAGAGAGGTTTCTGATCATGCGTACGAGATCCTTACCCTGGCAAGCTTTATCTGACGGAAGCTGAGCGTCTTGGGCTCGCTTTCAATGGCCGCTCCGCCCTCCATGCCCACCATTGATGCTCCTGCTTCTTCTTCTTCTTCTTCCATCATACGCACACAGATAGAGAGAATGTCTCGTGCCGTGATTTATATAAGCGTGGGTTTCGCAAAGTGGGAATGAAAAATGTCACCTTCTTTCTCCTCCGCCTCCTTATATTCCCAAAGCTGCCGGTGACTATGGCGCTCTACGCAAACCGACGCGTGGTCGCGTGGGGACTGCGTCGACGGACCACGTGTGCGGCCTCGATCGGGTGGTCCACGAATCGTAGGGAGGAGCCCGGCGGTGAGGCGTTGTGACGTGGAGGTTTGGCGAACGGTGGCTCTCGTTTCAAAAGGAGATACGTACGTACTTGTGTTTGGTGAGGGCCGGACCAATGGAGATCCAACACTGAAGCACTGGCAAATCTCTCCAGAATTGAATCCCAGGGAGAGATTTGAATGATGGCGACGTCTTCCTTCTTTTGTTGACGCAGCAGCCCTCCGTTTTTCCTGGGTAGATACGGATATGGTCAGTCAAGGCCCAATTCCAAACAAAATCCAAGCGTCCGTCCCACGAGATTATCAGCAAGATAGCCAAGATCTTTACCGGCTCCCTCCCGTCCTATCATTGCTCGAGATCCGTTATCAATTTTGTATAGATCATGTGCTTCTCTTGTGACGACGAGAGAACCATCTCGACAAAAAAAAAAAGATTTCGAACTCATGGGAACACCCTAATAAACCTCATAGCACGAGCCGAAACTCGAGGAATTGCCTAAACATGAAATTATCTTCGCTTCATGCTGCGGTCAAGCCGGCCTATGCGTGCTGCGTGCCTGATCCGCACGCAATACTCCGAGCAAATCGCGACAGATTAATGCAGTTAGTGTTGACCCTAACTCCAAAATTATTTTGGAGACTACAAAATGGTCGTAGCAGCTCGTTATTTTGTAAGATCCGTTTGATTATACTATCCAACTACATCGTATAACCAGCCTAGGTAGCATAACCTCTGATTAGTCATTCGGACAGCATACCAGGAGGTGGAACGTGGACAGGCGCATGGCATAATTAATCACGTGAGCCGACATAAGGTACGAGTAAAAGGACTTGGCTGAAAGATTCTTCATGGAAGAGCAATATCGCATGGACAGCATAAAAGGTGGTGGAAAGTGGACAGGTGCAAGGCATGGTCAATCACGGGAGCCGCCAAAAGGTAAGAGGAAAAGGACCTAGCTGTAAGATTTTTCATGGAAGAGCAATTACGCATCAGAATTGTCGATCCAATCGGTTATTCCATCTGTACATGGCCTCACATCCTTGATTAGCAAAGACAGTGCGAGGGAGATGTACTTGACTCCAGTTTGATATTAATAAATCGCGATAATGCATATGAATTGTATTTGCGGGTTAAAAATTATACCTCATAGATCTGAGATTCAGAGGCAGTAGCAGTAATATATAACATAGAAGATAATATAGAGCTGAAAAAAGTGATTTTTTTATTAATATTCTAAACTCTTTGTACATCCACTTTGAGAGAAGATTATCATTGCACTTCTAATTTCTTCGAGGTATAGTGGATTCGCTGGCCACCTCTGCACGGAGACGCAATCAATATTTGGGTGAATTTCGATTACCAATTTTTGGTGCGTTCTTAATTCTTTTTGTTTCCCCATTATTATTATCTATTAGTGTAAATTGTTTGTTTATGTCAATTTTTAGGAATCGGTGCGTGATAACTAAAAATTGATATCAGAGTTTGTGTTGGCTAATCGAGAACATCAAAGATTTTTCAGTGATGTTTGATTGAAATCAAACAACACGGCAAAAAAATAAAAATCTAAATCGATAAGTTCAATGGGTATGATTTTGGATGATGAAAACTCCAAATCAAAGATTATTTTTATCAGAAAGATCTTTATGCACTATTTGAGGGATCGAAACCTGAAATTGTAGAAATTGATCTGACAGTAGCATTAGGATGGAAAATTCTTGACCAGAAGGAACTAAGTGTGATTTGTCTAGGGCTAGCAAATAAAGAATAGGGTACCACGTTGCGACAGGAAGAACTGCAAAAAAAAAAAAATGGATATTGTAACAAATATATAATCAGTTAATATCAAGTAATATGACACAATATAATAGTTTCATGGAGGTCACCATCAGTTAGAATCCACAGACATAAATATAGCTATGAAACTAGAAGCTTTACTATTTTTATATTCCCTTCAAGGAAGTTACAGCATCATAATGCAGGAAAACATATGATGTACCGCTTGAAGAAATTTGACGTATGTCTTGGTGCACTGCTTTACTATTTGACTCTGGATTTGCATCACGGATGAATACATGCGAAGAAAAGTTTCAAATGTAGATAAATTTTCAGCAACTGCATCTTCAACATCACTAGTAGTGGATAACCATGGGAGAAGTAAAAACACATGATGTGTCACTTGAACAAAAGCTTGTACAGCTTGAAGTAAGCACTACGGCAATGGCTCTTAAAATTTGATGATTTTATTAGGAAAAAATGATTTGCACACCGTGAGGCTGGTTATTATTTTTATTTTCGTAAGTATGGCGATGGCGATATTGTGTATTTCTCTTTATATGTGGATGATATGTTAATGGCTAGTTGCAATTAAAAGAGAATCGCAGATGAACATGTCAGCATCATAGTCTACTATGAAAGAGGCATGGAAATCATTAGAGACAAAAAAAGAAAAGAAAAGAAATTATGGCTATCACCAAAAGACCACGTGGTCAAGGTGCTAATGAGATTTAACATGGATAAGGAAAAATCAGTGCGAGTCATTTGAAACTTTGCAAAGATATGTGTTCAAGGGTGTGTTTGTTTCATTGAAAATTTTATGACAAGAGGACAAATTTTTCGTGAAAATCATTCTCAAATAAAATGGTACGCTCTAATCTGTTTGGTGATTTAGACATAGTGTTTTCTTTCTTGCTAGAAGGGAAAGTTATTTTCCACCAAATTAAACTTATCATTTTCTGTCCATAGAAAGATTTTTCATTTCACTATCCAAACAATCAAAAAACAATTTTTCTTCAAAGAAATAGACCCTAAATATTCTTTTTATTTCCCTTGATGTTGCAAACTTAGTCCTATTCTTCCGTGTCGTTATTGGATTAGGATGCAATGGAAATGGGTTATTAATAGTAAAATAAAAATAGTAATCTTAAGTGTGTTATGATCGGTACACAATCATAGCGAAGTAAAGTGGCAGAAATACAACAAAAGTGTAAATATTTGTATACGAAGATCAATTTAGTGTCAATATTTTTTTGAATCATTTCAGTACTACATCAGAGAGAAAATGGTCAATGAAGTATTAATTCCGGCTAATATGATTATTTCAGTGACAATTCATGCCAAACATTACATGTGGAATTGTTTTAATATTACGTGTCAAAAAAATTAAAAAAAAAATCGACACGCGTGAATGCCACGTGGACGTTTCAACATTAATAAGTTATTTTTTTCAAAAAAATTAAAATTAAGCTAGAAAATAGCCTCAAATAGAAAATAAAAATCAACGCTTGAAAATAGAAAAGTTTTCTATCACTAGTTGCCTCTCTAAAATTATAGTTAAGTCAATCAATTAGATAGAAAAATAGCTCCAAAAAAAAAAGTAGCGTGAGAGGCGACAGTGAGGGCTTACAGCCCTCGAAGGCAATGGCCGATGAGGGGGCCCATGGGGATCGTTGGGGTTAGGCAACCCCCACCACAGGCTTGCAAACCTATAGTGAAGCCCGGCTGCGAGGGTCGCCCGACCCCGGGGACCTGAGCCCCCATCATCGGCCATTACCCACAAGGGGGTAGGGCGACGGCAGCGAAGGCTATGAGCCATCACCGCTGCAACAGAGGGTTCCATCTTTTTTTTTTCTTTTATTTAACTATTTTTTTTTGTTTTTAGCTTATTAGGTGGATTTTTTTTTTTTTGCTTTATGTTATTGATGATTAGGATCTCCAGCAAGCCACATGTGCTCCACACATGATTTCTGGCACGCTAGTCAGACATGGCACTCAAATAACCTTTTTTTAAAAAAAATTAACACTAAATTGATCTAAAAATATATTGGCATTAAAGTAATCTTCGTACACAAATATTGACACTTATGTTGTACTTTTGCCGAAATAAAATGTCGCAAGAAAGAGAAATTGAGAATAGAGATTTTATCCTAGTTCATCCTTAAACTAGAGTTATGTCCAACAGAGGATTTCACCGTAATTAATACATCGTTCCTCTCGTTACATCACTCAATTACAAGTAAAAAAGAAATATATATATATATATATATATATATATATAGCAATAGCTATTCATGAGCCCAATATCGTAAAAGCTCGTTGTTGTCCAAGTGTTGAGTGGTCTTGGGCCTCTCTCAACCCAAAAGTTAGCTCAAAAATTGAGTATTTCTCTCACGCTTATAAACCGACCACCAGCCTCTTCCGCAACTGATGTGGAACAACCCTAACAATTTCCCCTTTACACATTGGGCCATGGGTCGAAGGAAACGACAATCCATATCTCTCCTGTGTGACTATCGGGTCAGACTTGTTGGTAACCCGAACTCTGATATCATTGTTGGGTGGTCTTGAGTCTCTCTTAGCCTAAAAACTAACTCAGAGGTTGAAATTTTCCCTCACACTTATAAACCGATCATAATCCCCTTCTATAACCGATGTGGGACAACCCCAACACTAGGGACCACTGCCCCCTTAAAACTCCCATCGAGGTGGCTCTCTAGGAGCCCCCCGGCTCAATGTGGAATGGGACCATATGCTTTACTGTCACAAGAGAGTATAAACCACAACCCAACAATGTAGTTATATATATTAGATCCAAGAGTTAATACAACAAAAGTTGCAAACTGGTACACCCAGGATAATTTTTTCCCAAGCTAGTACAATTGTGATAAATTTGTCATTCGGTAGTTTTCACTAAATTTTATCTTCAAATTACTGAGTTGAATGATACGTGACACTTGAGGGGTGTCCACGTTACCCTATGTTTTAACAGGTTTGTCAATTTGAAATTTTTTTCGGTATTAACTCAATTTAATAGAAACTAACAGAGGTTAAGTTTCTCAAATGTGTACTAGTTTGAGATTTTTTATGGTAAAAACATCAATTTGGGGTAAATTTATCATAAATGCACTAGTTTGATTTTTTTTGTGGTAAAAAAATAATTTATGATAAATTTATCATAGGTATACCAATTTGGGTTATTTCGTGATATTAACTCTAGATTCAATCAGCTTTTCATTCGATAGTGATTTGATGTCAATGGACATAACATTTTAGTGATATTTTCTCGATTCATCTAGTTTGATGGAGGAGTTAATCTTGACAAAACATGAAGGACATCGTGATTGATTTAAGGGTTAATACCATTGAAAATCCCAAATAGTTACATCTGTGATAAATTTACCCTAAACTATTTTTTTTACCACAAACAATCTCAAACCTGTACACATATAACAAATTTACTCCAAACTATTTTCTTGATCGCAATAAACTCCAAAGTGTTACACGTGCGATCAATTTATTTCAAATTTATTTTTTTTATCACAAAACAAATATCAAATTTGTACATCTATAACAAATTTACCAAAAACTAGAGTTTTTGCTACAAAAAATCTCAAATCGATACACATGTGATAAAATTTTCCTTGGTTAGTTAAATCGGTTTAATGTCATAGAAAATTTCAAACTAACACATTCGGGACAAATAAAGGGTAAAATCCCCACACCGGTATACCCGTCAATTATCATATGTCATTCAACTCAACAATTTGATGGTAAAATTAATGAAAAATTGATGGAAGGTGAATTTGTGACAATTGTATCAATTTGGGGTAAATTTATCTCAGGGGTACCGGTTTGGGGTTTCTAGTATTCAAAAAAATAGTTTTAGATAAATGTATGACACGTGTGTATCAGTTTGGGATTTTTTGTGATAAAAATTATTTGAGGTAAATTTATCACATGTATATTAGTTTAGAGTTTTCCGTGGTATTAGCCTTTGATTCAATGACTTTGACATTAGATTTGCTGAAAGGGGCAAGATTTATGCTAAGAATGAGATACCAAGCAAATGAAGTCAGGTTCTGGGGGCCGTCCTTCACCGGTGATGGAACTGGTCAAGGTCAGAGTCTGGAAATGGAAGGACTCACCTTGACAACATTAATTTGTCCTCATGACAATCTGCAATTATTCATAATTTTGGCCATTGTAGTGAGGGCGGGACGGAACCTTACCTCGATGCAATGGTTCTCGGACACAATTCACTTCTGCCGGCGAAATAGGAAGCAGAACATTTTACGATCATGTTAAGAAATCCAACACAAAACAACCAACAATATTTGCGCCATTGTGATGGGCAGTGGCTGCATTATGAAAATATGCACTTCATTCAAATATAAGTAACTTCTGTCATATCAGGTTTTTGATCATATTTGTCGATTGGCCGATCGACCTACATATATCTGCCATCATCTATACGCCAACCAGAAAAGCAAAATGCTTCCTCCGATCACGCTTCAGATAGTTTCCAACTTGAAAGGTAAGCGCTCTTCAGGATTTTAAGCTGCTTGGGAGGTTATTATGAACAGCTTCCACTTTGATTTTGATGTTGCTGATTCAACTATGAAGCTGACGGGAACTCTGCTCTCTTAAAGCTTGAAATCTTGTGGCTTATGACTAGCTGAACTCTTCATCGGCAGTGCACAACAAAAGCTGTGGCTAGAACACCGTGGAGAAGTTAAAAATTTTTAATTCTTAACTCCAGAATCAATTCTTCGATCACACAAGCTTCAGCCGACCACTATTGCTAGCCATGGCCCGACACTGCTTGGCTGTCGCCGGCCGCGCCAAAGAATTTGTTAATAATGTTTCAAAAGTAGAAATTTTCAACTGTTACTAAACAAATTTCTTTAATCAAAACTCAATTTGGAGCAGAAATAAAAAAAAAATTCAACTTTTGCTTGTGAGGATAAGTAGATAAATCAATTTCTGGTCAGAAATTGATAAATTGGTCAGAAGTGTTACCATGCAGGGATTAAGTCTCTCGCTTTTGCATATCCCCCAGGATCATTTCACTCCACGAAACCAAGTCTCTTTCGCGCATATGATCAAATGCTTCCACCGAACCACGCCGTCCATACATATCTATTAAAGTATTTCCTAAATAAACATCGAGTGGCTATTTGATCAAGCTAGCCGCTTCCTTTATTTGATCTGATATCACTCGGCCAAAGGGAAAAAAAATCTAATGGATTCTAATCCCAATATCGCTTACTTCCTCAATTCACTTAATACTAGCTGTATTATTGTAGTAAGAACAATATTCATATAGAATTATTTATACGGTCAAATTACAAATTTTTTACTGACTTACCAATTTTTAGGTGTATAATTATTAACACTTGTGGATTTACCGCTTTACCAAAAAAAAAAAACACTTTGGATTTACCAACTTTATGAAATTACCAACCTAAATTATAGTGACTTACCATCCTTTGTCAAAATCAAATTATCAACTAATTTTGGGCTGCTATATCTCGTCTGAATTACCTGGCTACATTTACTTATATTTTCTTTAATTTACCAACTTCTCAATTGAATTATCAACTTTATATGTATTGGTACTAACCTAAATTAGCGTAATTTGCCAAAAAAAAAATCTCGTTAAATTACCCCTTGTATTCTCAGTTGATAAATCGATAATAAAATTTCAAATAAGTCAAATGAGAGTTGATAACCCAAAATTAGATAATAATTTAAGTAGAAAGAAGCCGGTGAGTCACTCAAACAAGAATTGATAAACTGATATAGGAGTTGGTTAGCTGTAAGACGTGATTGAAAAAAAAGAAAAAGAAAAGAAAAGCAAAAAGAATGTTAATCTACAAACTATCACATCCAACAAAATTTCCTGAAATTTCTTTATTTTTATTTTTTTTTTATGGGGGGGGGGGTCACTTTACATGTGGTGGAGCAAAGGAGTGCCCCACAAATTCCTTTCTACCTTTTGGTTGGGGCTGCTAATTAATGCTCTGACAAAGGGCCACATTTTCCATGCGAGGCGGCACCAATAATTCTCGATGGGGGCACACCCACGCATTCATGAATCTCTTCAATTTTATGGACCTACATATATCATTTGGACCGTCCGACACATCACATTCCAAATCTCTTACGACGAACCGAAGGATTAATTGCTCTCGCTCGAATTTGAAACACATCGCTAAAGCGACCCGTGCGATTTTCCGCCTAGTATACTCTCGTGTTACGCTTGAGTTTTGCGTCATCAAATGCTTGATTTGGGTCGTTAGCTTAGGTCCTCTCGTTTCCTACGTAACCCGACATGCATCCGGCCGGCCTGGAAAGACATCATTTTATCTAGAGCGTCCTTCTAGTTTCCAACCTTTTTGCGTGTGGTGATAAGGTGCACGGGGTGTGGGTCTAGAAAGTGTCACTACAGAGAATGGTTGATGCCAATCATGGTCACGCCCATCTTTTTCTTTAAATGCGACGGGGACCTACATTATGTTACGTACCAAAAAGGGGGGTTTAAATGACGTTTCTGAGTTTTCATAATCGACAAAGCCCCAATAAAGCCGCAAGGCCTAATCTAGATTTGTCACCTTGATTGTCACGGGTTTCCTTTTGAAAATTAGATTAGATTCGTATGTTTGTTCACGGCTCATCGTTTCTAAAAAGAGAGGGCTGTGTTAGGCGATGGAATCTGGAGTTGGGGAGATGTTAGATCTATTTGAGAAAGAGCATCTTTTGGAAGAAATCTATGCGTGCAATGACAATTATTTCGAGTTTGTAATTACATACAAAGGTATTATTAATCTTGAGAGAGATAGTCTATGATTGTTGGTGCTCATTATTGTATTGCCAGTAGGTCCAGGAGTCGTGGGGTGGGGGGATTTTCTCTCCATAGAAGTTAGAACAGTCTGCATGCTAACAAGTTATAAAGTTACAGCCGACAGTTAGCATATTGGCGCGGCCTTGGTGACTGGCTCGCCAACCTCGGACATTTATGTCATGGCTGACGCGGAGTGATTGTGGCCCAAATCCAAAATTACGTAATGCGCGTAGGATCTTTAGGTTACTTGCATATAACTTCCTTAATCTTCAAAGCATGTGCCGCTGATTAATTCGCCTGGCGGGCTATATGTCACTTTCTCGAATTGATCCCTTTCCTTCTGCAATTATACAAAAAAAAAAATTCTTTTGGCTAAAGGAATTTTTCCTCTCACGTTTCTTTTCATAGAAAATGCCCATCATAAGAATTCTTTTTTTAAAATTTTTTTTAATTCCCAAATTCTATTTTTAATTAAGAAGCGATGACGCCAAAAGTCCATAAATTTTCGTTTACTGTGTAACATGATCCCTGAACTTTTAATTTAATGAATATGGTCCATGAATTTTAGCCCGACGTACAATGTTTGTCTCTGAATTTTAGTTTATTCAATTTGATCCTTAAACTTTTTGTGCATGCTTAAAACTAGTCCCTAAAGCATGAGAGAATGTTAAATATTATCATTCCATTAATTCAAGTTCAAGGACAACATTAACATTTTCATATAGTCGAAGGGCTAGATTGAACATGTATTACAAGTTTAGGGGCCACATTGAACAAATTGAAAAGTTCATGGATCACATTGCAAAATGAACTTGAAAGTTCAGAGACCATGCTTTACATTGAATCAAAATGCATTTGTGTCATTTTTCCTCGATTTTGTTTTTGTTTTTTTTAAAAAAAAAAATTGAGACAGGAGGTGGAAGGACCAACAATGAGATACACGCATGCGTATGCGTGATCAAATAAATTCAATTATATCGGCAATAAAAATCCGATTATAATTAAGTCGGACGATCGAGACGAAGGTTGGTTGGCCCGACGTTGGCACCAAAAGAACGCTCAAGAAGATTACTAACGAAGTTTCTTGCGTTATCGCTTTCCGAGTCTTTTTCCAAGTATTTTCCCACTGGCCAATCTAAAGGCAACATATTATCAGCTGGACGGCACCGAGGCATATATATAGAAGAGGCTCGACGTGATTATCACTAGAAAGGACAAAAGCCATGCACGTGGAGTGATCCGAGAAAAGTCACTAAAAATTCCACGGGGCAAGTCGATTCAATCGACAAGGAAGTCAAGTGAGCACTCCATAAACTAACGCGGCATGCCGGTGGAACATGAACATATTGATCACGCGGGGTCAACGACTTCAATGGCTTTGCTTTTTGTAAGTCGAATGTTCTGCTAAAGAGTGCATGATAATGGTAATTAGACCTGCCAAACGAGTGGGCTGGGTCGGATCGGATCGGATCGAATCGAACATGGTGGGAGCCAAATAAACCCATTCTATTTCTAGTGACTTATACTCGACTCGACGCGTACAAAACACAATACTCAACCCTGCGTATATTCCTAAAACACTTTTATATGTAACTCAATTTGGGAGAATTTGTACTCAAATTGAGGTGAGGGTGTTGAGTGAGTGAAGGTGAGGTCGAGTGGCAAAAGAGAATGAAGAAAGAGTCATATAATAGGGTTGGACCTAACAAATTATAAACCCATTTACGATCCATTTATAACCCACCTAACATTTTCATATATTTGTTATTTTATCTTACAAAAAAAAAATCACTCGTATTTAAACATACTTATTATCAATTTGTCACATTTAACTAATTCGTATAACAACTCTGGCCAACGCATATGAGATAAGAAATGGATTTACGGTTATTTTTGATAGGTTTAATGATAATACATAGCGACGGTTACCGTAGTAAATAAAAAGTGATAGATGGAATGCTCTGTCGTGATATATCTAATTGCTCAATAAAATGAAATCTCGAAATGGGTTTGTGAGTTTAGCCAATGTCATCTATAATTAGGGATTAATATGGCGCAAATTTCAACCCCACAAAAGTTGTGACCATTTCTAGTGAGAGAGAGTAAGAGAGAGAGAGAGAGTGGGCGAAAAGTGAATAATAACGCGTTGACGGACGGGGTCGAGAGAGGGGGGATACGCAATGTGACATTGGAGCGTCATTGGCCTTTCCGTACGAAAAGGTTTTTTGTCCAAATTGCACGCCCCTGTCACCATGTGCTTGACTTTTACGACGGTCGACGCTGATTCCTACGCTTCGATATTTACAAGCCCAAAAAAATTACAAAAAAATTTATTAAAAGAGAGAGAGAGAGAGACATTGAAAAGACGTTCACGTGTGAACTTGAGGAAACGAATGGGTAAAAAATGGCGGTACCTTCGAATTACTGTTTACATCCACCAAGATCGGGGAATCGATTGCAATCATAATCTTAGAACTTCCGCGAGATTTTGTATGATTAAGGATTGTGATTAATTCGATTCACCGACGATGAATCGCATTCGCATTAACGCATTTGCAATCATGATCACCTCACCAAGCAAAAAGCATTAGGGCGGGATGCGAAAGTCCGAGCTTCCGGATGACTTTTGTCCGATCAGAATAAATCACTTTGGACCCGATTCAAAGGCCGGTTTTGGGGATTCCTTTTTTATATCACCTTTTTCGATTGCAATGAATTATTCGTGCAGACTAGTTAAACCGAGTATTATGCCATTTACCCGCGTTGCGAACACCATACGATGCACGAGCATATGATATATTATGCATGTGGGATAAGTACATTGAAAATCCAAAAACTTGTTAAAAGTGCAATCAGGTCTTAAAACTCTCTAAAAGTGCAATGAAATCCCAAAAATTGTCTAATTTATGAATTCAAGTCATTCCATTGATTGTACTTTTTGAAATTTTTGAGACTTGAATGTGCTTTTGTGACAAGTTTTTTTAGGACTTGATTACATATTAGGACTCAAACGCATGTTCGTGACAAGTTTTGGGACTCTCATTATACTTTTTGAAAGTTTTAAGATTCAAGTGTGATGTCATGATAAGTTTTAGGAATTTCGATACACTTATCTAATTACAGGGATGGCGGTGGGTATTCCATGACGACTTTGCACTGGACCACGCAAAGAAGTCAGATGATCCCTAACCCTCGATCCCTCTTTAGGGAGGGTTACGCATGAACAGTCTCGTCATATATCATCAAATGGTTACGCACGATATCCAGATTTCCAATCCTATGATCCTTTTGCTTCGACATCTATATGTCTAGAAGCAACCGTCCAATCGGGCCAATCGCTCCCGATACCTTCTCGACGGCAATTCTTCTTCATTTTGCAAAGATTAAAGTCAACAACACGACAAATGACGTAATGGCAAGCTGAGAAATATCATCGAATGACGACCAATCCGCATGCATTTGTCGATGCTCCCTCTTCTGGAAGGGATTGCGACCCGGCCCACCTACCCCACGCGTCTAAAGTTTTGTCCTCTCCCTTTGCTCATTCATCCCCTCCTGCCTTTTGGCTGTCGTTATAGGGTTTTAGCCTACAACTATTGCAGAATATATTAGCAAAAGTATGTTAGTGCATAGCAATTTCTCATGGGAAAGAAGTGTTAATGTCCTGTTTTTTTTTTAATTAGAGTTTACTATATTCAAGGTTATAACAGCATCTTAGCCTCACTATTTATTAAGGGGCAAGTTTGTTTGCGCGCAAGAATTTTTCGAAACTTTCACGCATTTGATTTGCTAAAGATGATCGGTCGATAGAAAACCAAAAAAAATGTACATGTTGAAAGCTAGAAAAATGAATTCCCTAACCACAAAATGGGAATTCATTTTTCTAAAAAATAAACGATTAAATTTCATGGAAATTTACTTACCAAAAAAAAATTCATGGAAATTTTTATGAAAAACAAACGATTGGATTTCGAGTGCTCATCATTTGAACCTCGAACTCGTTTTGGGATTTCTACATGGGACCCAAAATCCATCCGACACCCAAAACTTGTCTCAACTTATAGGGTTTAGGTGGGTCGGAACGCGATAAAACTCGGCCATGGCCGTCTCTGTAACTCGATGTTCATTGCTCAATTGAAACTTTAATAAACGAAGTTTGATAAATTTTTACATAAATTCGGAAGGATAAGCATATGGATAGCGTCTCCCAACCTCATTGTATTAAATTTTTGAAGCGCGCTCTCAACAAATAATATCCAAACAGAGTATTTGGTGAATATCTCAATAAAAGAATCTGATGATCAACGCAGGGATGAAGTTAGACGTTGATGAAAATTCAAGTTGAGAACAAACATAATACTGAGCTCACACGTGAGGGGAAGATTATTAGGATGCATACGTGAGCTGTGTTTGTTGCGCTGAATCAAGCGATCGATTGATAAATTAGACAGAACATGAAAAGTAAATCGAACACCGAATATACATGAGAGGAAGATTATTAGGATGCACATGTGAGCTGTGTTTGTTGTGCGGAACCAAGCGATCGATTGATAAATTAGACAGAACATGAAAAGTAAATCGAACACTAGATGTACGTGGTTTGATCGTAAAGACCTACATTCACGGGGAGAGCAACAACGAATTCCACTATAGATCAAGTAATAGACAAAGATTACAGATCACTCGAGTTACACAAACACACTCTTGGTGTTTCCCACCCCAATTACATCCAAGAACACATACATTGTTTAGCTCCAAATTCCAAGCAAAATAATCTCTCAATCTCGCAAAGAAAATTAAACACAAATTCTTAACACAAGAATTTCTCGGCTCGAACACTAACGTTATTGACACAATTCCACGAAGTCGTCCACTCTAAGAACTCGTGCAACAATGGTGCTTCAAGACTTCTCTTCTCTGAACACGGACCGTACGAAGACCTTAATCACTCAAAACGGCGCTTCAACAATTCTTGAAGATCTCCTCTGCACTACCAATTCCAAACTCATCCAATATATATATATATATCTTACCCCATTTGTAACTTCCCCTCTATTTCTCCAGTCAAACGATCTTATTCCCATTTAGTATTAGAGCCAAGTTGGCGGATAATTGGTAGTTCTTTTTAGAAACATTTTGTATAAATCCACTTTGTTCTAAGGTGTACCCCGCTTGGAGCCACAGAGCCTTGGCAGAGATAGCGTAAGTCCAATTGGCGTGGTAGCAGAGGGTAAAAATTGAACAGAAGTAAGTTTATACTTAATGGATCTTTTTAGAAGAACTAATTCTTCTTCAAGTAGTTCTGTGTCTGAATTAGGTCAGATCCCAGACCCTTTAAATAGAGAAGAAATTATTATTGAAGATTTTAACAAGTCTCTTAAGAATTGAAAGATTCTAGAAGTCAAGTATGATCAGATATACTCTGAATCAAAATTCAAAAAACTTTTTAAGTCTAATGATTATGTCATCGTCACAGAGGAACGAGACATTCCTCTGTCATCGTCTTATTGCTTGATACCTCTTTTAAGTAAAGAATCTTTAAAGAAATATGCTCAAAAGTATAATTATCTCCATTTTGGTGTGGTCCAAGTCGGTATTAAACCTTTGATTAAAGAAGGTTTAAATACGTCTATTCTTTTGGTCTTAAGAGATGCAAGACTCTTAAGGTATGAAGATTCTCTTCTTGCAACAATCGAAACAAGTCTTTGTAATGGTCCAGTTCATTTTGATTGTTATCTTAATTTTTCAATAAGTTTGAAAGATAAAAATATAATGAAATCTCTCGTTTTGCAGATCAAAACTCATAATTATAGTATAGATGAAAGATCAATTCCACTATCCCTTATCTATAAGGTCCACTATAAAGTTATGAGTTCTGCATTTGATGTTCATTCTTTGAGTGGCACACCAAAAGGTCAAACCTTACTATTGCAAACTGATATATCTCGTTCAAATTCTATTGTTTCAAAGTCTATAAGTTGGAGTGATATTGTTCTTCCCGATCAATGGGAAATTGAAAATCCCATTCCTCAAATGTCAATTAAAAATGACACCCCTTTAAATGTCATCCAACATCCTGAGGGAAAAGTTACCATACAATTTCCCAGGAGAAGTTTCGAAACAAATTCATTCTGTTCTGCAAGACCTTCTTTTCATGGGTCTTCTTCCCGAAAGTCTGTTGACTATCGTCCAAATCTACCTCCTGTCATCACAATCCCTGTGAGCAGTCAGGGTATTATCAAAGTTCCTGATGCCATTTATACACAAGGACAAGCAACTTCGAGTGCACCCCCTTTGAATCTTTCTGGCCTAGATACTAGTTCAGAAATTTCAAAGCCTGTTTATCATCAACAAGAACCTGACTCCCCTGAGCCAACCCAATCACAAATGGAAGATGATGAATGTAACATGTTAGAAGTAGAATTTGTTCCCGACAGAAAGTTTTTAAATAAAGAATTTAATTCTGAGAAAAATTGTGAAATGAGAACATGGTTTTTTGACAATTTCAAAAATTGTGCTAAACAAATTAAAGAACAATTTTATAAATTTCTGAATGAAATTGGAGAACACATGTTTTTCTTTGACTGGTTTGAAAATTACTTTCTAGAAAAAAGAGAAATTTATTATATAGAAAAGGTTTTTAAGTGGAAATTAGATGATGACTAAATAATTAAGTCATCTCACCCTCCTTTAAGAAAAATTAAAATAACACATCGTGAAAAGGAAATTCCAGCTGCTCCTTTTAAAACTCCTTCTGAAAATGAGAATAATAAATTTAAGAAAATAATTGAACAAAATAATTTTTCAAATCAACGTCTCCATTCCATAGGTGTCCAATTGGATAGAATTGAATCTGTCATTGGAAAACCTTCAATTGCTCATTCCATATCTACTCCTTCTAAGACTTTACAAGCACCATTGTTTAAAAACTTTGAAATGCCAAAGTCTTTTAGTAAAGAATTTCAAGATGCCCTTCAGGCAAAAAATTGAAAGCTTCTAAAAGAAAAGGTCCTTAAGCAACCAATTCTGAATACTCCTAATGTCAATAAACCTCTGGTTATCAATACTCCCAAACCTGACAATCAAATATCAGTTCTTGAGAAAATTGATATACCCGAAGTCAATCGCCTATCATGGAAAGAACCTCAGAAACTATATTATTCTAGAGCCACCCCTCCTGATATTCTTTCCGAAGAACCATTTAATAAAGTCCAAAACAAGTATTCTACAGATGCCATTTATGAGTGGAATATAGATGGTATTTCCGAGCAAAATCTCTTGCAAATTTTAAGTCAAATGGTAATGTGTGCAACTACTTATAAGACTCTTCTTGATACACAGATCAGCAAGTAGCTTATATGATCGTTGTAGGTTTTTCTGGTACTTTGAAAGGTTGGTGGGATAATTATCTCAACCAAGATCAAAGGGACCAGATCCTTAATGTTGTTAAAACAGATGATAATGGTCAAACTGTCTTTGATGATTATGGTCAAATTGTTCAATATGCAGTCTCTACTCTATTATATTCCATATCCCAACACTTCATTGGAGATCCATCTGTGATCCGTGATCACAATCAAGATCTTCTTTCCAACCTCAAATGTCGTTCTCTTGGAGAATTCCAAGAGTACAAAGATGTATTTCTAAAAAGAGTATTACTTCGTCCAAATTGTAATCAACCCTTTTGGAAAGAAAAGTTTCTCGCTGGTCTCCCTATAATTATAGGAAACCAAGTTCGCGATAAGATTCGTGAACAATTTGGTGAAATCATTCCTTAAGATTCACTATCTTATGGTGAATTGATATCATATGTCTATAAAATTGGAACCCAAATGTGTAATAACATTAAGTTACAAAAACAACTTAAAAAAGAGAAAAGTCTTACTCGAAGAGGGTTAGGAGATTTCTGTCGACAGTACGACCCTTCCTACTCCTTCCCAACATATAAGAAATGTTCTGGCTCTTGTCCAAAAGAAAAACCTTTTAAAAGAAAGAAAAAGTTCTATAAATCCCAAGTTTCGAAACCCGAGAGAAAGTTCTTTAAAAAGAAAAGTTTTAAAAAATCTGAAGACACAAAAGAAAAAAAAAAGATTTTAACAAATTTGTCTGCTACAATTGTGGAAGAAAAGGATATACAAGACGTTTTTGCAAATTAAACAAAATAGTCAATGAGCTTGTTTCAAATAAAGACATACTGAATCAATTAAACCAATTAATGGTTGAAAGTGATTCAGAAAGTTCTATTTGCCCTTCAACAGATGAAGAATCGATAGAACGCGGTCTTCAAATTAATGAAATAGAATCGTCATCTGATTTTTCTTCTGAAACAGATTCTGAATCTGAACATGAAATAAGTGTATTGACTAAAGAAGAACATGAATTGTTAGATTCTATAGAAAATGTTTCTGATTCTGACAAAATACTAAAACAAATTCAAAATCCCAGTTCCTATTATGGTAAAGTTTCTCAAGTTCATGTTTACAATCTCACTAAAATTCTAAATAGAGGAAAGAAGTCAATAAGACCAACAACCTCTAATGATCTTCAAAATGAGATTAAGGAACTTAAAAAAGAAATCCGCTTGTTGAAAATTAATCAAATAGACCAACAGAAAGAATTTCTAGATTTCAAGAAACAATTCTTAAAAGGGAAAAATGTTTTTGAAGGAACAATCCACAAAGAAATTCTTTCAATTGTCAATGAATCAGGCTCCTCAAATTTCCTTGAAATACTGACAGAAGTGACAAGTAAACAATGGATAATTAATGTTGTTATCAAAATAAATAATGAATTTATTTTGGAAACAACTGCTCTTTTCGATACAGGTGTTGATTTGAATTGCATTAGAGAAGGCCTGATTCCCACAAAATTTTTTAACAAAACCACTAAATCGTTAAAATCTGCTTCTGGTGATCATTTAAAAATCAAATATAAACTCCCTGAAGCTTCGGTGGTAAAAGATAACATTGAATTAAAAACATCTTTTCTTCTCGTAAAAGATTTAAAAAGAAATGTAATCTTAGGAACCCCTTTTATAAATCTAATTCAACCTTTTTGGGTGACAAATAAAGGAATTGAAACAAAAATTTCTGGTAAAAAATTAATGTTTACTTTTGTCACAAAAAATCGAACAAAAAACTTAAACACCCTGCATGAAAATGCTATCAGAGAAATCAATTGTTTAATTAAGGACAAAGAAAGTCATTTTTTATTTTTAAAAGAAGAACTAATTTTCCAAAAAATAGAACAACAACTACAAAATCGCGATCTTCAAAAGAAAATTTCCGTTTTAGAACAGAAAATTAAAAATGAACTTTGTTCTATTCCAAACAATGCTTTTTGGGAAAGAAGTAATCACAAACATATTGTTGAATTACCCTATGAATCTGATATCTTCGAAAAGAATATTCCCACAAAAGCTCGTCCTTCTCAAATGAATAGCGAACTTTTGAAATTATATGAAAATGAAATAAATGATTTAATCGAGAAAATATTGATACGAAAAAGTAAATCTCAATGGAGCTGTTCTGCTTTTTATGTAAACAAAAATGCAGAAATTGAACATGGAGTCCCTCGTTTAGTAGTTAATTATAAACCATTAAACAAAGTTTTGAAGTGGATTCGATATCCAATTCCTAACAAGAAAGATCTTTTGAATCGTCTCCATTCCTCCAAAGTTTTTTCAAAGTTTGATATGAAATCTGGCTTTTGGCAAATACAAATTGCTGAGCAAGACAGATACAAAACTGCATTCACAGTTCCTTTTGGTCAATATGAATGGAATGTGATGCCTTTTGATTTAAAGAATGCTCCTTCATAATTCCAAAAAATCATGAATGACATCTTCAATCCATATTCTGAATTTATAATTATGTATATCGATGTTGTTTTGATATACTCCCCTAATGTTGATTCACATTTCAAACATGTGAATCATTTCTTTAATATTGCTAAACGTAATGGTCTTATACTTTCTGAAAAGAAATTATTCTTGTTTCAAACAAAAATTAAATTTTTAGGACATATAATCCATCAAGGGATCATTGTACCAATTGAGAGGTCTATTCAATTTGCAGATAAATTTCCTGATGAATTGAAAGATAGAACTCAACTACAAAGATTTCTTGGAAGTCTGAATTATGTAATCGATTTTATCCCTAATATGAACATCATATGCAAACCTCTGCACCAAAGGTTAAAAAAGGACCCAAATCCTTGGTCTTAGCTGCATACTGATACTATCAAGAGAATAAAATCACTCGTAAAAGAAATCTCTTGTTTGCGTATTGCTAATCCAATTGCATTTAAAATTGTTGAAACCGATGCTTCTGAATTAGGATATGGTGGTGTCTTAAAACAGAAGACAGACAACAAAGAGCAAATTGTTCAATTCATTTCTAAACACTGAAATGAAACTCAACAAAATTATCCCACTATTAAGAAAGAAATTTTAGCAATTGTACTCTCAATATCCAAGTTCCAAAGCGATTTGTTAAATCAAAAGTTTTTATTACGAATTGATTGTAAGTCTGCAAAAGATATTTTGCAAAAAGATGTATTGAACATTGCATCAAAACAGATTTTTGCACGTTGACAAGCAATATTATTTATTTTTGATTTTGATATTGAATTCATTCATGGAGAAGTAAATTCTCTCCCCGATTTTCTCACACGAGAATTTTTACAGGGAAAACGTTCTCAAAAATGCCTCCCAAAAAAGACCGAGACAAAGACAAAGCCATCATTGTCCCGGTCAAACCCAAAAAGTTAACTCTTATCCGTAGTTGGCTAGAAGCTGCCCAAAGTCCATTGTCACCCCAAAGTTCACCCAATGAAGCTTCTCGCAGCCAACCTACTCAATCAATTGCCCTTTCAAAGTTAGCCTCCATATTACCAAGTTACATGATAAAGGATTTGCAAAAATCCTTAAGTTCCGAATTGTATGCACAGGATGAGGTAAGATCCCCATCACCTTTAAATGGTTTTAAAGAGGTGGTTCTTGTGATTCCGTCAGCCCCTCGAAAATCAAAGTCAAAGTTTTTTATGAAAAATTTTGAAAAAATCATCACGGTGGAAAGAGGATTCTACTATGAGGATGCTTATGTTTTTTGCAAAAAACATGTTTGGAGAAAATCGTTTTTATACTCCACATGATATTGCAAAACCTGTGGAGTTCTATGAGAAAATTTTGGTCCAAACTGAATCCGTAAAGTTCAAACATTTTTGTGATAAAGTGCAACCTTCTGTTGCAAATTATTCCGCTGCTAAAATATTGAGGGTTACACACCCTACAGAGTGGAATAATTCACCAAGTTCCCTAATAAAACTCGATTTGCGAGTCACTGAAAGTCCTGCTTATAGGTATAATTTTACCTATTTTGACTACCAGTAAGCTTGGTACAATGTTTTCTATCGTCAAAATCCAAATCGTAGCCATACCTAGCTTTTCTTCTTTCAAAGTCCTTTTGACATTTCAAAATTGCCTTTCTGGTTCATCCAATGGTGGGATAATTTTGATCCTACCCCGGACATTCTCCCCCCCACAAGTAATTGAATCGTTTACAATGTTCCAAAAGACCTTCATTCCAAGTTCTGAGGAAATTCATTTCCTTCCTCTCCTAATGTTTTATGTAAATTTTTGGATGGCACAGGTATCTGCCTGGGAACTTGAATACATCAAAAATAGTCAAGATCCCAATATACTCGTTTTGGTGCGAAGATTTAAAACAAAATGGTGGGATGAATTTTCATACTGGGATAAATGCTCAGTTGAAACCGTCCACAATTGGATCCAACAACGTAAAGTTAAAGATTTAAACAAAGTTTCTGACGTGGCATCGGATGCGGCATCAAAGACATCCTTTCTCCACGACAAGTCAATGGCAATTGCAAAATTGGTTAATGTCAAAAATAAAAAAGAATTTTATGATATGATGAAACAAGCAATCTTGGAGCATGAGGAATCATTGCAGGGATCATGTTCTCAACAAAGTGACTCAGAAGAAGAAGATGAATATAGCCCCAACATCTTTGGTCATGACTCCGAATAATGTTTACATAGTCTCATTCAATGGTCAATTGTAACAAATACAATGTTGTATGTAATCGTATTTGTATTGTAATCATATTTGTATTATACACCGTATGACACTGTACACTGTACACTTCACTGTACACTCTAGCGGTCTTTTAAGTAAATCACTGTTCACTGTAGCAACAGTGAATTTTTGGTCTTTAAAAGCAGAGTGTCCTCAACGGGAAAAGGAGGCAGAAAAAGCATCAATCCTCAAGTGCTCGCTCTCTCTCTCTCTCTCTCTAGCCTCACCTTCTCCTCCGAAGCTCTCTCTCTCTTGCTCAGAGGAAACTTACGCCGGAGAACGAAAGTCCCCGATCCTTCAAAGTGAAAAGTAACCCATTGTCTCTCCCCATACCAAAATTTGTAAGTAAAATCCCTTCAAGCCATACTATTCCTACCCAGAACTCTCTTCAAGTTCTTCCCTGATTGTTTAAAGTTTTGCACTTATAATCACAGATCTGACGATCTTTTGTGTGTAATCTTCCTTCTACTTTCAATAAAAGTGTATATTTTCTCAATTTTGCCTATTTAAGACCTAGAATCGGTAGGCTCTGCCTCCTGTTGGTGTCAAAGGCATTGTGTTCTTTAAGTTTATGCAATCTGTATTTCTGTCATTTAAAGTTCTGTATTGCATACATTTGCATACAGCTCCCAGTGAAGATCGATCCTTCAAGTGGTTTTCTCTCCTGGACTAGCCACACACACTTCACTGTGCATATTTGAGCTTCAAGCATTTAATTTTAATCATACCCCAGAGTATGTAGGCTCTGCCTCCTAGTTGGTGGTTTATGATATGTCTTTTTATTTACACTACCTGTCTTAAGTTTCAAGTATTCAATTTTAATCATACCCCAGAGTGTGTAGGCTCTGCCTCCTAGCTGGTGGTTTATGATATTTCTTTTTATTTACACTACCTGTCTTCGCATTAAGTTTATATTCTTAGTTATTGTTTATATTCAAAGTTGCTTATTGCTTGTAACTGAATTTTTTGATTTCTGTGATTGGTACTTAGATATTTCTGTTCAACAATTGTTTCACACATATTTTAGAAAAAAATAATGATAATTGCACTCCTAATTACTGTTGCCATTTTATATACTACAGTTGAATCAATATATCATCTTTTAAGTGTCTATTTAAGATTGCCTGAATCATATCGTAACTATTGGACAAACAAACTGAAGAGAAGACGTCGTTTCTAGTCTTACCCCATTTGTAACTTCCCCTCTATTTCTCCGATCAAACGATCTTATCACCCTAACATCTTGGTTAAAACTGCATATATCATGATATATTTGGTCAACAAGTCCTAGTTGGATTTTTCCTTTTCTTTATCTTCTTTGGCCGACTGAGATCTCCAAGATATCACAGAGAAGATATAATTTCCAAAGCATGGAGTCTCGATGTCCACGAATATTTTCTTTCTTCAATTATCTTTTCATGTTAAAATCTTCCATCTTGAATTTCAACGTGAGAATTATCAAACAAACTTATTCACCCCGCAAACAATTTCCTTATTCATTTATTTATCGCTGCAATTTTATATTTTCGCTTTGGGCTCAAACTCGAGATATATTATAACAATCTCCACCTTGACTCGATGTTTGAGACATGTCACAATATATTCGCTAATAATTCGAACATCATCTACCAACCTCGTTAGACTCAACCGCCACAGATATCATTCAAGTCCAAGCCGCGCTTGAATTTTTCCATAACCAAGGACCTCATCAAAATACCAATTGAACATGTACTTTTAACTGTTCCACAAGGACTATCTGATACAAGCTCATTAATCACAGATAAAGCAAAACCACTGTTGCATCTATATCTGTCAGGAGATCGAACACGTACCTTGTCAATATCAGCAGTTACAGCAACCGTTGGCTCTATATGCCCCACCTCGCTATAAGTATCATCTGTGTCGATTACCGCGCTAGTACTCGCTACCTCAAGAGTTTCTGGTTGCAACTTCACCTCAAGCTAAACACCGTCCAGATCCGTATGAACACTGCCACAATCACTCATAGCCAGAAGTACTGGAGACTCGTCAAAGGTAACTTCTTTGCTGCAAACAGGTGAATTTATATTCGGGCACCACAACTGATAGCCCCGCTCACCTCGTGCATAGTCATGGAATATGCACATTGCCCTCACATCGAACTTACCATCACTAACTCGATAATAACTCAGGCAACTAACCATTCTAAAAATGGAATCATTAGCAACATTACATGATCACACTTCTTCGGGAGTCCGATATACAATTGCAGTCGATTGAGATTTATTCACCAAGTAGCTCGCCATACTAAGCGTATCCGCTGGAATTTTCCTAGCCATACCAGCGCTAGAGATCTTTTTACGGGCTATCTCTAATAATGTTATACTCATCAATTCTATAAACTGTTGTGATTTACTAGCACTAGTGCGGTACTTCATTATGCCCTCTTTCATGTAGAATTTATTTACCAATTTCGAGTAGGATTCCATGCTACTGTCAGTTCGCACATGCTTGATCAACTTACTAGTCTCCGTTCCGATCAAAGCTCTCGACCGCGTATTCCTGACAACAACATCAAAATTGTGCTTTCGCACAAATACCCAGGCGTTCCTCGAGTAGTCGTTAGACTCTCGAACAGATGTAAACGTCTCAGGAGCAAAACTTATCATTGTCTCACTTTGAAGTTTGTACAGGCTATTGTGCTTAACTCCTTTTATTATTGCCAAGATACCTTGAACAATCTTCAAGACTCCACCTCGTGAAGAATACTTACATCCGGCTGAATCTAGGACACCCAAGGAAATTAAGTTCTTTTTCAATTCTGTAACATGTCGTACTCTAGTCAATGTCCTCACAATACCATCATGCATTTTGATTTTAATATCACAAATATCTATAATATCGCATTCAGCGTTGTTTCCCAACTGCATTTTACTACTATCCATGCATTGATAAGTAATAAATCAGTTTCTATTTGGCGTAGCATGAAACAAACAACCAAAATCTATAATTCATCCATCAAATGACGAATCCTCAGTGACAGACAAGGTACAATTGATATCATCAGAATTTTCAGCTATGGCAACATCATCCGTAGTTTCAACTCTAATTCTTTTACATGTTTCATTTTTCAGTTTAAAGCAATTTCTTCTAAAATGCCCTCTCTTGCAAAGTTCCAACAGATAGATCGCCAGTCCTAGATTGACTGCTTCTATTCATGTTTATTCTACTTATGCTAACACGAGTACTAGCTCTTCCTCTTTCACCTACTAAAACAGCAGATACAAATTCGCCAGATTATCTTCTACGGATATCCTCACTCGGAATTAAATCTCGAATACCATTAAACGTCAAACTTGTTGACCTAGAAGAATTACTAACAACAGTAACAATAGTATTCCAACTATTAGGCAATGATGACAATAGAATCAAAGCACGTACCTCATCTTCAAAGTTAATCTCAATTGAACTCAATTGACTAACGATCACATTGAATTTATTGATATGATTCATAACCGACGCACCTTTGCTTATCTTCAAATTAAACAGATGTCGCATAAAATAGACCTTGTTGATTGCAGAAGGCTTTTCGTACATGTCCGACAGGGCTTTCATCAAACCCGCAGTGGTCTTCTCCTTGACGATGTTAAACGCGACATTACGAGCCAACATCAGCCGAATAACACCCGTCGCTCGTCTATCCAACAATTCCCAATCGGCTTGCTTCATCGTTTCTGGTTTCTTCCCAAATAAGGGCTCGTGCAGCTTCATCTGATATAAATAATCTTCTATTTACATCTTCCAGAAACCAAAGTTCTTTTCCTCAAATCTATCGATTTTCCCTTTAACTTCTTCTGTCGCCATTGATTCGCTTCAACTCAAGCAAGCCTAGCTCTGATGTCAATTATTGCGCGGAACCAAGCGATAGTTTTATAAATTAAACATAACAAGAAAAGTAAATCGAACATGAGATATACGTGGTTCGGTCGTAAAGATCTACGTCCACGGGGAGAGCAGCAACGAATTTCACTATAAATCAAGCGATACATGGAGATTACAGATCAGTCGAGTTACACAAACACACTCTTGGTGTTTCTCATCCCCAATTACATCCAAGAACGCACACAGTATTTATCCCCAAATTTTTAGCGAAATAATCTCTCAATCTTGCAAAGTAAATTAAACAAAAATTCTTAACACAAAAATTTCTGGGCTCGAACACTAACGTTATTGATGCAATTCCCCAAAGTCGTCCACTCTAAGAACTCGTGCAACAATGGTGCTTCAAGGCTTCTCTTCTCTGAACACGGACCACACGAAGACCTCAAGCACTCAAAACGGCGCTTCAACGATTCTTGAAGATCTCCTCTGCAATACCAATTCCAAACTCATCCAAGCGCGCGCGCATATATATATATATCATTCTGACATCTTGGTTAACGTGAGAAAGAAAGAAACTGCATTATATCATGATATATTTGGTCAACAAGTCCTAATTGGACTTTCCTTTTCTTTATCTTCTTTGGCCGACTAAGATATCCAAGATATCACCGAGAAGATATAATTTCCAAAGCATGCAGTCCCGAAGTCCACGGATATTTTCTTTCTTCAATTATCTTTTCACGTTAAAATCCTCTATCTTGAATTTCCACGTGAGAATTATCAAACAAACTAATTCACCTCGCAAACAATTTCCTTATTCATTTATCTATCGCTGCAATTTTATATTTTCGATTTGGGCTCAAACTCGAGACATATTATAACAATATTAAAGAAGTCTTACATCAGGGAATTGATATGGTGATGAATAATTAATACATCTTAGTTGATCCATAACTCATTGGTTTAACTTTTTGAGTGAAGGTGAGTCAGACTAGATGTGTTGATCGGGTCGAACTTGAGCTCCCTCTTGACGATCTCCCCAAGTGAAGGTATCGGATTTTTTATGCAACCTCCCAAACGGTGGGTCGAGAACTTGATAAAACTCGACGGTGGCCATCCTTATAACCCAATATTCATTGCTGATTTGAAACTTTAGTAAACGAAGTTTTGTTAACATTTCGCATATATTCGGTAGGATAAGCATATAGATAGTGTTGCCCAACCTGATATTGGAGTTCCCAAATCGGATTGTTTTAAAACGTCGAGAAGAGGGGTCTTAATAAGCTCGTCCACGTGAGGAAAAGATGATCTCAATCGGGGTTTTGTTACCTTGCATGTTTAAGCAAGTTCATCACGTAACCTTCATAGCTCCAAACTTCATAGTCGAGCATACAAAAAAACAAAGCCAAGCACCGTAATTCACGAATCGCGGGACTTTCCTCGTCCTCGACCTTTCGCTAAAATCAAATCGAAAAGTATAGAAAAGGATTTACGTGACCTGGAATCAGATGAAGTTCTAGCTTAACCCGTTTACTCTTGACACCAAAATGTGCACATATAAATAATAATTGATCCACGTTACCGTCGGTGATGTGAAAAAAATAAAGATGAAAATAAAATATTAAAATATTATTAAAGATTATTCACGTTAGCGTTGGCGACTCTATGTTAGTGAATTGTCACGATTGCAAGAGGTTTATGACTCATCGAACAAAAAAGTTTGTACGATTACAATATATTTATAAAATTTTAGCAACTCTTCTCTCTCTCTTTTTAATTGTCGATTCTAGCTTGGTGTTAATAACATTTGCATCAGCACCAATGTAGAATTTTTTTAGATGGGTCATTAAAATGCATTGCTGAATGGCGATCTTGCCAAATTCAGAATTACTATTTGTTGAGATTATCCTACATTAGTTGTGGAAGGGACTGACGGTAAGTTTATAAGTATGTGGAAAAACATCATCATTTGAGCTAGCTTTTGAGATGAAAGATACCCAAGATCACCAAACACTATTATCAGAATCTAGGTTATCGCTAAATTTAAACTCTACAATCACTCAGGAGAGATATATATTGTTGCAATTTCGACCTATGGCCCAATATGTGAGGAAAAAATTATTGGGATTACCACATTAGATGTAGGAGGGGCTGATGGAGGAAAAATCGTATCTTTTGAGCTAGTTTTTAAAATGTGAAAGAACCAAAAATATCGAACACCGTGGAGCAATTTGGATTTCATTTTAACTCTCGTGATGAAGCGCTATTTATTCGTCACAGTGACCGAGGCATTCTTTTTCTTCTGGCTCTTGTGGATGGTATAATCATTACAGGAGATGACATCGAATAAATCACCAACATGAAAACAATATCCCTGCTATCAATTTTAGATGAGTGATCTGGACTTGCTTCATCATTTCTTAGGCATGGAAGTTTATTCTTGTCAAGATGACTATTATCTCACTCAAGCCAAACATGCCTCAGGTATTCTTAATTTCTCAAGCGGGTTTGATCGACGGTAGAGTAATTGCTACACTACTGGAATACTGGATCTGAGTATCTTGTGGTGAAGTTTTTCAAGAGTTCACTAAACATATATATCGAGAACGATTACCGGACAACATCTTCTTTGAGCTAGGTACCGTTGATCTTGTCCATGTCTCCTTTGCCGATCGATCAAACCGTGGATGAAGGCTCGTTCTCTTGCTCCATTTTTCTAGTTTCTCGACCGAACTCCGGTTGGTTTCCTTCAAAGCATGAGATGTTAGAACATTATCAGAATATTGCGAGATGAAGTGTTTCTCTGTAGTTTTTGTTGTTTCCTAAGATAACTAGTCCTATCATAGACCCATCCTACGGACGGCGACTCGGCCACTTTATCGAGATTCGCATTCGTGTACATATTATTTGAATATAAATAGATTTTAACACATCAGATAGTCAAGAAATACAACAATACTCTTCTTTTCTTCAGTCCTAAATTTGGCTTTCGTGCCTTTTCAATGAGTTATTTCTCTCACCCTCGTTTCTTTTCAAGAACATATTTACCTTTTGCCTTTTAGATTGTGATGTTAGTCTTTTGTGCTGTAACAGGACATAAAAATATTGGTCTTTTATGTTCAATTTTAGGAAAAATTTCAGATAAAAATCTAGAGTGCATTCTTTACCAAAAAAAAATTAAAAAATCTAGAGTGCATTTATTTTCTCAAATAAGGGCATTAAGTGAATCTTATTTTAAAACAAGGTCTGAAGTGCCCTCTTTGTCACAAAAAAGTCCCTCACCAAAGGCATTTTTATCATTTACATTTTTTTTTATATTTTCCAATTTCTATTTTTCTTTTTGCCCTTTTTTCCCTTCTTCTTTCACGCGGGTGGCCAGTCTCAGGCGATGGTTGGCTACGGCGAGGTCTGGGTGAATCGAAACCAGGCCTCGCTTAGGTGAGGCGAGGCTGTCTTTGCCTGCTAGGACGACCTAGCTTGGGTATAGCGAGGGTCACCTCACCTAGGCGAGGCTAGCCCTCGTTAGATCTTGCCGATGTCCAAATGCATTTTTTTTCGTCTTTTTTTTTCCCAGTTTACTGTTCATCTTCTTCCATCTTTAGGTCTTCAAGTTAACCAAAAGCGAGGGCTGTCTTCGTTGGCCTACAAAGGCGGCCTAGCCTAGGTGGGTTAAGGGCGGCCTTGCCTGGGCAGAGGAAGGCTGGCCCTCGCCAGCAAATCTGGGCGATGTCCAAAAGTATTTCTTCTCTTGTTTTCATGTTTACTTTTCATCGTCTTCTTCCTTCTTCTATCTTCTGCAACATGCTGCAGGTCTTCAAGTTCACCAAACTGAGTGAGACTGGCGAGAGGTGGGCGAGATCTCCATCGATGGCTGGCCAACCACCACCAGCGAGAAGGAAGAAAGAAAGAAAAAAGGAAAAAACTTAAAAAATAAACAACGAAATGCCATTCTTTGAAATAATTATGACATTTCATACCCGTATTTGAACAAATTTCATTTCAGGCCCTTATTTGAAAAAAACGAGGACATTTCGAGCTATTATTTGAAAATTTTCCTGGCTTTTATGTTCCATTCCTTCATTCTTTTCGTGGTAGTTATCTTTTGTTTGACGAGCCATTTCCACAGTCGAAAGATCTGATAAAGCTTTGTTACATATGGTGTTGCAGCAGAAACATATTAAGAGATATACGGAGAAAACTCAAACATGATGTAATATAATAATGGACACAAATTAAATTGTTTCTACAAACTTCAATCTTGTGGCCTATCGAATAAAAAAAAAATGGTACTAGTTGAGTATCAAAACCAATGCTATTAACCTGAATGGCCAATTTAGATGGAAATAGAACAAATGAAACTTAGTTTATGTTATGGGTGTATTTATTTCGCGGAGAATAAATGATTTGGAAATATTTTTTTGATTCATTATTTTGATTAATATAAGTAAGTAATTTTTGGATATTTCATTTTTCGCGAAGCGTACCAAGCTCACGCAATGAATTTTTTTTTTCCTTTTCCGGAATTGAGGAGCAGACCTAGGATGGGGAGTGCACATAAATTTTTGTTGATTTTTTTTTTTTAAATTAAGATGATATGTAAAAACTTTTGCATATAAACGTGCAATTTCGACACGTGGGCGAAATTAGGGACACGGACACCCACATTAGCCAACGCGAACTCCCCCATTGCCCCCAAGCCATTTACCTCTCCTCTTCCTCTGCGTTTCCTCCTCTCTCTCTCTCTCTCTCTCTCCCTGTCTACACCTGAGGCTTCTCTCTCTAGCACGTCATCCCCTCCCGGCTTTATCCAACCAACTTCTGCCGTCCCAACCATTTCACCTTCACTTAGCTGTTTCTCACTCCTCGCGCGCACTCTCTCTCTCTATAAAGAAAGAAAACCCGAAGCAAGTTGTCTTTGTTAATTTTCCCCTGCCCCCCTCTCTCTCTCTCTCTTCAATTCCTCGTCTTCCGGGCAGCTTCTTCCCATATAAATCTTCTCCCAGAACCCAAGTCCAAACTTTGCGTCTTGACTCTGTCTCTCCCACTTTTTTCACCTCCACAGACTCTCTCTCTCTCTCTCTCTCCAGCGTCCAGTTTCTTGGGTTTTTATTTTCGTCCCTCTCAAGAACCCACGAGAAAAAAAAATGCCTGCTTGGTGGCCGAGGAAATCCAACAAGACCCGAGAGGACGCCGCCACCCACCACCCAAGTCTCGCCGAATCGTCCATCAAGAGCGACGCGAAGAGGAAGCCCAAGAGCTTCGACGACGTCGTCCCCTCGAGGAATTCGCCGCTGAACAGCAGGGATTTCGGGGGGACCGTCGGCGGGTCGGCTGGCGGGTTCTCGGGCTTCGATTCGGATCGGGGCCTCCCCTTGCCTCGGCCCTCGGTCTCGTCCATTCAGGGGATCGAGAATGGGTCGGTCTCCGTCTCGAGCGTGAGCTCGTCCGGGTCGTTGGATGATCACCTGTTGGTCAATGGTCCTGCCCAATTGGGAGTCCAGAGGTTGGGTTTTATGAGATTCGCGATTTATCTCCTCCTTGCCCTAATTTTTATTTTTTTGATACAATTTTAACCTTTGGCGGAGGTTGATGATTCGCCGACGC
Source organism: Rhodomyrtus tomentosa (assembly GCA_028455895.1). NCBI lineage: Eukaryota > Viridiplantae > Streptophyta > Magnoliopsida > Myrtales > Myrtaceae > Rhodomyrtus > Rhodomyrtus tomentosa. The sequence continues at coordinate 48,592,364 of JAPCWY010000005.1, forward strand.
GTGAAGTTGAAATCTTGAAATATCTGGGCCGTGGTTCTAGGGCTAGCATGAATTATTGGAGTTGACGGTCTCTTATTGTGTAGGTGATACTGGGTGGCGATTTTGTCTTGGTTTTGTGTAATCAGACTAAATGATTAGCTGCGTAAGGGCGGATTCTTGGTATTTGATTGACACGGGATTGAAAGAGTCGATTGTTTTCTGGTTTTATCTCTCTTGATTATCTTTATCGTTTCAATTCAAATAAAATAAGGACAAGGCCAGTTTCGTGCCAAATTGGTGTCTTACGCATCTGAGGTGGTTGGTGGCTTTCTAATCTAATCCTTTTGATCTCTTGTTATTGTGTATGCGGCGTGCTCAGCTTACCTTTGTTGTTTGAGGTTTTCTAGGCTCAACAACGTGTATGATCCTATATGTAAAGTCTTCAGACATAAAGCGATAGTAGTTTAGAGAGTGGCTTGCGTCTTGGTTGTGTTGAAGAATATCAGATGAGTACTGAGTGAATATCAATTTATAGAATGGTTGAGGTTCAATTAATGGAGGAATGGCACTTAATGTTGTCCTAAGAGGTGCGATGGGTAAAATGGATGCCTGTATAAACAGCACGTGTAAGTATGTCGTATGTGGTGTTTTGATGACAGGGGGATTAGTGATACAAAGGGCACTGCAAGACCACCCGGTCCTTGTTCGAGGGGGCCCACAAGCCCCACATCGCCTCTCCATACACGGTTGTCGGGTTTCAGTCTTGATTCTCCACAATCAGGAAGGCAAGATGATAGCAGGAGTCAATGTCATCCGCTGCCTCTTCCGCCGGGTTCTCCTACAAGCCCTTCTTCATTGCCCAACAACAGAAACAGTGGGGCTCCTGAAAGCCCGACTTTTACCCTTTCAAAATGGAAGAAGGGAAGACTTCTGGGAAGAGGAACTTTTGGGCACGTTTACCTTGGGTTCAACAGGTACTTCTACTCCAAAACTTGCTTGCAAGTGGACGAATTGAGATGTCTCACTTTTCCTCCATCGATTGTCATCTACTCTAGATGGCTTACTTTGGATGAATGGTGGAAGATCCTATCAATGTTCTTTTTTTCAACCTATTTGACGTATTTGTTAACTTGCCTGTCTGCAAAACATTGCAGTGAAGGAGGGCAAATGTGTGCTATAAAGGAAGTGAGGATTGCTTCAGATGATCAGACATTAAAAGAGAGTTTTAAGCAGCTTAATCAGGTCAACTGTCAAACCCATTTTATGTAAACTTATCGCTTTTACTCTTTTGATGATACAAAAATGATGAACTTGTTGTCTTTCGTCATCTGCAGGAGATAAACTTGCTTAGTCAACTTCGTCATCCAAATATCGTGCGATACTTTGGAAGTGAATTGGTATGGGTGGATGCTTTACTTGAAAACCTAAAAGTTATAGACTCATGCATTGGAATACACGTAAATAAACACAAAATGGAATCATTGTCACTTATGTGTAAAATTACTGCGAATTAATTTTTGGTATTCTGCATCTGTTGTTCTCGTAGGGAGAAGATACACTCTCAGTTTATCTTGAGTATGTATCTGGTGGTTCCATCCACAAATTACTCCAGGAGTATGGTTCATTTGAGGAACCTGTTATTCAAAATTATACTAGGCAGATTACTTCTGGCCTTGCCTACTTGCATGGAAGAAATGTGGTGCACAGGTAGTTGCCTCTCAACAAGAGTTCTTGATTTCTTGTAAATGGGATGGCTAACTATATAGGTTTTATTAAGTTTTGTCGATGATATTTCGCACCTTGCAGGGACATTAAAGGCGCAAATATTTTAGTTGATCCCAATGGTGAGATCAAATTGGCGGACTTTGGCATGGCGAAGCATGTATGTCATTTGAATCAATAAGTAGTTTTAAATTTCCTTTTCTTTCAATATGGGAAAGGATGGCAAGTCTTCATGGGGATTCATGACTCCTCCTGTTTGTATTTCATGATTCTCTTTAACTACTCTATCCAACAAAGATACACGCAAAAATTGCATTTTAATTATTTTGAATGGTCTCATGCAAATTTCAACTTTAGGGGCTACATTGCAACTATACCCTAGGGTGAACGAAGCTTGCCCCTCAATTCTTTTTTTTTTTTTTTAACGTGAGGATTCCTTTGCAAAGTTAGAAATTTTCACTTATTTCATTGTGTACCTGTTATGTGAGATATCACCTTATTTTGAAGTTCAGTAATTTCTAGCCTGATTGGCTGAACGACAAATTCTTGCTACCATGTGATCCTATGAGCGTTCCCTCACCCACATGCCCATGCCAACCCATAAACAGGGCCACGGCTATCGGGAGGTGTATATGCTCTTTTTGCCAGTGCTAACAATGTTATGCATATATCCTATGGAATTAGTGCAATTTGGGTAAGGAGGGGATGTATAGGTTGGTAATAAATCAGAGTGTCACAAGGGAAGCATAGTGAGCCCATAAACCATAGTCCCCGAATAGAAACTGGCTCTGATAAAAGAGAAAAGTTTCAGTCATGCCCATGTTTTTCCATCTCCTGTTTTTTGGTTGATTTGGAAAGAGTATAATAAGAAAACTTTCATCCGAGAGCAATGTTTTGAAAACCATACAGGAGGCCAAACTGGACCAGGGAGTAGTACCTGGTTTAAGAGTTACAACATTGAGACGGTTTATTCAAGGTAACCAGGTAACCACAGCGGACGAGGTTCCTATATCCCGCTGAACCAGCCAATCAAGTTTGGTTTTTGAAAAATTGCCAAAAAGAAGAGAGCGGCTTTGGTTGAAAGCTCTTTTGATACAGTCGAAAATTATGTCGGGATGGGATTAATCAACATCATAGTGAATTTGTCTTATAACTGAGCTCCTTTGGTTTTGAGCTTTTTCTGTGTATAAGGTGGTAAACTTAATTGTATTACTAGAAGCAATTTTTCTTAAAGGCGAACAATTTTGCAGCATGTACCAGCTCATAATTATATTCGTACTGAGAAATTCTTGCCTCTTTTGGCTTGATACAGATAACATCTTGCCAATCAATGCTTTCTTTCAAGGGTAGCCCTTACTGGATGGCACCTGAGGTATTCTCTCTCTCTCTCTCTCTCTCTCGCTTGTATCTGCATGTGCTTGTGCATGTACTCTGGTGGATACTACAGATGGGTCCTTAACCCGTGGTTGCATGTTTCATTTCACTTCTTATCCATGTTCCCTTTATCCCATGTCTTTGCCCTCTTATTTTGTTGAGTAATTAACCTCAGGTTGTGATGAACACGAATGGCTACAATTTGGCTGTTGATTTGTGGAGCCTGGGATGCACTGTTCTTGAAATGGCAACATCGAAGCCGCCCTGGAGTCAGTATGAAGGGGTGCGGTTAGACTATCCTGAACATCAATGTGCTTTTTTCTCGCGGTTCTCCAAGATTCTTCAGGACTAAATCTGTTTCGCTTAATATCGAATTAAACAGGTGGCTGCCATTTTCAAAATTGGAAATAGCAAAGATATGCCTGAAATTCCCGATCACCTTTCTAATGATGCCAAAAGTTTCATAAGGCTGTGTCTGCAGCGTGAACCATCAGCCCGCCCCACAGCTGCACAGCTACTTGACCACCCTTTTATTCGGGACCTGGCAACATCAAGGGTATCTAACATTAGCATAACCAGAAATGCCTTCCCTTCAGTGTTTGACGGGACCCGCACGCCGGTAAAGCCTTCCCGAATGCTTTTGTTTTTCCCTCTTCGAGATTCATTTGTCTATTCATTTTGTTCATGCTTTTTTTTTAAGTGAGAAAGAGTGTTGCACTATCTACTTTGAGATTATTGTTGTAGGAAGCATTTGAAACAGAGATGGATGTGTAGCGAGAAAGGTTTGGTGTATAAGTTTCTGGCTAGAAAAAGATTTTGCATTAGGTTTTCACTTTGGATGTTTTATCTTTCTGCTGAATGCATTAAGGCTGGTTTGTGTATATTATTGTGTATCTGCTCTCTGAGTAAGTACTTGGGACTTATTTATTCTGAAGTTGTATGAACCAACTTCGTATAGGTCCTTTACCCAAAAAAAAAAAAAACTTCGTATAAGTTGCTCAGGGTGTTTGGTTCTTCTTCATCCCAAAACAAGGAAATGAAGAAAGGAATTTAGTTGTTGTTGAGAAGATTAGCGTATGAAAAAATCAAGACTGATTACATTGATGATGAACTGGCATTTACTTCATTCTTTTGCTTTGAGCAGCCAGCACTGGATCTCCATCCCAACAGAGGAAGCCTGACTCCAGGAAGTATGACTCCTCCTGAAGTGGACTACCCGAGACAGCCAGTTGGAATGGTCTCTCTCTCCAATAGATTAAGTGTGACTCCAGGAAGTATGACTCCTCCTGAAGTGGACTACACGAGAAAGCCAGCAGGAATGCTTTCTTCCTCGCGAGCCTTGAGAAGCCCGAGGTATGTGCTTTTCCGAGCTTTCATGCGTGTTTCTGTTGTGGAATAGGATATTTTCTTTTTCAGGATGTGTATCAAATTTTTTTTTCCTACTAGCAGGAATGATGTGAGAATGATAACATCTTTGCCTGTATCCCCAAGTTCAAGCCCATTGCGTCATTTTGGAAATGCACACAGGAGTGGTTTTCTCTCTCCTCCTCACCCAGCTTATGCTCCTACTGGACACAGTGCTTACACCTTCAACGACTACTCCATATATCCCGCAAGACCAAACACAAGACAGCCTCTGGATCCTTGGCACGAAACAGCTCATTTCAGTTCTCGGACGCCCAATGGATCCCCAAGAAGGGCACTTATTTGATGTAAATAGCAAAGTAAAGCTGCAGGTCCTTTTTCAATCATCACAGGAGAGGAACGAGTAAGCTCTATGCTGTATTTAAGGAGAGAGCATAGCAATGCGTCCCTTAGAACGAAGAGGGGGCATTTCTCCGGCTGGTTCTACGAGAGCTTAAAAGAAAAGAAAAAGCTGAAAAGGGGCTCTTCATGGATAATGGTGGAACATGAAATTTCTTGCTTGTGCAACAAGTTCCTCCTTGCATAATAAAGGGTGATGGAACTTTGTGACGAGGGAAGTACTGTAGTTTGAATCCTGTAACAATTTGTTGATTGTTGTAACTCCAAAAGGCGATACCTATGTTTGTAACATTCTTGTTTATAGTTTTAGAAGTTATAAGATCACTACCCAAACTGATGTCAGGGGATTTGGCTTTTTGGTGCTTAGCTTTCTGTCTGCTCAGTTCACTTGTTCCCAAAACATGTGGAGTGTCTGTTCGGATTTTGAAAGTGAGTCTGGAAAAACTTATCAGTACAAGCGTTGGCACCTGGCGTCGTGGTTTTACTACATGCCGCTGCTCTATGTTCCAGCAAGTTAGATTCACTGTAGACTCAACATGTATTCCTGGTAATGTTTAGGTCTATTCTGAGCTCTGTGATAGTGGGACCAGGACATGGGAGGAGGATGGGTTCCAGCGGCTGATGCGTCAGAAGTAAAATGCCCGTTGGATGCGGGATAGAGTCTAAACTCAGAATCAAGAATTTGGGGTTGATTGCATCCAGACTGCAAATGGCTAGAAATTTTGGACAACCTTGTTTGGAGTTTTGGGTTTGCATTAGAAGTTGGAACTTGGGCAAAGAATTCAACCCCGTTCTCAGATGATTTTTCTTTAGCTTTGGTGATTGTACAGCAGCGGAATGCAAGTCCCACTCTGCTCAGCTGAATTGAGCACAGTTTCATCTTCTTTGCATGGTCCTGTCCTTGTCCATTTGATCACCACCTTCTTTCGGCACATCGCGAGAAAATGAGTCTCCACACTCTGGGAAAATTCATCAGTAAATGGATCTTTGATAATCCAACCATAGCATGAATAACGATTACTTTGGACCAAAGCTTATAGCGATAAAAGGAGTGAATAATTCAGTGAAAAATGAAAAATGAGAAAGAATATATTCCTCAATTTGAACTTTCCCACCATTTCTCCTGGAACTTTCCCTCGCTTTCTTTCCGTGGAAGATTAGAGCTCTCTCTCTCTCTCATTCATATAGAAAGACGATCGGCAGAATCTCCAGGCAGAATCGAAAGTTGAAGTGAGAGAGAATGCCGGTGGAGATGCCCAGGGGCTTGCCTTTCTCGGTGGACACATGGACTCCGTCGTCCCGGAGGAAGCGTCACCGTTTCCTCTCCCACGCTCACCGGGACCATTCCGTCGGGATCGCCTCCCCCTCCTCTAGCCCCATCTACTCCACCAGTTTCACCAAAACCCTCGTCCTCCATCACTTCCCTCAGGTTCGTTCCCAAAATCCCTTGCGTTAATTATGGCTCGGATCCTTGGGCACTACATGTCGGTTGATTGCTGATTAGGGTTTTGTTGTCCCGGGGGGCGCTTTCTGGTGCAGCTTGACGGTTCCTTGTTCGTTGAAATCGAGGCGGGGCAGTCCTTGGTGGTCGACGATCCGGATGGGTCTTTTGCCGTTACTGCTTTCGATGCCAATCACTGCCCCGGTACGCGATTCAGTTGCGTTATGCCGTTGTTTATAATTTAGAACTGGGCCACGAGTGCATGATCTTATGGCTTTTGAGGGGATTTTATCGGAAAAATTGTATGAATCTCATTATTCTGTTGATTGCCTTAGTTTTCTAGATAAAGAAGCGATTACCTCGTCTTTTACTTCCAGTGTATCAGGCTAAGAGAGTTATCACGCAAAAATATGCACAATTTCACCTCGTCTCGATGTTTTGGATTTCATCCATAATCTTTCCTCCGTATTCATCATTTCGTAGGACTAGGAGGGACCTTTTTCATTTTTTGGTTTGGTGATTTTTAGGAATGGTATTGACTTATGATCCATCACCTGGTCTTGTTTTTTCGAATGCCAGGAGCTGTAATGTTCTTGTTTGAGGGCGCCTTTGGTAACATTTTGCACACGGGAGATTGCAGATTGACTCCCGATTGCATACTGAACTTACTGAACAAATACAGTGGGGGAAAAGGCAAGGAACCAAAGTGTTCACTTGATTTTCTTTACTTGGATTGCACATTTGGAAAGTACCACCAAAACATGCCAAGCAAGCATTCAGCAATACGACAGGTACAAATCAAATTAGCTGCCGCCTAGCCTCTCATCCTCGTTTCCTTGATTGAATTGCTTGCATAGCATAGTCATATCTCCACCCACATGCTTTTGTTTTCATAGGGCTGACATAGGGTCATGAGGATGGCTTCATTTGTAGCAATAAAGAGTGCTGAATTTGAGTGGGCTGCTGGGGCTTATTTATTCAAGCTATATATGGTTGGTCTACATCCTCTCATGCCAAAGCTTCACGACTTTCTTTGTCAACCAACAAGCGTTCAACTTTTTGTCCTGCTTTACTATTATTTCATATTGCCATTATCGTTGGCATAGTGATCTTCATTGCCCTGAACTCCTGTTTTGCTCATGTGTTTGCTTTTTGAACTTATCTTGATATGGACTGCAACTTGGTAACTCACTTTGTCTTTGTGAAGTTTTGTTTGTCAAAAATGGGGAGGGATTTGAATCTCTTGGTTTAAACTTGTGGAAAAATAACAGAAAGCACGTATATTGGTTATGCAGGTGATTAATTGTATATGGAAGCACCCTGATGCTCCAGTTGTCTACCTGACCTGCGATTTACTCGGCCAGGAAGAGATACTGGCTGAGGTATCACGGACCTTTGGGTCCAAGATCTATGTTGATAAAGCGGCCCATCCAGAGTGTTTTCGTTCACTGACACTCACATTTCCAGAGATCCTCTCAGAAGACACATCTTCTCGTTTCCATTTGTTTGATGCCTTCCCTAGATTGTCCGAAAGGGCTAAAGCAAAACTTGAGGAAGCTCGTATTAGTCTGCAGCCTGAACCCCTAATAATCCGGCCTTCATCACAATGGTATGCATGTGAGGAAGAGTATTCGCTGGCAGCAATAAAACTAAGACAGAGATTCGATGAAGCAGTTAGGGACGAGTTTGGTGTTTGGCATGTCTGTTATTCTATGCACTCATCGAGGGATGAATTAGAGTGGGCCTTGCAGACTCTTGCCCCTAAGAGGGTGGTGTCAACAACACCGAACTGTTGGGCTATGGAACTGGATTATGTCAAGAGAAGTTGTTTTGGCACTAAAATAGCCTCAGAGGACCCTATCTGGAATATTCTAGCCATCGACGCCAAAATTCCCATTGACGCCAAAATTCCCATTGACATTGACATACCTTCTGAGTGCATGAAGTTTCCACCTTCAATATCTGAGCAAGCTCATAGTTTTGTGGACTGTGAAGGAAAATCAGCAAAACCATCCACAAATGGGAGCGAAGTTTCAGATTTATCTCCTCCGAGTAAACGGCCGTCATTGGCACTATTTGGTAGGGCCAGAATTGGTTTTGAAGGCTCTATCCATCTGCAGGAAGAGAAGAAAATTGCTTCCAGAAATGATGAACCATCACACATTATTTGCACCACTATTCAGCAAACTCAGCCTGAACTGTCATGCCGAGATGATAGATATACTTTGGAGCATTGTGAGGAATCAAATGAAGAAAAAGTCGAGGAAGATACTGCTGAAGTAGTGCAGACTGAGAGCCCAGTTGCAAAAGAGCCAGACAATTGCAAGACTGATTCTGTTTCATCTCTTGGGTCATCAAACAATTTCAATGAGAGTTTGAGAAAGTTGTACAGATCAAAGAATGTCCCTGTGCCTCGACCTCTACCCTCCTTGATGAAATTAAATGCCAGTAGACGTGCTATTGGGAGCCTTAAAGATAAGCCGGCTTGTGTTGGTCTCTAACTTGTTAGGGAGTTTGATGGGATGACAAATGTCTAAATGTGGACAAGAGAGCAAATGTCAGAAGAGATGCTCTGAAAGTTTGATCGTCAGTGAAGATTACAGATATACAGAGCATATTGAGAAAGAAAGCAAGTTTGCCTTGAGGATCCGGTTTCTCAGACATTCGGCTATCGAGCATTTCGTTATCAAGGGCGAAAACGATTTTTTTACATTCCGTTCTTTCATTTAAGTGCAGATGATTGATTGTAGGATCATTGCCAGAGTGGCAATTACAGAGATGCATGTTCATTTGTAATTCTTTTATAGGACTTCCACATAAATCCACTGCATTAGAATTTGTAAATTGAAGGAACATTGCCAGAGTGGCAAATGCGGAGATGCATGTTCGGTTGTAGTTCTTTTGTAGGACATCCATGTAAATCCATTGCATTGGTGTATGTAATTGGAACACACTTGCCATAAATTTTACTTCTTTGAAGTTTCTGCGATTTCAAATCGGCTGTGAAGGATAAGGGGAAGTGGAGATCATGTAGATCCTCTTGGAATGGCTCTTTTCCTCGAATTGTAGTTTGTGCCTACCGCTATAGATGCCGAGTTTGCTCGAAAAGGGTAAAGAAGTCGAAGATTATGTAGATGTCACAAGGACGGAATAAAATATTACCAGTAGGCGCCTTTTTGAATTGCCCAATTTACTTCAGAACTTGAATCCGAAAAGTACAGCCAAGTGGATTCTACTGAACTGAAATGTCAACATCATCAACATCAACACTTTTACCTCAAATTAGTTAGGATCGATCGATGAATAAAAAAAAATAATAAAAATAAAAATAAGCGAGAGAAAAGAGATAAGTGCGTAAAAATAAATAGCAAATATATATATCTAACTAACTATCTATTTATACAATTCCCTTCTAAAATACTAATAGACTTCATTTACTCCGTCCTAAGACAAACCGTACGTCAATATATTTTTCACTCCATTAAATCTTGTTTTACTGCTTTCTCACAAGTAAGTTTCGATCGACCTCTTAATTTCTTCGTGTTAGGTGCATCCAAAGGTCTTCGGGGAATATGTCCAAACTATCTCAATCTATGCTCTCTCATCTTTTCCGCCATCGGTTCTACTCTAACTTTTCGTCGAATCTATTTATTCCTTATCTTATCCATCATTATATGACCAAACATCCACCTTACCATCTTTATTTCCACTACTCCCATTTTATACTCATGTTTCTTTTGTGTTGGCCAACATTCAGCTCCATATAACATGGCAGGTCTGACTACTGCTCTATAAAATTTTCCTTTTAACTTAAGAGAAATTTTACGATCACACAAAAATCCCGATGCATTGTGCCATTTTCATTCAATCTGCTCTGATTCTATGATTTACATCCTCATCAATCTCTCCCTCCTTTTGCAATATTGATCCCATATATCTAAATGTATATTTCTTGGGTACCTCCTGTCCGAACATATTTACGGCTTATTAATCCCTCTTCTTGCCGTGTCAAACTTACATTGCAAGTATTCCGTCTTACTTCGACTTAGCATAAATACTTTAGATTCTAACGTGCTTCTCCATACTTTTAACTTAGCGTTAACCCCAGCCATGGCATCATTAATAATCACAATATCGTTTGCAAATAGCATACATCACAGTACCTCATATTGAATATATTTTGTTAAATCATCCATAATTGAGACAAAAAAGTAAGGACTCAAAGCAGAACTTAGTGTAAGCCTACTATTATTGAAGAAATTACTTTAGTATCACATTTTCGTGATTCGTATGGCGACGCAGGTCAGAGATGTGAGATACGTATACTCGAGTTAGTTTGCAGAACACAAGTAATTTTACCTGATTCACTAATCGGGGAAGAAAAGATGGATCACATAACGTCTTTTAATATTTATTGTATTACAGTTACTTAAGTTGTGGACCACATTAAAGCAATCCGTTTTTATTAAATCGATAGTTTACGGATGAATCGAAATTTTTTTGGCATGATAGACTTGTAATAATACATTTCACCAGCGATAGACGTTTTCCGGCGCGGGAGACCGTGTATGATGACTTGTGGCCTCGGTCTTGCTCGTTGGAGCTGAAAGCAGACATTTTGGGTCCAGTTCCAAGCGAGTGAAGACGCTTCGCCATCAAAATGCGATGAATCTCCTCGCTCCTCTTCACTCATCGGCCACTCATTCTTCGCTTGTCCGCTCAAATCTACTCTCCAGGTTCATCTCTCTCTCTCTCTCTCTCTCTCTCTCTAAAGCAAAAGGCACACGCCTCAGATGTGCAAATTGTTCAGCTCGGCATTTCTTCAAACAAACCATGTGCTGTGTGTTCTTTTGCTTTTAGGCAAGTGGGTGTCTGTCTCGCGATTCATTGTGTGTTTCTCTCTGTGTTCTTGAAGGGTCAATGCTTGTGGCGACGTCGCCATTGAAGCTCGGAATGTGAACTTCTCCATCCCGACGAGGCAGGGGGCGTCGGTGCCCATTCTCAAGGACTGCTCCATAAGCATTCCTTCGGGGCAACTCTGGATGCTTCTTGGTCCCAATGGTTGTGGAAAGTCAACTCTTTTGAAGGTGCTTTCACTCTTTTTTGTCTGATTGTCTGATACTGTTATTCTTCATGCACCTAGTGGTTTAATTGTCCGTTCAGATTCTTGCTGGTGTTCTGACTCCAACTAAAGGGAAGGTGTACGTCAGGAGGCCCAGAAGTTTCGTTCTCCAAAATCCTGACCATCAGGTTAGCTCTTTCATTCTCAACATGTTTAAAAGCTCTACAGGGTTCCGTTAGTAGCTTTATCACGCTTTTAGTTCTGGGCTGTTGGATGCTTTTGATTGGGGGATCCTGTGTATATATGCTGGTTCTTGTAACTGTAGAGATGCTTTGTTCTTTCATATATGGACATCGTAAGACCGGATGCCTAGCATTATTTTCTGGTTATTGACAAGTGGACGTTGGCTAATGTATGAGAGAATTTTGGTTGGTGAGGGGTAATTTGGAGGTCGTGTTGAAGAGCTGTGTTGCATGATATCTGAGCAGGGTGCGAATTTCGGTTGATAGACAAACTTATATGTTGGCATGGAAATGACATGAAAGTTCTGATGTGTATCTCAGGCTTAAAGGCTTGCCTTTGTAAACTATTGACTTTGTGCACAAGTAAATGTTAAAATTAAAGCCAGAGTTGCCAACCATGTTGGTCAGTTTATACTGAGTTTAGAGAGTACATATGCACTTCACTTCAATCCTTATGTTACTAACCATAGTATTTTCTACCTGTCTGCTTTGTATTAGTCATGATCGGCCTTCTGTGGTACTTCCGGATGAGATCTGCTGGACAAAGTTAAAACCTCAAGGATCCTAATATTTAAATGCCCTAAACACTCGGAGTAAATTTTCCTTCTGAAGCTAGTAGAAATGTAGCAACTCCTTGCAATAATGTTATGGCATGGCCTACATTCCTAGGCATGGAGCAGGTTGTGTTAAATCGGGTTCACTGCCAATTGTAAATGGTATGGATCTTGGCTAGCACCCGTTATATTGTGAACATACGTTGAGAATGCATGTGTTGCGTGCGTACATGCATAGCAAGGAGGGAGGGAGGGTTTCATCTTAGGTTATCTTCTCGATCATCTGCAAGTCCAAATATGCTTGTTCGATCATACCAATAACATATGAAATACTATGATTACCAGTGTTTGGCATGTTTCAGGTTATAATGCCGACTGTGGAAGCTGATGTTGCATTTGGCCTTGGCAAGTCCTACCTTACCCAAGAGGAAGTAAGGTCCAAGGTGTTTCAAGCTTTGGATGCTGTGGGCATGTCTGACTACGTGCAAGTAGGTGATAAACACTCTTAAGTATATTCTGATGTCTAAGTCATAGTAGAGTTACACGATGCTCACCTTGCAGAGACCAATTCAAACCCTCAGTGGTGGTCAAAAGCAGAGGATAGCCATTGCGGGTGCCTTGGCTGAAGCATGTAAAGTTCTGTTATTAGATGAGCTCACGACATTCTTAGATGAAACGGATCAGGTATTATCCCATAGGCTTGAGTGATTGCAAAATCGAATTCTTTTAAGCTAAATAGTATGTTCTAAAATAGATCTGTTTTTAATTTTTGGTTTCGTTTGGACTTGTAATTAAGTAGGGTCAAAAAGACAACATTGCATTTAGTTTATGTGTTTGAATTGGATATGTGAAACAGTTTTAGTCTAAATTAATGTAATATTCAGATAGGTTTGAGCCTGAACACCTTGCTTTCCTTATATTGCTAGATTGGTGTGATCAAAGCAGCAAAAAATTCTCTAGACAAATCGGAAGAAGTTACTGCATTGTGGGTGACTCATCGGCTGGAGGAGCTAGAGTATGCAGATGGTGCCATTTATATGGAAGACGGGACAGTTGTTTCTTATGGAGATCCGGTCAGAATTACAGATTTCATCAAAGATAAGCAAGCAGCCTATATCAATGACATAAATTGTTGACACTGCTGTTGTATGTTGATTGTTTGCATGATATCTAGAGAGGAAAGGCAACAAGAAGTATTAATACCATCCCCTTTCTTAATGCGGGGTTGTGCCTTTCTTATGTTCTAGATTTTTATTATGGCCACCGTGTTTGAGTTGAAAGTTTGTTTCCATGATCAGTGCTTACCACACAACGAGTAGGAATGCAAATTATTTTAAGATGCGATGCATTTTCTTTGATTGATATCTATGTGCATGTGTATGGCGTGTTCGAATTTTTATAACACTACTTGAGAGGCTTGGATACTTTTAGATATTTGGGATCAATATTGCAAAAGGAGAGAGAGATTTATGAGGATGCAAGCCATTGAATCAGAGTAGGTTGGATAAAATGGCACAGTGCATCGGGGTTTTTGTGCGGTCGTAAAATTCCTCTTAGTTAAAAGGAAAATTTTATAGAACAACAATAAGACCTGTTATGCTATATGGAACTGAATGTTGACCAGCACAGAGACAAGATGAGCATAAAATGAGAGTAGCGGAAATGAAGACATTAAGGTGGATGTGTGATTATACAAGGATGGATCAGATAGAGAATGAAGATATTCGACGAAAAGCTGGAGTAGAACTGGTGGCTGAAAAGATGAGAGAACATAGATTGAGATGATTTGGACACATTCTCCGAAGATCCCTAGATGTTCTGGTAAGAATATAAGTTTACTATCGAGAGCATAACATGAAGAAAAGAAAAGGTCGACTGAAACTTACTTGGGGGATAGTAGTAAAACTAGATTTAATGGAGTGAGAAATAAATTGGGGTATAATTTGTTTTAGGTCGAAGTGGAGAAAGGCTATCAGTAGTGTGGATGGGCAAAATTCTTATGTTCCTGATTGTCCTTTTTAGTCAATTCCCTATATATATTGTTTATTTATTTTTACATATTTATCTATTTTCTCTCGATTGATTTTGTTTTTATTTTATGAATTTTTGGGGTTCATTGATCGCCGACCGCAATTAATTTGGAATAAATGTGTTGTTAATGTTGATGTTGATATCTATGAATGTGTACGGTGTGTTTGAATTTTTATAACACTACTTGAGAGACTTGGAGTTGATTGTTTCTGATGGTATTGCACAGAAGAAAAATCTTACGTGATATTCAATTTTGGTAAAAATCAGCTTCTCGTTTTTGGTTTAAGTTGCAATGCAACTCACCCATTCATTGGCCTGGCTTCCCTTCCCCCGCTTGGAGTGCAAATGGGTGGCCCTGGAAAGCATTCTTCCGTTGAACACAGTTGCGACTGACCCGTCCGTTTGAGCAGGTCTTACAAGAATGCCGACTCAGGCCGAGGATGCTGCTTTCCTCCTTGCTGTAGCTTTGTCTTTGGCCAGGTTTTGCAATGTTCCCAAGTAGTTCGTAAGTGTTAAAATAGGCATGGAAATGCTATATCCTAGGAATGAATGCCAAGAACATACACGACCAACGGTTTTGCGTTGTGGTATTCTAGCTTCGAGTCTATCAAGATGAATCTCTCTCTCTCTCTCTCTCTAAACGACACGAGATAGCAGAGAGAACCAGTAGAACGCAACCAAAATAGGGAAGTAAAACGAAGGAAAATAAACCTCAATTCAACAAGTGAAACCAGTGCCTTTCATGAATAAGAACCATAAAACTAGCTTCTAGTTCTCAACCCAAAAACTTGAAGGGTGCTCCTGTTCCGATTACTATACCCACAATTTCGAGCCGATTCGCTGCCGAGGTCAAACAAATTGTGCTTGTCACGCAGGATCATAGAACGAGTTTCCGCTATATATCTTTTCGGATGTTGCTGAAGGAAATTTTCCCGGAGGAAATCAAGAAGAAAGAGTTCCACTCCGTGCGTGTGTTTGCCAAAATGCTCGACACTGCTCAACAATGGACGCTTAACTACCACGGTCGGTTGCTTGGCCACCACAACATGGTCTCCATACATTCCCTTACGTAAAGGTCAATGGCCTTTTATCTTTCCTAGCTGACGAACTTTGACTCATTCTGCACTTTTTTTTTTTTGGGTCGAAACTCACTTTGAGTTGGGCAAAACTGCACTAAACTTCTCACTTTGGTTCCCCCCCGCATCTTGTGTCATTTGATCAAACGGTGGACATTGCTGAATCTAATAATAACAATTGAACTATTTAATACTCAATGTCAAATATTTTGATTTGCAAAGTGTTTTGATTATAAGTTATACATAAAATATGGCGCATTGAACAAAATTTACTTTTGTAATTCCTTATTCAGAAAAATTCCGGATTTCAGAAATCCGTACTCAGTGCGGATTGCAGGCTGCAACCTAATAACAAAAGTTTCGTAAGGAGATTGGAGCGGTTTCGAAAAAATTGAGGGGTATCTCGAAATTTAGACGGAAAATCATCCGATAATTCAATTTTGGCCAAAAAAGAAAGGAAAAAAAAGGAAGTGTGGTTGAGAGCTTCAAAAAGAGTTGACCAAAGGGTCAAACATGGAGGACCTGCAAAGCATAGGAGAGCCTCCATTGTCACTCAACCAAAAAGCTTCACTCTTCCTCCTCCCTTCTTCTTTTTTTTTCCTTGAATGGTCAACGCGCCAAGTTGTTTGGACTCTTCTCTCTTTCTCTCTCTTTCTCTCCCCCAACAAGGTCGTCTGCTTCAACACATCGCAGGCTCGACCAATCGGAGAGCGAAAGCTCTAGTTTTTTTTTTGCAGTCTCTTTTCTTCGGATTCTGCAGAGCTCGAGGAAGACCCCGCGATTTTCAGCTCATCTTCAACGCCGATCTTCCATTTCGGAGAGCGCAATCTCTCTCACTGACCGGGACGATTACGAATTGGAAGGTTTTGTTCGGTTTTTTTTTTTCTTTTTTTCGCGTTCTTCGTTTTTGTGTTTTCTTCGGGCAATAGGGTTGATCAGTGGGCAATGAGTTTTACTTTCTCTGTCTGTCTCTCTCTCTGTCGTGATTATTTGCTTCGTTAATCCATGAGCTTAATCACTTGCTCCTACTACTTCCCCGACTATTAAGTATGCGAGTTGCTGGTGCTTTCCCTTTTTTTTTTTTTTTTTTTTGTGAAGTTGATGAAGTCAGAAATTTTGATTTAACTTGTTAATTTGGAAGGATTTGCATCAGCTGCGGGATTTGCTCTTTTTGTATCAGTAGCTGATCTTCATGTTGTATATGTAATCGATTTCCGGCTCATATTAGTAGTATGGTCAGTTCAATCTTCTTGGGTTAGAGGAACCTGGATCATGCTCGGAAGCATTTCTGCAATTATAGATTGATGAAAGTTAGTAATTGGAACGATATTGGAACGTCTTATGTTCTGAATTCCAGTTAAAACTATCTTATCGTAAGAGAGAATGGTACTAGTGATTTCGGTCCAAATGTTTTTGTGTGCAAAACTTAGTCGCTTCATGAGTAATTTTTGAATGCTGTAGACATCTTGTGACAAGAACCTTCAACTTTAGGTGCTCCAGCAGATTCTTTGATCGTACATGTGAGAGGAAATCATCAGAGTATATTGGTGCCAAAAAGGGGTTTTGCGCTGCAAATTCCCCTACTCCAACAGAGATCTAGTTTAGGACAGTTCCGGTGCGGGTTGGTGACGGGTACGGAATCGGTACTACGGTACCTAAACTTCCACATCACATTATTTGCTTTACTTAGTTACAATACCTTTTATAAGCCGCAGTTTACAGTTGATACTTGACTTTTTTGAATTTAGTTCTTCAGACATTGATAGAAGAAGGCACTTGGTTTTACTTGTAAGAGGTGACCACTCAAAGGTCACTCCTGTTGTGGTCATTTATCAGCTTATTGTTTCTTGTCCTTGTCTGTTCTCCTTTTGATTTGTTCCTTGATTGTGTAAATTAGAATGTATCCTTTTATGTTTTTTCTTGTTTTGCGCTCATGCCTGAAACACTTAGGTGTATTAGTCTGTTGTTATGCTTCCTGACTGTTGGTGGATTGTAATGAAAATGAGCAATTAGCCAACTTGAGTGATGCAACTGCAGTGCGTAATGTGCAATGTGGAAGGAGATAAACACAACAAATGAAGAAAAACAGAATCAAGTGAAACCCGTGAGCTAAATTGGATGTGAACAGGTTTAATTGGTCAGTAGCATCCTTTTCTCAAGGTCGGTTCCTGGTTTCAGAATTTATAATTCCCTACCCAAAAAATTTGATTCGATGTGGTTCACAATGTAGAGTTGGATTGAACCAGACAACCACACCCCCGGGTGTGACCCCATGCCTCAAACCTATTTTTCACCTTTAGGTTCTCCAGTTTTTGGCCTCTACCCACCTGGGTTCCTAACCATCTTGGAACTTATTTAATTATGCTGGAGTCATAGGCTTTCCTGCTCCTTCCTAAACTGATTTCTCACATCGGGTTGAAGTGTCAATGTATTGCGACTGTAATGTGTATCTTGCCTTTTCCTTCCTTTCTTCTATGTTTTGTCTTCCTGGCTATTACTCCTTATTACGCATCGATGATCCTGTATGTTGTTTACTGCAGATTATCACATATAATGAAACCTTTGGAAAATGGAGAATCTGATTTGGAAGGTGGAAGGCTCGGAAAAGACAGAGAAAGGACAACGAGAAGTGGAAGGACATTTAAAATGCACAACCAGGCCTTGTTATCTGGGCTTGCATATTGCTTATCATCCTGCAGCATGATCCTGGTCAACAAGTTTGTACTCTCCAGCTATGATTTCAATGCAGGCATATCCTTGATGCTATACCAGGTGGTTTTCCTGCTGTATTAGTTTTGTTTACAGTATTGTCCCCATGTTAGGATATGTGCTGAATATCTAATGGTTTTATACTATTTCTGACGTAGCACGTGACTCTCTCTGGATTGCAGAATCTTATCTCAGTTATCATTGTGTCTACATTGAGCGTTTTTGGTGTGATATCAACAGAACCGCTGACATTAAAATTGATTAAGGTCTGGTTGCCTGTGAACGTGATATTTGTTGGAATGCTTGTTACAAGCATGTTTAGGTATGTTGATTTTTTTTTTCCAGGAAATTATAATCTTTAACTACATGGCATCGGCTTACTTTTTGATGTCCTCATCTTTCTGAATTTGGAAGTCTCCTCGCATGCATATATATCATAGTCATTCAACCGGTTAAGATTACATTTCTTGCCTAGAATTAATTGGATACAGCTTTGTAGGAAGTTGGAATAATCTTCTGCATACCTGTGGAAGCATAACAAATTGGTTGTGGTCTGTCTGTTTATACTGTTCTACAGGCAGGGCCAAATTAAATTGCTGTTCATGGTTGAAATGTTCCTTTCACCATCTTTGTCCCTGATGGTTTCCATCACCATCCTTATCAAGAGTTGTAATAAAGTGTTAAATCTACAATGTCTACATCTCTTCTGACGTTTTTCAATGAAATAGACTTGAAAGTTGAAATTACTTAATCTGATGTCGGTATGAGCTTTTGAATAGTCTCTAGTCAGTATTCTATTCTCTGGGTTAAACTCCGCTATCAGTATTCTCTAGGTGTACCTTGTGTCCACCTTGTGTGGTCCGCCACCCAATCTTCGATAACAGTTCCCCTTGAAATTACCCTAGAGAGAGTTGAGGGTACTCGTTGCTTGATCATCGGTACGGATGGGGCATATAGGCGCTGAGATGGCAATTCTGAGTTCCTGAATACACAAAGTTCCCCTTGTAGGATCCATGTATATTTGAATTATTAGACCATGCTGCTAATTCAATGTGAACATTGCTTGTCATAGAACACAGTTGCGCAGAACTCATTAAACTCCGATCTACCATTTTTTTCTGTTGATTTGGGATTACAGTGAGGAAAGCCAGATTTTGGTTTCTATGCAGGGCCATCTGTTTAATTCTGTGGATGGGGCTGTAAGAATTTTAGGCTTTAGCATGTGGAATCGAGTGAACCCCAATATTACAAAACACACATGATATCAATATATATACAATTAAAATTTGTTTGTTATTTCAAAAAAAGTTGGAGTTATGTTTCATTTCAAGGCACGGAACATAAAGTTCTTTCTTGGGGCTTGACGAATTTATGTATTTTTCTCATAAGTGTTCCATTTATTTCCTGTCTTTCGCCCCCCAAATTCTTATCACATGGTTGTGATTCAAAACCAGCTTTTTACTGCCAAATATTTTCATTAACTTTCCCTCTCTCAACATCAACATCAACATCAACAACACCTTTATCCCAAACTAGTTGGGGTCGACGGTCGATGAACCCCAAAGAATCATAAAAATAAAAGCAGAATTAAGGGAGGGAAAAGAGATAAATGTGTAAAAATAAATAAGTAAATATATATATATCTATCTATACACTACCCCTCCACAACACTAATAGCCTTCCTCCACTCCGTCCTAAGACAAACCGTACGCCAATCTATTTCCCACTCCATTAAATCTTGTTTTATTGCTTTTCCCCAAGTAAGTTTCGGCCGACCTTTTGCTTTTTTCGTATTATGATTTCGATAGCAAACTTCTGTTCGTACCGGTGCGTCTAAGGGCCTTCGGAGGATATGCCCAAACCATCTCAATCTATGCTCTCTCATCTTTTCCGCCATCGGTTCTACTCTAACTTTTCGTCGAATCTTTTCATTCCTTACCTTATCCATCCTTGTATGACCACACATACACCTTAATATTCTCATTTCCGCTACTCCCATTTTATGCTCATGTTTCCTTTGTACTGGCCAACATTCAGCTCCGTATAACATGGCAGGTCTGACTGCTGTTCTATAAATTTTCCTTTTAACCTAAGAGGAATTTTGCGATCACACAAAAATCCCGATGCACTGCGCTATTTCATCAAACCTGCTCTGATTCTATGTCTTACGTTCTCATCAATCTCTCCCTCCTTTTGCAATATTGATCCCAGATATCTAAATGTATATTTCTTGGGAACCTCCTTTTCGAGCATATTTACGGCTTCTTGATCCCCTCTTTCTGCTGTGTCAAACTCACACTTCAAGTATTCCGTCTTACTTCGACTTAGCGTAAATCCTTTAGACTGTAACGTGCTTCTCCATACTTATAACTTAGCGTTAACCCCAGCCCTGGTCTCATCAATAAGCACGATATCGTCTGCAAATAGCATATATCACGACACCTCATCTTGAATATATTTTGTTAGCTCATCTATAACCAGGGCAAAAAGGTAAGGGCTCAAAGCAGAACCTTTGTGTAAGCCTATTGTAATTGGAAAATAACTTGATGTGCCATTACAAGCCTTCACACATGTAGTAGCATCGTCATACATGTTTTTGATTGCCTCGACATACTTTGAAGGTACTTTTTTCTTCTCAAGAATCCACCACAAATCTTTCTTGGAACCCTATCATGCGCCTTCTCGAGATCAATAAACACCATATGGAGGTCCTTCTTTCTTTCTCGATATCTCTCCATCAATTGTCGTATTAAGAAAATAGACTCCATGGTAGATCTTCCTGGCATAAATCCAAATTGATTGACAGAAACCTTGATCTCTATACTCAAACGATGTTCAATAACTCTCTCTTACAGCTTCATTGTATGGCTCATAAGCTTGATGCCTCTATAGTTAGAACAATTCTGGATATCTCCCTTGTTCTTGTATATAGGCACAAGTATATTCTTCCTTCATTCATCAGGCATCTTATTAGTTTATAGGATCTTGTTAAAAAGACTAGTCAACCAACTTATTACTACATCCCCTAAGTATCTCCACACTTCAATAAGAATACCATCGGGTCCCAAAACTTTCCCTCTCTACAACTACAAAATTCATCCATAAGATTATATCAATATTTCTCAATGGATCAATTAAATTGACTTATCTTGTTGTTTCTGCAGCTTAAAGTACATTAATGTTGCCATGGTTACTGTCCTGAAGAATGTTACGAATGTGATTACAGCTATTGGGGAGATGTACCTATTTAATAAGCATCACGATAATAGAGTTTGGGCTGCCTTGTTCTTGATGGTATGTTTCTGACTTTTCATTTCACTCCGTTTGATTTAATTTCATTTCATGAGCACCAAGATCAAGATTGACAATTTCCAGTTAAAGAGAAAGCTTATAGTTAAATAACAAATGTACATAAGCTAAAAATTGGTTCACCTGATGGAAGCATTGACTTATCTTGCCGAGTTGTTCTCCACGAATGTAGCAAGCACTATTCTGGTGTATTGAGTCTTCTGTGAAGTCCATGGGAGAATGTGGATGTCCACGCATCTTCTATAGGCAAGCTGATCTGTGAGGCGCTTAATTATTAATTGCATTGTTATGGCTGTATACTTTTACTGCTGGTTCTTCTGCACTTTAAATTTCCATCAGTAGTCTCTGCAGAAAGATTAGCTTCCTGCATGATTATGCGTTATTTTCCTCTTTCTGATGGATTGCTACATTAAGAATTTTCATGAATTCGGAAATGTATGACTACTGAAAGTTTGATTGATTTGGCAGATCATTTCAGCAATTTCTGGAGGGATTACTGATTTGTCTTTCCATGCAATTGGCTATGCATGGCAGATCACGAATTGTTTCTTGACAGCATCATATTCGGTGAGTATGGTCAAGGTTCCTTAATGTCATGTGGAAGTTTTAATTACCTATTTTTAGATGTTAGACATAGAATGTAGAAGTTCCATTAATAATATAATGAGAACTATTGAGACTCATAAACTTTGCAAGTTGTAAATGAAATCTGTGAATGTAGTTCTCACTAGTTATTCCAAATCAGAACTGCTATGGGTGTCCCTTCTAGTACTCTTAAAGATTTGACAAATGCTTATACAAACTGCCGAAACTTCTGAAAAATGTAGCACAGACTCCCCAAGCAACCCTCCCAAACAGGTGGGCCGTCTCTAGATGAACAGATGAAGTTGCATATTTTGTGCATAAATTAGCCAGATGGTAATTTGGTCTTAAGTTGATCATAAGTGCCATGAAGTGTGCATACTGCCACTTTTCTATTATCGTTCCCAGTGGTTGTTAAAACCACACAAGCTTATCCTGAATGGGTTATGAGATCTGTCATCCTTTTCTCTCACACGAAGCTCTTCTACTTGTTAAGTTGCCAATTGAAATTGAACTGGCGTGCATCCATTTATCCATGAACTCATTTTTTCCAATGCAGCTAACACTACGTAGAGTCATGGATACAGCAAAGCAAGTCACAAAATCTGGAAATTTGAACGAGTTTTCTATGGTCCTTCTAAACAACATCCTCTCTTTGCCCCTTGGAGTTATTCTTATATGTGTTTTCAATGAGGTGGACTATCTGATTAAAACGTGAGTTCTCTCTTTCTTCAATTCATGATTATTTATGTGCCCCATGATCTTGTTAAAATTATTATACTTTGGTTTATATATCGTTGATATGTTTTGTTGGAATATATAAATATTAAACCACGCCTTCTTCTAACAGCTTAAGTTTCTAGAGCAGTTGGTAAGTGGTATCATCAAATATTACATGGTATCAGAGCAGGAGGTCCTGGGTTCAAATCTTTCCAGGTTTCTATTTGCCTCCCCAATGAATTTGTCCACGATTAGTACTAGGCAAAAGACCAGACTAAGCGTGAGGGGGAGTGTTGGAATAACTAAATATTAAATCATGCCTTCTTCTAACAGCGTAAGCTTTTAGAGCAGTTGGTAAGTGGTCTCATCAAATCTTACATGTTTCTTAAATCTTCTGCTTATCGGTGACTGACTTTAAGCTTGTGTCTTGGTTCTCCTTTGGTTTATTAGGCGCCTTCAACCTATTGGCAATTTATTTTTCCTTGACCATTAGCTGGAATCTCATGTGGCTGTGTATTGTGTGTTTTTTTTATGATAAGTTTTCTCTTTGACGGCTGAATATGTTCGACAACGTGTAATGTTGATATTCATATTAACCCAGTGGATTCTTGTCACTCGTGATTGTAAGTAAGATGCCCTGTCTAGCTAGGAAGCACGAACACTCTCTGGGGGCCTCCGCGTCGGTATCGGACGTGTAGGACACCGGCATGCATCCAACTCATGACCGACACGTGGTCAATAGGTGTCAGACATTCGACAAGTGGCTAGTGTTTCGGGCATGCTAGTGACACGCGAGTTCAGCATCCCGACATGCCATTCCGACACGCATGGGGTCAATTTTAAACATTTCAATAACCTAGGGGTCATAATGTAAATCTATGAGAAATTTATGTACTTAAATTATATTCCCAGCAACTCCAAAATTAATATATCTAGTCAGCCCAAAAAAAACCTAATCATGACTCCCTAACATAAAGAAAAAATGTGTTTTTTTTTTCCAATTTATTGGTAAATGTTAAATTTAATGGTGGAATGTTGATAGCTTGTTTTTTTCTCCAAATTTTATGGATTATTGGAATGAAATTTACTTGAATTTGTCAATTCGAAACAATGAACGATATTAACAAATGGTGGATTAATGTTTTTAGTGTAAATTCATTCTAGGTTCTTTTTTATTATTTTATTTATTTGTGGATTTGCATCAAATTAATTCGATTGAAATAATCATAAAAGTGATAATTATCATGTATATATAAACATTTTTATGTAACGTGTTTCAACGTGTCGGAATTCTTTATTTTTTGAGAAATGCCATCGTGTCGCTTGTCGCGTGTCGTTTTCGGTGCTACTTAGCTGTCTAATCATCAACAACATCAACAATATCTTTATCCCAAACTAAGTGGGGTCGACAGTCGATGAATCCCAAAGAATCATAAAAATAAAAATAAAAATAAAAATAAAGTTATAAATAAAAATAAAAATAAAAGCAGAATCAAGCGAGGGAAAATAGATAAATGTGTAAAAATAAATAAACAAATATATCTATCTATTTATCTATACACTACCCCTCTACAACACTAATAACCTTCCTCCACTCCGTCCTAAGGCAAACCGTACGCTAATCTATTTCTTATTCCATTAAATCTTGTTTTACTGCTTTCCCTAAGTAAGTTTCGGCCGACCTCTTGCTTTATTCGTGTTATGCTTTCGATAACAAACTTTTGTTCGTACCGGTGTATCTAAGGGCCTTCGGAGGATATGCCCAGATCATCTCAATCTATGGTCTCATCTTTTTCGCCACCGGTTCTATTCTAACTTTTCTTCGAATCTCTTCATTCCTTATCTTATTCATCTTTGTATGACCACATATCCACTTTAACATTCTCATTTTCGCTAGTCCCATTTTATGCTCATGTTTCCTTTGTGCTGGCCAATATGCAGCTCTGTATAACATGGCAGGTCTGACTGCTATTTTATAAAATTTTCCTTTTAACCTAAGAGGAATTTTGCGATCACACAAAAATCCGATGCACTGCGCCATTTCATTCAACTTGCTCTGATTCTATGGTTTACATTCTCATCAATCTCTCCATCCTTTTGCAATATTGATCCCAGATATCTAAATGTATCTTTCTTGCGTACCTCATGTCCGAGCATATTTGCGGCTTCTTGATCCCCTCTTCCTGCTGTGTCAAACTCACACTTAAAGTATTCCGTTTTACTTTGACATAGCGTAAATCCTTTAGACTTTAACATGCTTCTCCATACTTCTAACTTAGCGTTAATCCCAGCCCTGGTCTCATCAATAAGTACAATATCGTTTGCAAATAGCATACACTACGGCACCTCATCTTGAATATTTTTAGTTAGCTCATCCATAACCAGGGTAAAAAGGTAAGGGCTCAAAGCAGAACTTTGGTGTAAGTCTACTGTGATTGGAAAATAACTTGATGTGCCATTACAAGCCCTCACACGTGTAGTAGCACCGTCATACACGTCTTTGATTTTTTCGACATACTTTAAAGGTATTTTTTTATTCTCAAGAATCCACCACAGAATCGTTCTTGGTAAGCTATCATGCGCCTTCTCAAGATCAATCAACATCATATGGAGGTTCTTTTTTCTTTCTCGATATCTCTCCATCAATTGTCGTGTCAAGAAAATAGCCTCCGTGGTAGATCTTCCTGGCATAAATCCAAATTGATTGACAGAAACCTTGGTCTCTATTCTCAAACGATTCTCAATAAATCTCTCCCACGGCTTCATTTATGGCTCATAAGCTTGATGCTTCTATAGTTAGAACAATTCTGGATATCCCCTTTGTTTTTGTATATAGGCACAAGTATACTCTTCCTTCATTCATCATGCATCTTATTAGTATGGAGAATCTTGTTAAAAAGACTAGTCAATCAACTTATTGCTACATCCCCTAAGCATCTCCACACTTCAATAGGAATACCATCGGGTCCCAAGGCTTTACTAGTCTTCATCTTTTTTAATGACTCCCTAACTTCCCGTGCTTTAACTCTACGCACAAATCTTCTGTTTGAATCACCAGAAGCATCTTCCAAATCCATCTCACTTCTATCGCTTTTCTCATTGAAAAATTTGTTAAAATAGCTCATCCACCTGCCCTTAACGTTTTCATCTTTTATCAAGAGTGTTTGGTTTTCATTCTTGATGCATCTAACGTCTGTCAAGTTTTTACTTTTCTTGTCCCTTGACTTTGCAAGTCTGTAGATGCCTTTTTCTCCTTCTTTGCTCCCAAGTTTGTTGTACATATTAGTGAAAAACTTGACTCTGGCCTCTCTCACAACTTTCTTGGCACTTTTTCTCGCCAATCTAAACTTTTGCAAATTCTCTTCATTAGGACATTTATGTAGGCATCTGAAACACTCATTCTTCTACTTAATTGCCTCCTTCACCTCTTAATTCCACCACCAGGTTTCCTTTGTTTGATGTCCATTCCCTCTACTTTCCTTTAACGCCTCTTTTGCCATTGTCTAGATGCATTTAGACATCTCCTTCCACATCATATTTACTTCGCCCTCCAGTTGCCACGGGCTTCTTGTAGCATTCTTTTCTTGAATTCTGTTTGTTTCTCCTCATGTAATTTCCACCATCTTACTCTAGGGTGCTGCGCACTTCTCTTCATCTTCCGTACTTTGTTATACCGAACTTCTAAGACTATCAACTTATGTTGTGTAGCTACATATTCACCAGGGTATACTTTACAATCTACATACGAGGCTCTATCCTCTCTTTTGGCAAGAAAGAAATCAATTTGGCTACAATTTTGACCATTGTGAAAAGTGATCAAATGTGACTCTTTTTCTAAAAAAGGTATTTGCCAACATCAAATCATAAGCTAATGCCACACTCAAGATGTCTTTGCCAGTCTCATTTCTAGTCCCATATCCAAAACCTTCATGAACTTTGTCAAAACCTCCACTATTCTGACCGACATATCAATTTAGATCTCCTCCTATGAGTACCTTCTCCTCGTATGGTATCCGCCTTAAAATCTCTTCCAGATCTTCCCAAAATCAGCTTTTCTCGGATGCTTGCAGTCTAACTTGAGGGGCATACACACTAAGAATATTTAGAATCAAATCCCTTGCTACTAGCTTAACTAAAATAATCCTGTCTCCTATTCTTTTAACATCAACAATTCTATTTGAAATTTTTATCGATCATGAAGAAAAAATGTGAAGAAAAAAATAATCCTATACTTAGTTGTCTAATATGAAGAAAAAAATGTTTTCGTGATCTTGCTATTTGTATTGATTACAACGTGTTATTAAGCTTCTGATTCTTTTCTAATCAAGAAAACGTGTGTGATAGGTGCAATATGTAGTTTTAAAATGGATATAGTTAAGCTTACGATATTTTGTCTGTATATTTGTAATTGCAGGCCTCTTTTAAGGTTACCAACCTTTTGGTTGGTGATGACATTTAGTGGGATTCTTGGGTTGGCTATAAGCTTTACTTCTATGTGGTTTCTTCATCAAACAGGGGCCACAACGTACAGGTTTGAACATCAAGTTTGCTCTGTCTGATATCAATACAATGTTCTAGCTTAGAGTTTTTTGGACGGTGATTACTGCGTCTTGTGGTTTACTAAAGAAAGCCTCTTTTTGGCCAATAAATAGACTTTAAACAGCTAGTGGTCAAACTGTGATTTTTTGACCACGGGAATATGGGTTTGACTTCCTGTTAGTTGACCCCTAACTGGGGCCTGAAGGGTGACCAAGAAAATCTCTACTCCATGGCTTTAGGAAGAATTTAAAAAAGAACATTAACCTTAAGTACACGTTGACTATAGGAATTTTTACTCTTCTGTTGACATTTTTCATTGTTTTCTCCAAGTCATTTTTTTAGTTTAAACACCCGAGTCCTAGTTGGCAAATTTTACAGACGAAGAGTATCTTGCAACTCAAGTCATGTGTGAATTGTCATGTCAGTAAAAGTGTGATGCTTCTTGCGCATTTTGTTTCAAGTGTATTTCTATCAGGTTTAGTTCTTCGTGGAGCATTATACTATGTGTCACTTGTCTTGTATGTTGTATTTCTAATTAAATGTCCTTACTATCTTGTGGGCTTGGAAGCTGAACAAAACAATACTTCCAAATTTCTTGATCTGAATTTAATTCTCTGGATGTTTACATCTTGTTGCATGCAGTTATGTTAGGTTGATGTTGGAGATATCTTGCTCTCTTACACTTTTAGTTAAGTTGATATTTATAGTTTAATTCTTTTTGCCAACTCGAACGTACCTTCTATACTCGATGATTATCTAAAATCATTTACACTGCCAAAATATCATCAGTTCTTTTGTCGATTTCAGGTTTTTCTTCTTAAAAGGTTGTGTATTTCCCAAGTGGCATGATCAACATAATATCAAACACTAACACGTATAACTAAGTTTGGAGTACTTGGATGATGGCCTAAGTTCCTATTTTTCATTGAGTTGTGCAGTCCTCATTGCTGTTTAGCATCAAAAAATGATTTTGCTTTTAGCAAATTATACAGTCAAGCCTTGGCGCATGTTTATATGGAATAAAAGAGAGGGAAGATGTAGGATTCGTGAATTCCTAACATTGTACTTTTGTTACTGGCCAACTATTTAGCTGAAGATTTGCGAAGTCTAATAGGAAATGGTCCTATCTTTTATTTGCCTTTTCTCTACTCAAATGATCCCCGTCTCCCTTTTTGATCATAATTATCAAAAGATTCGAAAGCTAAAAATTGTCTTTCTTAGTCTTGAGCCATGAAAGAGTTAAATATGTGAGTAGAAGATAGTTAATTTTTTGCAATATGACTTTCAAAGGGGCATATTAATATGATAAGGACTTCGAGGTGAAATGGATTCTCTTCATGCAAACAATATGTGGATGATCTCTCATACCAGATGCCTTTTGCAGCCTTGTAGGTTCATTGAATAAGATCCCATTGTCTATTGCTGGCATTTTGCTATTCAAAGTACCGACTAGTTTGGAAAACTCTGCAAGCATCCTCTTTGGTAAATTTTCTTCCTCTAGTCTTCACAATACCAGGCACAGCCTCAGAATAGCATGTCACGTGGTATTATGTCTTGCAGGTCTTTTGGCTGGAGTAATTTTTGCCAGAGCCAAAATTCGAGAGAGATCATAATCCCAAGTTTTTAATCAAGCATTTGTTGCGTGGCTATTCTACGTTTTGTGCACATCCAAGATCATCATCGCTGCTTTACATTTTGGTGAGAGGGCAATCATTGACACCCCACTGCTCATCAGCTCAATATCTTCCTGTTGCTGGGGCTTTGTGCTCTAGTTCTCTTTGGTTGAAAGAGGAATTTTGTGGGCTTGGTCGGTGGGGATCTTCTCCGTTGTATTCTGAAAGAGATTACTCACTGATTGTAACATAGATCTATGCTGTGTTGCTCGAGAGCAACTTTCATCTTGGCTGTATTGATGAAGAGAGTGACTTGGCTAGCAATAGCACTGTAGCAGAAAGCACACTCTGCCTTGTACATCTGTGCAACAATTCTTTCTGCTGTTTAGTGGAATTATTTGTAGAAACCGCTCAACAGAGAGAAATGGAAGTATGACACGATCGTTATTAATTTCGTTAGGTTGTTCTGCAGATTCGATGTCTTGTGTCGATAACTTTGGATTGCATGACATTTACAGCGAGCATGATGATTGGGGGTGTAATATATTTTGCATGCAAACTAGAAGGCCTAAACAAACTGCTGGTTCCCTTAGAGTTCCTACGGCAAATGATCACCTGAATTTTGTTCCTTAGTCCTGTTGTACACCCTACGCAAACGAAGCTTTGATATTTGTTTTTGGGCAGTCTACTACATCCGCAGATTACCATATGCCTACTTGCAATAGTGTGAAGTCTGAGGCCAACTGGCCATCAGCTCAGCTTGGGAAGAAAATATCCTGCAGACGGTAGTTTTTTTTTTTTTTTTTTTTTGGGGGGGGGGGGGGGGGGGGGGGGGGTTGGTGTCTGTCTTATCAGTTTGTGGTAGTTGAAGAAGCAGTGATGTTCTCAGGTCACCGGTTATGATTCGTTAAGGTTAGCAGTTATTGGTTGAAGCGTGCGCATGTTGAAGTTTAACTGCTCGTCATCCCTAAATCTCTTAATTGTGGATAGGCACGGAAGTTTGATTTTTCATACTCCTTCAGTGCCTACATGGACAGAACAGACGTGGCAATGGCATAGTGATTCATCATGAACTGATTTATGCCAACCGAACTGCTTGAACAAAAAGCTAATTCCTGATGAACTGATGCAGCAACTCTGCAAGATGAGATGCGTTGGCGTTTCAATCAGCTTCTCATGATGAACCCAAAATTACGCCTACCTGAAAAATCGTATAAGCATCTACATATGCACTTCCCCGACACCTTTACTGTTACTCTAGAATATAATACACAATATCTTGTTATACCTCTGGTTCTAACATCTGCTATATAAGCGTCAAGCAAATTTGATGGCTTATACATTCACAAGTTCTGCTTATGCTCTTGCCCATGCTGTATTAAGTCACTAACCACTCAAAATCAAAGTTCCAGGGACGGCCACCCATTAGATCACAGTGGATAGGTCCCCGTTAGTCGAATGTGATCCAGAGTTTTCCTAAGGCCATGCTTCTCCACTGCCTCGTTTCCTAACCTAAATCCCTCTCCATAGTCCATTGAACCATCAGTCCCTATTTGATACTTAAAAAACTTGCCAAGCTGTATCTCAAAGTCGGACCATTTTCCCTTCTTTGATGCTGATGAAGATGACGATGGCGATGATGACGAAACACCATTTGTGGAGCCTGATTCGATCTCAGAATTCAACCACATATGAGCCAGAACTTGACAAATGCCTTCTTCAACCTCTGGACTAAGTTTAGGATAACCTGAAAATTATTGACGTTAGTTCTGTCCCTCTAAAAATTCACACAGGAAAAGGAAAAGCAAATGCAATAGACTTGTTTTGAGTTATGCTTCTATCTCTCTACATTTTTATCAGATATGCTGTTCTTATTAAACTAAATTAATATTAAGACATCCCAGGCCATAAAAGAAGAACCTTCAAGTCCAAGCCAAGCATGCATCATCTCATGAGCAAGGATTGAACCTGTCAACAGCCTGTTTTCCCGAGAACAATCAGCACGGCGCAATGTTCATACAGAAGAAAAACAGAGATTTGCTGCAACTTCACATTACCTAGGGAGACCAAATAAAATGAGGATTGCAGTCACGTAGCATGAACGAACCGGCTTATAAGGTTTAGTTATTATATCAATAAATTGGTTGCCTGCTCCAATTCTTGCCCTTTGCGTAACCTGGAGGATTATTGAAAAGCGACTCTGAAATCTTTTTTTCAATCAAATAAAGTCACAACTTACACATTTGATGATAGCCAAATCTAGCAACTATGAGCAAGAGATTTTCTTACGGTGGGAACACTCCGTCCTTCTGATAAGCATAGTCCTCGAGTTTCATATGAGTGATGATGTCCCTTAGAAAGTTTAAAGTGAGTATAAAACCAAAAAAATGATTAAATATAATGTTGATAGTTGGGACCATATTGACCTAGATAAGACTTGCGTAAGTACTTACAATGGTTCCTCCTTCCATAGCTTCGTTCAGCGCTTGTCTTTCAACCAAGAGTAGAGGAATCTGTTGGTCCACTTTCATATCCATGCTTTCATAGAATCCTTGTATTTCGAGATAAAGAGGTTGACACTCATCGGTATCCATAATCGCAGATCCTAGACATTCTAGACATAGCTTTCGACCGTCGTCAAGCGACAAGTACGTCGTGTCTCTTGGCTACACAGAAATAACGTTCTTTCATCAACAATGACGCGGGGAAATTGAGAACAGCGCTATAGTCACGAGTTAATGTCCTACAGTTCTATCAGCAAGCAAAGCAGGATATTCATGAGGCAGAACTCACTTCCATCCTGTCACAGCTAGAACATCTTGGAGTCCTATCTTGCTCGTGTGCTGGGCAATACATTTGCATCCAGAAAGGATGAGCTGCGTACTCGATTCCCTTTGCGTTTATTGGCAGCTATGTGCAGCAAAAGAAGCAGACCATATAAAGGACAGACAACATTTCATTCTAGAAGTAGCAATTTTACGACAGAGAGAGTTTCATAGTAGATTTGTCGGTATAGCATATGTGTAACGTGAATATTCAAAGAAACTGATTTATTAACTAGATCATCAACCAAACAGCAGATGGCTTTCAGTCTGGTTGATATTTGGTGTTTCTTTAACTTTTGCCTTTTGGTACGGTAACTTGGGTGTTTCCTGTGCCCTGCAGCATCGTAACAGTATTGCAATCTCGAGTGTATATTAATTTATTCTAGAATGAATATGAGATTCGCCACATGACTTTTACACTGAAGATTACTAGTTGAGGTTAACATCCGCATAGAAAAGCTACATCAGAAAAGCTCCAAGACTACCCTGCGCTGCTCCTTGAATTAGTTTTTAACTGCTATGGTTTTCACTTCTTTTGCTTCTTAAGTCTTGTAAAACAGGAAAGACTGCCAAAAAGTATTCTCAAACACCCTTTTAAGTCAATTTCCTTTTATGTTTTTAAGTCAAAACCTGTCAGATTGTCTTATGGTTTTGCAGCAGAGGACGACATATTTCGTAGCTCAGGATTTTCACTTGATAATCCTTTCTAAACAACCTTTTGATACAGCACCCAAGTTCAATGAGAAAGCACTTACGCAATCCTTGCAAACGTAACATCTTAGATGATGGTGGTCTCTGAAGCATGTTTCATGATACGGGTGGTCATCGTACATTGAAAACTACAATATCAAGTATTCGTTAGATGGAATGTACTGTGGAAACTAATATAGTTGAAAAAAGTATAGGCCAAACCTCAATCAGAAGCTAAGTGAACACGAAAGTTTTACCTCAAGCTCAGCAATTGCAAGACCACATGCGTGGCAGCAAAAGCATTTCCGATGCCAATCAGCACCCATGCGAGTCAGGAAATCTCCAAGACCAATCTGACTCTTGCAACCTGCGCAGATTCTGAATGATTGATGTTGTAAGTTAACCCCATTGCGAAATAAGTCCATCTAACAAAAGAGTAGTGTTACACCAATCATGCACTCTTTGCCAGCAGAGCTGCTGAGAACTTGCAGTAACCGCACGTTGGTATGCAGATAATTTCTCAAAGAAATTGCTTCAGTACAACAGTAGAACTGACATAGGACCAGACAGCCATATTTTGTCTTGAGATTGAACATACCTCAACACCTATTCCAGCATCTTGTGCTTCACGTTACTGTATTTGAAATTAACAAACAAATTTTTCAGGCTCATAAATAGGAACTGGATTTATCAGCCACGTTTTTATTGCCTCCGTCCGATTGGAAAACTCAGCACCTTGACATATACAAGTTAATATCATAATCTCTCTACTCTATGCCTGACCTTTTACATCAACATAAAATATCAGCTTCATCACATTTCCATTCATTACTAATACTTATCTCCAACTACACATTAAATCAAAGGAAAAGAGCTGCAACAGAGGAATCCCACATCTTCAAGTCAGTATCAAAGTTAAAGCCACTCTATTTCGCAAACTTCTACCTTCCATCTCAAGACTTGAACATTGTATTATCTCACATCCTTTTTGATATCTCAGAAATAAGGATTTAACTGATAAAAAAAAAATAGATGGTAGAAACCTCTCAAAATGAAAGATGGAAATTGGACTGACATGTCAGAGATAACTTGAGACGAGAAAGCTCAACAGTTGAATATACCTTGAGCCTGAAGATGAAACAGGATGAAGTTGAAGTGAATTTCCATCATCGTTTCTAGATCGATCTTCTACATAACTGTTTTGGAGAGCTATGGCCAGTTGTTCATCCTCCACCAACTGAACTTTAGCACGAAGTTTTTCTATTTCTAGCAGGGCTTTAGAAGCTTGTTTGTTTTTGGATCGACATTCATCATCTACAAAAATATTTTACACACGAATTATGGAATCACTCTATCTAAGTAAGAAATTAATGTTGCAACAAACACTATAGAAGGGGGACTAATCCAGCATACAAGCCGTCACAGAAAACTACTAGCAAGGAATCCCCCAAGAACAAAGAGATTTGTGAGCACTAAAACAAACAGCAAGTTCACTTTCTGTTGACAATGTAAATCTCATGTCACATTTGGTAGCATGATTAATCTCACAGACTGCATAACTATGTAACATATGGATCCTATGATCCCTAGCTCTCAATGTATGATAGTGGCCAATCTTGCGAGCTGGCTTAGGCAATATACAACCTGGGTATTTGCTTTTAAAAAGAGCTGATGACCACTCCAATTCTTCTTCCCGTGAGCCAGGCATTCTCGAAAAAATGCTTATAGCTGTAGGAGATGCCCATATAGCTTTAGAGAAAGAGCAATCAATAAGTAGATGGTCCCTTGTCACTGTATAAATTGCTTAACTGAAGGATAGATGTCCATTACAGACAAATCATGGGAACCACTCAGTTATTTATCTGGACTTTTTTTTTTTTTTTGGGTTCAGAATGTAGACTTTAAACAAGCAATTTCTACACATATAATGAAGTACAATGGTAGCAGAAAAGAGAAGCATGAAATGGTTATGGTACAAAATGGTAAACAGATTCAATGATCTGCAATTCCAACCCAGCAACACTAATAGCTAAAAGTGCTCTTGACGAGTGTAAGTCTCTTCAACATAGAAGATACTAAGAAGAAATGAGATGGAGAGTAGGAACAAGGCTTGAAGGCATTCTTTTGCGTATGCTTCAGTACTTTTGCTCCCAAGTCATCTCACTCTTGATTGATCAATTACAGAGCCGTCATGTATCCACCACATTAATGAAGAGATTACAACCTGTGTAATCATTCCAGTGAATGGTCATTGTAAATACTTACAGTTTGGTGATGCACCAATGAAATTTTCTCCTTTCTGGTCTTCTTCTGAAAGCGAAAGGGCAAATGCAATATCTATATCCTCCCTCTCATAGTCTGTTAACTCGTCCTGCATGCCAGTTCTCAACCAATTAAATGTGACGAGAAGGTGCCTTCAAGTAGAATTAAGGACAAAATCCACAAGCTAATGAGAGTTTTGCAATATTCCCTCTCTTTGGAAAAATAGCTTTCAATCAATAATATGAATGCATCATTTCCCGTGGGTTATTGAAATTGATGATTTCCAGCTTGAGTTAAGATACAAGAAAAATCTACAAAAACCATTTATACCGCAGAAATTTGTTGACTTATCCAGAACCCATCAGCATCAATGTTTTGCTGATATCGTCCCCCATGGCCGGGACCTTCAAGTGTCCGGGAGAATCTATCCATGAAGCAAAATGTTGCAAGCCAATAGCAGCAAGCACTTAAAGTAAAGGCCTGCAGCTGTGAAGACAAAATCTTCAAGTGCTTTGGGTGAACTGAAGCACAAACATCTTATGGTAACAGAGGAATGTTAGAGCTGCCTCAGTGTCCCAAAATAACTCACAATGCAGCGGATCATGTGCCAGGTTTTTAGGCATTGGCGGAATGGAATTACACACCTCAGAATAGAATAGAAGTTCAAGATCATTTCTATTGAAAAAAAAAGAAAAGCGAAGGATACAAAGGGTGAAACAAAAGATGCATAAACTGAATCTATGAATCCTAAACGAGATTTATTCAGTATCCAGATTCTGTATAACATTGTAAGAAGGAAAAGAAGTGAGAACCCACAAGTATTAAGACCATGCACATGGCTAACGGGTAAACGAACAGGAAATCAAGATTTCATGCCCATTTTGGGCATCCTATTTCATGAATGAGTCGAAACTTGCAAAACCGGTTTCATTCGCAGCAAGCCCCAGCCCCATAATATTGTCCTTAAGCAGAAGGAAATGAAAGAAAATAATAAGATTGACGAGAAGTAGCTTAGTTCGAAAAATGTTACCTTCTAGACCATAAATTCCCTTCAGAAGCACCACCATAAGAAGTCTTGAGGAAATTAGGGGAGTGATTTTCTATATTATCTCTAAATATTCATATTTAGCTGATCTTCTTCCACATCAACAGAAGGGTGATCACAATTCAGCCCAAGACCTCCCCCCCGCCCCCCCAACAAAAAAAAAAAAAAAAAGACACCAGGTAGTAATGAAGCATGGATCACAAAATGCTCAAAACACTGCGATCAGATTGCAATGATTCAACGGATTATCGACAGTTCTCTGCGTGTATAGTCAGAAAGAACGCAGTGCATCTCAGAAACCCACCAGTGATCAAACGTGAAACCTTCAGAAACAGAGGAATCTGGAAAAGGGAAGTGGAGAAAAACAAAAGCAAAAACAAAAAAGAGTCACGAGCCTGAGATGCATGAACTATTAAACTCTGTGAATCCAAGCCAAACGTGGTGACATTCATACAAATGATCAAAGATCAATAAGCTGGTGACCCTTCCATGTCAGTATGTGATGTATGCACATACCTTGATCAGTCCACAGGAGAAGTGAGCTTGTTTGGGAGTAAAGTGAAGAGCAGCTTGACTTGAGCGTGGACTTCTCAATATCCACGCTTTCTTCTTTTGTCGAAAAGCAGGTCCTCACCTTCTAACCGGTTTCCACCATGTAACTACAGACTACTGGTCAAAAAGCTAACGAGTGCGTCCTTTCAGAATTTGGTAACATACTCGCAAAGCATCTGCGCTTACGTCTCTCTATTATCTTTACTCAGCAAAACACATGATAAAAGCAAATCTATTGGAGATTTCAACCTAAAAAATTTTACAGATAAAAATTTCATTAAAAAGCTCTTTTTTCAAATTACTAAGCGAGACAAAAGCGAACCCAACCCCCCCCCCCCCCCCCCCCCCATTAATTACTAAGCAAGTCTTAATCGTGTCATGTTTTTTTTTTTTTTGGTCAAAAATCGTGTCATGTTGAAAGAGAGGAAAATTCTTAATCGTGTCATGTTGAAATAGCGGAAAATTCTTCTCGAAAGCAAGGAACATCTGAATCATGATTTCTTGTCTTCCTTGATGTCGTCGTACAATAATATCAATTTCTTCTGAACTCAACTACATATTTAGTTAGGGTAATATCTCGGAAAACATCAAACTGATACTCATGTGATAAATTTATCTAATTTTTTTTACCACAAAAAATTCAAAACTGATATCTAGTTTGATAAATTTGCATCAAACTATTTTTTTGCCATAACAAACTCAAAACTGGTATGTCTGTGATAAATTTTTCATACGTTAATTTTTATCAAATTGGATTAACACCATGAAAAATCTCAGATAGATATACTTGTGACAAACAGAGAGTGAAAATCTCAAGCATGTACACTCGACAATTATCACGTGTCATCCAACTCAATAATTTAACGAAAAGTAAGGCAGGATAAATTTTTAACAGATATATCAGTTTGGGATAAATTTGTTAAAGTTGTAACAATCTGGGGATTTTGGTGGTTAAAAAAAAATCGGAATTAGTTCATCAGATGCGTATCAGTTTGGAATTTTTGTGGTAAAAAAAATAATTTCAGATAGATTTATCATAAGTATACTAGTTTGGAAGGTTTTTCATGATATAACTCATTTCATTATTTGAAAATCCTTGGGCCAATTTGTTTACATTTGGAGGGAAAAGTCCTTGCTTTCCCATCAAGTTTAGATATTATTGAGAAACCACATATTGGACAAAGTATAATCATTAGATAACTCAAAAAGTTTTCGAGCGTCGCACACTTCGAAAAGGACAGTGCGCGATTTGTAAGATGTAGATTAAGCAAAACGCAGAAAGTAAAAGTCACGTGAATTTATTTTTTCTATTTTGTCTCCTCATTAATATTTTCTCCACCCTTTGTACAAACATTCTTTAATTGGTGAATTCAGTTATGAACGTCACTCGTGTGTGTGTGTGTATAGGTTGACGATATCCACCGTTGGTTAAAACTCACGAAAAATAAAATGGGCTTATTTAAGTATTTTTCCAATAATAACATGTTTTGTAAAACTCAATATTTAGCATATTCGAGAAAGAAAAATTAATAATTGAGATCCTTTAGGATCTTTTCTTTTCATAATAGAATAAGATTAGCTTAGGCTAAATCACGGCCTTGTGTAATGCTTGTGCGTGTTGTGATAACCACACTAAGCCGAATTAGATAGGCCAGAGGTCAAGCCCACCTTGGCTTGCACAAGCCTTTTCGGTAATTACAAAATACTTCAAAAGCCTGAGAATCTTATAAAAGAAAACTCAAACTTCTTTCAAATAAGTTTGACCATTCAATGGTAGTATTCACCACAAATTTCTAAATGACATACTAAGGTGCCGAGTCGAAATAGAGCGCCCGTCGAAACATTTGTATATAGTCTTCAGAAATTAGACTAAGACATACTAAGGTGCCAAATCGAAATATAGCGCCCGTCGAAACATTTGTATATAGTCTCCATGAATATTACTTGGACTTTCCTGATTCGCGCGACCCAATTTTTCAGAAAGCACACATAAATGCTTATCACTTATTTCAAAGAGGTCACAATAGTCCCATGTGAGTATAAATATTCGGATAGCACGAGAGCTCGAAGCTCTTTACAAAGAAGTAAACGTGGCTATTCGGTAAATAAATAATGTTCGAATCTAATTTTGCAGTACCTAGACTGACTGGAATCTGAGCCCCAGTGCCTCGCCCAGGCCACATTCAGAGTCCATATCATAGCTCAACTCATTCTGCATCACGATTAGCACAGTAAGTCACCGAGTGGTCCATATTGTTCTCTGTTGCATATTTGGGCCACAACCGTTTTTGTCTAATTGACTCCTCACGGCACCGGGAACGAGAGAAAATGCTGTTACGGCTACTACTGCTGCGGTCCTTCGAAAACTGGCCATTTTTGCTGACTTTATATTTCTCGTCTGTAGCTAATCGGTTAGGATGTACATACAAATGTATACATAGGTTTGTCTTGATATTATCTTATGTTGAACTTATTGTTGATCATTCGGCTGCAAATTTAGTTGATTAACCTAGCCATGCACGGTTAACGTATGGTGACAATTAACAAAAAAAAGTTATAAACTTACTGCTATTGTGCCAATTTAGTATTCAAATTTTATTTTTTGGCTAATTGAGCCATAAACCTTTTGCATAATTGTCAATTCAGTCGATTTTATCAGAGATTGCTCACACAGATGCTGATCGTTCTACATAGCGCGATTGACACTAACGTGGATAATTTCTAATAATGTTTTGATACTTTTTGAATTATTTACTTAATTTTTTTTCTTTTTGTCTTTTCCTTCTCTTTCCTTTTTTTTCCCTCTCTTCTTCCTCTAGCCAGCTACCGACTGCGACTGGCCAAAGGCAAGAGTCGATGAACGCGAGGCTCACCCAACCACTGGCGATGTTAGATGTGTCAAACGGGTGAATCGAGTTTGGTTTGGATCAGGTCGAATATGGTCCGACCCATATTGACCCATTTAACCCGTTTTGATCAATTTTCATCTAGTACAATTCTAATGACCCATGTTCGACCTAACCCACCTTACTAAAACACTTTCATATTCAATCTTATTTAGCAAAATTAATGAATTATTAAAAAATTAATATTACTAAACTATTGTGGATAATTTTTATACTTAAAAAATTAAAATAAATAAATATATATTTTAATTTTTGACAAAAATATTTTTATTTTATTTTAATTTTTTCCTTTTCACTTTCCTTTTTTTTTTATTTCATTTTTCTGTGAAAAGCCTAGCCGTTCAATCTTGAGAATGCTAGGGTTCACGGACGCCGACGGTGGCTACCTTAGCACCGACGAAGGGGGCCTCTAATGGCGGTCTCCAAGGGCAGCACCTAATGGGATCAAGCTCAAGAAGTACTAAATTGACACCAATAAAAGATTTAAGACTGAATTGACATCAATGCAAAAGATTTAGGATTAAATTGACATAAATAAAAAATTTAGGACTGAATTGACATAAATAAAATAGGTTTAGGATTTTTTTTTAATACTTTTTCCTATATTTCAATGTGGTTCTGGGGCTATCGATCTAACTCTTTGTTGTGCTCGGCAGTGCGACAGAAAGAGTGCCTCAAGCGGGAATTGGAGTGACATGCTTCTTGCTGACATCAATGCTTATTCTCTTCGGATATGTCGCCGTGACGGTGATGTGTTTCCTCTGCGAGTTCCACGTCAACCTCCATGAGAATGTTGACAAATCTTTCTTGGCTGAGCATTGCCAAGGCATATCTAGGAGATTGAGTATGCGCCTTTGAAGATCAAGGGTAACGTAGAGATTGCATAGACCTTGTATTTAATTGTACTTTGTCGGAAAAATTCAGTGTGTGTTAATCCAATTAAGTGTATTCTTCATTGGTGATTTGCATCGAATGCTACAAGTATAACTAAGTATAATTTGTAGAACAATATGGTGAAGAATTTTCCCAGACACATAGGCATCCATTTGATTGGTCTATGTGTCTTAATTCATGAACCAATGGCTGCGTTTTATTGCAATCGTACTTACCTAATGATATTGATAAGCCTAATTAACTAATTTCTCGCTAATCAAGGTCATTTGTAAGAGGAAGTTGACCGGAGATTCAATCTAGACAAACATTTTTTTCTTCAGAAACAAACGAGACAGATGTTAACTTGGTTGCATGCACTAAGTCAACCGAAGGAGATTTCGTTGCTGTTCACCACTTTGGTACCTTCGCTTGCCGGATTTGTCGCGTCTCTCCACGAACAGAAATCCATAGCCAACTTTGTCTTTCCCCCAAAATCGCACCCTTGAAGTCTATGCAGCTACATTCCAATTTCTGGACGTATATAGATCCAATGGACTATACCATAAATCGTCTCGTCTAAGAAGGGTTAGTATTCAATTGAAAGATGAGGTGCTAATCTCTTCCGAATATTATAACACGACACACAAAAAGATACGAATGGATTTGAGATTCAAGTCAATTTGTTCCATATATTGGGAGAATAATAATGATAGTTACATGATATAAACGTGTAATTTGTTTGTTTGGTATACATCAACTGTGTTCTATCTATAAAACCCTGAGTCTTGAAGCTACACGTATTCAAGACATTAGAGGATGGATCGAGAGCAAGAGGAGAGGCGATCTCTTGGTTTCTTTGGCATCGTCAAGGAATCCATCAAGATCATCTTCACATGGCGGAAGATCTTCAGCCAAATCACACTGGTCTTCATCCTCCCTCTTGCCCTCATCTTCTTAGCTCACATAGAGATTTCTGCCATCCTCTTCGCAAAGATCCACCACGACAAGCGTCCGCTCGGCCATGCTGAAGCTGACACTCCCCGATACAACAAGCTCTCCGATTTCGTGACCTTGAACACAATTGAGCTCTTGCTGTTCACGGTCATCGCCTTCGTACTGGTTGGAGCCTTTTCTCTTCTTTCCACATCCGCGGTGGTGTGCACGACCACGTGCATGTACACCTCGAAATCCATCGCTTTCGGGGGAGTGTTGAGGGTCCTCCCAAAGGTGTGGA
Source organism: Rhodomyrtus tomentosa (assembly GCA_028455895.1). Lineage (NCBI taxonomy): Eukaryota > Viridiplantae > Streptophyta > Magnoliopsida > Myrtales > Myrtaceae > Rhodomyrtus > Rhodomyrtus tomentosa. The sequence goes on from JAPCWY010000005.1 coordinate 48,633,468, forward strand.
AGAGGCTCTTGATCACGTACTTATGGAGTTTTCTTGCTTTCTTCGTCTACATCGTCGTGGCTACAGCGATCTTCTATCTCTTTGCCCTTATTCCCTCTCCCGCCATTGTACTGGCCCTGGCTTTCATATTCATCATCTTATACCTATCTGGGTTGGTGTACATCAGCGTCATTTCGGACTTGGCAGGTGTGATTTCAGTGGTGGAGGACATCTATGGTATCCAGGCCATGTTCAAGAGCAAAAACCTGATCAAGGGTAAACTGGGGGTTTCGATAGCCATCAACCTCTTGCTGTCGATTGTGTCCATGGCAATCCAAACAGTGTTCTACGCCTTTGTGGCCCAGGGACATGGATCGGGGTTCCTAAGGTTAGGGGTTGCAATTCTCTGTTTCTTGTTTCTGCTCAATTTGCTCCTCTTCGTCCCAGTCGTGCAAACCGTGATCTACTTCATGTGCAAGTCGTACCACCACGAGAACATCGACAAGTCGCCACTGGCAGATCATCTCGAGGTCTATCTTTTGGCAGACTACCTTCCTACTACAGCCGACGACGTATAAGTGGAACAAGCTGACGTATAAGCTGGCGTTCGGATGTTCTAATAATGTAAGAGCTTGGGGCTGCATCTCGTCTTGTATGCCCATATGTAGAAGTTTCCTTCACCTTAATGTAATATGAGGGTGATTATTACCTTCTTGGGCTACTTGCAACTCGCAAATTCTCTTCTTGCTACTAATCTTTCACTTAATTTTCCATGTGCCAGATTGTTGGCCGGCGTTCGTTCGCTGCCATTAGAGATAGCTCAATGGAAAAGTAATTCTCCCTTATACCTTTTCACACTTACTTTTTATGATTGCAGACAAATAACCCCTCAAGCAAACCGAATTACCTTTACGACGTGATAATTATTGGCTAGAAGAAATATGTTGCCAAACCATCAAAGGTGTAGGATTGAAGTGATCAAAATGAAAAAGTTTATAACTGAATTTACGACCATATTATAGGCTTGGAACTTTTTTGACAATATTCTCTTTCCTGAAATTATGGAAACAACTATAAGTTTTTCAGTATATATATCATTTTAATCAGCCGTGGAACTTTAATTCACTAATTTGTTTTTTGCAAATTTTATCTCTTATTATGTTTAATTCATAAAACCTATAAAGGGGATATTTTGAAAAACAAAATATAGAGAGCGACCTTCAAGAAATCAATTAGTTCAATATTAAAGTGAAATTTGAAAATTATCAGACTAGTATTACGTTTTAACATTAACAAAATACAAGTGACTTTCATTACTTAGAAATTACTTATTTTTCCACGTGGTTATTAGCTTTTCCATAGGAACGTTTTTTCCTTTTCACGGACAATAAAAATTATACCCGTAATTGAACAAGTACACAAATCGTACAAATACAGGAGGGAAAGGGTCTTGAAACATAAAAGAGACCAGCATTAAGTAGGGGTGAGCGATTCCAAGTTTCGGTAGGTTCCACCTAGAATCTGAAACCTACCCGCTAGTACAGGTTCTTTATTTTTTGGAATCTGGAATCTATCATTTTAACCCTGAAACCTACCTGTCACAGGTTTCGGTTATGGTTCTAAGGTACCCGAGAACCTGTTAGTACAACTCCCTTGCACCAAAATACACGAACCCAACTACACGACTGCTCGCTTTTGATGTATAAATCTCTAGCACGTTCCCGTCAGGATGTTAAATCAGCAGGTGAAATAACATTGGACGGCTAGAAATGCTTTAAGAAAGTGATTTCAACAGTGTCTGACCTTGCCTGTGTTCATAACATTTTCCATATCTAGGGTTAAAACAAGTCCCTAACAAAGCCTGACCTGTGCTCTTTATCAGTACCATACCAGGTACCGGGAACCATACGCCTTAATTGACGCCACCGCTTTAGCACTACCAGCATCATTCCGAGTTCATATCAAATTAATCCAGCACTAATTTCTCTAAAATGAACAGATTTCTCCACCGAAGTCTCACCAGATTAACATAATTTAAAGCCGTTAAACTGCGACCACGTTCTCAAAGCAAACAGAATGAACTCTCACACTGTACTTTCGAAGCAAAACAAGCCAAAGTTTTCATCTTTTTTCAACAAGTGCAGTGCCCGTCATGGAGAAAATCTCTGAAATGAAAACAGAGAAGGGGAGAACAGAGGAGGAAGACTCCACTGTACAGAGCGAAACCACATACCACAATCTTAGTAATGACGCGAGGTTGCCTGAGCGGCCTGAGGAGGAAAGCCAGGAGGCGAATGACCAGAACGACGAGTAATATCAGCACTATCGCGAGCGGGAGCGCGTAGTCCAAGGGTTGTTGCCTTGGAACACCCCATTCGAGGTCGCCATCATCACTATAAGACACGAGCTTGTTGTTGCCCTGGTAGTGCCCGGTGGAGTCGTATGGAAAGTGTCGGAGGAGAGATCTGAGCTGAGAGGTCTTCGGAAAGCGAGAGCGAAACCGGACTTAGCGGTAAGCGAGGGAAGGTCGTCGTCGAGGGAAGGCGCTGAGAGACCGTCAGAGGGAGGCCACCATCGAAGGTGTGGGTGCCAAGGATGTGGCGATGGACAGCAAGGAAAGGCTCGTCGAGAATAGAAAAGAGGCGTGGAGGAAAGATGACTTCGATGACGATGGTCCTTCTTCGGCATCCATGGTTGCTGCTCTCTTCTCCGTCATTGTGCTTCCTTGAAGAGCCCCAAACCCCGTTGGTGCAATGAGATACAGAAACGGAGATGGAAGGGGACTCCTTAGAAAGGATGTGGAAAGAGAATCTCGTTTTGAGTTAGGTTTAAGAGTAAAATTAGAAACTCAAAACCTGGGCTTTACTATTTACAAGTTTTGGATCCGGTTCGGTTCCAGGGTAGAACTTGGAACCGGAACTGACAGTTCCTAAAAATCCATAATCGAGAACCAAACCCTGGCATGTCGGAACAGTGAACTGGACTGAAACCATCGGTTCGGTCCTCCGATTCTCGATTTTACCATGTAACCATGCTCACCCCTAACATTAAGTAACCCTGAGATACGCAAATTCACAACCTAATAGAAGCTAAAGGCCGTGGAGGCCCCAAACATAATACGACTGATGCTTAGTAAACATTTTCATCCACAATTTAGTCCTATTACGTAGGCCATAACTAATTCGTCAAGAAAATTACCAACATAAATCTATTTCACGTATGCCAATTCAATCATAAGTCTCTCAAATTGACCAATTTAGACGTAATTTTTTTTTTGATGATTTGCTAATCTAGTCATTTAGACTAACTTTTGACTAGCAACCGCTGGCGTAGATGCCGATCGTCCTACATAGCACAACCGATACCGACTTATCACAATTCTTTGTATTTTTTTAATTGTTCTAAACTTTTTATAATTTTTTGTCTTTTCATTCTTTTTTCCCTCTTTCCTTTATTGGTCGCCAAAGCTTGGCAATCGGCGACAAGCAAGGGCGGGGGAGACTCGATCTCATTAGACGACCCCTGCTTGTAGCCGGTCGATGACCATGGTGACTGGTGGAGGAAGAAGGGAAAAAAAACCGATGAAAGAGAAAATTAAAAAATAATCTTCCACGTCAATGTTGACCATATCATGTGTGACGGCCAGCATCACGTCAACGATTGCCAACCAAAATTGACGGAAAGGACTATATTGACATATCGTCAAAAAGGTTTAGCACTTAATTGGCTAGATTTTTTTTTTGGACGATCAATTGGCTAGATTAAAAAGGTTTAAATTAAATTGACATCCATGCAATATATATATATATATATATATATATATATATATATATATGTATATGTCAATTATCTCCAAATTCGTCAGATCATAGAACCTCCTCGGATCAGATGAGATAACAAAGTAACATCTTGTTATTAATCTGGACGAAGACCAAGATTAAAGAACTGAAAAGTCAAACTTTCCTTCGTCAAGGGAAATGTCCATCATTCCTATCCACACGTCATAATTACTACTGAATTACAAAAAGAAAAAATATGCATGCCATCTATGACGTGGTAAATTGTAAACGCTTAATACTTTCTCCCTCTTGAACGCTCACCGTGCAAGAGAGGACCAAAGTTGACCATTGAGACTAGAGAGCTAGATGGTATAAAGACGCTCAAATTTCTTCGTCATCTTCCGTGAATCCTTCGAATTCACAACTATTCACCACCTAGTCATTCTTGCCCTCATTCCCTCCTCGGATGATCCTAAACTTATTATGTGACGGTTAATTCAGTCCTAAAACTTTAAATTATGTCAATATTTAGCCCTAAATCTTTTTTGTGATTTGCCAATTTAGCCATGAACATTTTCGATAATGTCAATTTAGTTTTAAATCTTTTGAAATTTTACCAATTTAATTCGAAACCTCTAAATTGAATGATTGACCAAAGTGACTATATTGAGAAATTGGGACCGTGGAATCGGTATTCTTAAATAATGACCAGAGCGACATGCTTCTTGTTGATGTCAGTGGTGATTCTCTTCGGATAAGCCGCAGAGACGGTTGATGTACTTTGTCTGCAAGCTCGATGTCAGCCGCCATGAATGTTGACAAATCTTTCTTGCCTAAGCATCTCCAAGGCACATATCTGGGAGCGTATGTACCTTTGAAGATTAAGGATGACACGGAGATTGTATAGACAGACACTTGTTTCATTAGATCGACTTTGGTACCTTCGCCTGCAGGATTTACCGTCAGCATGATAATTAGGTAATATTAAAGTATGATTGATCTGTTTTGTATGCATATATTCATTTCTTTATTGATACAGCACTGTCATGTATATATAATTTCACTTAGGACAATTAATCAATTCCTAAAAACTGTGTTCTATTTATAACATCCTTTGTCTTGAAACTTCAAAAATTTCAAAAATTAGAAGATGGATCGAGAGCAAGAGGAGATGCAATTTCTTGGTTTCTTTGGCATCATCACGGACTCCATCAAGATCATCTTCACATGGAGGAAGATCTTCAGCCAAATCATGCTTGCCCTCGTCCTCCGTGTTTCCTTCATCTTCTTAGCTTACGCCGAGATTTCCGATTTCCTAATGGCAAAGGTCCAGCCCGACCAGCATGCACTCAACCGTGCCAAAGTCAACACTCCCAAATACAATAAGCTTTTGAACCCTGTGACCTCGAACAAAATAGAACTCTGTCTCTCTAGGGTCGTCTACTACATCCTTGCTCTAAACTTTTCTCTTCTTTCCACGCCCATGGTCGTGCATTCTATCGCGTGCATGTACACCTCGAGATCCATCTGTTTTGGGAGAGTGATTAGCATTGACCCAAAGGTGTGGAAGAGGCTCAACATCACACTCATGTGGAGTTCTCTTGCTGTTTTCATCTACATCATCTACATCGTCATGACCATCGTATTCTGCTGTCTCTTGTTTGATCTTATTCACTCTCCTGCCACTGGGATAACCCTTGGTTTCATCCGCCTCATATTATTCCTCTTTGGGATGGTGTGTATCAGTGTCATTTTGGACTTGGCCGGTGTGATTGCAGTGCTACAGGACATCTATGGTATTCAGGCCGTGTTCAAGTGCATGAACTTGATGGAGGGTAAAATGTGGATTTCAATAGCTATTAACTTCTTGCTAATGATCGGTTCCATGGCGATCCATAAAGCAATCATCACCTCTCTCTCTTTCTCTGCATCCTGCTTGACTAGTCCCCCATGTATCTTCAGTATTCGTGTTTATGTCTAGCTAATGTTTTGCAATTGTTTGTTTCGATATCTAATCAATATTTCGTAAATTTCCAGGAATTCATCTTCTTGATATATGTATATAAGAGTCATATAACAAGCCTATAAAAGACAAGTCTTCACGATCGTTTTGTACGAAGTAAGGTGAAATAAGCAAAGAGCCTATTCGTCTCCTTCTCTTCCTTAAATTGTGAGCGTTTTCACCTTGAAATTATCTTATTGGAAAAGTAGTATCAGTGTTGCGCCTCTAAAGTTCAATAAGTGGTATCAGAACATGCAGTCAGGGGTCGTGAACCCAATCATACGGAGCGTGGTATGCGCAGACAGTGGTCAGGGACCATTGTGCGTTAGGCGGTCAAGGAACAAAGTAGGCCGGAATTTTGCCAATGCACAGTCAGGGATCATGATCGATTGGTCTGTGACAAAACTTACTTGGTGTAGTGTCGGGCGTTGTACCCAACTCAGATGGAGCACGTTTCAATTTCGATAAATGACGTCGAGAAAATTAACAATAATTGTAGTACCCGTATGCAGTTTTATTTGTTGGCAGCGACTACACCACACTATATCCACGAACAATGGTGACTTAAGAGATGGATTTTTGCAGCACATAAAGAGCATGCAGAGGCATGCGATAACTTGGCAGCTGCTCACGAGGTCAAATGATGCCAAGTTGCAAAGGTTGAAGAATGACCTATTGTCAGTGTTGCAAAAAAAAAAAATATGATGGTGAGTCGATACTTCTCCAAAGTCAAATGTATTTGTAAAGAAATTTCAAAGAGGGATCAATGGTCAAAGGAGTATATGTGCAGGCATTAGAGATGGCAAATAGAGAAAAAAAAAAGTCGTGGAGAATGACAAAAACAACTAGAAGCCTTCGGCCAGTGGAGCTTGCCCAGATCGCAACAAAGTGACAATGTAAATAAGAGCAATAGAAGGCGCAATGGACAATATTACATTTGTAGCAAAGTAGGTAATTTTTTTCGAGAGATAGTCAAGTTAAAAGAGTTGATGGAAACTTTGCAACAGCTAAGGAGAATGATAGTGAAGAGGAGCGGATTTCCAAGTGTCCATTGCAAGGGAAGAACAAGGAGCACTTACATCCTCTTCTACCATCCAGTTAAAACAAGCGATGCTCTCATCACAGTAAGTGGTAAATCAATCAATTATGTTATTGATTAGATAGTTAGTATAGGGTGCTCAAATAATATGATCGAAGATCAAGGCAATGTCTAAGTACACCGGTGGACAAGTAGACAACTCAAGGTTGCTGATTGCTCATGTTAGCCAAACATTGATAATACTTTGACTTAGTTCACATCAGGTTGAACTGAAAAATGTGTATCATGTGTCGAGTATGAAGAAAAAATCTATTGTTCGTGATCATCTTGGTAATCTGAAAAGGAAGTGGAATGAACTGTGATGGTATCAACCACCAATTCATACTATTGAGACCCAATGTGAAGTACTGGACAAGATTTTTCAATTTATGGCCAATCTTAGGATTAAAAAGGAAGACCTTAAGAGCTAGATCCTAATGAGTTCTACTAGTTCCAATTTTACCACTGTTCGTGTTATTCTTCAAATGGAGGAAACTCATCCTCGTGTGATGACTTATGATTCAAGGAAAGGGGGGGATGCCAATGCTGCAGCTTAGATTCAATGCTCCACTTCTGACTTTCAAGCCTCTCTGAGTAAATTTGCCCTTCAATTAGGACATCTTATCAAATCCGACAGCATAAAATATTCCATTTCGGATTCTGCCACTTTGGCTTAGTCTAGTAATTCCACGGCTCTTAGGACTTTGTCTCCAAAAAGTTCTTTTATTGTTCACTTGGGCGCTACTAGTCATATTTGCAGGCACCTCTTATGGATTTTTGTGTCATTTTCGAGGGTTCTTATACTTAGATTCCGTTCAATGGACAGCGCACCATTAATTTATTTTCTGCTACTTGTGATGTGTTATTTGTGTCAGCTTTATCTTCAAATCTGTTATCTGTCAGTAAACTTACTGACGAATTGGGCAGCATTATTATTTTTTCTATGAAAAGGTAGTCGTTCGGGATAGGTACACAAGATGGACATTTGGTGGAGGATGATTTCGGTAGGTCTCCATGTGATTGATCTTTCGAGTGAGGCTTTGGTTGCAAGGATGAATAAGAAGGCTATTTCACAGCTCTGGTATTTATGCGTGGGCCATCCCTCAGATAATGTATTGCATAATTTGAGGTTGGATTTTTCTCATGATTCGAGTCATTGTAAAACTTGTCATTATCCAAAAGCAGCATAATTCGCCTTTTACCTCACAAGAACAATTTGAACTAGAACACTGTGATGCATGGGGTAGTGCTACTTTTCGACTCTCGTGACGGTTTTAGTTATTTTATTTGTTCAACTCTAAACGTGAAGCGTTGAAAGTGATTCAAGAATTTTTGTATTATGATTCACACTCAATATTGTTGTCATATCAAGATTCTCTGCATTGATAACGTGATTGAATATACAATGCCATCTCTTTGAGTCCTTTCTTATATCCTGGGAATTGTTCATCTAACCTCATATGTTGGCACTTGTCAACAGAATGGAGCATATGAATAAAAAGATCATCACCTACTTGAATTGACAGAGTTCTGTAGTTTGATGGTAAGTTTTCCAAGATACATTGATCAAATGCCGTACTCAATGGTTATTACTTGATTAATCATCCCTAGTAAGATTTTAACAAGTCTCCAATGACCTATGAACATTTTACCTCTTCCAATATTTGAAAGTGTTTGTTTTGCTTACTCTCCTAGGGTGAAATTGATTCTCATGGTTGCAAGTGTGTTTTTATTGGTTACTCCTCTATTAAAAAGGGGTATAAATGTTTCGATCCATCTACTAAGGGAGGCTAATCCCCCATCAGTTTACTTATTGGCATCTCTATTGTTTTTTTTCTTTTTAAGCCTTTGCTCATGAACTCCACTTGCAGGAATGCTAAAAGGCCGAGACAATTCGGAGGGCACGTCATAATTTTTGACGTATAGTTGCTCAGAAAATAGAGAGAACACGTGAGGAGACAAAAACAAGACGGAGAGGGAGTCCGCGGAAAAATTTCCCTTCACCGCCACACCAAACCACCGTCGCTCAAGCCTTGATGCTGTTTCTGCTCCCCCTTCGTTCTTCCACAACAAGTTGTCGCCCCGTCCAAGAGGCATCCTGTTAGCCACAAGAAGGGAGAGGGAACTTTCGATAAAGAGAAGCAAGAAGGGATCGAGAAAACCAAAGATTTTTCTCTGAATGTTGACTATTCTTCTTGTGGTGCATCTGCATATAGGGGAAACGCATGAAAGAAGGTTTTGAGCCCTAACCATGATGATCCTCGAAGCACAGAATTGAGAAATCGAGCCCCTCGGAGTCCACTTTGAGTTCATCATCGATAGTCCTCATCCGCAAGCATCTCGAGCGTGATTCAAATTAGGAAAGCAAATTTGTCTATTACTGCAATTGTGAATCTCTTGGGGATTGATTTCTTTTCTTTTGCAGAATCTTTCTCGACGTCCATCTGGTTGGCGTCCTAGAGTAGCACCTGTCTCACTTGTGTTTACTGAATAATTGGAGCCTTAGAAACTCGAGCAAGCCGAGCGCATTTTCCTCCATAGCCGTTGAATTTGGCAATTTGATTTGTCAAGTTAGGTAATGAATCTCTATCCCTAATATCATTTTTAAATTCGTTGCTTAAATTGGTTGATTGCATGTCTTGATTGAATATTCACGTGGATTTGACTTGATTTTTCCCATGTCCATATAATTCTCTTGCATATCTTTAAATTTTGTGCATATCTTCGAATCCTGAGCATATATTCTGAATATACCGTATCTTCCGGCAGTATTTTAAAAAAATGTGAATCGTTTTGGATGAGGAAAGTTGGGCCCTTTCATCACAATTTCAGCCATCCTCTTAAATTTTCGAAATTGAACTTTAATCAGACTTATCGACATATTTTCATAATTAAAAAGATCCCAAATCTAAATTAGGAAATTTTATTTCCTAATATGCAATGTTTATGTTATGCTTGACAATCTTGCTCGTTGCCATGCGAGTACGATTCTCCGGCTTAGTAGAAACGGGTGGTATAGCTAATTTGATCTTTTGCCATTTAGATCGATTCGCTGTCTTCATAAGCCAATTTTGAATTTGGGAATGTCAATTTTTTTGAAATTTTGAAGAAGTGGATATTCATGTTGATTTGATTGTTATCTTGCCTTGTATGAGGATTCCTGATGGATATCATCTTTCCTAAAAAAATTTAGTAAGATATGTTTGTTAGAAACCCTGTCTAATTAAAATTTTAGGAAGATAGGCTTTCTTAAAAAGCCTTATCTTATGGGAAAAGTCAGAATAGGGTCAAAATAATCAAATCTTCATATTCATTATCATATGCCTGGAAATTCAAAACGAGAACAACATAAAACCACATCCATGCATATCTTATCATCTTGCATATTTTACATAGGTTAGTATAACATATATTCAATTTTATCCATATCTCATCTCATGTTCTTCATTGCATCCCATCATATAGATAGTTTCCATGTTACCGCATTCATATCATTCATGCATTCATCTAAAAAAGCAAAATTCCCAAAAAAGAACTCCTTCATTTGAATTCAAATTAAAATCAATCCAAGTCATCGATTTAAGACATCTCATGGAATTAAGGTACCGAAAGGGCATTGGCTTTTATTAGTTAATGTAACAAAGTCCCCGAATCCATAAATCTCTAGTTCGTAGAAGTAAAATAGTACTTCCGCTATTTTACTTAGGTGTCTAATCAATCTACCAAAAATGATTGGTGGCGACTCCAAATCTAAATCATTTCAAATTAATTTAAGTTGCAATTTGGTAGGACTTGGGAGAGTCAAGTTAGTTATTGAAATTAACCTGATAGTCCATTAATCTAAAAATGCTAAGTTTTTAGGTCGCGACAGCTTGACGACTCCGTTGAGGAATGCTTTAATTTTTTGAATAAATTCAAAACTTAACTGGTTCACTTGAATCTTTTGGGAAATTAAAAGCTTTAGCGGACTTAGGCTTGAAGAAAATTCCATGGATGTATCGCTTGTGGCAATCTTGATTGAATCTTATTTATAAGTGTTAAATGTTCTCGTATGATTGGAGTGATAATGGGTGAAGTGTTTCGCTAACATTTTCTTACAGCTTGAGTAAGAATATATGTTTTGGAGGTTATATTGAAGGGCTGTTTGGATATAAACTCTTGTGCATGCCTATATTGTTTTTGCATTTACACATAGTACACACAACTCGCCATTGGACCTGAATGGCTAAGTTTAGGATGGTATTTGATTAAGGACATCCTAGCCAATACCATCTGGTCGAGTCTCCCTCTTCAAGTCGCAAACTCTTTCAAATTGGTGCCATGATTCATCACCCCTGCCATTCGCCATGTGGTATGGGTTGATACTTGGCTGAGCCGGATATCTACGAGGGACCCTGATACAATCACAAACCAAGGTGGTTCAATTTGGGTATCCCTGGGGCTCCATCTTTGTAAAGCCTTGATAGATGGAAGTCGTACCTCACGTCGCATTTCATCTGCATGTCTATGTGATTGGTCATTTCAGACGTCCCAAAAGGTGGTACTCTCTTCAATCCTTATACTCCTACTTACTTATATTTCTAGGTCGGTCTATGACTATTTTTAAGCGAATCTTTTGCATGCTATGGTTTTTTAGAATGTCTTCTGGTCATTTCTGAACTCTAATGTATACATGAAAAATGTTCATAACATCTCGGGCTATCAATTATAAAATTTTGAGAATGATCCATAGTGTTTTCCATTTAATAATGAATTTTTATTAAGAACAATGTAAGCTGGAATTTCGACAGTTTCCCGACACTCATCTTGTCTTGCGGTTTACTACTCTTAAATGACCTCCTTTGCTGAACGATAAAACTTGAAAGTTGTAGTTTGATTTCTCAACTAGTAACCTGAAAAATTCTGGATTTTAATTCAAATTTAAGGAGTTCCTTGGTTCATTTAACAAATACCGGATGAAACAGTTTTCTGGATAAATATTTCACTAAAATGCAATAAAATGTATTGATTGGTCCATTTTCGACCTTAAGTCCGAACATGAAAGTTGTTCACCACTGTGTCCCGCACCATCTCGTAAAATTTGGAATTTTTTCGATCAACTTTCGAATTATGGAGAATTTTATCGTAAAGGTCGACGAAACTGAAAAAACTATATGATTCAAGTTTTTGTGCATATCTATCTTGTTGAATCTAGAGAGTTGTCATGGATCGGTTCATTACTCTTGCTCAGTGTACTTATCTTCACTTGTTACTTCATTGGATAATTTACCACGGATCCTCCATACATCACTTGTTGGTCGCAAGGAGAATGGCTAACAAAGCAGAAATCAATGCTGCGATCTAAGAGGCCCTCAAGAAGCATATTGATGCTCTCAATAACAGGGTTGATGGCATGATCTCACAAATGATTACAGAGCGTGGGGCAATTTTGAGGCTTTGATAGCTACAAATTCATTCATTCATTTTTTTTACTAAGCGGCGAAGCTGGTAAAATAAAAATGCAAAGCATCAAAATGATGAATTCCAAGTGAGGGTAATTTGGTATCGATTCCAATTTATCCTTTTTGATCTCACATCTGACAGTGTTTTATCTCTCTTTTGATAGGAAATGATAAAAAAAATAAATATTTCGTTTGCCCAAAGCTGGAAGTCTAATTTTCGAATCAAGCCAAATCTAGGGGCAATTCTTGATGTCGTCCACTCGACATAACCCAATCTGATTGAAAATGGGCAAACTTGCCGCAAACTCTAGCCTTAGAAAGGGAGTACGTATTATTTAAGCCATTCAACCTTGAAGATAACACTCTATTTTTTCTTGCAGGGACATACAATCTATTCCAAAATGAAGGAACCTATCCAAATCAAAGATCCTGTTCAATTCAAGGAATACATAAAAGGGGTGAAATTGTATCGTTCTATTTCTTTTGGAATTTGAGAACATATATTGACAAGTTCCCTCTTGATTTTTACAAGGCTCACTGCCATGCTGAATAGGGCAAATTTTTGGCAATCAACTTGCATCACGCCTAATTGGGGCAAATGAATCATTTGTGCGCTGGACAAAAAGAGAGAGTATGTTTCGTCTTCAGTTAAGTCAATGGACACAATAGCAAAGTCATCCACATTAAAATCAAACCCCAAGATACGAAATTCGGGTGAACGGTAACTTTGTATCATTCTAATTTGATCTTCGAAGATCCTATGCCTAACATGAGCTTGTTCTCATTTAACAGTAAAATATCGGCATTGAAAAGCCTCAAAATAAAAGAACTCGCCACATGAAGGCGAAAAGAAATGTCGACTTCGGAAGTCAAGGAACCCTGAAGAGTGGTGGGGAATATGTCCAAAAGCATGAATGAATCTCCTCCAGTGCAAATCTTTGAGAAGGATTCGTTGCTAACCATAAGCTAGATGGCCAATTTCTGAAAACCCTACATTTGTGTTCAAATAGGAACGCAAAGCAAGAGAAAGGCGGTATCGTTTCAATTTATCTTAAATTTGGAAACACAAACTGGCATTTAATGTTTAATTTTGATAGGGACTTGCCAGCATGTAGACAAGAGACACTGTCGTGCCGGATAAGGGAGTATTTCTTTCCCTTAAAACTGGGGCAATCCCAATCCTCATTCCTTGAGAATTTTCTCATGCTTGCATATTATGTTCTTTAAGCAAACACATGACAAGCTATTTGAAAATTCTATCCAATGTTCATTGCATGGTTTGTGCATGAATGTTCTTCATGTTTAATTTACCAACTCTGAATAGGAAGCATTAGCAATATCTGATGCGCCGAATATATAGTATGTGGCATGACAGTATGATGATAGGCAATCTATTTCTACACAAGTCCCACATTTTAACCCCCAGTTAGTTGAGTGGTATTATTCCACATTCTTCAAGGCAAATGGTTTTCTCGCAAAAGGTACGATTGCCGAAGTGACAAAGGCATTCAGTTCTCTATCCCAAACACTACAGGTGATCATTGTTAACCCTTTTGAGCGGCGATTTTATTTCTCAATCCTGTCAAGAACCACCCTACATTGGGGCAAAACAAGGCAATTCCAGAAGCAGAACGAGGTAAATGGTTAGAAATTCTTTTGTTCGGACTGACAATCTTCGAGTGTTTCTTTACATTTATGCTCGATCTTTAATTCAAGTGTCTTAGGATGACGAAAAACATTCATTTCTCTATCATATAAACTTCATTCATTACATAACCCACTTGAGCCTGCAAATTCATTTCTTAAATTCCTATTGGTGATCGTACGCTCATTCCAAGGCAAAGGAAGCATTTTCTCAAGAAGCAGAGTTGGAAATGATTGGATCAACATACTATTCCCGAATGAACCCATTTCTTGTATGCTAGATTTTCCATGTGATGTTTGGCACAATTTTTCTTTATTCTTGTTGTAATTTCTGGCTCAAGACCATAGGATTTTTTTTAAAAAAATTGCCGGAAAGAAAAGGGCCCACTAAAAAAAAATCTCTCTCAAAAAGAAAAAAGAGAAAAATGGGAGTCGAGAGTAAGAAAAGCAAAGGCTCTCCCACAGAAAATCCCGGGTATCAGAAAAAGCAAAGTACCTATCAAAAGCAATACCATGCCCATTTGATTCTTGTTCATTTATGAACATTTCTTATTTTCAAATGTACATCTTTGAATGTAAATCCCATGTATATGTTTGCATGTTATTTTTCCTTACATCCCCAACGAGAATTGGTTGTAAGGAGGATTGCTCAAAGAGGTTGCTTTGTAAAAGTGCAATTCTCAGCAGAAAGCTACCATCCTTCAAGCAACGGTGGTATTCTTCAAAGGTCAAGATTGGTGACAAATCTACGATGATCACCAACATCAAACTCTTCTCATATATTTTCTGAGCTAAAACGAGCCTTTTTCGTTCCTCAATCCCTCATCATAACCTACGTTTCAACCCTTCAAAAGTCTCTCTTGACTAGGGCACTTGAATTAACATAGAGCTGAATGATTTTAAGCATCGCTCGAAGAAGTTCGAGTAATATTATTTCTCTCTTATTTTTGCAGGGTTCTTGACTTGTAAACCTGAAGCATATGATGAAGAATTTCATTTCATAAGCCTTGACTTGACTGGAGCCCCGTTTAAAAACCTTTAACCTAGCCCTCATTACGGTCCTTATCAAGACCTCCAGATTGACTTGGTCGTATCAATTACGAGATTACTCAAACCTTGTCGAAATGCGATGATTGTAAGATGGAGTGAATTTTCTTGAATCCTGCAGTCAGGATAAACAACTTTCCTTGAGAGTGAGAGAAAGCCCTTTCGAACTGAAGTCCCAATTCAAATTACATTCGAGGTATTCACAATGTGATAACCTTCCTGAACATAATTGGTAATGCAAACCTGACATAATGGTTATGTAGGAATCGCGTCATGAGCGAAACATACACTTTAATCGTCTTTGACGGGAGCTCAAGAAATGCACAATGCAAGATTGACAGAATAATTTTGCATGATTTCATTAATGAATTTCAGCAATTATGTTTGCACATGTTATCGCTAATATTGTCTGACAGGTAGCGATTTCTGATGGTCGAGTTACCTCTCAAGGTCTCGAAATTCATCCAAAGACCATTAAATGAGCAAACCTTACTGGCAAATCCCGACCAGGTAGTCTTCCAAAATTTCAAGTAAGTATATCTTCAACCTGAACTTCTTCAAGAGAATGGGAGAAAGTCCTTTCTAACTAAAGTCTCTCATTCAATTTTATCAAATCCGTTAAAAAGATCAGATAGGTTTCCTTATTGACAAATCCCTAGTGAGACTTTTAATGCAAGCAAGAGCTCACACTTCTTTTTTGACATATGCATTACATTGAGCTTATGCATGTCATTATTTTTTAAGAGGATGGACAGGTATGATACAGTCAGCTTATCCACCGTTTACTCATTACTCAGAAAATCTAGGTAAGTTTTCTGAACCCCTTTAAAGTCGACTTTAGTCGTAATCTATTTGATGCTTTTACTGACAATTTTTCAAGCGTCACACCATTTTCTATTTATATTGATTCAATTCAGATGGTACATGATCTCTTGTCTTGATACGGTGAGACCTTCAAAAGGTCGCAAGAGACTTTTTACGGTCTCATGCTGACCCGTTGAGGAGATTCCAAGAGACATCTCTTGCCTTGATACGGTGAGACCTGCTTGGGAAGGTCGCAAGAGATTCTTTTTACCTACTCATGGTGATCCGTTGAGGAGGTCCCAAGAGATATCTCTTGTCTCGATACGGTGAGATCTGCTTGAGAAGGTCGCAAGAGATCCTTTTTACCGACTCATGGTGACCCATTGAGGAGGTCCCAAGAGACATCTATTGTCTTGATATGGTGAGACTTTCTTGAGAAGGTTGCAAGAGATCCTTTTTACCAACTCATGGTGACCCGTTGAAGACGTCCCAAGAGGCATCTCTCGTCTTGATACGGTGAGACCTTTGTGAGAAGGTCGCGAGAGATTATTTCTACCGACTCATTCTGACCCGTTGAGGAAGTCGCAAGATACACCTTACCGCCTCATGATGACCTGTTAAGGAGGTCCCAAGAGGCAACTCTCATTTTGATATGGTGAGACCTCCCAGAGAAGGTCGTGAGAGATTATTTTTACCGACTCATGATAACTCGTTGAGGAGGTCTCCAAGAGACAAATGGCCAGCTTGAACCATAACTCGAGCACATTTTCAAACCCTACACAGATCTTGCGTTGTCCCGTATCAACGGAAAACCTTTGGTAACGGATTAGGCCCCCAAAATCTAAGATCCATGTGTGATCTTAGTTTCTTTTTCGATGTCACAATGTATGTGCTCTTGTGATTTCAAAAAAATAAATGGCCAGCTCGAACCATAACTCAAGTACATTTTTAGACTCTACACAAATCTTGCGCCGTTTCGCGTCAGAAAGAAACTTCTGGCAACAGATGGGCTAGTACCTTAGTATCCGGGTATCTTTGTTGGAAGCTTGGAAATTAAGGGAATCATCAGCATATGAGGTATTTGATAAAATAAGTATTTTCATATGCGATGCATGTGCATGTTTCTCTAATACGGTGAAAAGATAAAATTTTAGCACATGTTATTTATAACATTGCATTTCATGCATAATTTCCTTTTGCATTAAAAATGGGATTAAAACTCTCGAAAAAAATCTTCATTGCTCACTTGCATTATTTGCACTTAGCAAAATTTAGGTTCCAATTTGGTCTTTGAGCGAAAACTCTGCAAGCCTCTACTTAAAGAGGGGCAACTGCTGACACCTAAATTTTGACTATATTTTTAGTAATTTATTTTGCAATAAAAAATTAGGTGTTAGTTTTAATTCCTACAAAATAATAATTAGATCGTTCTTCATATTTATTTTTAGCATTCATGCATTGCATTAACATTGATCTGGATCGGCGATGTCGAAATGAGCTTGAATTGACAAGCGGTTTGGATTAGAATTCATCACCAATTTTCGTCAATATTAGAGAATATGTGTCAAATTTTTCAAAGAAAAATTAAACTAATTTGATGCAATTTAGCCCTTTGGATTTAATTCGAGTCATATTTTGAGGCCATGTTTATTTTGCAAAAATTAAGAAACTTTAGGCCCTAAGCTTGCAATAGTTTTATCTATAAATATGAGGTTATGCATAGGGTTTAGAGGAGTCCACACATAATTCACATTCGGCAGAATTTGAGAGGAAGTTTCGTCAGAGAGTGGGGGAGGAGAAACCACAGAGGCCACAGAATTGAAGACAAGGAAGATTTTGTGAGGCCAATTCATTGCAATACACAGCCAAGAAAAGAGCAAGGGTAGGGAGGCTTGACTGAAAGGTTCCATGGAGAGAATATCTCTCTGTTCTTCTCGGTAGAAGATTGGCAGGGAAGAAATTAAGAAAAGAAGAAAAGGACAAGAACAGGGAGACTATCTGTTAACATCTCGAATTTCTCTTTTGAATTTGGTAATTTGATTTGTCAAGTTAGGTAATGAAACTCTGTCCCTAATATCATTTTTAAATTCGTTGCTTAAATTGGTTGATCGCATGTCTTGATTGAATAGTCACATGGATTTGACTTGATTTTTCCCATGTCTATATGATTCTCTTGCATATCTTTAAATTTTGCGCATATCTTGAAATCCTGAGCATATATTCTGAGTATACCATATCTTCAAGCAGTATTTTAAAAAATGTGAATCGTTTTGGACGAGGAAAGTTGGGCCCTTTCATCGCAATTTCGGCCATCCTCTTAAATTTTCAAAATTGAACTCTAATCAGACTTATCGACATATTTTCATAATTAAAAAGATCCCAAATCTAAATTAGGAAATTTTATTTCCTAATAGGCAACGTTTATGTTAAGCTCGACAATCTTGCTCGTTGCCATGCGAGTACAACTCTCCGGCTTAGTAGAAACTGGTGATATAGCTAATTTGATCTTTCGCCATTTAGATCTGATTCGCTTTCTTCATAAACCAATTTTGGATTTAGGAATGTCAATTTTTTTGAAATTTTGAAGAAGTGGATATTCATGTTGATTTGATTGTTATCTTGCCTTGTATGAGGATTCCTAGTGGATATCTTTCCTAAAAAATTTAGTAAGATATGTTTGTTAGAAACCTCGTCTAATTAAAATTTTAGGAAGACAAGCTTTTTTAAAAGCCTTATCTTATGGGATAAGTCAGAATAGGATCAAAATAATCAAATATTCATATTCATTATCATATGCTTGAAAATTCAAAAAGAGAACAACATAAAACCACATCCATGCATATCTTATCATCTTGCATATTTCACATAGATTAGTATAACATATCTTCAATTTTATGCATATCTCATCTCATGTTCTTCCTTGTATCCCATCATATGGATAGTTTCCATGTTACCACATTCATATCATTCATGCATTCATCTAAAAAAGCAAAAATCCCAAAAAAGAACTCTTCATTTGAATTTAAATTAAAATCAATCCAAGTCATCGATTTAGGACATTTCATGGAATTAAGGTACTGAAGGGACATTAGCTTTTATTAATTAATGTAATCAAGTTCCAGAATCCATAAATCTCTGGTTCGCAGAAGTAAAATAGTCATATCGCTATTTTTCTTAGGTTTCTAATCAACCTACCAAAAATGATTAGTAGCGGCTCCAAATCTAAATTATTTCAAATTAATTTAAGTTACGATTTGATAGGACTTGGGAGAGTCCATATTAGGTTAGTCGTTGAAATTAACCCAATAATCCATTAGCCTAAAAATGCTAATTTTTTACGTCGCGACACCATCCACTATACTCTATGAGTTCACCACTTATCATTATGCTAAATTTCATATAAAGTATTGTACTTGCTACGATAAAGTTTCACCTAGCTTCCATGCTTTTTTATCGATTGTTGATGCTCAGAAAGAACGTGATGCCTTGCTTGAAGCCGAAAGTTCTCAAGTGTAGCAAGTTGTTATGAAAGAAGAGCTAGAAGTACTCGATAAAAATCGCACTTGGGTACCATTATCCTATGTAGCACCGACACTCTTCCTAGGTGAGAGTGTTGATGTCGGAGACATGTCGGACACCGACACCCATCCGACACCTCCCGACACCCTGTCGATCTCATTGATCCCGTGTTGGCATTTCAAAACTTGGTCAAAACAGTCGGCACCCGTGTTCGGGGTGTCGGACACATGAAGCTCCTTAAAAAGAGGAAAAACTTAATATCAGCAGTTTGAACTTTGGAACCCTAGATATTGTAGAATTGCAACCCGTTGTTGATTTTCCCTTTCCTTCTCTCTGAGTTGAGAGACTGACTCGTCTTATAAAAATTTAGCTCTAACTACTCGGCAATGCTAACTTTCATATTTTTTTATGAAAGATAAAACCTTCTAATCTCGTTTGGTATCCTTTGATAGTGCCATGCCTTTAACTTACCCTCGAGTTTTTCAGAATATGACATCTTTATGTTTTTTACAATTCTTGAGTTTGTCAAATTATTGACATAAGTGAAAGCTCGCCATCTAGGATTTGAATTAGTGCATGTAATACATATTTCGGCTTTATTTATTTTTTTATATTTTAAAAATATATTTAATATAATGTGTCTTCGACATGTATGATTTTTCTATTTTTGAGAAATGGCATGTCGTGTCGTGTCGTGTGTCCGTGTCGGTGCCACTTAGCCATTACCTTAGTTGAAGTAAAGCATTCTATAGGGTCGAAATGCGTAGATAAAGTTAAATACGAGAGTGATGGTTCCATTGAGCATCACAAAGCAAGATTTGTTGCCAAGGATTATACTCAATCATGTGGTGGAGACTACAATGAAATGTTTGCTCCTATGGCAAAATTCAACACAATGATAGTACTAATGTCCATACTAGTAAATTATGATTGACCACCATTTTAAATGGTATTATAATTGAGTTCTTACAAGGTGAACTAGTAGAAGATCATATGAACATTCCTCCTAGACATTCTTCAGAAAATCAACCCAATGCAGTATGCAAGATTAATAAATCCATCTACAGTCTCCAACAATCGCCACGTGCTTGGTATGAAAAATTAAATTCCGCTCAAGAAATTGGGAATTCGTCCTTGTTTGTGAAGCAAAGTGCCAAAGGAATAGTTGTTGTCCATATCTATGTCGATGATGTATAACTATTGTTGATAACTTTCATGACATTGAGGCTCTCATGTGGCACTTGAATATGAAGTTCGATGTCAGGATTTGGGAAACTTACGCTATTTCCTTGGTATAGAGGTGGTTTACTCTAAAAGGAAAACTTAAGGAAATAACTCTTGCCTTGTTAAAAGAAACTGGAAAACTTAGAGCTGCTCATGCAGAGTCTCCCATGAAATATCACAGAAAGTTTGTGGATGACGTCACCCCATTACTTGATAGTGTTCGGTTTCAAAGGTTGGTTGGACGGCTGATCTGCTTAACCATTACTCGTCCATTTATTGTTTACGATATTGGTTATGCAAACCCAATTCATGCCTACTTCTACTAAAGGACATATGCTGCTTGTGGATCGCATACTTTGGCTCCTAAAGTCTTGTCCAGTTCAGGGTATTTTGATGAATAAACACTAATGCGGATTGGTTGGGACCTCTACGGAGAGAACATCAACTACATGTCTCTGAACCTTTGTAGGCGATAACTTAGTCAATTGAAAAAGTCTTTTTTAAAAAACAGACCATCGTGGCAAGGTCCAATGCAATGGTCAAACACAGAACCATGGCCTCAACTACAAATTGCTTATGTAAAAAATGGGGTTTGGAACCCTAAGTGTCCTATTAAGTTATTTTCTAATAATCAAGTTGCAATTCATATTGTTTTAAATCTAGTTTTCCATGAACGGAAGAAACATATAAAAGTTGATTGATACTTTGTTTGTGAGAAAGTCCAAGACAATAAAATCGAAACTCCATAATGTCCGTAGTGATAAGAACCTTGCAGACGTGTTCATCAAGGCTCTCTCTAAAGGTGTTTCCCAAACTGCGGTATCTAAGCTAACATTCAATGACGTATTTGCTTCAACTTGGAGGGGGAGCGTCGGAACGTTAAGAACACCACACCGTTTTGATCCCAATATACAAGGAGATCTAACTAGGTTGTGCGATAGCTGTGCTTACCAAGTTAATTAGTGTAACACATTATATTGCTCTTTATTAAAAGATAATGAGTCCATTATAAAGAAAACAAGATGAAATAGAGATTTACTACGGTGGATGTAAGCTTCCAAGGGATTATACAATTGGTCATCTGAACTACATTCCATTGAGTGTCCCTCGTCTCTTCTTTTATCTCTCATCCAGACATAATCATCAGTAAATCACATTCTCATCCGCAATGTAAACCTTCCTCGGATTAGGTGAGATAAGTTCCAAGCATACGGTATTGTCTTGTTACTAGTCCACGTTCTTCGTTAAAGCCATAACCTTCGTTGTACTTGATGTTGCGGTTGAAAGAGTGCTTCAAATAGGAATTGGAGTGACGCGCTTCTTGTTGACGTCCATGCGATTCTCTTCGGACACGTCGCCGAGACGGCGATGTGCTTCGTCTGCAAGTTCGATGTTGGCCTGCATGGGAATGTTGGGAAATCTTTCTTGGCTGAGCATCTCCAGGCATATCTAGGAGTTTATGTGCCAGAAGATCAAAGGCGACATAGAGATTGTACAGACCTCATAATTAATTGTCCTCCCCAGGAAAAATTCAGTGCGAGTCGGTCCAATCAAGTGTATAATTACTTGATGATTTGTGTTAATGCCACATGTGTAGCTGAGTTTCGTTTAAGCACATTTTAGAAGTTAAATCCTCAATGAGATTATTATACATGAACATACATGCATGCACATAGATCCATGAACATGCTTTGAGCCATCGATTGACTTTGTAAATCATGTCTCTTCTGTCATGTCATCATCATAACTTTCTCAAATAATGTTTGGGAGGTGTTACCTAAAAGTTATAGGCATTCATGGGATTGGTCTATGTAAATGGCTGACCTTACGAGACGTCTAATTAACTGACTTCTTGGTCATCTAAATCATTTCGAGAGGGTACTTGAGAGGAGACTCAATCAAGACAAAACACTTAGATTATCGACTTTGGTACCTTCGCTTGCCGGATTTACCGTTTCTTCACAGATAGAAATGCATTGCTTACTTTCTCTTTCCCCGAATATCGCACACTTGAAGACTACGCAGATATATTCCAATTCTTGGATATATGTTGATCCGATGAATCAAAGGATAAATCGCGTCTTCTAAGAAGGATTAATATTCAATTTATAAACTCAAAGTACTAATCTCTTCTAAATGTCATAACGCAGGAGACCTAAAAAAAAATGAACTGGTTGGAAGAGTCACGCTATTTATTCCTTAAATTGGGGAAAAGTGTTAAAAGAATCCCAAATCCATTGCATTAGTGCAAATTTAGTTATGGGCTTTTTAATTATGTCAATTTAATTCTAAATATTTTGTATTTATGTCAATTGAGTTCATTCGGTCAATTTTGGTCGGAAAGCGTTGGCGAGGACACCAGTTATGCTACGTGGTTCGGGTAGCATTGATATGGACTATGTAGCACCGATACAATACGGGATATGGGACACGATACGCCGATACGTGATTTCTCAAAAAATAGAGATTTACTGCACGCTGTGATACGTTATATATTAAATATATATTTTTATATATACATTTAAATTATCATTTTTATGAACTCCAAACATCACATATAAACATCACATATATGTCCAAATGTCATAACTATTTCATATTTCATTAAAAACATCTGGAAAAAAGTTCAAACACTCCATAAATTGTCCAAATTTTGTTTCTGGCAAAACCACAGTGCTCCAACAATCCACAATTGCTAGACTTCAAAAGTTGAAATATTCCATTTGAGAGAACGAGTGATAGAGAAGAGCATGAGTAGAGAGAAGTAGCAGAGCAACGACGGAGGTTCGAGGGTGAAAAAATAACATTAGGTTAGATTTGGGTCCTTTTTCTTTTCCTATATTGCCCCCGGACACGTGTTGACCAAGCAGACACGCAAGGACGCACGTTGACTGCGCGTCCAAGCGTGTCAGATACGCCATCGTATTTTATACGCAAAAAATCCCAACATAGGCATATCGATGCTACATAGGACGTGGACACCTTCTTTCATAGTTTTTTAATATTTTTTTGTGTTCTCTTTTTTTTCCTTTTTCTTTTCCTTACTTTTTCTTTTAGATTGAGGTCAGCGACCCTCGTCGGCACTAGGTGAAGCCCACGACACTCTCGCTATATCTGGGCCAGGTGAGGGCACAACGCCCTCGCAAGTTTGGGCGAGGGCCCCGCCTCGCTAGCCCTCAATCTTAAAAAGTAAAGAACAGAAAAAGAAGAAAAAAATTAAAATTAAAATTAAAAATTATGGGAAAATGTCCATGTCAACAGTTTACAGCCAAAGTTAGCTAGATGGAAATAATTGGCTCAATTAATTATAAAAGGTTTGGGACTAAATTACCACAATTAAAACATTTAGAACTGAATTTGTATAAATACAATAGATTTATGACTTTTTCGACAATTTTTCCTCTTAATTTGAGAGAAACTAAAATTAATGTCCCGATGTACATAGTTATACATAGTAGAAAGAGAAGGCCGTCAGCATGATAATTACATAATATTTTAAGCATGATTGGTTTGTTTGCAAAGGATTAACTTATCTCCTTTTGTTTATGATAGTACCCTCATGTGTATATAAACTCTCTTGGACGATTAATCATTGCCTAAAGACCGTGTTCTATTTGTAACACCCTCACTCTTGAAGCTCCACAAATTTGGGGAAATCAGAGAATGGATCGAGAGCAAGAGGAGATGCAATTCCTTGGTTTGTTTGGCATCATCAAGGAATCCATCAAGATCATCTTCACATGGAGGAAGATCTTCAGCCAAATCACACTCGCCCTCATCCTCCCCCTCTCCTTCATCTTCTTAGCTCACATCGAGATCTCTGACCTGTTCTTCGGAAAGATCCACCGCGACGAGGGCGAACTCGACCGCACCAAAGCCGGCACCCCCAGATACAATATGCTGACCCACCACCTGTCCTTGGACAGAATCGTGCTCTGGCTCTTTAGGGCCATCTACCTCGTCCTTTATCTCATCTTTTCTCTTCTTTCCACGTCCGCGGTCGTGTACACGATCGCGTGCGCGTACACCTCGAAACCGATCACTTTCGAGAGAGTGATGAGTGTCGTCCCGAAGGTGTGGAAGAGGCTCATGATCACATTCTCATGGAGTTTTCTCGCTGTCTTCGTCTACAACATCGTGACTTTTCTAGTCTTCTACCTCTTGTTTTCTCTTATCGACTATGGCGTCATCACAATAGCCCTATTCTTCATCCTCCTCATCTTGTACCTCTCTGGGTTTGTGTATATCTCAGTAATTTGGCACTTGGCTTGCGTGATTTCAGTCCTGGAGGACATCTACGGTATTCAGGCCATGTTCAAGAGCAAGGACCTGATCAAGGGTAAACTCGGGGTGTCGATAACTATCATCCTCTTGCTAACGTTTGGGTCCGCGGCAATCCAAACGATGTTCAACGTCTTTGTGGCCTACGGATCCGGATCAGGTTTTGTGAGGTTAGGGTTTGCGGTCCTTTGTTTCTTGCTCCTGTTCAAGCAGTACCTCTTCGGCCTCGTCGTGCAGACCGTGATCTACTTCGTGTGCAAGTCGTACCACCATGAGAACATCGACAAGTCGGCGCTCGCGGATCATCTCGAGGTTTATCTCTTGGCCGAATACGTCCCTCTCAAATCCCAGGACCTACAGTTAGAACGAGTGGATGTATGACGCGGCGGTTCTAATGATGTCCAGAGGTTGCGGGTGCACCTTGTGCTTCCTGACCTTACACCAAAGATGATCACGGAAACAATAAAGAAGAAAAACAAGATGCTCACCTGTAGTTTAGACGTAATTGCTACCTACTTTAGTCATCTATTTAGCTCATCTAGTTTTCTATGAAGAGTGATTGTTACATTCTTGGATTATACGCAATTGGCAAGTTGTGTTTTAAATATTTAATATGTTGTCGGATTATTTTTGGCCCTTTACCCCACGTCATTTCGTGTAAGTAAGGCATCATCGGCCGGCTTTCATCCATTACCATACGAGATTATTTTCTTATTGTAAGACGGGCATAAGGGTAAAAGTTCCCACATTTGTATCGATGGTCCGGTGGCGTCTCCAAAGTGGTGAGAAAATTTCGTAATGTTGACTGAAACAATGTTAACACTTTTTCATCCTTTTCCCCAACTTCAACAACGATTGAGGGCCGACCAGGACAATTATAGTGACATTTTGGTTTTTCTTTTCTGTTTGATTGTCCGGCCTGAGACATCTCCAAAGTAGTAAGCTTTTGTATCATTTCACACTTGCTTTTCTAAGATTGTCTAATCATCACATCAGCCGCTCTCGATCCGATTTGGTTAATTTTACATCTCTCCTCGTAAAATTACGGGGACAACAGCCTTATTTTGCTAATTTGTTTTCACACAAACTTTTTTATCGGATGGAACCGATTAACATAGCTGTGTATTCTAAAAATAATGTAGAAAGTAAGGGTATCAATGGGTCAAATAGGGCTGGGTCTCGACCCGAGCCGGCCCGAACTGAGCAGTACCGTGCTCGGCCGGCCTAAATCGGTCCGAATTTGTGCCAAATTATTTTTTTCCTTCCTTTTTATTTTTATTTTTTTGAATCAAAATCAATTAGCAAACCTATCAAATGAAAAAATATAAAAAGAAAATATAAAATTAAATTAAATTAAAGAAAAAATGGGTATTAAAAAAAGTTTGGTACCGGGCCGACCCAATCCGAGTACCAGAGCCGGCACGAAAAATGCAAGAAAATTTTTGAGCCGGCCCGTCCCATCCAGTGCAGGTACATTAATTTGACACCCCTAGTAGAAGTACAACTCATGAAATCAATGTGAATCGAGTGTTGGAGTAAGATTGGAAAATCAGCAAGCTAATGTTATGTTTTATCGATAAATAAGTGAAAGTAACTTTCTTTACTTAGAAATTAGTTAGTTTTCCACGTGGCAAGTAGCTTTTTTTTTTAATAGCAACTTTCTTTTCTACAACAAATAAAAGACTACATGGTCATATCCAACAAGTATATAAGTGAAAAAAAAAACCAAAAAAGTCTTAAATTTATTATAATTGTGCTAATAAAATTTTAAACTTTTATTTTTGTATTTATGCCAATTTAGTCTATTTCGCTTGATGGTGCTGACGTGGCGTTAATGTGTCCAATTTTTAACAATATCTTAATACATTTACGATTGCTATTATTTATTTAAGTATTTTTTTCTTTTTTTTCCCCTTCTTCCTCCAGCTTGTCACCAAGCCCGACGATCGGCCAGAGGCTGCCCAGGCGCAACCTTGTGGTGGCTGGTCATCACACTCGACAACCAGCTAGAGGAAGAATGAAGGAAAAAAAGAAAAATAAATAAATTGATTCGAAGAATAATTAAAATATTAGTAAAGCTATGTTATGCCAGCGTCAGCAATACCACGTTGCTACCGGCTGGTCAAATGGACTGAATTGATACAAATACAAGAGGTTTATGATTAAATAAAAAAAATTATGACTAAATTGGCGCTATTACAACAAATTTAGGTTTTTTTAAAAAAAAAATAAATCTTCCACACAAAAGGTAGAGATACAGGAGACGAGGGCTGTTGAAATATAACAACCTAATAATAGTTAACAACAATGATCCCGGCAACTCAAACTATGAAAGCCTCGTGGCGTCTCTTCTTCGCATAAACCTGTCAACGGCACCACCATGCATGGTGACCGTTTATATATCTTCATTTTTGTAAATCCCATTCACCTACTAAGCAAGTAAGCATAACCCCAAATTGAGTAGATAGAGCTCCTGTCCTTGTAAACTCATTATAGAATTTGATGGTTTTGAATGTTTTTAACGAAAGTAAGTAAGAATATATGAATTTTGACAAAGAAATGACATTTTCATTAGGGACACAAGAATTATGGGTGTGAAAGTACAACGTGGCCTTCCCAAATATAATTCAAATATGTATTTGGAATTCTCAAATGTAGATGTATGAAATATGATCATTCGGTAAGATGAGGTATTGTTTTGGTATTTGCTCTTGATATTATTGTTTCATGTAGGAAATAATAAACTTTTATAAGACATTTGATAAACTTCTCACAGTTATAGGACCCCATAATTACCGCATTTTTTAGGAGGTTGTTTAACCTATTTCTTAGTTTACATAGTTTTTAAAATATATTTTATCAAATGCACAAATTACAACAGTTAATACCTGGCTACGACGTGGCATAGCCATACCCAACACCAAAATAACACTTTTAGTCTAGAAGAATAAGAAAATCAACTTGGTTGAAACTCATTCAAGAGATTAGTAAGTTCTAGTATAATAATGGATATATCCAAAACCAGTCTTATTTATAGGTAATTATTAACTTAGAACCTACAGTAAAATTTCTACTAACATATCTAATGCATAATCATCAGCTTCTCTGTATTATAAATAGGGTTAATACCACGAAAAACTTCACAGTAGTACACATTTAACAAATTTAGCCAAAATTATTTTTTAACCAATAAAAACCCTAAATTGGTACATCATTAATACCACAAAAAAAACTTCAAATTTGTACATGCTTGAAAAATTTACCCCAAAGTATTTTTCAAACCGCAAAAAACCCTAAACTGGTACACTTTTGATAAATTCATCTTAAGCTGGACACCTGTGAAATTTATCCTATTAGTTTTCGTTAATTTTTTTTATCAAATCATTGATTGGAATGACACGTGACAGTTGCAAAGTGCACGATTGGGTTTCTTACCCTCTATTTGTCACATGTGTATCAATTTAGAGCTTTACGTGGTATTAATCTAATTAAATGAAAACTAACTGAAGGTAAATTTGTCGCATGTTATCAGTTTAAGGTTTTTGACGATTCAAATAATTAGTTTATGGTAAATTTATCATATATGTACCGTTTGAAATTTTTTGTGATCGAAAAATAGTTTATGGTAAATTTATCACAAATGTAACAGGTTAGTATTTTTCGTGGTATTAACCCCTATAATTAAGCCATAGATAAATAATTATTCAGAGCATGACAACAATTCTGCTCTAAAAATCAACTTCTCGTTAGAATTTGATTTTTCTACTTATAGAAATAGATCCAAAATTATTTTTGGAGTAAAAAAATGCTTTAAAAGTAGAATAATAAAGTTTCATGACCAAATCGATTTTTATTTCTGATGTTGCGTTACAAATGGATTTCTATTGCAAGAGATGATATAAACTAAAGCAATCTCCTTGAAAAAAAAAATTACACAAGTAGAATCTAGATAACGGCACGTAAATAGTTTTTTAGTAAGAGAAAATTGATATTTCGTTTTTGAAAAAAATTATATAGTGGTGTATTTAATAAATTCCTTAAAAAAAAGAAAAAAAATATATTTTTTGGGAAATTTTAAAAAATAAGGCTCCAAGTCCCTTTGTTTTCTAAAGTGAGCTTTGTTTCAAAATTGGGCTCAAAATTGCCCAAATTGTTTAAAAAAAGGGCCTCCCGGAGGGGTAATTTTGTCTTTTGGTCTTTTAATCTTTTCTCTTCAGTTTTTCCTTTTTTTGTCTCCCTCCCCACCCCTCCGGTTCATCTTCTCCGCAGGCTTCATGGGTCCCACCGAAGAATCTAACCCGCCGAACCCGGAGTTCCCCCACCGCCGCCTCCCGCGGTGGTCGTCACCGGAGCACCGCCCTTCATCTCGGCCCCTTTCTTCGACCAGCACCACCCTCAATTCGAGGCGGTGAGTGTGAGCAACTCCAAAAGGCCAAGATTTGGTGTCGGTCAATGGATGCTCCTCACATCTCCCCCCGAGTCGAGCCCTTCCTCGACCACGCACCCGAACCCACTGGCACTCGCCGCCACCGCCTCGTCGTTCGACACGACATCATCACGTACTCAGTCCCCAATAACATCTATGCCCACCACCTCATGCCAAGAAACGAGCAAGCTGGAAGGTGGAGGAGACCAGCAGCAATTCCAAACCCACCACCAATTCAGGAAGGGCAGGTACATGAGACCGGTTTGGAAGCCCAACGAGATGCTCTGGCTCGCTAGGGCTTGGCGGGTCCAGTACCAAGGAGGTGGCGGTGGCGGGTCGTAGTCAGATTCAAAAATAGATCAGAACCCACCAGCAGGCGTAGGAGATGCGGCGGCGCCGGGGAGGGGAAAGACGAGGGCGGAGAAGGACAAGGAGATGGCGGAGTTCTTGAACCGGCACGGGGTAAACCGGAACGCGAAGACGGCGGGGACCAAGTGGGACAACATGCTGGGGGAACGACCCATGAAGCAGACGTCCTGCGGAGAAGATGAAGAGGAGGAGCGGGAGGGGAGGGGAGGGGAGGGGAAAAAAGAAAAACAGAAAAGAAAAGGCAAAAATATTGGAAAAAAAAAATGCCAATCCGAGTAGAGTAGGCCCTTAATTGAAATATGATTGGGCATTTGGGGCGCTCTTTTGAAACAGGACTTACTCTGAGCCCTTTCAAAAAACAAATGAATTTGGGGTCCTTTTTTGATATTTTTTGATATATTTTTTTTTGTCGAAAAAGAAAAGGAAGGTGATGGCGATGAAAATCTCTCTCCCTCCCTCTCTCTCGTCCCTAAGAAATTGCAGAGAGATGACAATGGGGACACGCCACTACAACTGCAGAGCACCCATTTCTCATCTCCTTCCTTCGCATCCTCCAAGCTCGAAACCCCTAACTCTCCACCCTCAGACCGTGAACCCACCACCCTCCGTTTCACGGACCAAGAACCCCTCGAGCAGACGACTCTTCCTCCTCTCTCTCCCGGCGCGCGCTCTCCTCCTCGCCGCGGCCACCAACGACGCGGCCAACCTCCTCCATTGCTACGCTCTGGAGGGGTTCGACCCCGTGAGCCCCGATGAGCGAAGCGCGAGCGCCGCCAAGTCTCGGAGGGTCGCGGAGGCCGTGGGGCTGCTGGAGAAAGGGCGAGAATTGCAGGCTCAGGGTGATTTTGGCAAAGCCCTCTTCTACTTCACTCTGGTGCGTCTGCCTTTTTTTTTTTTAATCACTTGAACTGTTTTTTTTTTATTCTTGCTGAATCCTGCATTTGCTCCTGTTAGTGTTAGGACTTAGCTGGAATGCGTGTTGCGAGAGCGTGGAGGTATAGTGAAGTCGAATCACGCGCTCGAGCTTTTAGAACAGTGTAGTGGTGTTGCGTGATTTTTGAATCTCGATACCCGCCTGGGTTCTTCATTTGCTCCGGCGAGATTCCGAACTGTGCGGTAATTAATCCAAAGGTTCCCGCTTTTTAGTTTGTGAGTTGGTGTTCTTGATTGGATTTTGAGAAGTTGATTGAATGTATAATATTGAAAGAGCAACTTGATCCTATCATCATCAGTCATATATGCGTGATACTTCTCTGTTATCTTTGACCATTTGTGAAACGTCAACTGTCCTGGAGTCGTCCTTCTCCTGTCACAAGAATCTTTTGAATTTTCACGTATATGAAATTAAAGTTCCTACTAGGTTAAGTAGAAGGAAATGACACGTACGATAATCTTTATGAGGGGGTATTATCGAGGAAGACTGAACTCTTACCAATGCAAGCCAGTGATATCTGTGACACCCTTCACCCCTCAATGCAGGAGCCTCATGCATTGGCCTTGATATCTAGTCAACATTCTGTTTGTACTTCAATATTGCGAACACGTTTGAAGTTCCTAATTTTGACTTTGTTTTTCGTCTAATTCAAGGTGATTGAAGGTTATAAAGACTTCGCATTGTCAGAATATGCAAGAGTCGGGAGGGCGTTAGCATTGTATGAGGTTGGTGATAGGGAAGAAGCTATTGCAGAGATGGAGGATGTTTCCATATCATTGAAGGGATATCCAGGTACTTGTGAAAAATTAAGATTGGTGCAGTCCTTGAGAAATGAATAGATTGGTGTTTTCATAGGGATAATGTTTTGCAATGTACGTACAGAAGTCCATGCAGCTCTTGCAGCAGCCTTATACGTGGACAAGCATGCCCCCTTGCTTGCTGAAAACCAGTTCACGATTGCAACCCTACTGGATCCCCACTACACAGATCTTTCGTATGTAAAAGAGACAAGGCACTGGCCTCCGAGTTTAATCAGTTCGTTACAGCAATTCATCACACTTACATGAAGATGTACTTATCATGTTTCCTACGCAGCTGATCAGCAAGAACTGATTTGCATTGTCACACATGTGTTTATATCTTATTCTTTGTGGACCTGTATGTAATCCAAATCTGAGAGAAAGTTAGGTTGTATAGTAGAGT
Source organism: Rhodomyrtus tomentosa (assembly GCA_028455895.1). NCBI lineage: Eukaryota > Viridiplantae > Streptophyta > Magnoliopsida > Myrtales > Myrtaceae > Rhodomyrtus > Rhodomyrtus tomentosa. The sequence goes on from JAPCWY010000005.1 coordinate 48,665,198, forward strand.
TTATGACTAAGATGGATCATTGTACCCACTCTTCGATAAGCTTTGCAGCGAAATGGCACCTGGTGATTTGTCTAACCCTGTTATCCGTGCTAAATCCTTTACCCTTGTGCTTTGTGAGATTATGAAAAATTGCACTCAGCTTTGCCTCAAAGGACAAACTGCATCTCGATCGTTGCTGCTATTTTTGAGCTGTAGATGTATGGGTTGTCGACACATATTTGTGGTAGCTACTTTTGTAAGCTTGCTTGTTCACCATCAATTTTTTGGTACTTTCTTGTCTATTGACAGATTACCTCTTTGATGTACCATACTGACTGTGACTATCAGGGGGAAAAAGATATCAGCATGCCTCTTTGGCTGCACTACCCATGAGAATTTGTCTTTACCTCTAAAAGTAATGCAGAGAAGGGGAACCAATCAATACGGCCATCTGTGGGTGTTTTCATTAGCATTAAGATGGGAAGAAGCATTCATTGGACGGTTAGAGCTTACCTAGAGAATGCCAAATTTGTCATTCTAACCATCTTCAGGCACACTTTGTCAAGTGCTAATACCAACATACTGTTTGGGCTTTGGGCAAGCAATAATTGGGCAACGACATGCCACAGCATTCCTTTGAATTAGTTTACCGACGTTCAAACTCTAAAGCAAGTAGGATATACTTCGACCCTTGGACTCTTGTCACCCATCCCCCGAAACACGCCCGGAAGCTTCAGCGAAATCGGTGGTTCATCTGATGCACATTTGGGATTTGTTTTCATTGGAGGATGGCACCAGGAAAGCACCCTTTTCTTAATTTCGTCTTGGTCATCCCGAGAGACCTTTTTTACTTTGGGCGCATATGAAAAAACATCCCCGAGAAACCCTTTTAAGTGCTCTATCCTATATTATAAGGTACTTGCTTTTGATTGCATATCCAGCATGTAAGATGTATTAATTTTTTGCTCTTGTCAAGAATGCTTGAACTTAAGCTGCTTGCTTTTTGACCCTACTCCTCGAGTGTGGTTGTTACTATTGTTATCATCATTATGATGATGTTTGGCATAGGGATTGTTAGCTATTTTCCATTACTTTAAAATTGCTTTTGGAGCTGCAAATTGTCCTCGTGTTTTGCCTTTCCTGCAAGAAACAGGGGGCTCTTTTACCTACCCTGTTTATAGTATAGATAGCAATCACGCTGAAAGGTAATGCCCATACACTACAGTCATATTGACAGATACCGACTATGATTCTTTATTCTTGATTGCATGTTTTTGTTTGTGGGTCCTTTTTTTTTTTTCAACGTCGTACCTACCAGGAACCTCCTTCTAGATGGACTTCACATAGAAGAGTATGCACGCGTGAGTGAGGTTACACGAAGTCTCTGTCTTTCTGGTAAAAATTGGTTTTGATGTGGGTATCAATCACGCCAGGTGGATGCCTTTATCGAGTCATTTCGGGTACATGTTTTGTTATGTTTGGACGTGTTGCTTGATGCTACTGCTTAGATATGTAGGAGATGTCTTCAAAGTTCTTGGTTTGAATTTGTTCTTTCCACGGAGTTTGGTAGCTGCATTGGGTCACCAAAGCAAAGTTCAACAGCCTGCTCTGTGACTCGTAATCTCCTTTTAACTTGGCGAACTTACCCATCTGTACCTGTTTGCGAAGACATGAAGAGCAGAGCAGTTGCAGATTAGCTTATATTAAGCAAGAACTTCGGCAAGATGTGTAAAGCGGGCAAGGCTATACTTTGTTCGTATAAATAGCTTTGAATGGTTAAACTGTAGTCCGAGACATTCAGATAACAGAACTCTGGCCAGTTTAGACATTTTCAAATTGATAAGGTTCTGATTTCTGCCGTTTTCAACTTATTTAGCCAACAGTGAATGTTGCAATACAACTATACTTCTGTTTTCTTTTTTGGCATGTTCTTGCAGTATTTGGAATATGGGCAACATCCCCTTGAACTAGATGATTCCCATGTTGAAAATTCATGATGCCCTTAGCCTTGTCAAACTCGCATGACGTGCTCCACACTGTTGTGATGTTGACTGAATAAAACTTAATCGGCATGGCTCGAAGATTTTTATGCATGGGGTTCCCAAATGGCCTTTTGCTTTAGCCAGTTGTGAATTCCACTTGTTGCTAGTGCCAGTCCCAATTTCACATTAGACAGCTACTTTAGGACATATCGGTTCTGGGAAAGTCAAACAACAGTTGAACTTAGCCTACTTGCTTTTGACCATTGTTCCCAAACGATGGTCGGTTCTCTGTCGTTGAAGCATGGGAGTGCTTTTCTGTTGCTCCTGTGCTAAAGTCCTTCCTTTAAGAGAAATTAGACTGCCGCCTACTGGTTCATTTTATGGGCTGAACCCGCGAACCCCCTTTCTTGGAAAAGCCTCCCTCGTTTTCATATGCTTCAGTGTTATTTTCGTTCAGTTTTCGCACATCGAACTAAGCCGACCTCTCCAACTCGAACACGGTAACAGACTGGCTACCGTAATCGGGGACTAAGGAACTTGCGGAAATTCGCTTTCTCGTGACCCGAGCATAAAAGTCTCTTAAGTGTGTTGTTTGTGTCTTTTTGTTCGGTACGGAGCATCGGTTCTTGAAGAGAACTTTAGATGTTCGTGTGCAATTTATAAAACTACAGAGGTTGGTCTTTAAACCACTCTTTCTTGGATGTCTTTTCTGCAAGGTTGAGGGTAGGTAAAGTGCTTTCTTGATTTTGCATTGAACGACCTGCCAAAATTGAGATTCTTGCTCAAAGCATCTAATTTTAAAACTGCTTAAAGCGGATCCATGAGCAAGGGATGGGAAAGATTTGGGCAATGGACTCTTGTTTGTTTCTCTAAACAGTGTTAGATAATGTGCACTCGTATAAGACATGGTATCTAGCAATTTGAACTCGATAAGCAGTCCGACAACCTTGGTGAAGATACCGCGGCACGAGATTTCTGAATGAGCTTAGCTACAGAGAAGGTTCATTCAAGAGCACTCCTCACTTCACCCTTTTCCATTCTGTGCCCATAAACTTAGCTGGATTTTTCAGAAAGCAAAGTGATTTTCAAGCGTTCTCTGAAAATCCCGAGCATCGGACATTTCAAAGAACTGAGAGTTTTCTCCGTCTCTCTCTCGCCTTTTTTTTTTTTTTTTTTTGCTTGCTTTGCCTTGTCTGGCCATTCTCTGGCCAAATGATATTAATATGGAGACACCATAGTCTATTTTATACTAGAAAAGACTGAGCCAGATCAGCTATCCCTGAAGTTTCACATCTGTTTGCGACCGGAACTTTTTCCAGGGCCACCGTTGCATCCAGAATACGCTCAAAAACAGTTGCTTTCTTTGAAATCTTATTAGAGCTGATGAGAAATAAATTGGTATTTTAAATAGGGGATGATGTTACATGAAATATAGACAGTACCAGTAAAGGGAGTAAGTGATGGCAAATCATAATCAAGATCCACATTGGCATCAGATCAGACATCCCAATCAAGTCCCAGTATTCAACAACTCCTGCTTTGATTCCCCCCCCCCCCCCCCCCCTCTTTTGTCTGTGGTATACATGTTTTTCCGTTTTGCTTTGATATATTTTTTCTCTTCCAGGACTAGATAGATGATCCAAGTATTTTGAGCAGCATCCTGGCCTTGGTCTTGGTCCTGCCACTGCACTGGCTTTGTAGAAGTAACAGCAGCTGTGTCAAAACTCCTGCCCTGATTGCCTCTTCTCGTGCTGACGACGAGTCGCGACATATGATCATAAGGGAATTGACCGCGCTCTCGCTCCCTTCATGACTTGATGCTCCGAACACCATCCTGACGAGAGAAGATATGCCATTTGGGTTATCGAGCAATGCCTCTTTGGCCTGGCCATTCCCTTGAAGCAGCTGCTCTATCGCGCACACGGCTAGTGGTGAGAAGCATCTTTCGCGTCTCTCCTTTTCGGCTGACAAAGCTGAAATGTGGACAACCAGTCCATCCACCGCGCCTTCTCTCACCAGATTCCTCCCATTCGACTCGAGGGAGCATAACGACCATATCGCCCTGACAGCCGCCTCGGAAACCTCGGAGTTTTCGGCAAGGAGGAGAATTATTTGACTAAGGAAATTGCGGTTTCCGCCGAGTACGGCACAGAGATCTTTCGTTTCTGAAGAAGACGAGATTGTATCCACAACTTGGCAAATGGCGAGCTTGATACTATTTGTGCCTCGTTTGAACAAATTCACCAGTGATGCTTGTTTAGAGTCTTCTTTGAGTATGTCCAGCGACTTCACTCCTCCAGTGGCCAGCAATTTCAGAGTACAAGCCAGTGCTTGTTCTAGGAACTTTACATGGTCAAGGGAGAGTTCGGATTCCACTTCCGCAAGAATCAGTTCCAACAACAAAGGGACGAAACCCAGCTGAAGAAACAAACTACACCTCCACGTCGATTCCTCGCATAGAACACTTATTTCCTCTAGAGCGCGGAGCTTACTGACCTCGCTTACCTCCTGGGACTCAAGTGTACTCCTCAGTGTGGCCACCAGGGAGTGATCAGGATCAACTGTCTCGAGACCGGTATTGAACTGGTGGCGGGTCTCTAGCCACCGTTCTATCAGATGGCGGAGAGTGTGGTTGGGGACGAAGGACAAGTCGTGGAGCTTCTGCATTGTGACGGGGCAGGTGAGGTTGCCGGCAGCTAGCCATTTCTCAATGCTGGGTCTGTCATAGGTCTGGCCAGTGCAAAGAGTGACTGGATCTGTGAACAAGTCCAGGCTTATAGGGCATCTGAACAAATGGGGTACGCCCATTTCGGCCTTCTCCATGAAGATCAAGATCGACCTCAATCGAAACCAAGGGGAGAAACGATGCCGGCGACGCGAAGTCGCAACTCCGCACTTGCGATGAAGAGCAAAGATAGGGAAGAGTGGAAGAGCAGAAAGTTAAGATCTTAGTCGGAGGAATCAGATGAGAACGCCAGCATGAAGACACGAGAAGAGAAAGAGAGCTAGGGAGAGGGAGATGAGGCCAAAAGATGGGTCTTATCCTCGGTGAAAAGAGCAAGAGACCTCCACTGGAAATATGGAATAGTATTTGGAAAATGGTCCCCCCACCCCACTCCAACTTTCTCCATCACTCTCCCAGGCTGCAATATATTCATCAAACTGGTCAAACTGACCCACTCAAGAGGGAAGATTTCTTTGAACTTTGATTCTAACATAACTAGGTTGGTTTGACATGTGACTCTGCGTGCGTGCGCGAAAGAGAGAGAGAGAAGTGTAAATCACTCCGACGTCCTTCGTATGTTGACCAAATTGCTGGGGGGAACTCATTACTTTGAATATCTAAATAGCTTCATCTTCCTGCCAATACATCCAGACAACCCACCCGACGAAATTTGAATTAATCCCAATGAATAAAGTTACTAGGCGAACAAAGGGTGTAGGGATACATACGAGACTTCTTTTTATTTTTGGTGCTGCGGGTCAGGCGACGTTCCGGCCAGTTTTCGTGCAACTTCGGCTGGTTTGCTCTTAATGAAAAGTAGTGGCCCGATCCGTCACGCCAATCCACGCTTTTTCGTCTAGGGTAAACAGAGAGTCAGATCGTGATCAAGCAGATTGAAACATATCAAATTATATATACACACACATATATGTCTGAGTATGGGTGTTAATAAATAAATGGCAAAGGGCCCAGAACATCTTGTCATCAAATAAAATATCTAGGGACTGGTCCCTGATCTTCGCATGAAAGAACAACATAATAAAACAAAGAGGAGGCACGAGAACATGAAACAACCCATGTTTTCAGGGATGACTCTCGATCCCCACATATAAAATAATGGGGAGCCCCCATTTGTATATACTACAGTAAAGTTGAAGCCAGACCAAAATAATCAATACATTAAGGGAAAAAAAAAAGACAAAAAAGAAAAACGACAATTAAAAAAAAACAAAAAAAAAAACAGGTATCTACTGTCTAATAATAGATTCTCTTGGTGTTGGAATTCTGACAAGACTTCCTCCTCACACGAGTCATAATTTTCAACACATGTGCTTCAAGTTTCTAGAAATGGAGAGCTACCCTCCAAAATCCGCACCTAATTTTTTTTTTTCTTTTTGACTCATTTAGTTCAAACCCTCTTCTTCCCTTTCTTTTTATTTATTTATTTATTTATTTATATATCTTCACCTTTTAATTAATTCTGTATATGTTAAAAGTGATTCGATGCAAAATATTAATGGGGTTGATTCGACCGCTTTGAAGTTTTTTCATAGATTTTTTACTTTGAATTTCAAAGTTGGTAACTTAAGTCGGAGCGGTGAGTGCTAATATTTTTTATGTTTCTTTTTCACATGCAAAGATTGAACCAGGAGCATGCTGATTGCAAAGATTGATTTTTTATGTTTTTTTTTTTCCATTGGCAACTCTAGGAATCGTGAAAATTTGTCGAAAGCTGGTTGATAAAAATCTTATATTATTATGTAAACATTCTAATTATTAGCTCTATGAAGAGTGAAAATGAAAGTATGTGTTTGGAGAAAATAAGCAAATTAATGTTTCTTTCCTTGCATGATGCCAAGTTATGCAAAACTTTGCACCCATTCAGTGCTCAAATATTTATTATTAAATGTACTTAATTAGTGATTAATACAAGTAACTTAGAAATGTTGACATGGTCATTGCAAAATTTAATTTGTAAGATTAATAGAACTTACTAATCTGAACATCCATGAAATGAAATTGCACTATATTCAACAAAAATCTCATTTATGGTTGGAAAATTTTTAATATCTCATTATTTTTTGTTCTTCTTTTTGTGACTAAGCAAAATTCTTTTTGTTTTTAGTGGAAAATTTACCCGATTTTAGCAAAATTTCATTATCTGATCTCTTTTACGGTATTTAAGTTTTATAAGTAGATGACCCCAACATGACTCTTTCTCTTCAATTATTTAGCTTCTCAACTGTTCACAGGAATACTTCTAAACTCCCATCCGACCATAGGTTGCTGAGTGTTTCGACTTGGACATGGGATTGGAACATGGCCAATTTAAACGGTTTTTACTAACTTCATTTCTTCCTATAGACGAAATGAAAACATTTCCACAAATTAGGGTCTCCATTGTTGATTTTTTGTAAAACACGACTCGAGCAATATGGTTTCGTCGTTTATATAAAAAGATACGAATTTTCATATTTATACGTGCTTAGAAAAAGCCAATTAGTAATTTTAATTGAGATAAAAGCAACGAGATCAGAATTTTTTTTCCTTACAAGTTTGATTTGTATGCTTTTCTTTAGGTTCCCAATTTCTTTGTCCAATTTAAGAAACGGAAGTGCATGTAATTTAGAACTAAAAAACAAATGAATGCGATAGAGAGAGAGAGAGAGAGAGCGCACGCCAAGTAACACCAGAGAGACAAAACAAAAGACGAAAAGAGACCACTAACCTCCATCAAAACCTTACTAAATTAGAGTTGAGATGTGAATAGAAGTCTGACCTTTGAACACTAAGTTGTCTGGGATTGGCGTTAGGTAGCGATGATGTCGATTAAAGTTTAATAACATAACTTACTAGTCAAAATCGACTCTGCTGTCGACCTTCGCAAATCATTGGCTGAGCAACTGGCGTAGGGCATTTATTTTAATTGCTTGCCATGAACTTATAGCACACAATACAAAATTATCAAATCCCCCTTTGGATTAAAATTAGAAAAAAAAAAAAGATTTAATCTAAAGTGTGGTGGAGGCATTAAAGGACAAACTTCCATTAACCTTCTTTAACTTCAACTTGATGGTCGTGCTGATTGCTACATGTTAATTTGCGGTCTCTGATAATGACCGCACCCAATTAATTTGGTCCAACTATTACTTGGACCATACATAGATAGATGGTTAATTTTCAAGCCCCCAAGTCCCTTTTCACGTGCAATTGCCGTTAGCTGGAGAAAACACCCAAACAAGTATAGTGCCGGTCAAAGCAAATCTCTAGGATCTTTTTGACGAAAATTGATTGGAAGCAGAAGAAAATTTTCATCATCGAGACTTTGAATCCAAGCCCCATTTGCCGAAGGCAAAAATCACGCCAAAAGATGGAAAATCACAACTCTAGTTTGAGTGCGATTGTTAGTTTTCACTAATTATTTGCTAAAGCTGGTAGCGAACGGATGGTTTATCATACCAATTTTTTGCCACCCTTCAGTAAAAATAAATCCAATGGGGTTCAAATAAGATTATGGCAAAGTTAATGTCTTGATAATTGAGTTCAGTCCAATTGAGTCATGTTGAACCGATTGCCGTATTTTTAGTATTTCTTCGAGTTCATATCTATGAAAATTATTCTTAGCTTATCAAGTTAGCAACTTTGCTTTAATATAGCGCTTTTCTAGGAATGATCCTATTGTTTAATTAATTAGTAGTAGCATTTTGCCTGTTCAGGAAATAAAATAACACCAACGCATGTCACGTGAAAGCTCAATGCAGCAGAAATCACAAACTAATCTGTTGCTTAAAAATATGTTAAAAAAGCACTTTTCAATAAATCCCAAATTGATAAAATCGAAATGGTCCCATCTTATGGGGTCACTAATAATTGAAACTTTTTTGTTCAGTTGTTTTCATTGCGAAAAACTCCGAGGTTTGGTGTTTTTATGGATTAAGTACATTATAAATGTCAGAACTTGTATACGACGACCAATTTAGTGCCAAAACTTTTAAACGATCGCTTGAGCCCCAATTTTTTTGAAATTTGATCAATTCAGTATCAAAAATTTCAAAACGGTCACTTCAAGTGTTAATTTTTTAAAAATACGCTCACTTCAATGTCAATTCCGACGAACCACGTCATCTCAAATATTAATATAAAAAATAAGCTACATTGGATTTTCGGTGAGCCACATCAGCTCAAATCGGAGTTGGTACTGAAGTGAGCATTTTTTTTTTCAAAATATTTGGCACTTAAGTGATCGTTTTGAGATTTTTTGCATTAAATTGAGTGTCATACATAAATTTTGACACTTGTAATGTAATTTAGCCATGCTTTTATATCAAAATCATATGCCCACATATAATTTCCTTTGGTCAAAGAGTGGGACAATTTGAATTATAAAATATAGTAGGTTAATTAGGTAATAAGAGCCATGTCATGGCTGACTGGTGAAGCATGGACTCTCTTTACCATTTCGTGCTTAAATTTATCACTTTGATTGGTCAGTCCGGCATATTCCCATTAGAACCTTACTTTCCGTGCGGCTTGGTTTTGTTCCTCCAAGATGAGCTAATAAGCCAAGAGTTTAGCAAATCAATTAGATGAACTACTTAGATATGACTGATCGAACGGACCGATTTAACTAACTGTAGTTGATATTTTATTAAGCTTAACACACCCTTTTAAGTAGGAATGTCGGTTTATGGTCAAGGACGGTTCAGCCCCAACCTAGATTCTAGAACCGGACCCGACAAGTCCGCTCCGATTCCTAGATGGTTTAATTATTAGACAAGATCGTCTGCCGTTAATTACATCACATTGTCGCTAAATCTAGAAGTCATATTAAGCATTTTAAGCAACATAGGTTTAGGTTTGCATTTTGAAATTTTTTTTAGAAAAAAATATTATTCAATATAGTTGGTCTGGTTCCCCTTGGAATCGGAAACCAGACCGATCATAACTAGTTCCAATTTTATGGAATGGGAAACCAACTGAAATCTCCAGAAATCAAACCAAAATGGCTAGTTCGGTCTAGTATGGGCACTTCTCGAGTAGATCGATCCATTGTGCTTAGCCGCGCCGTTTTTAAGGTTACCATGGGCCTTCAAAAGCAAGAAGCTCATAGCATCTTTGTTCAAAGGAACATAGATCATTGTTCAATGATACGCGGCATGAATGACCCAAATAATTTCTTCTCACTGCTATGAAAAATAAAATGATTTCCTAAGATTTGTGAGCTGGCTAAAGCAAAAACAAGTCTGGAGAGTTCGACTTTATTCATTCACCTCTAGGAAGAAGACGTCACCTTCGCCACTCGCCAGTCAAAGAAGCAAAAAACCAGCCGCCGCCAACAGCAAATGAAGTTAACGAGGAGTTGCAGAAGTACGACCTTGTCTTTCCCAATTTTGACAAATTATCAAAAAAAGGGCTCCCGACAAGATGAGTTCTGAATGCGCATTTTGCGAAGAAAACGCACAGTTCGTTCTTGTTATCCCTGCTCTGTAACGTTTGGTATGACAGTTACTTCTCTTTTTGTCCGAGTTTCTCCTCGTTTTTTTTTCTTCTACCTCACTTCCTTTTTGCTTTGTGAGTTTCGAGAATCTCATTGCATGCCTAAGTTTTCTTTTTCGATTCCTTATGGATCCTTTCGTGTTAGCTTCATCTTCTGTTTTGGTCACTTGCAACGATTGACGTGAGCGCCAGAACGCGAGCCATCGAAGCTTCAAACAATTCTCAATCCGTGTCGGGGTACGGGTCTTATAGAATAAAAGAATCCGACCTTCCATTTCCAACGAAACTGAGTCTTCGATTGATCAATCCTATCCGTACAGGTGAATTATGACGAGGAAGATCGGTACAAGATTGTGGACATGTATGTGCTTGATACGTGATCCATACTAATGTTTTCCCCTACCAGTATATGATCTGCTGCTCCAAGCGTCGAGTCGATGTATTAGACATATCCTTCCGTTGCTCGATACAGACAAGCTTGTCCGAATAATTCGTGTTTCATGAAACAGTTGTTCCTAGGAAGGCTTAAGATGTCCTGTCTATTCTGATGCCAGAATAGAGAGGAATCATGGAAAAGACGAAGGATACCAAAGCAACATATCTCAGTTAACGAGATCTAGTAAATGTGTAGAAGACAGATTCCTTCTGTACACTGACTTTACAATGCATCAAGCCTGACGAAACAGAGTCCTTTCTCTTTTTTCACCACCAAAATTCTGCGTACATATCAATTTGAAGGAGGCATTGCGGTCATTAAAATCTAAGACCACATGCCCCGGTTAGTCGCAAGAAACAAGAACCAAAACCAATTTCTGTCCGTCCTTCTTCCCCTGCTCAGTGGTCACACTTGCTGTGTATTGTCCTTATACAGGCAAAGCCATTGTGTCCGGAGTTTTCTTTCCCTACTCGGAAGTTGATTTATGGTCCCCCTTTAGAATCCTGAGCTGTCCCAACGTACTGCACCCAGAAATTCAAGGGCTATAACCCCGTGGGTGTGATGGTGACCGCCGATTCATGTGGCCAAATTGGAGGTCGTTTGAGTCCCCAGGACTGTCTGGTGTTCCGACGCTTTCTCCCTGCGGTCCTATGCCGACATACTGTTGCACTACGAGTACTGACACGGTTGCCGCAAAATCCGATGATGCTAACAAATCTCCAATTGCTCCAAGTTCAGGGCACTCACTCCAGTCCGTGAGCCCTGCTGTGAGCGGCGATATCATCCCTTGACCTCTCCCCACTATGAAAAGATCGTGTGAATTATCGATCGACCGTATTGCTGCCACTGTCTCCTCCCCATTGTTCACTATCTTCTCACTGTAAACAATCGACTCGTCATTTGCATTCTTCATCCTGAACTCGTTTACGTACTCTTCGTCGAGCTGCTTATCCTTGTCACTGTCTGTCAAAATCGATAATATCCTGGAGTCACCCAATTCGTTCGTGGACCCAGCTGTTGTGTCGATCGCCTCCTCACCTGGCATAAACCTCATCACCGTGAGGTTGATTCCAGGATGTTCGCACATCCTCGATCCATACGCTAATGCCTCGCGATCATCAGGTCCCCCGAAGAACAAGACTGCAATATGATGGGCTACTTGGTTCGCTGCCAAGCGGGTAGACCCATTTAGGCCTCTGTCTACGAGAATCCCGACAGAGCATGGGCTGTTTGCCAGTACGTTTTGGTTGATCATTCTGAAAGCAGGGTTGGTGGCTTCCATCCCTCCATCGACCGTTTGCTGTTTGTGGAAAGGGATGATGATGAAAGCCGCTCGCTTATCCTCTGCCAAGTTGCAGATGTCCTCGTGCATCGTGGAGTACGGTGATATGGCTGTGAGGGGCTGGACAGTTACACAACCGGCATGTTGTTCGTAGTTTTCGAAGGCATTGATGATGTGGTCAGACTGAGCCTGTGTACGGTTCAGGGCCGGTCGACCTGATTTCCGAGTATTGTGGACAATGAGCATGGCAGATGCACGCCCAGTGAGCTCGACGAGGTGGAGCACATAGACACAGATTGGAGATTTTTTGGTGGGGTTGGAAGCCTCCAGGAGGTTGATGATTGTTGGCACATTTCGAGGTGTGTGGACGCATACAAGCACTCGAAACTCTGCATCTGGCTTCGATCTTTGAATAGTTCGACGCTTATAAGGTATGAATCTCCTGGCAGGCCTGTAAATCACCGTAACAGTAGGTGTGATGATTGCGGTGACGAACACGGCTACAATCACCATGGCTGCAAATGATTTGTCATCCAAAACCTGCAAAATTCCAAGTTTCATTTCATCTTCACAGTCCAATGGCTTGCGCAAACAGATATGCAAGGAATTGCAAGTCATGTTCATACCTTTTGGTCCTTGCCCACATTAAGAATAATCATTTCGACTAAGCCCTTGGTGTTCATGAGCAAACCAAGTGTCATTCCTTCTCGGATCGGCATCTGGTAGAATGTGGTAATCATGAGAGTCCCGGCAATCTTGCCTAGGCCGGAAAGAAAAATGATGAGCCCTAGAACTCCCCAGCTTCTCGCCCCCACAATCTTGCTTACATCTGTCCTAAGCCCACTGATTGCGAAGTATAGAGGGAGCAGAAGCCCCGAAACGAAGTCCTCGAGCTTTTCAATCAGAGTAACTCCTAGTGGCCCGTTTGGAATGATCAGTCCAAAAACGAATGCTCCGAAGACAGAATGGGTTCCTATGGCGTCTGTAATGAAGCCTGATATCATTACCCCGGTGAGAATCAGGCATATGTAGAACTCACTATAGGTTTCTCCCTCTGGGGTCCGCCGAATCATCCAGGCAATCGCTGGTCGCACTATGAAAATGCACACGAGGACAAAAGCTACGCTAGATAGCACCACCCATAGTGATGCAAGGGAAGTATTATGATTTTCTGCCAATGCAATGGCCAAAGCTAGGAGTACCCAAGCGCACATATCGTTAATAAGAGCAGACGACATCGCAATCCGTCCTAATTCCGTGTTAATTAGTTTGAGCTCGGCAAGAATCCGAGCGAGTACTGGAAACGCAGTCACTGAGAGAGCTACCCCGAAGAACAGGATGTAAGTGCCTTGGGAGATGCCTCCTCCCTTAGCGTCCAACAGGAAGGAGAATCCAACGCCGAATATGAAGGGCAGGATCATGCCCGCGAGGGCAATTGCTATAGACTTCCTCCCCGTGCGCTTGATCACCGATATGTCCATCTCTACTCCGACCAAAAAGAGGAAGTAGAGCAGCCCCACGTTCGCCATCGTCTCGAGCACCATCACGCTTCTGAGTGGGAAGATTGTATTCGCGAACTTCTTGCTCCTGCCGAGGACCGACGGCCCTAGCAGTATCCCTCCCTGTTTCAAAAGATCAAATCTAATTAAATGTGGTTATCAGCACAGGTTTGAAGTCGACGACGAAGGAAAAATACATGCGCATGCGGAAACATTTGCAGCGCCATGCTTTTCCTTTTGCGACTCTGTAATTATTGCAGTGGCCTGATTCATGTCAAATTCCCCTATGTTTTCATAACGAACAGGATTTAGGCGATTCTTCTGCCGCATTAACCTTGGAGTGTGTTGATGGAAAGATGACCAGCAAATAGAATGTGATCGGTTGAATTGTGATGATAATACGACCCACACGACAAGCAGAACCCAGAATTGGTCATTGAATCATATCCACCTTGATGTAAGGAAAGAAAAACACAGGTTCATGAAGTTGTCGCACATTGAGAATAATGGTTGGAAATCGAACCGCATTTTCTTTTCTTCGCTGCCAAAGGTGACGTTAAGTCACCATAGAGCAACTTACCACGATCTCGGAGATAACTCGCGGCTGGCGTAAAGGTTTGAGTATGTACACCATAATGCGCGTGATGACGACAACCAAGGTCAATTGCAAAATGAAGAGGGGCAGGGAATAATCCAGGGGATTATCGCCTTGCCATATGCCGTTCGTGGTGATCATGGTCGGCGCGTAACAGACGATCGAGTCTTCGGATTCGTTCGCGTCCGCCATCGCTTGCTTTATCTTCCTATTCCCTCTGCTGTTCGTCCAACAAGACTCCCGCCACCTGAATGCCGCCTGTTACTTGGACAAACGAGTCAGACCAAGATGTTCACGGCAAATTTTGCAGAGCAAGCTACGAATTTCTTCATCATCATTGGGTAGATTTTCGTGTTCTTTTCCCTCTTGGGTTCGTCATGTCGAGAGATTCGCGGTTGCAGCTAGAGAGAGAGAGAGAGGGGGGTGGAGGAGAGAGGGAGGCAGGTAATTCGTTAACATTCCTTGGTTAAGCGACCTATTGGGTGCTCTGTGTTATGTGGCTAAGGTAGTTGTGGATTGTGAAGATTGCCTCTTTTTAAGGTTAAGGGCACATCGCACTTATATTACCTGTGAGTCTTGAACCTCAAAGCTGGTGGTTCATGGTATCTCCTTCTCTTTGAGACGATGAATTCTTTTCTATCATAACTGCATTTCAGACATGATTTTCCTTCCTAGTACCCGTTGCAGCGGATCCGGATTCCCTGCCATGCTGGTAGCGAATCCTTAGCCGTTGCAAAAAATCAGGTATAAAGAAATTGGTTTAGTCATTTCGATTGAAGTCTCCAGGCAGCGACCCCGACTGACTACTCTTCCACGCACTCCAATCAAACATGGTGCGTAGGACAACGATTTGGCAGTCTTATTCAAATGGGAAAGTCTGTATGTTAGCCATTCAAGTCACGGACTGTGGACATGGCCGCTCCAATTAAGTAAATGAGTCACACATTGAGCCGCAAAAATCGATTAAATCGGTGATTTATAAACTGAGATTCCAATTCGAATATTTAAAATAGTTAATACCATGAAAAATCAAAAACTAATACACTTGTGATGAATTTACCCCCAAACTATTTTTTGATCACCAAAAACTCTAAACTAATATAACTGTGACAAAATTTATCTCAAATTAAATTTTTTACCACAAAACATCACGGGCTGGTACACATGCGATAAATTTATCATCTACTAATTTCAGTTAAATTGAGCTAATACAACAAAAAATTTCAAATTGTTACTCATGTAACAAACAAAGCATAAAATTATCGCGTGTCATCTAATTCGGTAATTTGACTGTAAAATTTAACGAAAACCATTGAAATGTAAATTTTATCACAATTATATCAGTTTTGGGTAAATTTGCCATGAGTATACCAGTTTGAAATTTTTTGTGGTCAAAAATATAACTTATAATAAATTTATTATAGGTGTACCAGTTTTTGATAGTATTACCCTATTTAAAATAGTTAGCATTCACTTTATTATACATGTGCAACATCCGTAAGTGTGTGTATGTATAATTTTCCCTTTAACTGAAAATCCGTATGGCATGGTCCCTATACACAACTTAAAGAGACTGCCTAGTTGGTTTAGCCGTACATCTGTTCTACTAACCATACAGAGGGAGACACTTCATCAAATCCTTGGCAACATTCACAATGAATGCAAGTGCTTCACTCTCTGTATTGCTTGCTTCACCTTGGCCAAGGGTTCCTCGTACAATATTGCGGGGTCATCGAACTTAGATGCCAGACTCGGCTCCCCAAGGAAAGCTCGGAAAGAGTCCGCTACAGAATAGGAGAGTGATTGGAGGTTGTATCCTCCTTCCAGAAAGAAAACACAGCGTCCCCCACAAAGTTCTTTCGCAAGTTGCTTGATGTTGGAGGCGAGTGCGTAATAAGTTCCCGTAGTGAACTGCAAACTTGCTAGTGGATCCAACACGTGAGCATCGTACCTTCGGTTACAAGACAGACAGAGACAACGTCAGACAGTTGATGGAGCTCAAAGAAATGCACAAAATTTCAAGTTCTCCTCGGTAGATACATATAAAAAAAATGGATCCCTCACCCAGCCGAGACGAGGATGATGTCTGGCTTGAACCTTTGTGCACATGGTGCAATGACTTCATCAAACACAGTCCTCATAGCAATGTCTCCAGAGCCCCCAGGTAATGGCAGATTAAGGGTCGTGCCTTTCCCGTCTGCAACACCTATCTCATCGATTTTACCCGTACCAGGATAGCTTCCATCCTACATAACCGCACATGGTCTTACATTTACATTCCCTCAGGAGCTAAGTTAAGAAAAATTGTCAGCTTAAAAGTATGCTAAGCTCACTAACTGCTGAGCACAAAGTTTGGTATACTTCTCTCTAAGCGAACTTGGAATCAAGTTACTTTAATTAAGGTAACGGAACCGTGGGAGAAAAAAGGACTCTCTTTGAAACCTTAAAATGCAGAAGTATTTTCTTAGCTTCCCTCATCTTGTCAATTATAACTCAAAAGATCGAAGAGTTCAAGATATTTGAAATCTAGAGAAAAATCCACGCCATCTTACTTGGTGTGTCGAAAGAAAGAATATGTCTGGATCATCATAGAAAGCATCGTTGGTCCCATTTCCATGATGAACATCAAAATCAATAATGAGGACGCGCTTCAACCCATGAACACGTTGAGCATAGCGAGCTGCTATAGCTATGTTTCCAAAAACGCAGAAACCCATTGGTCCTTTTGGAATGGCATGGTGACCTGGAGGTCTAATCAAAGCAAAAGCTGTTGGTGGATTCTGGGTGATTCTGGATGCGTCTACCTGGGAAATGTAGAGTTCATTTTTAACGTTAATTTACTTCTTCCTTCCATAAATGAACTGTGTTTTTGCAAACAAAAATCAGCAAGCACAAAAATAAAGATGGCAAACGTGGCGAGATCTAAACATAAAAGAGACTAACGTGCTGGATTGGGACATCACCACTGAATCAACTAAAGCCATTCCAACTCCAGCTGCAACAAGTGACTCCTGGAATGTCTGCATTTGAAACCATCACTAGTTTAAGATAGCATTTGAAGAGGTTATCCATGCAGCTATGAGATAATTTTGAGCTTGGTATGAAGAAATCTCTCGGTGACGTCTTTGCTACATGCAATTGGATCATTATTTCATAACATCAACGATATCACTTTAGGTTGTGCGCATTTTATCACTATATATCAGCTGAGATACTCTCGTCAAAACAAGATGGTTAGCAGGAAAGCTGCAGAATGGACTTCTGCAGGACACTTCCAGATTCATTTCTTGTTAAAGAGAAATGCGCTCTCATGACATTCCTCATTAAAAAGAAAGCTTATGAACATATTGGTCGACTGTAAAGGACAGCTTCATATTTAAACATATTGACATTGTCATGGCCATTGCTGATCATACTTCCAATAAACAATCACAGAATGGCTAGCAGCCCCTCGTGCTCCTGACACAAAATGCTCCCAAACAATGAAGTACTCTGGCTGACTTATTTTTCCAGTTCAACAATCGATATAATCAGTTTGGCAAGATCTAATCTACATAGACAGTGAGATAGATTCCTCTAGATTGCAACTATAGGTTGCTGGAATACTTCATACCATCAACACATTCCAAGAGACTGCAAGATTGCCCATCAAAGCTTACGCATTTTAATTTTTTCTGGATAAGTCTTTATTGAAGCAAAAATTACACATAGTAATCAATCGAAAGTATAATATAGCTTGAAAGAGAAATTGCATTTTTAAAGGCAAAAAAAAAAAAACCTTCTATGCACTTGCTACCTTATAGGTAAAAAAAACTTATATGCAAAAACTAACAATAGGAAGAGTTTGCCCGAAAATTTCTTGGGGAAAATTAGTAGAACAAGATTTGATAGTAGAACAAGATTTGATGAAATAGAAAATAAATTGGCGTATGGTTTGTCTCAAAACGAAGTGGAGGAAATCTATTAGCAATGTGGAGGGGCAAAATTCCCATGTTCCTTATTGTCATTTTTAGCCCTTTTTTCCTATAATTATTATAGATATAATTATCTTTTATTTTATTTTTTTTTTGGTTCATCAACCGCCGAATCTAATTAGGTTGGGATAAAGTTGATATTGATAATGATATTGATTTGACGTTTGTTAGAATAAGGGTAAAATAGTCATTTGATTATTTATGTAGTCTGAGCCTTTCATACCACTGCCGCCGGACCATCCATCACCGATCACCAGATCTAACATCGGCATCCCCACATCAGCCATCGCCTTGACCACATCAGCCATCGCCTTGACCAGGCGACCAAGAGCTGGTGTCGCCTGATCTCATCTAGCCTTTGGACAACCAGACCCGACGTCGCCTTGGCTGGTAAGTCCAAATCTGAGGTCGTCCGACCTTGTCCGACATCGAACGACCACGTCTAGTCGTTAGATGACCGGACCCGACGTCGCCTTGATAAACCCGACGTCGCCTTGGTGAACCCAACCAGAACCGATGTCGCCTTGGTGAAACCGGCATCGCTCGACATCGTCCAGGCCTCGTCGAGTCCAGAACTGACGTCGTCTGACCTCGTCCAGCATCGTCCAGCCCTTGCCTGTCCTACCCGATGTCACCCGTGCCTAGAGATTGAAGTCGCCCAGCTTTTGCGTCTCACCCGGGGTCACCGATGTCTATAAGTGCAGAAATTGAAGTCGCCCAGTCCTCACCAGTGTGTCGCCAGTGGATTTTCTTCACGATATTCCCTAGGGTTTGTTATTTTTTTGTCTCATGGTCATGGGATTTTGGGTTCTGCGCGTGGTGATGGAATTTGAAATCTTGTGGTGGTCTGCAGTTGAGGAATTTTTTGTTGGTTCTTGATCTATGGCTGTCTAAGTTTGTGTGGCAGTGAGTTCTTGAGGTCTGTGATATAACCCGTGGAAGTCTGGTAATGACAACGCATATGGTGTGGTAATTGCTAATTTTAGGCAGTTGATCGGTCTGCTTTGTGGACGTTTTTTTTTTTTAATACTGAAGTTAAGTGATTGTTCTTCGGATTTTCTTGTGTCCTTGATTCCCTAAAGGCTGCTCCTAGATCCTCAAATAGTTTACCCCAATTACAATTGACCTCGGTAAAGTTGGATGGAACTAATTATCTATCTTGGTCTGCTGCCGTTGAAATTTATCTTACTGCCAACAAACAATTGACCTCATAGCACTTGTCTCCACAGCTGGAGTGACCTTTTCAGCAACGGTCAAATGAAGAGCTCGAGAGAAAATTTCAACCAACGTAGGAAGGAAACTGTGAGATGTAATCTGTTGGCGAAGCGAGGAATATTCGGGTCCTAATGCCTTGAGATATAATATAACTCGAAGATCCTCTTGTCGTTTGATGAGAACAATTGAATCATTCGAGGCTGGAAGATAAGTATCCAATTGCCTGCAAAGTGTCGTAAAACGAGCATAATGCTTAGATAAATACTGAGTCCCACGGGCAAGATCAAATAGAGCCTCCCACGTATCGCCCACTCTTGTCATGTCATTCTCTCCGGAATAAAGTAAAACACACTTTTCCCAGGCTTCTTTAGCTGATTTGCACTGAATAAAGTGTGGACTAATTTTAGGATCCATACTATTCCACAACAGAGTACGGATCGTTGCATCTCCAACAAGCCAATCAGGCACGTTATTCTCATCTGATAGGACCGTAGATTTAAGATAATTATGTTGTTTAGTGACAATGAGGTAAACTTCAATAGCCGTTGACCAAGATGCATAACTAGTTCCATCTAACTTGACAGAGGTCATGTGCAACTGTGGCAAACTAGTAGAGGATCCCAAAGTAGCTATAAGTGAACAAGAACACAACTAAACTCAAGCACAGTATGATTGAACCCAAGAACAATGCCACAATGATCAATCAGTCAAACCAATATCACATCAACTCAGCCAAACCAACATACACACCAATAATCTCCCCTTCCTCAACCATATCAGCAACAACGTCAAATTCCAGAACACTAATTCACCTCATTCCTCTGTACGGCACCACTTATGAGATACTTACATAAGCAATCGTGGTTTTCCTTTTATTATTTCACTTCAACAGTAACAATCGTTTGACCTAGGAACCTTCAATACATCAAAATTGAAGTCACCTGACCTGGGAACCTTAAACCGACGCCTGGTGGAGAGCCGCCAGACTTGGACGACTTTCGTTAGTGCTGGAAAAGGGGTCGCCTGACCTGGGAACCTTCAACCGACACCTGGTGAAGAGCCGCCAGACTTGGATGACTTCGGTTGGTGCTAGAAAAGGGGTCTCCTAGCCTGGGTGACTTTAATCGGTGCCGGAAATAGGTCCGCCTGCCTGGGCGACCTCAGATTTGGCTCGCCGAAGCCGGACGACCTCGGATTTGGCTTGCCGGAGCCGATCAACCTCGGATCAAGGGGGCCGGAGCCAAGCGGCGATCACCGGCCTCGTGCAATGTTGGGTTAATGTCGTCAGTCTTATGCGACTCCGAGCTGAGGGGTAGTCAGTGAGATATGGCTATAGATGACGATGGTACGTAGGTTTACGATGATACCATAGGTTTACGATGAGGGCTCTGATACCATGTTTGTGTCTAAGGAGAAAATATAATAGTTTACTATTGATCAAAGTGAGATTATATATAAATATATATATATATATATAAGCAAACCCTATAGACATAGAAAGACCATTTTGCCGTCACTTGAATATCTCCTAACAAATAGTAGACAAAAAGAGCCGAAAGGAAGGATACACAAGAGAGTGAAGTAAAATTTGCAATAGAACATCGAGTACAAGCATGTGTACCTTTGCGATGAGCAACAAGAAGATTAAGATCAGACGTGAGAAGGATCAGTTAATGGCAGATCTGAGACAAAAGATGACATAGTAGCTACAGGGGAAAGAGGGAGAGTAGACCGTAGACGACGGGTATAAACTTGTAGAGGAGGTGGTTCCTATGTAGGTACTAATGAGACAGTAATTGGAACATCATAACAAGAAGTGGATTCAAAGAATACATCAGCAATTCTGAAGTATTTTCTCAGCAATAGAAATAGCAACGGTATCCCTTTTGGTACCCTCCCTGAAAAAAGTTTATATGGAGTAAACTCCGGGGTTTGGTCTAGGCTCGTCGAGGCTCTCCTAGGCTCGTGAGCCTGGGTCTGGGCTCGCTGGGGCTGAGCGACGCTGAGGCTCGCCGAGTCTGGGTCTGGACTTGCTGAGGTTCGACGGATCTGAGCTCGTCAACTTCGGTGGTAGTTGGTGGTCAACAACGGTGGTCAACAGTGGTGAGTGGCTGCTCTAAGGTTTCAATATGGCTATGATACCATGTGAGAGAAATATTGATATTCTATTATTTATTAAAGAAAGATACATACATTGGTATTCAGCAACCAAACTAAACCCTGACGGTCATTAAGACCAATTCACCCTTTATAGTTCTAATAGAAGCGATATCTTATATGACCATAACACATCATAGCACAGATAGAAACTAATTTGTAAACACATGTAAACCATTTAAGCTGAACTAATGTAATAAAATTGGAGCCTCCAACAATACTAACTCTTCCTAATGTGACATATTAACCAAACTTACAGTAGCAGTGGCATACGTTGGTCCAGAGCCTTCAATGTAAATGATGCCCTTTTCTGAAGCCTTGTCCATGGCCTATAAAATAAAAGAGTACTTCAAACTTCAAGCTTTTGAACATGCTATCAAAGAAATTGTACAGCCAAAAAGTCATTTTAAGCAAATTTGTCTGAGAACATAGAGAAACACCATAATACAAGCAACAAATGCATTGTACACTAACTGTCTGAGTTGTCCAACGTGAGTACCAAAAATGGGAATCCCAATTCAGCACTTTGGGTAGTCTAACCTTGGAAGCCTAAGAGCTCAACAGAAAACTAAAATTTTGCTGGTGACTGGTCCCACTCAGATGGATTCGAGCATCAGCTTGTTTGCTTGTTGTCAAATTTTTTTATTTCATTTTTTACTTTGTAATGTAATGCCTCTTCATATTCACTGATTGCCTTATGTCCAGATACCCCCAATGAATTTAACAATTAATCATTTGCCGTGTATAACTTTCCTCTTTCCAATTTACAAGTAGTTAGATATTGTGTAATTAGCAATAAAGGAGGGCATGACAAAGAATCAGCACTCCTCCCTCCCTCCCTCTCTCCCACATGGCCACAATTTGAATAGCTCTACAACCATCCATACGTGCTTTGGATTTCTATGGCTGTCAAACTCCATAAGACAAACAAGCAAAACTCTTATACCAAAGGCCAACTTCTTTTTTATGCCAAGAACTAACATTACTGCTTGTGAACTTCACAATGAAAGTCTCGGGGAGAGGGGGAACCTTCGCAATGAAAGCCAAAAAGAAAAATGTGAGCCAGATAAAACAAATAGAGGTGATTTGGTGAGTGAAGCTACCTTCTCAAGACCCGATACATAAGCTCTTGTGTGAACATGCAATAGATCATCCACAGAAGCAGGCTTAACGGTCGGGAGTTCAACAATGTCATCACTGCGAACCTGTAAGAAAAATCATTACTGTTTAGTTCCCAGTGGCTTTATAGTTAATTGTATAGATACTAAAGAATTGGCTAGACGGCAGCATCTGCTGGGTGGTCAGTAAATAGTTTCCTCACATTAATCAAGAATAATTTTCCTTGAGTTCCTGAAGAAGCAGAGATCAGATTATATACCCACCAGGTTTTTCAGAGTAATCTCAGGCACAATAGAAAATCCTACTCAATATAGTATGAGTCGAACTTGAACAACATTTCTACAGTTTCTGGTCAAAGTCAATTAAGCAGTGCAGAACAGCAGATGTAAGAAAGAAGGTAATCTATAATTAGTAAGAATAACCAAAGCGTGATTGACGGAATCATACGTAAGAGGAGTGTGATACCTTTGGAGTGAGTTCCATCTTCTCAAGAGCTGTAACAATTGCTGGGACCCTAAAATGAGATTCGGGATGGGACTCCTGCCATCGTACATGTAGACCATCATTAGAAGATATTTGAAACCACGAAGCAATTACAAACAAGAACAGGGGCCAATAAAAGCCCACTGGTGCAACTCTTGAACCAAACACAGAAAAAGAGCAGCTCAAGATATGTTCCACCGTAAATCTCATTCCATGACAATTGATAATCATTTTAATCTGAATCCAATCACAAGCTTCTCACTGGCTTGACGTTACTGCTGATATTTTGGGGTGATTTATGTTAATTGGCAAATGCTGCAATACCACCGAACTAATCAACCAAACCTTCTGGAGGATCTGATATATGCGTGATCATCTAAAATCGAACACTCGAACTTCCAATTGAATTATCTTGAAGAACCTCGTGTCAGTTAGTCTAAATCTCAAACACAGAATCATCATTCAGACACCAAATGAGAACAGACTAAGCGAGGAAGCAATACGAACAAAAACTGACATGATATAGCAGTGACCTGATCCGATTATTAGACATGACAATATCCTCTTCGAGAGTAACCTTCCGGTAAACCAAATTAAGAATCCAAAAATCAAGTCCAACCTGGTTGTGACCCATGGCGGGGGCTACACCGTAGATAACACGCGCAGCAGCCAGCCGCGGATGCTTCTCCGTCTCATTCGAGCAACGGACGTGACCGCTGATTCCCGGCGAATGACATCTCCTCCGAGCCCCCGCAAATTTGGAGTCCAAGTGAAATCCAGAACGACTTTGCCGATTGCAAATATGATTCCACCCCCGAAACACCACACTCCCTAACACAAACCAACAGGAGTTCCTCCGCCATTAGCACGATGCTCAAGTATGCGATAATGAATTCACTAGTCAATCATTCAGTGGCGCCATGAAACATAACGCGGTGCGATTGCCATGCGCATGCAAACAATGGAAACGAAAGCGAGAAACAAGCAAGACGAAGAAGAAGAAGAACCAGCGAGACAGGAAGCGCGCGGGGACGGGTGAAGCTCCATGTTCCGAGTCTGGAGTGTCTCTGCCAGACTACCCACACTCAGATTATTTATTAATTACAGAATTTTACGGATCTCTCCGGATGAGCTTACGTTAAAAATAAAAAAAAAAAAAAAAATCGGAAGATGAGCTTATGTAACTGGCAGTCAAGTAACACCAACATATGTCCCAAAACAAAAAAAAAAGTAACACCAACAGATCCGTACAATTGATCCGACCCGACCCGATAATTAACGAAGTATAGAAAATTTTGATATGTTCAACACGTTATATATTCTTGATAAAAAAAAACACGTTATATATTAAAAATTTATCTGTCTCTCTCTATATATATGCTAATTTCCTTAAAAATCACATCTTTAAATCTAATGACGATTTTAGTCTGAACTCATAAAAAACCACCAACTTTAGGTACAACGATAATTCTGCCTCAAACTTTTTTTAGTCCATAAAAAATCACAAATTTTAACTCGAGTCCTAGCCAACCTCTTTAATTTGAAATCATCGGTTGTCCAACGTGACAATTTCACGTCATCAATAAATATGCATGACTTGCTGATGTGGATCTAAGATACTATTCATCAACTTATTAGTATGAAATATGAAGTTGTTCATTCTCTTTGCGAAAAGGGTAGGCTGGGCTTGTTAAAAAAAAAGTCTTAAGTCATGAGAATGGAGGATATCGTCCACGGCGTCTTTTCATGTGTGGTAATACACAACTTTGGAGTCGAGTTAGACAATCAATACTTATTACTAAAGTGAAAGAGACGATGAATAGATTAATCGTCATTCTTTAAGTTATGTTAAAAGTGAAGCAGATGAATAACTTTAAATTCCATACTAAGAAAATGATGCCTTGAATTCACATCAATAAGTCACGTGTATTTATTAATGACGCGAAATTGTCACGTTGGACAACTAATGATTTCAAATTAAATGGGCCGAATTTGAGACTCAAATTAAAGTTTATACTTTTTTACTGGATGAAAAAAGTTTGGACCAGAATCGGACTAAAATTGGTGCTTTTTTATGAGATAAAAAAAGTTCGGGCTAAAATCATCATTAGTGCTAACGTTGATGCTTTTTAAAGGAATTAGTTAATATATTCATCTGATTTACTGTCACAACCCAATAGCAGATATGTGGGCATTGGGACTACTTTGCTCCTTCTCTGGGCACATTCAATACATCTACCGTCATTTCTTTTATATATATCACTAGTGATTTTTTTTTCTTATGCTAGGAATTCATTATTGTGCATCGGAATTTTTGTGAGATCGTAAAATTCTTTTTAGGTTAAAAGGAAAATTTTATAGAACAGCAGTCAGACCTGTCATGTTATACGAAACTAAATGTTGGCCGGCACAAAGTAAACACATAAAATGAAAGTAGCGAAAATAGGGATGTAAAGTGGAAAGCTATTAGCATTGTGAAGAGATATTGTATAGATAGATAAATATATATATTTACATATTTATCTCTTTTTCCTCACTTGATTATCATTTTTTTTTTATGATTTTTTGAGGTTCATCAACCGCCCACCCAACTAATTTGGGATAAAGGTGTTGTTGATGTTGATGATAGCGAATTCACTATTAGATTTTTTTGGATTGAATATATTAATTTTGGGATGATTGGTTATACTTGGATGTATATATATTTTTATATATTTGCATTTTAATTTTTAATATATTAAAAATGCTTAAAATTGAATGTGCTTGTTGAAATGACATGTGAGGCGTTGGGGTGTGTCTGAAACGCTGACCACGTATTAGTCACATGTCAGAGAGTATCCAAGTGTCCGACACAGCATGGAAGTCCCCGAAAAGTGTTGGTGCTTCCTAAACTACATGCAACCCAAAAAAGAAATCCATTTTAAGTTTAAAATTATCTCAAAAATAGGATTTTCCTCATTTTTATAGTGTTGTGTCCACTGATTTTCCATTTTCTCAAGAATTGGAAACAAAATGGTAAATAGTTTCAATTGACCTGCTCAGATGAGAAGGATGCCAACATTTATTGGGGGAAAAAAAAAACCTTCGAACTTCACTGAATCCGAACCATAATTAGACCACCAGTATGGGGAAAGATCAAATGTGCATTTTGGAATGATTCTGCCAAATAGAAAGCAGAAAAGAAAGAGGTCAAACGAAATTAGTCCGGGGAAATGTTCAATGTTAAGAATAATCGACTAAAAAATTCAAATGCATGCTCTATCCCAAAAGGATCAAAGAAATCAGTAAGTTTAATAGTTAGAAGTTGGTGGGAGGATTATTGACAACTAATTTGTGACAATAGTAAACCTCTTTCTTTCAAATAGAATCCCACAAGGAGAAAAACCCAAGAATGCCAAAACTCATATCCTAGAAAGAATTGAATTTAATCAATTTCAAGAAGATATGGCCAAAATAAAATTTTTTTCTTTTTAATTTACTTGTGGCTGTCATTTGACCGTCCCACTGTCAGCCAAAGAAAATATATCTCCCTGATTCTCTGCCCATTCCTTTCACTTTTCCAAAACAAAGTTTGTTTGACAAACACAACAACGGTGACGCACTCTGTCCCTCCGCCAACAAGTTGATAAGATCAATGATAAAGACCCCTGACCTCACCCCTGCTTCTTCCTCCTCCCTTCTCCCCCTGATTCTCTTTCTTTTCTTCTTCGTCTTTCTTCCTCCGACGAGCTTTGACTCCCTCCGCTCCCTCCTCGCTTCCTCAGTCGGCCGCCAGTGCCACAGCCTCAACATCTTCACCCCCCGGTCCCCGCAACGACGCCCTCTAGCGTGGCCTCGACCCCGATTTCGGTTTTCGACCGCCACGCCTCTCCCTCGAGCACCCCTCGCAACGACGCCCTCTATTTTCAACTTTGAACCGCGAAATCGGGCCCGAAAAAGCTTGGAACCGGAACCGGAACCGTCAGTTCTTAGGAACCGGACACGTTTCAACAGTAAACAAGGAATGAATTAATACCCACTTTTCCAGACATAAAAAAATAATAATAAAAAAAAAGCACTTCATCCTTCATTGATCCGACCCGGTCACAAGGAAAATTACCACATTTCTCATCATTAACCAAAACTCCGAATTAAATCAATTTATCCAGCACCCACTATGAAATATGATGCAAAAACATCTTAAACATATAAGAGAAGGAAGTAGAAGGAAAGAGAAAGAGAGATTGATGGAGATGAAGGAAAGTGGGACCCGCAAAATAAAAAAAAAAAAAAGGACAGGAAAACGAAAAAAGAAACGCTGAAAGGCGGAACCCACAATGGCTAAAATGATCACAACACCTTATTTGGGAGTGTTTTTGTGAAATTAGGACTGGAAAAAGCACGAACCTCGCCTTTTTAGGGGATTTGTATAATTTTTATTTGCATGCGATTGGGGTCCACATTTATTCCTCGATGTGGAATTTCTAACGCTCGCACATGGCAACCATTTTCCGCATTAACTCTATTTATGGCCGGAAATAAATTTTTTATTATTTTTTATTTCTTAATTCGTTTGATAACAATACGAAATATCTATTATTGTATTATTTACAATTTACTATTTCAAAATAAAAAATATTATTTATATTTTATTTCGACGACAACGGTGGCGAGCGGAAGTCACGGCGATGGCGACCGACGGTGAGGCGAGAGGGGATGACGGGCGGCGGAGGTCGCTGAAAGGTGGCAGTGGCTGCCGGCAAAGGTCGTCGGCAGATGGCGACCGACAGTGAGGAGTCGACTTACATTGGGTGGTGGTCGTGGCGGCCAATGGTGAGGCAGCGGCCAACGATGAGTGGTGGCCATAGCGTCAGGCGGTGAGGCCTGGGCAACGGCCAGTGGTGGTGGCCACATCGACCTACGGAGGTCGCTGGCGGTAGCCTGCAGTGGCCAACGGAGGTCAGCAGCAACGGTGGTCTCAGGTGGTGGCTGTCGATTGCCGACGACTACGTTTGGTGATGAGGCGCAAGTGATAGCCCACGGTGAGGAGAGAGGAGGAAGGAGGAATGAGGAACTTGTTTCTAATTTTTATTTTAGAAACAAAAAAGCAGATTCTTTTTACTTTCATTTCTCATCCAAAACTATTTATGAGCAAAAAATTTAGCTCGGAAATAGAAAAATCCAATGTGTTGTTAAACGCATTTTTGTTTCAGACCTATTTCTTGAAAAAAGAAAAAAGAAAAATAGGGAAACATAATTGTTATCATGCGCCTGTTGTACTATTCATAGAGTGACACCAGCCATAAAAAGAAAAATAGAAAGTGAAATGACAACTTCTAATCAAAAGCCGAGAACAATCAATGATTTTTTTTTTCTACAGATCAATATTCATATATAATTAGATAAAGCTCGAAAAGGGGGAAATATGGTCGATAGATAGGTGCTTCTACAACCTTAGAGAAATTGACGAGCCATATAAAAAGAAATTTAAATAAAGGGATAAAATGAATTTAATAATTTCCATCAGGGATCAAAATTGTATTTTAATTATTAGAACTGGAGTGGAAAAATAAACTGCCCAGTGCAATCGATTCTATCAGATTTTCGGTTCTCTAAAATTAAAACTAATTATTTTATATAGGGTGCCAACCCACTTTTTATTAACATAATAAACATCGAG
The DNA here is from genome assembly GCA_028455895.1 of Rhodomyrtus tomentosa. Lineage (NCBI taxonomy): Eukaryota > Viridiplantae > Streptophyta > Magnoliopsida > Myrtales > Myrtaceae > Rhodomyrtus > Rhodomyrtus tomentosa. The sequence continues at coordinate 48,693,799 of JAPCWY010000005.1, forward strand.
ATCAAGGAGATCGTGACATCAAAGTGGACAATTTCCTATGATAAAAGACTTCATAAATTTATTGGGGGAGAATGAATCTAAACTAAGAAAAAATCTCTCACCCAAAGGTAGGAGGGGGAACAAACTGAGACCTGTGGGAACCGAGGCAAACCATCGAGAGTGACGAAGGGTTGGATAATGCTCTTCACCGAAAAAGGATCTGATCAGAAAAAATTTGACCCTTCCACGATAGGGTCCATTCAAAAAAGGACCATATATTTCCATGTTCCATACATGTTTTACTCGGAACCTCTACCAGAACACTTTCATCAATTTTTAGAACCTATAACCTACCTTGTATACTTTATAATTTGAAACTCACGTTCTCACAAGTTTCAGGTCTACCCAATTTTACATGTATTCATAATTGGGCGACTGCATTGAATCATTTTTTTAATAATCACTACAATTCATATTTATACACATAAATAAATATAAAACATTAACAAATTAAAAGTCACGGTTGTCGCGACTTAAAAATGGGTTTTCAATTTTAGGTTAACGGATTATCAGATTAATTAATTAAATTAACTAACCTAGCTTGAACTCTCCCATGTTCTACCAAATCATGATTTATGGTTCAAGTGATTACCTTGAGAAAAGATTTTAAATTTTTTAGGAGCCGCCACTAATTATTTCTTGGTAAATTGATTAGAAACCCAAATAAAATAGTGGTAGAAAACTATTTTATTTATGCAAGTCAGATATTTTAAGTTCGAGACTTGGTTACATTAATTTTTCAATTAATGCCCTTCCGGTACCAGTTTCATGAAAAATGTTCAATTTGGTAATTAGATGAATTCTGAATTGAAGCTCAAAGGTGTAATTTTTTTTTGGTTTTCTTTTTATGAATTCTTTTTGTATTTTTATGAATTTTCGAAATTAAAAATTAATGAAAAACGAGGATGAATTGGTTCAAGATTAAATTAAAGTTTTCAGATTTAATTTGCATTAATTCCCAAAATTTTTAAGGCAAATCTCTTAACCCTAAGTCTACAACTTTTAAAAGATTCAGATGGATTTGAAAATGTTGTTCTACAAATATGTAATCCATTAGATATGATTTCTAGAAAACCCTATCTTTCTAGAGATATCTGATGATTGAGATGTGGTTTTTAAGAAATCATATCTTGCTATGTTTTTTATTTTTTGAAATTTTCTGACATGAAATTCAAGACATGAGACATGATCGATTTTTGGTTTTTTTTTTAAATTTAAATTTTCCTGATTTTTTTTTTGTGATTTTAAGTTGTTTATGAATGTATTTAAATTAAAGTTGCAAATCTTTTAATGAAAATATAATTACCGCTACTTATTTTGAATCAAGGTTCAATCTGAAGCTTGATAGATCGATCCTCAAATTCGAAACACCCGTTATGAAATAGCGATTACGGATTAGGAAATTTTCCTAATCCACTGATTCATCAACTCACCAATCGAAGACATCTAGTAGTGTCCTAGCGCCCTAGTAAAGTTTTAATGGTCACTTACCTTTCAATTTAATTCGTAAAATTCCATCCAAGACTCCTCCAAAGATTCGACTCCCTTGGTCCAAAACAGGGCAGCCGTGCGACGTAAAGAAATTCATCCAATCAATAAATTTTTCTATTCCAATCGCCAATTCACGGTGCATACACCTCATTAACATCTCAATTAACATTCTAGGATGTCCTAACAATGAATTCAAGCACGGTAACACCCCCAACAGCCCTCAAAGGTCCGGTTTATTCAAATCAAAACAGGGCAAAATTCGATTATGCCCTTCTCCTCCTCAATCCGTCCATAATTCAACTCTAAATTTTGATTTACCACTAATTCAACTTGCTAACATGTCATAATATGTCTATAGATGTATTACCAAGAATTTTAGAGCGAATCGACATCAAAAAGGGCAACGAGCAGCCTCGAACCTCCTCGGCCTACCGGCAGACATATTTTATCCCGAAAATGCCATCACAAAACATCCATGGTTACCTCTCTAAACTCAATCAAATTCATCACTTCAGCTCATCCAACATAAGTACTATGGGTTAAAAAATCCTCACCGAAAATTTGAAATAATTTGAAGTCTTGAAGTGGCCAAACGAAGACCTTTCCCCAACTTGATCAGAATCTACTTTGTCCACTCAAATCGAGTTATAGGAGGATCTATTGGATCAAATTAAGCTCATAATACCTTCCTATAATGGCAAGACGATAAGCTTTCATTTGGTGGTAGTTTTATCTCGATCTGATATCGAACGACGGAGATATGGCCGTAATAGTAAGATGGGTTGGGTCTGGTTGGCTGGGAGGTCTCGGCTGAGAGGAAGAAAAATGAAGAAGAAGAGTGGAAAGGGAGAGAGTGTGCCGAATTGAGTGAAGGGGAGAGAGAGAAAGTGATAAAGGTTAATCCACTTGGTCAACCCTCTTTGAATGGTAGGTTAAAAATGATCGTTAATTGTTAACCAATTAAATAATTCCACTTATCTTCATCTTAATTATGCCACTTGTCTTCATCTAACAATGTCTTGACTCTCACTAACTTCCATTGACCAAGACACCGTCTCATTTTCGACAGCTATAGGGGAATCAAATGACCAAATTGTCCTTCTATCATTCTTAAGGCAAGGGCAAGCCTTGAGGGCAAAATGGCAATTTTGCTCTCGTTATTCGAAACGTCATTCTTCCAATTTGAATTACCTTCGATGGGGCGACGTCTAACTCAATTCATATATTTGAATTCCTCAATGTCCAATACCCAAATCTCGAGATTCAATTTCATGTCAAACTCTTGTCGACTGTGATTTCAGTTTATCTCAAATTAACGGGCGACTCTTGCCGGCGCTGCGTGTATCAACCTTGGGATTTCTCTTAAGCTATGACGACTTTGATTGTCATGTAATTGCGAGGGTTTCTTGTTCGTTCTTTTGATCCTGATCATTGGAATCAAATTTAGGAAATTTTCGTAAATTACACATTGTTAAGTGAAATCACCCGCGTCCCAACGTATAATGCTAGCAAGATATTCCATGATCGTCCTTAAATCGATCTCTACCGGTCCAAAACATTCCATTGACAATCTTTATGGTCAAAGTGTCATTTTTCATTCGAATTCCCTATGTCCACACACCCGACTCTGCGTTAGTCGTTTCCTTTTGGCCAGTTAACTCGGGAGTGGCCAACTCCGAGCGAGTTACAACTAAAACACATTGATCGATATCCTTCCATTCAATAGCCTCGAGAGGGTCGGAATTCGGAATGTCACATTGTCTCTAGCCCTTGCCTCTGCCCCGTCCTTGGTCCCCAACACCGGCCCTGTCCTTGATCCCCGGTGCCGGGGCTAGGATCGGCAGGTCTCGGCCCCGGCCTGGTCCCGATCCCGATCCCAGCCCCGGCACCTACCTCGAGTCCCGACTCGAGTCACGGTTCCGGCCCCGATCACAGTCACAGCCACGGTCCCAGCCTTGGTCCCAGGACCCGACCCCTATCCCGGTCCCAACCCCAGTCTCAAGACCCGATCTTGGGATCCGGCCATGGGAGACCCGAGCCCTGCCCCGGGAGACTCTGCCCCGGTCCTGGTCCTGTCCCCGGCCCCGACCCCGGGACTCGCCTGCCCCCGGACCTGGCCTTGGCCCCCGCCCTGTGACCCAGCTCCGGTCCCGACCCCGGCCTCGAGACCCGATTCCGACCCCGGTCCCGGCTCCGGGAGACTCGATTTCGGCCCTGGTCCCGGCTCCAGGAGACCCGATTCCGGCCCTAGTCCCGGCTCCGGGTCTAGTCCCGGCTCCGGGAGACCCGATCCCGGTCCTCGGCCCCTGCCCCAGGCCCAATTCCCGGTCCCAGCCTCGGGACCAGGCCAGGGCCCCGTCCTCGGGACTCGATCCTAGGACTCGGCCTCGGGTCCTGACCCCAGCACCCACTTCGAGTCCCGGTCCTTGTGCTCGATCATGGACCAGCCCCCAGTTGCAGTCCCAGTCCCGGGATTCGGCCTCGAGACCCGACCCCGTCCCTGGTCATGTCCCCAACCCCTACCTCGGTCCCGGGACCCGGCCCTGGTCCTTACACTTGTCCAAGCGCTGGTTCCCGATCCCCGAACCTGGCCCTCGCATCGGTCCCAACCTTGGTCGTTGATCCGCGACCCTAGTACTAGTCTCGTTCCTGGTCCTGGTCGCCGGCCCCGAGCTCGAGCCCTGTTCCTGATCCCAGCCTCGATCGCAGACCCCGACTCCGGTCCCGGGACCACTTGTAACTGGTGTAAGGATGTTGTCTTTATGGGTTGAAAATGGGTCCAATATGGGTCGAAAATGGGTAATATGAATTTAAGTGTGACTCATTATTGACCCATTTTTAGTGAATCCTTTATAATTTAATGACCCATATTTGATCAATTTTATACAAATATGAGTCGAATATGGGTTTGTGACTCATATTGCCAGCACTAAACGGGTAACTCATGCAAAACAAATCATAGAGATCCAAATAAGTAAGGCAGGAGGAATAGGGCAAGAATGGGAAAGACAAAACCAGAAGGATCCGAATGGGTCCCCACCCTTGTATAAGTAATCGGTGCTCCCTGTCACTTGTAACACAACCAACATCGCCATAATAAACACGTTCTATCCACGAGCGGTTCTCACTTTCTCTGTGCTTCTCGACTGAGTAGTGAGGGAACGCTCGGTCCTTGGGGACCGATTAACTCGGGCAATGCAACGAGCCTGAGTCGGCGTGCTGTTTCTATCTTAAGCATCCGCCAGTGACATTTGTTAAGAGTAAAATCATGATTTATTTGCATTTTTGGAGGGATCCGGATCGATTGACCTTCCGCAAGAAGGTCAGGCTTGAACTTCCTTTAATCCCAGCAGTTCGTTCACATCGGATGGCTGTGATTTCATTCTAGCCAAAACACACAATTTAAAACAAAAAAAAAAGGATTTGAATTTCAAATTCTTAAAAAAATAAAAATAGAATATCCCTATTTTGGCTCTGTCGCCGTTTCCTCTCTATTTGATTCCCCCTCCATCGATCTATTGTCCAAAAGTAGGAAAGAGCACATGAACCAAAGATCTCCATAATAGATTAGTCAAATTAATTTAACAAAGCTCACCGCGACTGCCCAGCAATTAGCTACTTTTGAAGAGAAATGACCGGAGAAGTTTAGGGAAGCAACTGCTAGGGAACTGTCAACCTGAGCAAATTAGAGATATGTGAGATCTGAAGAAATGTGTCATCCGTAGAGAGGACTTAATACAAACGAAGGCCCTGTTTTCTTCGTACAAGGGATCAGTAATCAAAGATCAGGAGCAGCTGCAGCACAGACTACAAATATGCTATTAAAGCGACGCATAAATCCTCACGAAGGGGACCGTCACCGGAGGCACACGCAAGGGTCAATGCCTCTAGCAATGTCATTGGCAAGGTCAATAAAGCCACACACAAGTTGCAAGACATTCACTTTCGACTGCAAAATCAGCACCGGCACAACTAATCGACATGTTCCGCTCATAATTTAATCTCTACGAACACACTAACCACGCAGAAAATAGACACAGGCAAATGCACATTGCAGTAAGTAGAATCCACCTCGAATTAACGGCCTCTGGCTGCACTATCTTCTCGACCTCATCGACTGTCAAATTCGCACCTCCTAATTGCTGCTGATGATGCTGATGCTGATGCTGAGGCAAATGCACTTACATACTGCGGCTGAGGCGTCCTCAACTGGAATGCAGGGCCCGCGTTCATGCCCTTGCCAGCGCCTCTGGACTTGGCGTCTTCGACGGCGGTTCCGCCTTCGCCGTGGTCAAAGGGGACCGTCATAGGAGCGAGATGAGGAGGGGAGGGGGACGAAATTTGAGAGGGAGGAGGAGGATGGACAAGATGAAATTTGAGAGAAAGCGGATCGAGATGGTACAGGTTGGATGTGGAATTTTTTTTTTTAATATATCAGTTTCTCGCTCAAATTAAACGCTCGCCTGTTTTGCGTTTTGGCCAGAATGAAATTCTAGCTGTTCGATACGAACAGACGGATTGAATTAAAGGAAGTTCAGGCCCGACCTTCTTGAGGAAGGTAAGTTGACCCAAATCCTGCTTGGAGTGCCTCTTTAGTGGGTAAATCAACTTGGGAGGTGTAAGTTATTCTCCCGTCCAAACACGCCCTTTGACCAGCGGAAAAGGTCAAAACAAGACAATTAAGGATTCATATCGATGTGATTTCGGATATCACGTTGAGAGATGATAATAGCAACATAATCATGATTTGATTGATTTTATTAGATCATTGAAAACTACTAATCCAAACAGCTCCGGTCTAGTTTTCGATTTTGAAAATTAGGAATCGGTCCTTGCGGTCCGATTTTCCGTTCGGGATGAACAACGGACCGAGAATAGATCAGATCAACCCAAATTAGAACAATAATTTTATAGGGACATGGCGGTCCGCACTCTTCTTCTCTCCTCCTCCTCCTCCTCCTACCATCCCATGCCTTTCCTGCTAAAACCCTAACTAAAATCTTCCATTTTCGCTCCTCTCTCTCCCTCTCCCTCTCCGTCTGCGACGCGGAACTCGACTAGGCACACAGCTTCGATCCAATTCCACAACGGTAGCGAGCCATGAGGTCCCGATACGCCATGGTGTGTTCCTCGAATCAGAACCGCAGCATGGAGGCTCACGCCCTCCTCAAGAGAGAAGGCTTCGACGTGTCGTCGTACGGCACGGGGGCCCACGTCAAGCTCCCCGGTCCATCCCTCAGAGAGCCCAACGTTTACGACTTCGGGACTCCGTACAAGCACATGTTCGAAGAGCTCCGGCGGAAGGACCCCGATCTGTATCCTCTCGTGTCACGATGATTCCTCGTTCGATTGCTGCTTTTTCGTTAGTGAAGTGACTGGCGCTTCTCGTTGGATGCTCTTTTGCCTTCCGAACTGTGAATTTTATCGTGTAGGACCGTCGATCCTTAATTTGAATCCGGCGATATTGGCAAATTCGAGAACGCCACGAATTGATTAATTTTTTTAGTTTTTTTTACCGGAAAGACGATATTTTTGCAATTGAAAGCCCTTAATTTGATAGATTTTCGTTTTATTTTTCTGGCTGATGAGAATCAAATCATCGTTCTTCGGTAGTGTTTATTTGTTTGATTGTGAGTGTGGAAGTTGCATATTTGTCTGGCAGTGAGAATACTAGTTCAGTTCAAATCGGTCATTTTGTGCTATAAAAACAAAAAGGAGCTGGCTTGGTTGTGATGGAATGTTGTTTGGTTAAAGGTTCGAGTGGTCAATGGCTGTCTGGTTATATTTCAAAGCGAAATTAAGACACTTTTTTTTTTTGCTCTCTTCTGGCAATAAGCAAAGCAAGACCTTTACAAGAGCTCCAGCTACAAGCGCAATGGTATCTTGCCTATGCTCAAGAGGAATATGTCCGTGAAATTAGCACCTCAAAGATGGCAAGAGAACTCTACTGATGGCCTCTTCGATGTGGTGCTTACATTTGAAGAGAAGGTTTTTGATATGGTTCTTGAAGGTTCTTATCTTTGCCCTTGCAGCTTCTGTCATTCGATATGTCTTATACCATTTCGGAAATTATGAGGTCTATTCTCACATGATCTAACTTGCCACTGTTTATTATTCTTTGAGTTTTGGCTTTGCATGTAAATGCCCATTACTCTATATTGGTGAAGGCAGATGCATGATATGGAAGAATTGCTTTGCTTGATCTGGAGAAACCTCAATAGACAGATATGTCTTTATCTGTTATTGTTTTTTCTTGAAAAGCATAACAAGATTGTTACTTTTTGAGAGTATATTCTTTTCCAACATTTTGACGCTAACAGTGTTTCTACTGCTATTTCGTTCACAATTAATTTAACCTTGTTTGTTTAGTTTATTGTCCATATAAAGTACTTGGTTGTTTTTATATCCATTCGTCTGGACTTCTTTTGATTTCTCAAGTGCTTCATCAGCAAAAGCAACATTTGAATTCTTGTAATGCTTCTTAGATATTGTTGAAGGTGACTGCTCTACTAGAGCGAACTGCCACGAGAGGGATGTTAATACTTCCCTTCTCTTGTAACTATATTAGCACTACCAGTTCCCTTCTCTCTTTCGGCGACTTCTTCCATTCTTTACCGCTTTTGTCAGGGCCAATTTGATTTTGATACTTGGTAGGGTATATAAGGATGTTAGCTGGTCTTATTTTTAATTGCTACTATATAGATCTAAACCATGTTTTGCATATATTTAGCCATGGTTTTTTGGCTTTGGCTATGGTTTTATTAAATCAGATGCTTGTAATTTGTAACTTTTGAAATTGCTATTTTTCTGCACTCTAGAGTTAGTAAAGATGGTTTTTATTGTATTTCTCTTACAATTTTTTTCTTACGCTTCTCATTTTAAAGTGATATATGAGTTTTTCATATATATTAACTCTTGAAAATGAAAAGCACAAGCCATAAGCTGGGGGAGTAGTCTCTGCTTCTGTGGAGTAGCAAAAGTTTGCGGGAAAAAGCCCCCCCATATCACCCTTTGACTGGTCAATGTTTCTTGTAGTAAAAGAGCAGTTTTGTTCTAACTACCTCTCAGGGACTGACATGACATTCAACTATATATGGGATAGATACACGTCTTGCTCATGAAAGGTTGACAAGACATTGAATGCATATTTTGCAGATCTCAACAACCGAGAGCAGATTCTTATGAAGACCGTACTTGTGATTAACTTGGAGGTAAAGGATAACCATGAGGAGGCAGCAACAGGAGCTCAGCTTGCTTTAGATCTTTGTCGAGAGGTCTTTGACTGGCTGTGCTTTATGTATTAATGCTAAATATCTCTGTGCTGAAAAATCGCTGATTGTAATTTCTGATCCACAGATAGAAGCAGCTGAGTCTTGGGAGGAATCTATTGATGACATTGTGTCTAATTTTGAAAAGCAGAACAGGCGGAAATTATTGTACAGCATTTCCTTCTATTGATGACCGCGGTGAGGGCAAGACTCGTGCTCTGAAAGCTTTATGATCCATGTTGCCATTCTGGTAGTGTTTTGTCTGCATATTTATATGTCAATGAACTTGAACTTTGGATATCTTTTTGCCCATCTACTTGCACAAGGGTTATATTCTTCAACACATTAATAGATTTCCTCCGACGCTATTTCTGTTTGCTTTGCATGATCCCTTTACTTTTTTATCCTCTTGATCCTGCGTGCCCTATGCACGAAACCTCTGGTCTTCACTTTAGAGAGTCAATGTCACGCCTGTTTTTGTGGTAGAGATGACCTATCTGCTTCTCCACTTGAACTGAAAGGAAGAGAGGAGGGAGAGGAGGGGAAGAAAGAAAAAGGAGGAAAAGGTGGGTTGGGTTGGGAGGGGGGGGGGAGTGATCCATTACACGGTAATCTTTTGATTATTCTCCACCCGAACTTGAAGGAAGAGAGAGGGAGGGAGAAAGGGGGGAAAAACAGGAAAAGGGGGGAGGGGGACATAATCCATTACACAGTGATTATACCCTATCCTGAATTTGACCTCTGCTTATGTCAGGAATAATGAATTAGGCTCTCTCATGTTTTTGTGCCTTCGCTTCTTCTTGGTATTCACAGTCCGGGCCATTTGTTGGGTTCGACGATTGCCGTCCTTGATCCTCGCTGGTGGTTAGTGAATTTTCAACAGTTCCTCTCTTTGCATTAATGAGAAATATCATTCTCACGGTTTGAATGGTATTCACTACAAAATCTATTCTTTGCTGTTATGACCAAGCCTGTCATAGTAATGTGTTGCGCTTATCCACTTTCAGATAACACTGCATCGCCGTGGAAAAGAAATTCTGAGTCAACGTGTTGGAAACTGCTTGGTCATGCTAATTCTGCGATGGTACTCATGCTGGGAGAGTGGGGAGAAAAAAGAATGTCTGGCGTATTGCATATAATTTATTGGACGCAACGTGTTGGAAACCGCCTCATCATTTTTCCGTCTTGTGGTGTGAAAAGAAAAATAAAACAACAGAACCAACCTTACCTGGTTAGTCATTTGACGATACGGTTCTGTATTTGTGGCAGTTTGACGGTTCAGTTGATCCTACTTGTTTAAGACGAGTTGGTTTATCAAAAGAAAATGACTTATAAAGCAGAAGTTCTAATTTGAGTTCCGTTAGGAATTGTCATTTTTGTGGCTGCCTTGGTCATTCCTTTTTTTTTAACTGTCTTCTTGGTCATTCCTAGAACTGGCTTCGATTTCGTCCTTTCACTTGCTTTCCTAACTTCTTGAATCAAAACTCCCTTGTTTATTCATTTAAAATAACAGACTCTGATTGTTTGTCCACATTATCTAGTACTGATACGACCTGCACCAAGGTCCCAGTTTCACACCTTGAAGGGGATGATGCTTTACTGGAACTCGGCATTCGAATGTCTCGAATGCCCATCCCTCTTCTATTCTCCTGTTCCTTTAGGAAGACGTTGCCGTCTGTTAACCCGTCCTCGGAAATAACCCCTGTTTGGTTCAACATTTGAAATGGCCATTGGGATCTAAAGTTACTTGGTCAAATGCAAATGGTGTTTGACTATTTTTTTTATTATCACTTTTGGGGATGTAATTGTATCTTAAATGCTTTTCAAAGTTTTTTAGTCCAGGTACTTTGAGAAGTTGCATTTGCGGACTGGAACTAATTTTTTTTCTTTTTAACTTTGTACCACTGTTACTAATCATAGTTGCCTGCTGTTGCCATCGATTGTCGTCGCCGGCCACCGTCCATCGCCGACCACCGTCATCGGGCGCTTGTTGACCATTTCCTCCCTCGACCTCCACTCACCGTCGTTGACGATCGCCACCTATTTGTCGCCGCCACCGTCGTCAGTCGCCACATTTTTTTTTTCGAAAAGTGAAAATACTTTACAAAGTGTATTTTTCACTGCATAATATTTACGTCAAGGGATATTTACATAAATGGTCGCTGAACTGCGGCATAATGTGCAATCTGGTCCTTGAATTTTTAATTTATTCAATTTAGTCTCTGAACTTTGGCAAAATGTGCAATTTGGTTCCTAAACTTTTGACTTGTTCAATTTAGTCCCTAAAATTTTTGTGCATATTCAATTTAGTCCCTGAATTATAAGAAAATGTTCAATATAGTACTTTTGTTAATTTAAGATCAGGGATAACGTTGAATATTTTCATATAGTTCAGGGACTAAATTGAATATTTATTAAATGTCTAGGGACTGAATTGAGCAAGTCAAAAGTTTAGAGATCAAATTGCACATTCTGCCAAAGTTTAGGGGCTAAATTGAACAAATTAAAAATTTAGGGACCAGATTGCACATTCTACCAAAGTTTAGAGAATCTTTGTATCATTTTGTCTTACGTCAAAGTTGCTTTTCACTTTACCAAATACTATTTACATTTTGAAAAAGGCCTTTAGCCCAAAGATATTTGTATTTTCTAAAAATTTCTTGGTCAAATGCTGAATTAAAAAGTCCCTGAAATGTTCTCCTCTTTCTGAACCTTCAAACTCCTTTGGGTCAATTTGTAGAACACTCATCTCTCCAATTAGCGTGGTACGGCTAGACCAATGCAGATCTCCTGCTTCTTATGTCATCCAAGTAGACTTGTGTATTGCATCGTGTGAGCATTAGAGAGAGAAAAGAGAGTTGTTCTATCCACACGCATTTTATTTGATGTTACTGGTATGAACTATGAAGAGAAACCAAAGGATAATTAACACTCCATGAACTAACAAACAGCTGCATCGGCTGGCATTTCCATTTCGTTTGACATTAAGTCCGATTCACTCAGCTCCTCACGGGCCTCGTAATCATCCGTAGTGGCAACATACCCAGCTCGCTTCATCTGTCCTAGGAGAGTTCTTAACAAAGAATAAATATCACCCTTATTAGGGTGCCTCTTGTCCTTGACAATAAAAACATGAACTTGACCCTGAATTTCTATCCAGCTACAACCAGGCTGCTTGATTATTCCCCGTTGCCTCATCAGCTTCCTTATTTTGACGACTTCGCCCCATCTTTTACGTTCCGCATGCATGTTTGAGAGCAGAACATAAGGTCCGGAGTTCGAAGGGTCGATCTCTAAGAGCTTCTCTGCTACATACTTTCCTAGCAGTATATCTTTATGAACTTTGCAGGCTGCGAGCAGTGAACCCCAAACAACAGCATCAGCTTGCATGGGCATTGTCTCTATTAAGTCCTTTGCTTCACTGAGACAACCGGCTCGACCGAGCAAATCAACCATGCACGTATAATGGTCCTTTACTGGTGCCAGATCATACTCAACCATCAGCTTGAAATAATGGCGCCCCTCTTCGACCAACCCCGCATGGCTGCATGCACATAGAACCCCAATCATAGTGACACGGTCTGGTCTCTCGCCAGATACCAACATTTTCCTGAATATTTCAAGCGCCTCTATGCCATAACCGTTCTGTGCATATCCGACAATTATGGCATTCCACGAGACTGTGTCCCTCTCCAACATATTTTTGAACACCCATAAACCATCTTCCACAGCTCCACATTTAACGTACATGTCTATAAGAGAATTTCCAACAAAAATATCAGATTCTTCTCCCAACTGGAAGCGAAATCCATGCTTCAACACATGAGCATGAGCCTGCTGCCCCAGCTGCATATCGGCAAGATTTGCACACGCATTAAGCAAATTTCCGAATGTGTAGTGCGTCGGCTCAATGGCTTCCCTCTTCAAAAGGCGGAATAAACCAAATGCCTCTTCATTCTCTCCATTCTGGGTGTACCCTGCAATGAGGGCATTCCAAGAAACTACATTCTTTTCCATCATCCTTGTGAACATTACTCTTGCAGCTTTTAGACTTGCAGCTTTTGCATACCCGCTTACCATGGAGGTGGCTGACACTATATTCCTGGTAGGCATTCGATCAAAAACTGATCTGGCTTGACTAACTCTAGAGCACTTAGAGTACATATCAACCAATGCATTTCCTAAAACAACATCATTTCTAAATTTGTCACATTTTACAACGTGGGCATGAATTTGCATCCCTTCCTTAAGTGCCAACAAGCTAGCGCAGGCACTGACCACACTAGCTAAAGTAACCTCATCTAGTTCAAACCCACAATCCGTCATGCTCGCGAAAACCTCAAGAGCTTCACTGGCTGGACCATTTTGTTCATAACATGTAATCAAGCTGTTCCAAGAAACTGTGTTTCGAGAACTCATTTCATCAAATGCTCTCTGCGCACAAGCTACATTGCCACACTTAGAGTACATGTCGATAAGAGCAGAGCCCATATGAACATCGGACGAGCACTCGGACTTCGATATCAAAGCCTGAATCTGCTGGCCCAGATCCATATCTGCTAACCCGGCACACGCACTAAGAGCACTACCAAATGAGTACTCATTAAGCACATAATTCTCCCTATGCATCTTACCAAAACATTGCAAGGCTTCTTCAAATCTTTCATGCTGCGCATAACCCGACAGCATCGAATTCCATGAGCACTGATCGGGTTCCAGCATTGACCCAAATATCTTTTCCGCTTCATCAAGAGACCCCAATCTGATTAACGCGCCTAGAATTGCGTTCCACGTGAAGGTGTTCTTCTCACGCATTCTATCGAACAACCTGTGGGCGTCGTCAGGACACCCGCATCTCCCGTAAACATCGATAAGCCGGTTCCGGATAAAAACTTCGGCAGAGAACTGGGACTTGACAATCCGTGCGTGGATGCGGCGCACATCCCGTGCAGACTTGGACTTGCCGCAACCGTCCAAGAGTTTGGCGAACGGGGATGAGGTGGCGAAAGAGAGGTCGCCCACCAAAGCCTTGACCCGTGCATGCCTCGCCATTCCATCATATCATCGCAAGAAGTGAACTCTCGGAGAAGTTTCGCATTAGTGTGGGGGAATGCGATTGGGAGTTTCTGTTGACCGTTATATGCTTCTCTTCAGCTAGAAGCGCGCGAATGTTAAGAGGGTTAACAAGGAGAGGAGGGCAAAATTGCACAAATTGAACAAAGCGAATTTCCGACCAAAAAAAAAACAACCGAATTACTAGTCCCACTAATTCGAGTTGAGGGACACTTTGAACAATATATATATATTTTTATAATTCAAGAATTAAGTTAAGCATATTTAAAAAATTTAGATATCAAATTGAATAAATTAAAAGTTGAGGATCACATTGCTCATTGACTAATGCTCATTGGATTACAATTTAGGGATCATATTAATCAAATTAAAAATTTAAAATCATATTATATATTGAGCGAAAATTTAGAGATCACTTGTATCATTTTTCTTTTAACAAATGTCAATTTCCCTCGGACGTCATATAATTGAATAATATGTTATTATTTTCTCTCAATGAACATTTACTAATACTAAGATTAAACAATAATAGCATGCATAATTAAAAAGTCTATCAATTAAAACATGTGATAAGTTTAATTCCTTAATGTAAGCCACTGAATAATTCTTAGCCATATTTATATGGTACAACCTATTATTTTTTTTAGTAGAATCGCAAATTAAGTACATAAAGCAAGTGAATTACTGGATCCAGATCGCATAACCTTTCCTTAGAAGGTTAGGCACCTAACCTTGTAATCCGGGCCGTCCATTTTTGGATGGATGGCACAAATTTTTAATTTTTAGGAGGTAATTTTTTAAATTTATATATATATATATTTTTATTAGTTATAATTTGAGACATCCATTCATAACACGAACGGTTCGGATTGCAAGGTTAGGGCCTAACCTTCTAAGGAAAAGTTAGACGACCTCTTTCTTGAATTACTATAGGAAATAATGAATTATTTACATTTGAAACATAAATACTTGTTCAATAATTTTGATTATTCCGAATGAGAAACAAAAATTCTAGTTTATGAAAATTGAAGCTGCTCCCATATGCTTTATCTCCTTGAAGCTTGATGGATCGGGTAACGTCTTCAGAGATTTTAATCATTCAGCCACGGGTTTGCATGGTAACTATTCCAATTCTCTGATGCTCATCTCAGAACAATATAAAATGATAATGCCGTTTGGTAATGTAAATAATTCTGATTCCGATTCTGTTCCCAATATCAGTTTTAGAGAATCAAAATCAGTTTTAGAATAAAATCCATAAGAAAAAAAAATAGGTTCTGGAAAAAGAATCACTTTTGAAAACAACAAAATATGATGAATCTCATATATATCATTTTTCCCTTTTAGTTTTTTCGTAACTTTTCACTCTACATAAAAATAAAATAAAATAAAATAAAATAAAATAGAAAATATGAAAATTTTAAAAATTAAAAAAAATCTCGAGAAATAGAAAGAGCTTAGATTATGCTAGTTTGACCTTATTTTCATAAATTTGTGTCTAAATTTCATAGATTTCACTATCCTACAAAAAATATATAAGATGAGGGCATCCAACATTTTTCTATGTATTTAGACAATGCAACATCTAAAGAAAAATGAGTCCTTAATATGAGAACATGTCCATGCTTCATCAAACTTCAAGCGTCATGTATTAAATTTTATGTTTCATTCATGGCATACTAAAAAATAATGTATTTTGAATTATTTTATGTGCATTGAAAATCAGTCTTCAATTTAGGATGAAATTTTACAAATTAACTACATAGTTATTTGACTTAAATGAAAAAATAGGAAAAAATAGTTTTTTGAAATATAAATTTTGTGCAGTTATCAAATAGGTTCTGATTCTCTAAAAATCATCTAGAAACAGGATAAAAAAAAGTCATTTTAACCGGAATCAGTTTTGAGAATCAGAATCAGAATTACAGAATGAAAATGGTTACCATGTAGGCCTAGCGTCTCTCTATTGAACCTCTACCAGATTAGGACAGGCCAATCAATGAAGTTTCACGAGCTTCCTAAGGTCTGTCAGGTCAGGGTGTCTCTTCGGCAATAGAAGGCGTGAAAGACATGGCAGAGTTCTTGGAGTTCTCAAGTTCTCCTGTCACACCCCAATTCTTACAATGAACAGGGAAATGACACGGCCGTCCTTGTACTTAAAGGACGCAGCCTCAAATAGAAACCAGCATAAACCTGTTATCAAATATATATTCAACTATATGTAGACAACTAACTAAATATAAAGTTGGCTCCTTTATCAGAGTTTCTATAATTCTCAAAGATGTTTATATCTTATCATTCAACTAAACTTGACAACTAGCAACATATATGTACACAACTCTCCTAGATCATAATCAAAATTTAACTTCCAAAAGTCCTCGAAAATTGCGTTCTCATTCTACTTGCCGACGACTGAAGAACCTGAAAAGATTGAGAAGGAAATGGAGGTGAGCAACTATAACTTAGTGAGTAGTATATATCTCTTCTAAGCAGATCGATCATTCACTATACACATATAAAAATAACATATGTCACAAAAATATCATGTTAATCAATAAAAATCATAACAAAAATCAATAGTCAAATCCATTGATTAATCTCAAATCATACATCGATAGTCCATCCATCAACAAATCTCAAATCGCATGTCAATGGTCAATTTCATTGACCAAACTCGTGCTCAAATATCTAACCATGGTCACATATAATGCCTCGTGACAAGGCGAACAAGATTCCCCTTTAGTAAGGTCTCCATCTATATTAGCCGGTGGTTCGGCCCCAAACGATATCCTAACTAGTGTGCGCATACACAAAAACCCTAAACTGGTTTCACAACGATATTGAGCATCAAAACCAACATTCGCAAATAATCCACAAATCCAATCCAGAAAATCATTTTGCGAACCAAAATATCTTCCACAACCATTTCTGATAAACTAAGTTCACAAATCAAGCACATATTTCACAATTCATTGCGTAATACATTTCTCAAATAGTTCACAAGTACCAAAACGCAGTAATTGCCCGATCCTGATTTTTGATGCAATAAATACGACTTTAGCATTCATAGTATATCAAATTTATACTGTTTTCAAGACATGACTTTATAAATTCATAGAAGAGATAAGCACTACTCAACTGATATAGACTAACTCAGATCTCGATAACTAATTTAGGTTCTCGAACTCAACTCCTATCAATTTAGCAAAAATCGGTATCACAATCAAGTAAAAACGCTATTGTAACTACGAATCGACTAAGACAAGCTTATTCACTAGTCAAACTATTTTTACGAATTAACAAAACGCTAATCCGAATCGCATAATCTAAACTACGCGGAGCCTGAAAGTAGTGTAACCTTGAAAACTATTCCGACGATATCAACGAGGGGTTTGAATTCTTACAAAACGCTGAAGAACACGATTGATTTGGCTCGATTCTTGACCCCGCCGTATTTCTTTTTTATCATTCTCCTTTTTCTTCTATGCGTTTCTTCGTTTCTGTTTCAATGGTCGAATGAAGCAATATCTCTCTCTTTTATATTCTGCTACTTTGAGGCGGTGACTCTCTTCTTTTCTTTCTTTTTTTTTTGGCTGACCAGTCAAATGGTCAACAAAACAGGTGACATGCAAAAACCATGGTGGAAAGCCAGCGCATAATGACACCGCATATCACATCTCCAATCCCTCAAGGCTTTGAAACTGTATTGGCTTTATCACGCAACCAAGAACCAGTCGCAACTGAGATTTTGTTTCAGGTTTAAGAGGTCTGCTGATGTTAATCTTTCCTCGCGAAATAGGATATGCAAGACGAATTCCGGGGAAGCCTGGGTAAGGACTGGAGTTTCTCAAAAACGAGCACAAGTTTCCTGAGAAGAGGAAAGAGAATTATATCTGAAGATAGGGTGGCGATTTGCCGAGCTTGCAACTCCATGGACTCCAGGTTGCATACCCTTTCAATTCTCCGAGGATCATGGAGCTCCCTTAAGTCCATAATTGTCCTCAGGATGCCTAGACACATACAGACACAAGCATTTTAGGTTTAATAGGTAGGAGAGATATGGGAATGGGTACATTGAGAAAATCAAAAGCACAAATTAGTTTACTCTCAAGTAGCACAGGAAATACCGGCATCCGAGATCTTGTCAGCCTCAAGATCTTCAGAGAGTGAAGTCTCCTGATATCAGTCAGAATTTCCCCCTTCATCGCAATTGATCACTTCAAGCTTCTTCAACAATTGCCATTCAGATTATCAAGTCTCCTACTGAGTAAGGTAACTCTGGAATAGATGAGAAGGATAGTTCCAACCAAGTTAGAGATCAGTTGATTCTAAAAGTACTCGACGCACTGTTGCTTTGACGAGTTCTTGAATGTCAGCAAGGAAGCAGCGACAATGAAAACTATCTCAAAACTTTGTTCTTGACGATTCTGGCAAGTGTTGTCTTTCCAACACCATCCATTCCATCCATCCCGATAATCTTTGTTTCATTAGTGTGAGCGCCCAAGTCATGACTATCCACTCCAACCAAGAAATCTGATGCTACCAAGTAGGGCCTTTTCAACTCCATCAAAACCTTCCTGACAACCTCCTTTGCAAACTCACCTTCCCTCCAATAGCATTCGATGCGAAAGAACCCGAGTGCGGAGAGTCTTCATCAAGCCGTTTCTTGCTTTCATGAGAATCAAAGGCTCGAGCGTGGAACCCAGTTTGATATCGGCCCAACATCATAGAAAATGGGCATGATTTTCCTCTTCTTTTCTTGCACTCGGCCATCTGCACTAACTCATTGAGGCACCATCAACTGGCAGCATATCCTCTAGAGTAGACGGGTATCGAGGATTTTTAACTGCTCCATCGCTTGAAGAAGCTCAAGGCCTTCCCTGATGCGGAGCTCTTCACCATCTCTATTTACTTGAATTCCATCATTCATGTAGCTAGACAGGAAATCCGGCATGCCAGAGCACATTTGGTGCACTAAAGCTTAAGTATACTTCATAATCATATCCTATTGACTTCTCCGTTTTCCTGAATAGTAAGCTGCAACAACCGTAGTACATCTGAAATTACATTGTCAACGGCCATGACACATCATTGTAATTATCTGCTCTTCCTTTTTGGTACATTTCTGTCTCCAAGTCTACCACCAAGAAATTCAATCCGAACCTGAATATGTCAAGCATGTAGATGCAGTGATGATAGGCCAATTTCTATCATAAGTCAATGCAGAGATCTCTTCTGGGCTGACATAACAGGAACTGCAATGACAAAAACATATTGTTTTTGGCATTTTGTTCATGCAGCACCTTTTTCTTTATGTGCCTCATACAGTGAAAGGGGTAAAAAAAAAAAAATACTAAGATAAATAATATGTAACGATTGTCTCTGGAAAGATGACCCACTTTGACAACTCGGATTTACCATCCAGAATGCCTCTATCTGTTTGTTATCTACATGGAAATGCAGTACTCTATTCACCAAAAAGATGCAAATGCCGTTCTGATTAATGCTCAAAATGGCCATTGAAATCAGAAAGAACGGAAAAGTAGACCGACATTAGTAGTCTGTTCATTATTCTGACTTATTAGTCTTTTGACACGCTACTAAATTTAGTTTGATTGAGAAAGGAATGTGTATTATTTGGTCCATCTTAAACTTTTCTGGTGAAGGTTTCACAATCAGAAAGCACTGCTCAATGATTGCCTCCTTCTGCATTCTTATTCAATTTTTGTGACTAAACATATAATTGCAGGTCAAAAGAGGGTAATCTTGAGTGCAATTTGCCACAGAAAGTGCGAATTCTACTTCAGTTATCTTCATAACCTCCCTTCTTTGATGTCATCCATATATTCAATAGTCAAATCATGTCGAAAGAACATCTGAATAAAAATTTTGTCAAACGACTCAAGATGTTCCGGTTAGATACCTTTTCTAGTTCACAAAGGAGATGGGGTTTATCATAAAGAATTTCACAAAAAGGCAGAAATTGATCGCCAACATTTGGCTTTGCTAGACTTTAATGAACTCGCAAATCAGCGGAAGATTCAGCATTCATTAACTCAGGTAATAGAAGAGACGTTGACATTCATTCAGGAGAGAAGAGGAAAACAATAATAGTACGACGGTTGACTTTCAACTGATGGAAAAGCAAAATTGGTGTACTGATTCTACTGAAGTTTGAGTAGAGTGACTGAAATCAATGGTTTTTTGTGTCTCTCATTTGCTGAAGCTCTCCAACTCTGCTATTATAGCATCTCACTATTTCTGTTCTTGATTTCATATTCTTGAATCACCGTGTACCAACTCAGAAGAGAATACTGTTCGGCTACAACAAAATCTCATTTGCCAAATGAAGTCAAATAATTCCTACATAACTAATCTATAGGTCACCTTGGAGACCACCGAGGATGCATGGCAGCTGGCGAGGTGACGCTGAGGTCGCGCGACCTTGGCAACCGCCGCCGAAGGGCTAGATCTCCGTCGCTCGACCCTTGACCTCGACCCAGGCGAAGACAGAAGCTCAACAGTCGGCGCGACCCAAGCAAGGGGTAACAAGGCTTCACGACACCAGGCAAGGCAACACCTATAAAACTCCTCATTTTCTTTTCCCTTTTTTTTTTTTGTGTGAAAAAGGACAAGTAGCCAAACTCTTGACTGCTCTGAATGGTATGCTCTGCTTGTCTCATTTGTTTAAGTCAATGATACACTGTCCTCACCGTTGTTTCCTCTCTTCAGTGCATCAGTAAAAAATGGCTCATCCTTCCCCCTTTCGCACTGATCAGCAACTCGCACTGATCAGCAACTCCAAATAGGATATTGCATTAAGATCTTCTTACTGAGTACCTTCTCTCATGCAGAATCAACTTTCTCAATCAATGTCTGAAACTTTAAGCCTTCATTCACTTGTCTCTCTTCCAATGGGAAATCAATGACCCCAGGCTATTGTTTATACCCATTTAGTGGACTCTCCCAACTTGCCTAAACTCGCTCCTTAGAAAATCAAACATTTGGTTGGACTTTCTTTTGACACTTTTGATATCATCCACACAAAATTGCATCTCTTTTAGAGAGAACATTTTGTCCTCGAGATCGTTTAGTTTTAGATTGACCCCTTAGTTCTTTATGTCATCCTCTCTAATCAAATTAACCTTCATATCTAATTCTAACCCTTTAGTTTCCCCTTTCCATGTACTCTGATGAACAGCAGACATCCTAATATTTGAACAGCAAGACTACCATAATGATATCGATAGTCTTGTCACATAGCAGATATGTTGCATAAGAAATGAAGGAATTGTGGCAAGTAGAGTTGCCATCACATAACAAGCAATATTAAATATCTTCGTTGTGAATTAGACAACCAATTGTGCTTAAATTTGAAATGGGCTGTGAAAGCAAGGGAAGTGATCATGATTTCTGTGAATTAAAATCCTTCCCAAGTTCTAAACGTGACAGAATTGACCATACACAGAATGGAGAATTAAGAAGAAGAGCGAGAGAGAGAGATTTGAAAACTGATTGGTTCATCAGTAATCATAGCATTCTTTACAGATCAATGTGTTGGTTAATTCCAATAGGCAAAATGAGAAAAAGTTTCTCTTTACCTGCCAAATCTGATTTGTGGCTCGACCTATTTACTTCTCTGGCCCAGACTTAGTGACTTCCTTCAAAGTCCTCTTCTTAATGACTTCCTTCAAAGTCTTCCAATCATCAGATCCCAGAAAATCTTTTAGCTTCTCGCACTCATGTATACTCAAATATTTTAGCTTCTTGAAGATTGATGGATCTGGATCCGGTAGCTTTTCCAGACATCTGCAGAACTCAATACGAAGAATCTCCAATGATTCTAGTCTGCCTTGAATCTCGACCAGTTTAGGACAACTATGCAGTTCAAGTTTCGCGAGCTTGTTTAAGGTAGTGAGGTCAGGCAATTTCTCCAGTGATGGAACTCTATCAAGCTTCAACGATCTCAGGTTCTCCAAGCATTCAAGACCTTGAATCTCTGCTATTTCACAGCTTGTAACTTCCAAATCCGCTAGTCCCCTCAAATTTGAAACGTCTATTGATGTCTTCACTTCCCAGCAACCTTTTATGACTAAGCGCGACAAACTTGAAGAAACCGGTAGCTTTTCCAGATATCTGCAGAATTCAATACGAAGAATCTCCAATGATTCTAGTCTGCCTCGAATCTCGACCAGTTTAGGACAACTATAAAGTTCAAGTTTCGTGAGCTTGTTTAAGGTAGTGAGGTCAGGCAATTTCTCCAGTGATGGAACTCTAACAAGCTTCAACGATCTCAGGTTCTCCAAGCATTCAAGACCTTGAATCTCTGCTATTTCACAGCTTGTAACTTCCAAATCCGCTAGTGCCCTCAAGTTTGAAACGTCTATCGATGTCTTCACTTCCCAGCAACCTTTTATGACTAAGCGCGACAAACTTTCAGGAACCCTTGGGAGGTATTTCATGTTCTCGCACCAGAGTTCAAGTTCCTTGAGTTGAGAAAGGAGAAGGAGGTCTGAAGATAGGATGGTCAGGTAAGGAGATTCCAGATATAAAGACTCTAGCTTGTGTAACCTTCCAATCCACCGAGGACTGGAAGCTTTCTCAAGCTCAGAAGGGTCCATTCTAGAACTCCACAAAACCAAACTCAATTCTCTCAAGTTGAACAGGTTTGAGAGATCTGGGAATGTCTTCATTGACCAAGTGCCAAAGTACAGACTGGTCAGACTTTCAGGAAGCTGAGGCAATCCCAAAACTCCAGTGTATGTCAGTCTCAAGACACTAAGAAACTTTAATCTCCCGATATTACTCGGCATTTTCCCTTCCAAATGTCCACAGCGGTCAGCATCTAACTCTTCAAGCTTATCCAACTGTCCTATGGCACTGGGTAGTTTTCTCAAAGGACTGCAGCGTATTCTCAGTACTTTCAAATTCTTCATGTTTCCTAATGAAGAAGGTAGCATTTGAACCTGTGAGTGGGACAGATCCAACTCGACTAGTGATTGCAAGTTCCCAATGGACTCTGGTAGTCGAGTAATCTCAGTTGCTACCAATGAAAGCTTCAATAATGATGCTAAGTAGCCAACTGAACTACAATTATTCAAATATTTACAATTACGAGCACTGAGAATTTCCAGTTTCTTCATTCCTTTCCATTTGGGAATTTCTTTTATTGATGTGCCATCCACAAGAATTTCTGTCAAAGCTTCTAGTTTAGCAAGCTCATCTGGCAGCTTGCTGAGTTTAGTGCAGAACTTTAAGTTTAAGAAAACTAACTGCTTTAGCTGACCAATAGACCCATCAATACGGACCAACTTCTGACATCGTTCAAGAATTAATCTCTCTAAAGATACATGAGAAGAGAAGTCGGGCGTTCTATTTAACTTCATGCATCCAGTCAAATTTAGAACCTTCAAATTCTTTGCCATCTGTAAGGGAGAACGACAAAATTTCAATTCGATTAACGAAAGAGAAAGTAAAAAAAAATATATATATAGAATTTTTTTGAAACACCTCCTAGGCTCCTACCTTGATGTGGCTCCATCCTCTCCATTTTTCTGTAATTTTACTCCATGATAGATCAAGAATCACCAGCTTCGTCAGGGAAAGAGTGGTCAACTCAAAAGTTGCGGGAAAGTTATGCCATGAAAGCCATCTCAACATCCAAAGTATGTATGGACTCTTACGGAAAAAAATGGCTGGAAGAACATTCAGGCAGCAATCACACCGAAAAGACCTGACTTGAGCAAAACAATGCGGGGTTGTACTTGTCTCTTCGAAGTTTACACCATCCACTTGAAGGAACCTTAGGTTTGATAGACTTGCAAATGCTTCATGTGTAATGTTGTATTCACAACTACTGTCAAGCTCGAGACAAATTGCTTCGACATTTTCTAACCCCTGGTCATATAAAAAGGGAAATAGCAGTTAGAAAGCGCATACTTCTTGTTTGAAAAATTATATTTATTTGACGTGCTATCTTTCCTCGAAATTCATATGCTATTGTAGGCGATGTGTCGGTACTGCAAGTGGAAAAGAAATAGTACACATAGGAAATTCTTTTAATCGGTTCTCTTCTCAGAATTAATGGCTTTGTATACTCACATTCGTCCTCATAAGAAGATCAAACACTTCCTCATGATTCCATACTCTGCTTTGCTTCTCTAATTTCATAGCACACTCTCGACGAATAATTTCACGTCCAAGGTCTCGTAGCTGATCATGCATCCAAATACAGTTGTCTTCTTTAATCTTTATTAAAGACATCTGCTGGAGGACTTCAATGGCTTCTTCAGGAAAAAGCTCGCAACTTTCCCACATATGAATCACAATTCTTTTATCGAAACCAATGAAGAAACAGGCGATATCAAGGAATATGCTCTTTTGTCTATCATCTAATGCCTCAAAACTGATCTTCAACTTCTTTTTTACGTCCTCATGAAGAACTATTTCTAGCTTCTTCAATGTAACATCCCACTGTGCTTTGCTCTTTCCAGATAAAAGGGAACCTACAACCTCCAGAGTCAAAGGTAGGCCGCCACTAATCTTTACGGCTTTTATGGAGTCAGGGCGGTACTCCTCCAAAGGATAGTCTCTTCTAAATGCATGTCTGCTGAAAAGTTGCAGAGAATGGTCAAAATCCATGCAGGGAAGTTCATAACTCCAATCAACTTTGGGCTCATGAAGAACATCCTTGTTTCTGGTAGTAATGATAAGCTTGCTTCCTTTGCCAAACCATTTGCGCTGCCCCAGGAGAGCAACCAGTTGAATCCTTTTGTCGACATCATCGAGTAGAAGTAGAACTCTTTTAGAGAATAACCTCTCCTCAATCATCCTAATCCCTTCATCCACATTATCAATGTCTAGCCATTTCTTTCTAAGGAGCATAGAGATGAGCTGATTTTGCAAATACTCAATACCCTTCTGCTCCGAAGTTTCTCGTATGTTAGAAAGGAAGCAACAACCATCAAAATGATGGGAGAGTTGGTTGTACACGATTTTTGCAAGCGTCGTCTTCCCAACGCCACCCATGCCGTGAATTCCAACAATCGTAGTTTCATCGGTGTCGGCAAATACCATTCTCATTATTTCATCCACATGATTGTCCATTTCAACCAAGCAATCAGATACTACTAAATAGGCCTTTTTCAACTCAATCAAAACCTTGTTGACAACTTCCTTTACGAACTCACCTTTTCCTCTGATAGCATTAGAGGCAAAAGAAAATAGGTATGAGATTAAGGTGCAAAAACACAAACCTACAAGAAGAAGAAGAAGAAGAGAAAATTCATCTCTGGAGCAAGACCTGTTCGGATTGCTTTGGAAATCCCATCCCTTTAACGCTCCCACCTCATTGAGAGCAGTCTTCCATCCATGGATGGTGTTCTCATGAAACTGCTCCTTCTTCACGTGCGAAAGAAAGGCCTCGCCATAATCCCCAATTAGGTTTCGAACATCAGATGGCCTGACATCCAAGAAAATGGGCATGATCTTCTGGCCCGTAGCTCTCTTGCACTCCACCATCCGTTCCAACTCCATTAGACACCACTTACTGTCGGCATAACCTTTGGAAAAGATGGGTATCGAGATTTTGGACTGCTCAATCGCTTGGAGAAGCAATGGACCTATCTCTTCCCCAGTACGGAGCTCTTCATTGTCTCTGAATGCTCGAATTCCAGCATCAATGAGACCAGTATACAGTATGTCAGCGATGTCCAAGCGTGTATCTGGTCCTCTAAAGCTCAAGAAGACTTCATAACAACTTGACATGGCTTCACAACTTCCAGCGTTTGAGATTTATTCGTCAGCAGACAAGCAGCAGCAGAATCACCATCAGCATCTGTGATCACGTTGTCTGCTTTCACCTCTTCACTGGTCGTGCAAAAAGATGGAGCTACGATCAATGCCAAGTGCGAGAGCCAACCCTAGTACACCCTCTGAAGTATTAAAACAATGCTGTGATGATTTCTGTCGGGAATTGGAAACAAATATATGTAACATCTGTTCACATTAGTGATTGCTGTCAGTTTTATTCTAAGAAATGTTGCAATTAATATATTCTATTATCTTCAGAAACCTAAGACGGGAGCCTGTTCTTCACTTCAATCGAGGTATACGGGATTTGTTTTTTTTTTTTGGTCGGCCATATATATACACGATTGAAACGCGGCCTTCTGTATGCAGAGAGAGGAGAACCACGGAGCATGCCACGAAATAGATAGCTTTCATTGCATTATATATTATACAACTTTTAAAACAATGTTTTTCATTTTTTTTATAATCAAGTTGTCCGAACCAGATTGCGCGCACCTTGACTATTCCTTGAGCATGTTTTTCAAATTTTTTGGCATTCATTTTTCAAAAAAAATAAATAAATCAAGAAAATTTTTTCCCCTCACAAAAAAACACACAATCAAAAGTGTGGAAAATATTTTTCTCTTTGCAAAAAAAAAGGGAAAACATTTCTCTCATCTGTCCTCCCTCCACTCTTTCACATTACTTTTCCTTATAATCATTTTAAAAAATGATGCGGAATTTTTTTTAATATTCCAAAATTTTCCATTTTCCCTTTTTTTTTCTTTTCTTTATTCTTTATCTTCTTGTTCCGGCCGATGAGCAGCCATAGCCATTCGTCGGATCTAGCTATCAGATAAAATCCCTTGTGATGTTTTGAAAATGACAAAATAATTAAAGGTTATTAATGCTTTTATTGGTTGAGTAGAACCAAATAAAAGATGTTGAATCTATTATGCAGATGTTATCTTAACAGAACGCATGAAGTTTATGAGTTCTCTATCAAAGTGAATAAGTTATTAGGCATAGATGTTTCTACAGGCTGGAGGTACCTGAGTAGAAAGTGAATAAATTTAGATGGGAATTTCTGTAAAGCTGGGAAACACTTTTGATAGGTAATAATGAGGTAGAGCCATGACTGTTAATACACTTAAAGAGACCAAAAAGTGGAAGCCCAAGTGAAGTTTCGGACGTTGCATTTAAAGTTTGTATGTGCTCAGACACTATGAGAAGTCTCCTTAGATAATGACACAGGATGAGCTCAGAGGCTGACGAGCTCAGAAGCAACGTTTAGATTTAGATGCGAATCATTTTCACAACGGTAGTGATCTGACTTGGATTTTTTTTTTAATGATAGACAAGCCATCTTCCATAAAAGAAGGACTCTACTTATGAAAACCTCGATTCATATTATGTGGGCGACTAAATCCATGGAGATTTTGATTTAATCTCTCAATGGCTTTTGTCCAATGGATTGATTGAAAAGTGATCCTCTGAAGATTGTTCGATAGCTAGATTGGAAATGGATGAGTGTAAAAGGATACCATGGTGCCGAAGAGAAAAGAGAGAGAAAGAGTATAAAATTTCGAAGTTCAAAGAGAGCTTCAATTTCTATACACTTGTCTCCCATGAGCATTCAATTGTAAATCTTTGGGAGGTGTTCAGCTTGTGTTTAAGTGTGAGATAGAGAGTCCTATCTGGTTGAGTATTAGCAACACCATTTTTGAGGAGAAGTGCTTGAGTATAAGCAACACTTACTAGTGTAACCTCTAATAGACTTATCTTTTGATAGACTGATTAGTGAAATATAGCTAATAGTATGTGGAGAATGGATGTAGGTTTAGTCTAAGCCAAACCACTATGAACATCATGTGCAAATCTCTATATCCCCTAACTTTTATTTATTGCATATGAGAGTATATTGCAAGCACATAAAATCTTTCTATCCCTTAACTTTTACTTATCACATCTTAGAGTTTATTGCGCACATGTAAATATGAATATATTGCTATTCATGCTTAGATTCTGACTCGGTTATGAACTCGTCGTTCTTTGAAATGATTTCATCACTTCTAGGTGATAAGGCAACACTAGTGAGGCCGAGGTTGTCTATCTCGGGTGAGCTCACATCGCCAAATCTGGTGAGGTGAGGCAAGGCCTTGCTAGCCTCACTGGCTATGGTGAAGTGAGCTCGCCCGAGGTCGGCGAACTCGACCTCATTGGCCCAACACGAGTGATTGTGGTCTGTGGTCGGCGATTGGTTGAAGAATAAAGGAAACCAAAAAAAAGGAAAAAGAATAACAAAAAAATTTTAAAAAATAAATAAATAAAATTTTGAAATCTTTTAAATTGAAAATATAAATATAAATATAAATTACAAATAAAAAATTATTAGATTGCAAGGAGGTAAATCAAATTCGGTTTTCCTTATTGAATGATGGAAAATATTTTCCAGTTCATTTTCAAGTTTCAACCAAACATAAAATAATATTATCATTTTCCCGAAAAATAACATCTCAGAAAATCTTTTCCAAAAGCAAATCATTTCTCATGACACGAACGTAGTTTTAGAGAAGGAGGAGGTGTTAAATCTTACAAACATTTGATATTTTAATTAAATGATCTTATTCTAATAGGTAGGGCTTGAAAGGGTTTGCTTAGACCATAAATCAAACCGGCTTAAAGAAATTAAGCAACATATTCTAAATCTAGTACCTCGTTGACTGTTACTTGTCATCTGGTTCAGCAATTTAGTGGTAAAATTCAACGGAAACTAACAACGGGTGAATTTGTCATAGATATAATAGTTTAAGCTTTTTTATGGTCAAAAAATCAATTTGAGATAAAATTTTCACATGTGTATCAATTTGAATTTTTTTTTTGTGCTAAAAAAATTAGTTTGGGATAAATTTACCGCATGTGTACCAGTTTAGGATTTTTTATGATAAAAAATTGATTTGAGGTTAATTCTGTTACAAGTATTCCATCTTGGGGTTCTTCGTATCAACTTAAAAAAAAGTTACTAACTCTTGATGGTTATTTATTTACTTCCAATCATCACGAAAATTTTACTAATAAATTTTTTCGTGTGTCTTGGTGTCAACCAACTGGTGGTGTTTCTAACCGATAAAAACATGTTATGTCTTACCTTGAAACTAATAAAAGCAGAGGATGATACAGCCATCCTTCGACATGAAAGATACAACCTCAAAACAACCGAAGAACCTGTTATCGACACACACACATATAGACACACACATTGACAATCCAGCAAGTTGCTACGAAATCAGAATTTCTATCGTCCATAAAAAAGAGTACATACAACAAAAACTCAACAAACAAACAAGCTATTAACAACAATAACCACAGCTTCCTTAAGCTATACTCAAAATCCTATACCAAAAGTCCCCGTCGACACTCTTCCGTGCTTGCCGCTAATCGAGGAACCTGAAAATAAGTAAATGAGAAGGACGAGCAACCGCAGTCCAGCAAGCAATACGTGTATTTTAGACGGATCGAGTAACCACTATGCATACATTCAAAGCAATAATGAAAACTCATATTTCAAACCCAACATATAACTTACTTATCAATTAGATATGAGTTGTATCAATTCAGCAAAACTTTAGATAAATCAGAAATACTCATTTACTCATCATAACAACTCAAACATTAATGGTTAAGTCCATTGATCAATTTCTCTTAAAAATCATGTCAATGGTCCATTTCATTGACTGATCTACTGCTTAAAATACTATCATGGTCACAACACAATACTGATGACAAGGCGACCGTATTCCCCTTGGCAACTCTCCACTTGTAATGTCGATGGCTCACCCAGAAGGGCCTAAAATCAGGGTGCATACCCAAAATCCCCTAATCAAGTGCAGTCATATTGAGCATCACTCAAATACTAGATTCCCAATCCATAATGCATCTCACAAATCATAATATATTTCATAAATCGAGACAAATAACCTTTTCGCAACATAGCTCCTTCGTTAGAAATATCTTTCTCAAAGCATTTCTCATATCATTCATAAATCCTTTCATAATCTAGTTCCCATATATATATATATATATGTATATTCACAGTAACTTGCAAAACACGTTCCATAAAACATTCGTAAATCACGAATGAGTACTAAATGTTTGATCCAGCTTTTTATGCAACAACAATGCAGTTTCGTATCTCATACTATACATCATCTATATCACTTCGATAATGAGTTTTAGAAACTTAAAGAAGACATATCATCGCTCACATATGACCAACTACGACCAAACAACAAATGTTATTCAATCATCGTTCTCGCGGTCCTAACAAGTAAGTGAAAAACAACGGTAAAATAAAGTAAAACGCTACCGACCAATCGATTAAAATAAACTTAAATGTTAGCAAAATAATTCCTACATGTCAACAGATCGCATATCCACAACGATTATTCAAGTCGTTCCCAAAGCACAACTCAAACATGAAACCTTAAAATACTCGTTCTTGTAATATTTAGCCCAAAAAAAAAAATATCTAAGCCCAACCCAAATCTCCCTTTCTTTCTTCTTCAGTACACGTGAACAACAAAAACAAAACAGAAGAAGAAGAAGAAGAAGAAGAAGAAGCAGCAAGAAGAAAGAAGAAAGAAGAGAAAGGAGAGAGGGAAAGAAGAGAGGAGAAGGGGGTTACCTTGTTCCCTCGCTAAGCTATTCCCGCATCGATTAGCAATTACCGGTAAGTGCTCGCGCATCTCTTGTACTCCGATCGAAGTGATTTTCGAAGTTAGGGCTCAATTTTGGGTTTTGGTGAAATATAAGTTGCCGGGTCTAATTTCTTGGTCGTTTAATTGGATTTTTGTATGGAAATGAAACTTTAGAGTGTTATGAAGCCATATGATTCGACAGATCTTGATTTGAAGTTACGATTTTCTCGAAATAAGATTTTCAAATCTGGTGCGCGCGATGAACAGTACGCGATCAGAACTGATTTTGCCCTTTTTGCCAATTTTCAAATGGATTTTGGACAAGTCGTATTGGGGTTCTTATTGTACGTTAAAAGAGCTTTCTTTGGACTATAAAATCATTTAAATTGAAGTTCAAATGAGGAGTTATGGCCCGTTAAAGTTTATCGCGCAAATTGCGCATAGTGGAAAACCTGCATTTTTTATACGAGCAGGTGTTTTATTGATGTGTAGGTGTCATCTTAGTAACATTTCTAGTTCGCTTTTGACATCGTCAGGTGAGTGAAACTATTTCTTTTTTGTGTTTGCAAAATGCATATTTGAAAAGATATAGTACAATAGGTTGTTATGACCGGAGAAAATGACATTTTGGTGCATAAAACCAGCATCGGACATTTACTGCTGTTTTGTCTATTTGATATGGTCTCTATTCATTATGTGTTACTAGTGTGAAGTTGATTCTGAAGATAATGTTGTTATTGGATTTTGTGGTACTCAAGATGGCTGTGAAACCGGTTGAGGGGTTTGTGGGTATGCGCATACTAGTTAGGATATCCTTGTGGGAGGAGCTACCGGCATTGTAAGTGGAGATCTTGCCAAGAGGGAAATCTTGATCGCCTTTTGTCACGGGCGTTATACGTGACCATGGTTAAACTGTTGAACATGAGATTGATCAGTGGATAGACCACTGACATGTGTTTTTGATTAGATTAGTCAATGGATAGACCATTGGCTTGTGTTTTGACGAGATTGCTCAATGGATTGGACCATTGATGTTTTCACTTGAGTTTGTGGTTTGAAACAAGTATTTTTGCCAAGAACCTATTTTGTGAAGGTTTAATATAACTCGTTTTGACTATAAAGATCTGTTGTGTTTTGACTTTGACTTAAACGAGTTATATTTTGATATTGAAATATGCATAGTGATTGTTCGATTCGCTTAGAAGAAATGTATCACTCACTGAGCCATGTTAGCTCACCCCTTTCATTTTCCGTTGTCTTTCAGGTTTAACGAGTTGCAAGTACGACGAGAGCGGTCATTAGCATACGACATTTTGTAGTGGGACTTTTGGGTATGAGTTATGAGTTAGAGGTGGCATTGATGAGATTTTCAGATAACTATTTTGTTGGTTAAGTTTTTGGATCTTTTTGATGTTATAGAAAGCTTTGATAGTGTACCAAGAGATCTTTTTATTATATATATGGATGTACACATTTGTTAGCATGCTCAGTTTGATTTTTGTGAAGGCTGCGTCCTTTAGAAAAGACGGTCGTGTCATGTCTTGCAGAGGATTTGAGGTGTGACAGTTGTGACCGAATCGTTTCCTCAAAACAACTCTCATCGAAACCCACGCCTTCTCAATACCACAATATACAATTTCCATGAAAATCCAAAGCTCAAAAACTCAAAAATTGGACTACGCGGCTTAAATTTCATTAAACGGCAAATTTAAGCCCTAATTCGAAAAATTACTCCAATTGGATGAACGAACGGTACGATTGCTTATCGCACATTACGATACGTAGTGAACTTGACGGAGCTTCGGCGGCATGCACGCGAAAACCCCCCTTCCCTTCTCTGTTCTTCTTTGTTCTTGTCGGGAGCGACCTCTCAGTCTCCCCTCCGTTCATTGAATCTGAGTCCGCTTTTCACGCTTCTTTTTCTTTTTCTTTTCTCGACTTTCCGAACCTTTTTTTAATATGAGTCCCACCACCATTTTGGCCTAATAAAAAAAATGGAAATCTTGCATTGAATAAAAACTTACTAATCTTGTGAAAAATAACTTCTCACGAATATCTATATATTCTTTTCTCCAGAGTCCAGCATATATAGGTAGTTAAAATATATAGTGTTTAAAAAAATAGTAATTTTTTGGCCAATTACCATGCAAAAGAAATCCAAACTTTGCCTCCGCGTTAATTTTTTGTTGAAATATATAACATATGAAAGATACGCCCGAATTTACCTTTTTTTTTTTTGTACAATCTACCCTTCGTTAACTAGGGAGCACAAACACTCTCTGACATGCAACCGACACGTGATTAGCGCCCCATACACATTAGCGACACGCGAGTTTAGCATCTTAAAATGCCATTCTGACAAGCATTTCTAATAAATTAGGGGTCAAATTTTGAATTTATCAAAATATATATACTTATGTCATATATTAGCCACCAAAATTAATATACATAACCAGCCAAAAAAAAAAGAACCTTAATAGTGAATCCTTGACAAAAAAAATAAATAAATAAACTCACTGCTGATATATTTATATACACATAATTATTTATTATGTATGTATAAAATTATATTAAATATACAACGTGCCTCGGCATATAGAAATTCTTTATTTATTGAGAAATGACACGTTGGTTTGCCGTGTCGTATTGCGTTGGTACTACTTTGTCCATTAGTATGTTAGTCTGCATGGAAAAAATGGACAAAAGTGAAAAAAATTGCATTGGTACCATTTAGTTCTAAATCTTTTATTTTTACAAATTAAATCCTAAATATTTTGTAATGGTTCCGATTGAGTCCTAGATCTCATGCATTTGTATCAATTGAATCATAAAATTTCTGTATTTGTGTTGATTGAGTCAATCCGGCCGATTTTAGGCGAAACACTGACATGGATATCAATTGCTTATATTTCATGATTGGAGCGCATTTTTAATAGTTTTGTTGGTTTTTTTTTTCTTCTTTTCTATTACGCTTTCTTTTTTATTTTTGGATTTGGGGGCCAAAAAGGGCCGCCCCTTGCCAAATTTGGGCAAGGGCTCGCAGTCCTCACCGGGCACAGTGAGGGCCTGTGAGCCCTTGAGCGGCGGCCGACAGGGGTCGGCTAACAACCCTTGTCAGCCTCCAATCAAAAAAAAAAAAGAAATGCAAGGAAAAGAGAAGGAAAAAAACTTAACAAAGTATTAAAATAATACTAAAATATCTAAAATACTAAAAAAATCAACGTTAGTGCCAGCTGTGCCATGCAAGACCACCGCCGATGTTCGCGTTAGTTATTTTCAACCAAAATTGATCGGATTGAATCGATTGACATCAATGTAAAAGGTTTAGGACTAATTAGCACCAATAAAAAGTTTAGCGTTGAGTTGACACCAATATAAAAGGTTTAGGACTATATTAGCACCAATATAAAGGATTGAGTTGACATCAATATAGAAGTCTATGGCTAAATTAATATCAACGAGATTTAGGAGCCTTTTGGACACTTTTCCGGAGAGAATGGTCATTGCCTTATTGATGTGGCGAGACTCATGTGTCTAATGATCACCATTGAGCGTTATTAATAAGTAGTTAATAGAGAAAAAGGCAACATAGGAAAAAGCGCGGTAGAAATTGAGCGAGAGGGATAGATGTAAAAGTGACTGATTCCATCATCATGCAATTTCAACCATTAAAGAGAAAAACAAAAATCATCATGAAATCACAAACAGTAACGACAGCAGATCAACGTGTATTTGTTGAAATTAACGACCAATTTCAAATAGAATTCAGGTTTCAGCACGACCACATCACTACTCAAAGCTTTCAATTTCTTGGTCAGGATCAAACACGTTGGCCTCTTGAAGCTCGACAGGTCGGGTTAGCTTTTCCCGGCCTGCAACATGACGCCTCTCCAATTGTTCTGCTCTGCCTTGAATCTCAACCAGTTTAGGACAACTCCATGGGAGAAGTTCAGGACAATGTCTCCAGTGATGGCAGACTAGCAAGCATTAACAACAGTAGACAATCTTGGGCATCGACATTGTTTAGGGTTCCTTTCAAATCTGGAATTTCTGTCAGCTCAATTTGGTAGAGATGTCGCCATTATTTTGCCTGGAATATTATTGACTATTGAGGGCCATGCTGCTGCCATGGTGAAGTTCTTAGATTCAATCAATTGAGAAAAATTTTATATATATATATATATATACATATATTTGGTAAGGGAGAAAAACTATATTGAAGGCAAATGAAAAAGAGAAAGTGGATAGTTGTCTAATTTTCTGTCTACATTATCCCTCAAAAGTTGTGCTCTTTGGACTCTCCAGTTTCTTAGGCTGACTTTGGAAAGATTTTTGGGAAATCCTTAAAAAAAATGCAAATCCCTTTGATATGAAGGGATCTGGTGAAATGCAAAAATTATTTGATAAATTGTAATTAAAAAGTGCATTGAAAAGGGAGTTTGGGAAAATGATGTTTGGTAAACATAAATTAGCAAATGACTTTAGCCGGGTATTTTGATATTTTTTTTAATGATTTTTGTATAATTTTTAAATTTTATTTTTTTACCCTTTTCCCAACCCCTCCCCAACCTCTAGGTGGTCCGACGATCAGCCATGCGTATTTGGCCTTCAATTAAGTTTGGGCTGTGGTGATTAATGAAATTCCTCTTATCCACAAAATTTCATGCTTAGCCATGCGCAGTTAGATGTATCCTCTGAGTAATGTTAGGATCTAGTCACTCCAAATTAATGCAATTGAAATTTATAAGTGAACTGCCGAACATTAATCCATCTCATCTCCTTCTCAATATTTGCTAGAATACCCACAAACGAGAAAGTTAATAGTTCACCGCATAGTGCATCCATTTTTTTTTTTTTGATAATCGAGGTATCCGGGCCAGTTTGCGCGCACCTCGATTATTCCTCGGGAGACTAACACGACAAACACCAACCGCGACCCCCACAGCGCATCCAATTTTCTGCGCAATTAAAACCCAAAAAATAGCACCCTCCCGCAAGAGAACGTACTAGATTGCTAACCTCAAGTATTTCAATGCACCGATATACACCAATCTTCAAAAGCCCCTTCGGGATGTCATTCTCGAACAGCAACTCCAATGATTCTAGCCTACCTCGAATCTCAACCCGACCAGGACAGCGTAGAAGACTAAGTTCCTTGAACTCCTTGGAGTTGGTCAGGTCAGGCAACTTCTCCAGCAACGGGAGATCCCCCGCGGAAAAGTCACTCCTAGTTCTCCGAATCCTCCAGGCCTTGAATCTCTTTTAGCTTCGGACAGCAGTCTATAATGAAATATCTTATATTTTGAAGTTTAATGAATCGGGAATCTTTTCGAGTGATTCACAGAACATTAAATGAAGCACCTTCAACGATTCTGGCTGACCTTGAATCTCTACCAGCTCAGGACAACACGATATCCAAAGTTTCCAGAGCTTCTTCAAGTTGGTCAGGTCAGGCAACTTCACCAGCGACGGAAGATGATCAAGCTGTAGCAGTGTCAGGTTTTGCAGACGTTCGAGGCCTTGAATCTCTGTTAGCTGTTCATAATCACAGACTCTCAATTCTGATAAATCTACCACGTACGATAGATCTATTGACTTTCCCATTAAGCCAGTAATAATAGTGAGGCATGACAAATTCTGGGGAATCATAGGTAGGCATTCTGGGTTTTTTCCGAAGAGAAAAAGCTTCGTGGGCTTCGGAAGGAGACTAAGATCTGAAGGTAGGGTGGCCAGATTATCATAATGCAAGTGCAAGTGCAAGTACTCCAGCTTTCCTAGCCCTACGATCCAGCTGAGGCTTTGAGCTCTTCGGAATAAGCGTCCAGACCTTAAAACCAACTCCAAAACTCTCAAATTTAGTAGGTTGGAGGATCTGGGTACTCCGTCAATGAACGAGTTGAAAGGTATAGATTGGTCATACTTTCAGGAAGCTATGGTATTTTGGAAATTCGAGCGTCCAGTAAATTCAAGATCCTCAGAAATGACAGTCTTCCAATCTCACTTGGAATTTCCCCACATAAATCTCTACAGCCGCTAGCATGGACCTCTTCAAGCTTCTCCAACATCCCAAGGGCGCTAAGTAGCTTTTCTAAGCCGGTGTCACACATCCTTAGTACTCTCAAATTCTTCATTTTCTCTATTGAATTGGGCAACTCTTGAATTCTCGAGCAAGAAATATCCAACTCAGCAAAAGCCCCAAAGTTTCCGAATGGAAGTTCAGTAATTCTGGTGCCTTCCAACGTAAGATATAATAGTGATGTTACGCAACCAGCTAAATTGCATACACTCAGTGATGTACATGAATTTGCGCCGAGAGTTTCCAATTTCTTCATTCCTTTCCATTCAGGAATATTTGTAATAGATGCGTCATCAACAAGAAGTTCCGTCAAGGCTTCCAGTTCCTCCATCTCGTCTGGCAATCTCCACAGTTTCCGACAATCTTGCAAGTTTAATAATACTAAATGCTTTAACTTCCCAATAGACCTACCGACATGAACCAGTTCTTCACACCCTTGAAGAATCAGTTGCTCTAAATTTTCATGAGCAGAAAAGTCGGGAGTTCTACGTAACTTTCTGCATTTGGTCAAA
The DNA here is from genome assembly GCA_028455895.1 of Rhodomyrtus tomentosa. Lineage (NCBI taxonomy): Eukaryota > Viridiplantae > Streptophyta > Magnoliopsida > Myrtales > Myrtaceae > Rhodomyrtus > Rhodomyrtus tomentosa. Next base: position 48,730,745 of record JAPCWY010000005.1, read on the forward strand.
TTTTGGAACCTTCAAATTCTGTGCCATCTGTAATGAAGAGAAGAGGTTAATTCTGAATCATTTTGAGATGCAGGACAGCAAAGTCAACATAGCAAATTCAGGTTAAAATATCACCATACCTTGAGGTGGTTCCCATCCCTCCCAATAATCTGTAATTTTGCTACGTGAAAAATATGGGAAAATGCAGTCAAGAATCACTAGCTTTGGTGATTCTCATATCACGTAGCAAAATGCAGAACGAGGTAATGCAGAACGAGGTAATGCAGTCATAAGGGATGGGAACCACCCATCCCTCCCAATAACCTTGAGGTGATTCTTGAGCAGATCAAGAATCACTAGCTTCATAAGGGAAAATGCAGTCAATCGGAAAAATATGGGAAACTCATGCCATGAGAGAAATCTGAACTCCGGAAGGATGAGCAGATTGCTCTGGAACCAGTTGGTTAAAGGAAAATGCAGAACGAGGTAATGCCATGAGAGCCATCTCAACTTCGGAAGGATGGATAGATTCCTCTGAAACCAGTTGGTTAAAGAAAAATGCCGGACGTTGTTCATATCCAAGTCTCCACAATCCACTTGAAGAAACCTTAAATTTGATAGACTTGCAAATTCTTCATCCTTAATGAAGCGTTGGGACTGATGATCAAACTTGAGATTTATTGCTTCAACATTTTATGTTTCCTGCCAAAGGAAACAGAAGCTAGTGATCACATAATTCCCTGTCGAAGGGATTCGATTTGAACATACCTCAGGAATGTACATTTTACTTGTACTTTTGAATTAATCTACTGCTGATTTATAGATGAGCATGTCATCATGGTAAGCAGACAAGTCATGACACGGTTCAGATAGAAGCAGATAGGCAAAATCAACGTGTATAACTCGTCCCTTTGAATAGTAATAACATTGCACGCACTTTACCCTTGCTATGAGAACATCATTTGCTTGCTCATAATCCCACACTCGACTTTGCTTCTCTGGTCCTAATTTACCATTTTGACGAATGATATCACGCCCAAGGTCTCTTAGCTGATCGTGTATCCACAATTCGTTGTCTTCTGTAATCTTTATTAATGATTTCTGTTGGAGGATTTCAAGAGCATATGCAGGGAAGAAGCCACAGCTGTCCCACATGTGAATCACAATTCTCACATCCAACCCAGCAAAAAAGCAACAAACATCGAGAAATATTTCCTTCTCTTGAGGTTCTAATGCCTCGAAACTGATGTTCAACTTACTTTTAACCGCTTTATTGGGAATAGTTTCCGACTTCCTTAACGTGGTTTCCCATATTTTTCTGTTCTTTCCATTTAAAAATGAAGCTATAATGACAAGGGCCAAAGGAAGACGACCGCAGATTTCCACCGCTTTTTCTGAGAGGGGGATGTTTTCTGCTGGAGGACAAACTCTTCTAAAGGAATGTTTGCTGAACAGTTGAAGAGAATGATCAAAATCCATTTCAGTAAGTTCCTGCTTCCAATCAACATCTTTGAGAAGTTCCTCGTCTCTTGGGGTAATAATAACCTTGCTTCCTCTGCCGAACCGGCGTTCACCCACCCCCACAAGAGCATCCAGCTGGGTCTTTTGGTCGACATCATCAAGTATAAGTAAGACCTTTTTGGAGGAGAACCTCTCCTCAATCTTGGTAATACCTTCGTTTATATTAGTGATGGACAGGCATTTCGTTTTTGGGACATCAGAGATGAGCTGATTCTGCAAAGTCACAATCTCTGTATCTCGAATGTTAGACAGGAAGCAACGGCTATCGAAATCAGCCATCAGTTTATTATAGACGATTGTGGCAAGAGTTGTCTTTCCGACACCACCCATACCATGGATACCAACAATCACTGTTTCAGAAGTCTGTTTACCTATCACTTCCATGATTTTGTCCACTTGATCGTCCATTTCAACCAAGCAATTAGATACTGCCAAGTAGTTCTTTTTCAACTCAATCAAAAGGTTCTGAACAACCTCTTTCGTGAACTCACCTTTGCCTCTGATAATTTCCAAGGCAAAAGAACCAAACTCGTTAAATCAAGATGACCAGAATAATATCTAAGGTATAAACAAATTATGCACAAAAATAAAATCAAGTACCTCTCCTTGAGTTCCCATCCCTTTAATGCTCCCCACCTTGTTGAGAGCTGCCTTCCAGTTTTTAATAGTCTCATCAGTGTACCGTTGTTTATTCATGTGTGAATTAATGGCCTCACCATAACTTGCAGTCTGGTAACGAACCTTGGACGGTGCAACGTCATAGAATATTGGCATGATCTTTTGTCCCCACTTTTCCTTGCACTCCACCATCTGGACCAACTCCATGAGGCACCATTTACTGGAAGCATATTCTTTAGAAAAGATAGGAATTGAGATTTTCGACTGCTTAATCGCTTGGAGAAGCTCTAGGCCAATCTCTTCCCCAATGCGAAGCTCTTCATTGTCTCTATATGCTCGTATTCCGGCATCAATGAGGCTGTGGTAAAGGTAATCAGTGATATCGCGGCGAGTATCCGGTCCTCTAAAGCTCAAAAACACTTCATAGTCAGATTTCACTGGCTTCTCCATTTCCTGAATTTTCAGAAGACTTGCAACAACCTGATATCCCACCCGAAAAACGTTTAGTATGAAAGTGGAGTGACGATTATCATGTTTTCTCTCAGAAGCTCTTCTGTTTTAAGTCATTCTAGAAAGAAACCAGGACACAAATGCACGAGCTCCTTCTGGGGACTTGCACTAGAATGTGTCCAATTATTCTATCAATCACATTGAGAGAAATTTTCAAATTATGGCAGAATTATGGATTTTGGTTCACACTCGAAATTGATTCGAAAAAAGAATATTTGGAGAAGATAATTCACTGTCAACGTATTTTTGTCTTAAACTCTTCCTATATGTGATAAAATTTCTCTTGACAAAGGTGATGTTGAATGTCCTCTGCTCATAAGCGCGTACTGTTGCTTGTAGGTTAACTAATTGTCTTATTATGTGATAAGAAATCATGATTAGATCTTCCTAATTTCGTTTAAGCAAAATGGATTTGACATGGACATTCCACAGCACTCAATTAGTTGCTTCCCCGACCTTAATGGGCTCTGGCAAAGAACTCATTCTGGTATTACAATCTCGTTCAAGAAATTATATTGAAGCTAATTCAACCCTCAAAACCGGACTATCTTGTTAAGAGCATGAGCTGATCCCTAATTACAGCCATCTCTCAGGTTATCAACAAACAGACACGGTCAGTGGGCGAGCATTAGTTAGGCTTGAAGCTATTATCCACATTTGCCAGAATGTAGCGGTATATCAGAAAAAAGAGGATTTAATTACTAATCAATTATGGAGTTAATAAGATTTCAACAGAAAAAAGAAGCATGAATGCTGCATTTCACGGAGAGTTCCGGTCCAGCACATTTCAACATTTTAAGTCTGTTCAGTCCGTCTCTACTGTTAAAGGCAGAGTTGAGTTGAGGGTATTAATTTTCTGTCTAGGAGGAGTGCTCTTGCTACTAATTTGTCGTGTCAAAGTCTCTCAGAGACACAACTATCTCTGTTGGCACATGAAGAATCCCATTAATAGAATTAAATCAACGGTTCGTAAAGAGCGCATAAATGAATGCCTAATTACAGAAATCTCTGAGATCTATCGACAAGCTGATGCATGGGAGTGGCAATGTGTTTCAACATCTGAGGCCTGACTGTTGCATGGATGGAGGCAGGTGAGCAAGTGACTACAGTCAGGCTAACGCTGCTATCAGTGTTGGATGAAAAATCGCAGCGGTAAGTCATGGATTCAACTATGGAAAGAAGTGACACGGATTGTAGAGATCCTCTATTGTTTCCATCAAATGCTGTACCTAGATGCATTACAGAACAGACCCAGTACACGGAAAAAGGAGATCAATGAGACGGAATTACCCGGAGATGAAGGGGTGAAGAAGATGAGGAGTTCCAGATCACATGCTGAGAAGCAGATAAAGATCCCCAAGAAAAGAATGAACGCTCCTGGCTTTGAGTTCAGCTGATGAAACAGTTTTTATTAGACAAGTGCTCCTCCAGGAAGGTGAGGACTCGCTAGCGGCAGCCTGGCAGGTACACTTAAAAGCCGACCGTGAGTGATTTGAATAGGCTTTTTGTTTCGAAATTTGAGGGAAAGCAAAAATATAATAATTCCAGTGAGAGGAGCTATTTCCAGAGAGTTCATTATTATTATATATATATATTTTGAAGTGAGAGAATCTTTGGAAATGGACACCCCTTCAGTCTCCACCCTCTCCAGAAGTCGAGAATAAAATGGCGTTTCCCTAATCTTGGAGAGCAGAGGGAGGGTGAGCTCAGCTCCTGACACGAGGTTGCAGAGCCCACATGGCCTCCATGATCTCCAGCAAAAACGGCAATGGAGGCCCTGAGAATCTTGCATCACGGCATCAGTGATCGCTTTGATGAATCCACAGGAGGAGGTTGAGGCCGTTAGCATCAGGGGTATGGGTGCGGATGATCTCTTCTGAAAGACATGCCAAACAGTCAAAGAAAACCATTGAAATCCATTTCAGTAAGGTCATGCTTCAAATCGACATCTCTGAGAAGTTTTTTTTTTTTAAAGACATCTCTAGAAGTTGCTTGTGGTAATAATAACCTTACTTCCTCTATCGAACCGACGTTCACCGCCCCCACAAGAGCATCCAACTGAGTCATTTGGACGACAACATCAAGCACAAGCATGACCTTTCTAGAGGATAACATCTTGTTGATCTCACTAATCCCTTCCGTGCTATTACAGATGGGAAGACATGTACACTTTTCGGATTCCAGAGATGAGCCGATTCTACAAAATCTCAATCAATCCTTGTGTCTTTGAAGTTAGACAGGAAGCAACAGTCAAGTGGAATCCCCCGACAATTTATTGTAGATGATTGTGTCAAGGAAAGATATTGAAGATATCACCGCCTACTCTAGAATATTCAATAGTGTGACTCTTCGTATTTTGGTGGTTGTCGAAAAACTGTTCGGTTCCCGATGGTGACTTTTGGGCGAGCGTGTTAAAGTGTCTTTATTGTCTTTCTTGCTTTGTTGTTTTCAAGAGTCATCATTAGTTATGTGTCTCAAGAGTCCTTTAGTATTCAAATGTGTAATTATGACTATATATCTAGACGTGTCCTTTCACGTTCCAAGAGTATGACAAGAGTCATGTGTTTAGCCTATATAAAGTCAAGTTCTGTAATTATTTCGGTAAGGTGAACAAGGCAAACAAAAAGTTTATCCATCTTCTGAAAGCTTCTCCTGTGAGTATTATTGAGTGAGCCTTTCACCTTCAATTATCAGAGTTTTGTGCCTCCGAGTTTCAACAAGTGGCATCAGAGCTGCGGCTCTCGGAGTTTCAACAAGTGGTATCAAAGCCCAGTTGTTTGGGATCTTATTGGAGCACGGTTGTCGGGGACCATGAATCAAGTCTTCCGGAGCGTTATTCGTGAAGACGACGGCCATGGACCATTGTTCGTGTGCAAGCGGTCGAGGATCGGAGTACGTCGAAGTTCTGCCGGATTGCAGTTAGGGACTGTGATCGATTGGTCAGGGATTGTGATCGATTGGTCAAGGACCAAGTTTTCTTGGAGTAGTGCCGGGCATTCTTCTCCAGTCAGATAGCAGAGATTTCAAATTCAACAAATGGCATCGAGAAGCTCAATAGTTCCAGTTATATGCAGTTTTACTTGCTGGGTCAAGACTTGTGGGATATTGTTGTCTGTAGCAACACCACGGCACTCAGAGACAATAATGAACAGAGTAGATAGAAGATCAAAGTGGGTAAGGCTCTTTATGCTCTTGCTATAACTATTGAAGATGACTTGTTGCAGCACATTAAGAGTGCGTAGACTCTCAAGGAGGCGTAGGATAACTTGGCAACGCTATTCGCGAGGATGAATGACGCCAAGTTACAAAGGTTTAAGAACGAGCTATTGTCGATGTCGCAGCAAAATATGAGGTGAGTCAGTATTTCTTCAAAGTTCAGTCTATTTGTGACGAGATTTCAAAACTGAATCCGAATAATGCCATCTCAGAAATGAGAATGAGAAGGGTTATTATTCACAGGTTAAAGCCGAAGTATAATGGTATTGTTACGGCTACTCATGGATGGACAACTCAATCGACGTTGACCGATCTGGAGAATATCTTGGCCAACCAAGAGGTTTTAGATAATCAAATGTCTAAAGTTACGATCAAGGAAGATGAGAGTGCCATCTTCAGCAACAAGAGAGGGTTCAAGGGCCAGAGGAGATTCGATGCTGACAATAGAGGTGGCAAGCTGGAGAAAAGTCATGTTGAAAGGCAACATCAACTAGCTCGTGGAGAATGGCAAAGGTGTCCAGGAGAGACGAGTTGCCAACCAGGGGAAGCTTGGCGGAGTTACAACAAAAATGGCAATGACAAAAGATGTAAAGGACGTTGCTATGTCTGCGACAAGGAAGGTCATTTTGCCAGAGATTGTCGAGCCAAGAGAGTTGAAGGAAATATTGCAGCATCATCAAAGAAGATTGACGGCAACGAGGAATGGGATTTCCATGCCTCAGTTGCAATGGAGGTGCAAGACGAGCTCTCTGCCTCGTCTATTGCCGAGATGAGTAATTCGACGGCTTTAGTCATTGTAAGTGATAAGTCGATTAACTATGATGCTAATTAGATTGTTGATTCAGGATTTTCGAATCACAAAACTGGAGATCAAGGCAAGCTGTCAAACTTGCTTGATTATGCTGGTGGACATGTTGTCATTATTGCAAACAACATAAGGTTGTCAATCTCTTAAATTGGCAAAATGATGATAACTCCTCGATTCAATTCAGAGCAGGTCGAATTGAAAAATGTATATCATGTGTCGTGAATGAAGAAGAATTTATTGTCTATGTCCTAGTTAACAGACTCAGGTAATTTTGTGGTGTTCGATCCACGAGATGTTAAGGTGTATTGAAGTGTAAAGCCCACTAGTCGACCAATCATGAAGGGACGTCAACAGGAGTCCGTTTACGTGATGTCAGCTCAAACGGCATACGTAAACAAAATCTAAAGAAATGATACACCTGACTTGTGGCATGCGCGGCTTGGGCATGTAAGTTATCACAAGTTGAAGATTATGGTGCATAAGAATATGTTGAGGGGTCTTTCTCAGTTGGAAGTTCAAGAAGAGGTGATTTATGCTGGGTGCCAGTACAGAAAGGCACATCAGCTTCCTTATGAGGAATCGTCGTTCAAAGCTCGTAGGCCTCTCGAGCTCATTCATTCAGGTGTGTTTGGTCCAATGAAGCAATCGTTTGTTGGTGGATTCAAGTACATGATCACTTTCATCGATGACTTCTCTAGGTATGTATGGGTTAATTTCATGAATGATAAATCTGAGGCATTTATCAAGTTTAAGGAGTTTCAGGAGAAGGTTGAAAGTGATGTAGGCAAGACGATTTTTTGCCTTTGTACTAATAATAGAGGAGAATATATTTCCTATGAGTTCACAAAGCATTTTCGTGAGTGCAAGATATGTCTACAGTATACTTGTCCGTATACGCTGCAGTAGAACGAAGTTGCCGAAAGTAAGAATCGGCATTTGGCAAAGATATGCAGGAGCATGCTACATGGGAAGAATGTCCCATCGAAGTTTTGGGTGCAGTGTATGAAGACAACGGCACACGTGATTAATAGATTACCGTAGCCAAGACTTGGATTTATGTCACCCTATGAAAAGTTGTGGAATCGCAAGCCTGTGGTAAGTCATTTTAGAGTTTTCAGATGTGTATGTTATGCTTTTGTGTCGAAACATCTTCGTAGCAATTTCGACAAGAAGGTAGTTCGATGTATTTTTGTGGGATATGATGATCAACGAAAAGGATGGAAGTGTTATGCTTCGAGGAATGTTACGTTCGACGAGCTGTTGTCGTGGTGGTCACCCCAAGCAGTCGAATTGCCAAATTCACAACATTTAGGTCGAAGAAAGACAAAAAGAATTTGACAGGCTGATCCTTGTGGAAAATCCTGTTGAAAAATATGCTGACAAGGATGTCGAAGAACAATCACCATGATCGACAAGTTCATCTAGTGAGCGTCGAATATCAATAGAAAAACTTCGACCAAGTCAGGTCGAAGAAATTCAAGAAGATGAGCCTCAACTTCGGATATCAAGGTGGCAAAGGAGGCTAAACCCCAAGTATGCCAATGCGGCATTGACTGAAGACATTGGTATAATCGAGTCATTGACGTTTGAGGGAGCATTGAAGGGCCCAAAATGGAGGAAGGCCGCAGAAGAAGAAATCATGGCATTGAAGAAGAATCAGACGTGGGACTTGGTGCCGAAACTTGAAGAGCTACGTCCTATATTGTCACGTCTCGACTCTCGAACCCACGACGTCCCTTGCCAAATTGCCACCAAGTCATAAAAGATAGCGTCCTAGGCAACTGCTATCGACCTAAGAATGTACTGCGCATGCGGAACGTGCGATCTTCCATACAGTAAAATCAATATGCGATGGATAAGCAGAAAAACCAGACAACTCAACACAAACATAAAACTGATGAGAATAGATGATCTATAACCTTACAGAGCTAACAGCTTGTAAATACAACCCCATGCTTTGGGGTAACCCTCTAAGACTCACAAAAAGATACAGGAGTCAAGCAAAGTTAACCTTCATCTATTCCAAAATAGTACCCCCACAAAAGGCGTCACTAGTTCCCTGACCACAAAAGAAACCTAACCCTTTACTAGGTAAAAACGGCATCCGGATCGTCGTAACCAATCGGGGGAGTTGGGTCGTTAGGGTCATCACAGGAACTCTAACTAGAATGTACAGAGGGGGCTACGGACTGCTCAAGCTCGAGCTCGGGCTGCATATCAGGTGCGGGATCCATCACTTCCCCATTAGGCGTATCAATATCCATCGGATCCTAGGCGGAGACATTAGGGACTCCCTGAATAGGTGGCCCCTCAAATCCCCTGAGCAGACCAAAGAGACCTACTCCATCACCAAGATACCATGCCTTGAAAAGATGCACCACCAGTTGTGGCATCCCTTTATCGATCCATATTGTCATGATGCGGCGTTCCTACATCTGGTCCGTACTTGGCACCGGGTGGAGAGTGATATTGTGTGATGAGTGGGTAGGTGTACCAAATCGCAACGGCCGCTCCATTACTTTGGACCTGAAAAGTTATCCCACGATTGGGTGAGAACTCAATCTCAGTGAATCAAGCCTAAGCTCGGTTAGGACACTGATTCACCCAGGATATCCAAAGCACAATAGTCAATTATAAGGCATAAACACATATATCAATAAAATATATTCGCCAAATAAGCAACCAATCAAGGTATCACCACTCAGGCATATACGAGACATCACACAAATCCATTATTTAACAATGACCCACGCGACTGGCGTGATAAAAACATCAATAGTGTGATCCCACACTCATTTGGCAGGACCAGGTTACGTCCACTTTTACCCTCTCAGCGACGGTTACTACAAGCGGTGAATCCAGTGCACCTGGCACGGCACTGCTAGTAAGCATTCCTTAAAAAGGAGCTTCGGTCCGTCACAAGCTGCGACTGGCATTCGATAATCCCTTAAAACCGTACGACTGGCACGGGACATGGATTATCGTGCTTCTGATAAGTTGTGAGTTTTCATACAATAAGTACAACATGAGTACCAATGTACAATGCGAACTTGTCAGGTAAAGTCATTGGTCCTTTAAATGACCACACAATTCACATTCGACAATCAACCCATTGTTTATCTGTGATTAATGCCAAAATTCATACAAAAATGCAACAGATTCGGCCCAAGGCCAATAAGACTCTTAATCAGGCATTTCAGTGAGGCGACCAAGCCAATAAGGCAAATAATACATTCACGAGCAATTAACTCAATCGGTTAATTTCGAGCTCAATTCATATTATATCTCTTGTTTCTCAGTCGATTTATAATTTCAATGGCTCGCTCGTCTCTAAACTGTCGCTCGCTCGCAAATAAACACAATCAATCAATCATATGATAAATTACCACAATTAACCACAGACAATATAATCAACCAAACTAACCTAATCGATCGGCCATTTAACCTAATCATCATTTCTATCTAAATCGGTCCCGATCGTGTAGCTATTTTTTTTTTTTTATAAATAACTAATCTTAAGCGCAATTAGCGCCTTTACTAAGGTTTAGGGTCAACTCACCAAGTGAGTTAGCTTGAGTAGCCTCGACGAACGACGGCGGCGAACTCGGCGACGGCGGCAGCGGCGACGGCAAAATTAGGGTTTATCGCCTGGCGACCCGAACCCAAACTTTGGAGATACCATGAGGAGGTCCGGCGAGGTCGCCGGAACAGGTAGCCGGCAACATGGCTTTGGCGGACGGCGGACGGCGGCCGGCATCTTGAAAAAGTAGCGATCAGTGGCGAAACAAGGCAAACCGGATTGTTTTGGGGTGTTTCTCTGCGTCACGGGCTGAGACAAGGCTGATCAAGGCTCGGGAACTCACCTAAGGGTCGGTGGGGGTCGGTTGGGATCGATGGACGGCGGCGAAAGGCGGACAACGGCGACAAAACAGCCGTGAACAAAATTGGGTGGAAACGGGTCGAAACATGGGAGGTGGTCGACGGCGTTTTTCGGGCACCACGCGCTGCGGCCGACGGCAGCGAGCTCTGAGAGGGTAGAGGGGCATCTTAGGAAGTGATCGGAGGTGGCAGTGAGCAACGGTTGTGGTCGGTTCGGCCGAATCGAAGACGAGACCAAACCGGGTCTAAAACAAGGCATCGAGGCTTCGGGGTGATTTTGCGGCGGCTTCGGCGGCCAACGGCCGGTGTGGCTGGATTAGGGTGGTCGGGGGAAGGACGGTGGTCGGCTGTGGGGTGGTGGTTGGCGTTGGTGGCGGCCGAAATGGCAAGAGGAGGCATCGAAGTCCTCGGGCAGGGGATTCGAGAACAGGGTAGGGACTCCCCGAGCCGTTTCTCGACAGTCCGACGGCGATAGCGGTCGGGGATGGGTCTAGGCGATAGCGGAGAGTGGTGGCCAACGGTGATGAGGCGGTGGTCGCTCAAATTGATGAGGGAAGGAGGAGGAGTGGCTCGGTTTGCAAGGGGTTGTCCACGGCCAAAATAGAAGAAGAAAAGAAATAGAAAGAAGAAGAAGAAGAAGAAAGAGGAAGCAGAGGAGAGAGAAGGGTATACGGTGATTGGAAGAGGGCATGGGGAAGAGAAATGGGTGGGTCCCACATGACTTTGGGAGCAAAATTTATCTTACATGCCCAATAATTAAACTAGTCTTATATCAACAAATAATTGGGGGGTATAATGGTCATTTGTCGCGTCGGGACTGAAACGAAATTTTGGTATACTGAACGAAGGGTGTTTTCGATAATTTCACTGTCCAAGCTCTGTCGGGATAAGGCTCGATCGTGAAAACGACAATCCCAATTCACGGCGGATAAAATTCGAAACCTAACCTAAAATAACCTAAGCTTTAGAATCCATCCAAATTTCGTCTCTTCAGTCCTAACAGTCCAAAATATCTGTCGACTGTAATTAAATTTTCATATCCTTTTTATCGAATTCCGACGCTTATAAAAGTTGAATTTTCAGAACGTCACATGTATCCAGCAAATGGGTTTACAAACTTAAGACTCGACCAGATGGGTCGATATAGAGATATAAAGCATGTCTAGTGGCTCGAGGATTTTCATAGATGTATGGCGTCGATTATGAAGAAACCTTTAGTCCAGTGGCAAAGGTTACCACAGTTTGAGTTCTAATAGCACTTGCAGCAAGCAAGTCATGGAACCTATGGCAAATGGATATGAAGAATGCCTTCTTGCATGAAGAACTTGATAGAGAAATATACATGGAGCAGCCGGATGGTTTCGAGAGTAAAACTCATCCTGAGTACGTGTACAAGCTAAAAAAAGCATTGTATGGCTTGAAGTAAGCCTCGAGAGCATAGTAAGGCAAGATTGTAGAATTCTTGTTGAAGAATGGTTATTTCGTAGCTTCAGTAGATTCGAGCCTATTCGTAAAGGTAGAAGATGGAAAGATTGCATCTGTGCTGGTTCATGTGGATGATCTCATCATTACTAGAAATGATGAAGATGAGATACATCGAATTAGAGCCAACCTCTTTGTTCGGTTCCAGATGAAGGAGTTTGGAGAGCTAAAACACTTTCTAGGACTCGAGGTAGAAAGGACAAAAGAAGGATTATTCCTATGTCAGAAGAAGTATGCACGAGATCTTTTGAAAAAATTCGGGATGCTTGATTGCAAGCCTATATCTACTTCGATAGATGGGAATGCAAAGCTATGTGCCGACGAAGGTCGTGAGCTAGAAGATTCGACCATGTACAGACAACTGGTAGGTAGTCTAATTTACCTTACCATAAATCGGCCTGATATTGCTTTTGCAGTGGGAGTAGTGAGTCGATCATGGAAAAGCCATGGAAGCCTCATGTGGATGCAGCCAAGCGCATCCTAAGGTATGTTAAGCTATGTAGCATGGACACGCCGCTCTCTAGGATTTCTGAGTGTTGGCCATGGCGACACGACCGACTGCGTATCCGGATGGGGAAAAAGGAAAAAAAATAGCCGTGTCTGAGGTGGTGAAGGTAGAAATTGCGCAACCACACCATTTTCGGGAGGAAAAAACTTAACCCAAGCAATCTTGTGGACACAACCTTAACAGGATTGCAGAGTTTCAGAAGATGGAACCAAAAATGGAGCAAATCAGGAGAGGGAGTTGCAAGCTCGTCAAGGGTTTGGATTCGCCTGAAAGATGGATTGTTTAAGATAAATATTGATGGATCTTATGAACTTGGGGCGACGGAAGGTTCTGTGGCATGTGTATGTCGAGATTCCACCGGAAAATTGTTGAATGGAGCTGCACAATTGGCGGCGGTGTCTTCAACGTCCATGGCTGAAGCTCACGCTCTCTTTGAAGCCCTAAATCAGTTTCTCTCACTAAGACACGAGGAAGTAATAGTGGAGACTAACAGTTTAGGACTAGTTAACACTTTAAAAAGCTCAAAACAGTTCACGTGGGATAGTCACGCCCTTATCATGAAGCGCAAGGATATGCTGCTCTCTTTTTCCAATATTGGGATTGTCCACTGCCATAGAGAGGCCAAATTAATTGTAGACTGGACTGGTTCGCTAAAGCCCACAGAAAAAACTACTTACCTTTAAATTGGGTTGTGTCTCCCCCTCAAATTTTTTGGGATCTTTTATGTATTGACGTCCCTCTTTTAGGCCCTTCATCTTTCACTAGTTGAATGAAGTATTTCATTTTCTGACCAAAAAAAAAAAAAAAATTAGGTGAAGGCACAAAAACGACCTTATTCAGAATGTCAAATATGAAATAAATATTAGATTTAGACATAGTGACATTTAGAATTTATAAAAATGATCATTTATATATATACACATTTAATATATGTCGTATCCCGGCGTGTCGGAATTCTATATTTTTTGAGAATTGCCGTATCGACATGTCGTGTTGTATCGTGTCCCGCGTCCCATGTCGTATCGGTGCTACATAGATGTTAAGAAGACATTTGATTTTAGGCTTCTGTATAAGAGGGAATCATCAGGTGAGTTGGTTGGTCATTGTGATGCTGACTATGCTGGAGATCGATATATTCGACAATCGACTACTAGATACTCGTTTAATCTAGGTCAGCAGTACTATCCTGTTTAGTAAGAGACAGCCGACGGTTTCGTTATCTATGACAGAGGCTGAATATAAAGCAACAGCAATGGCAGCTCAGGAGAGCACGTGGCTAGTGCAGTTATTAGATGATTTTCATCAACCGATAGATTATTCGATAACAATATATTGTGATAATATATTCGCTATAAGCTTAGCAGAGAATCTAGGATTTCATGCTAGAGCAAAGCATGTGGAAGTCCACTATTACTTTTTGCGAAAGAAAGTGTTGCGGGGTGAGATCAAAATGGAGTACACCAAGATAGGTGATCAAGTTACTGATGTCTTCACCAAAGGTCTTGAAGTAGCAAAGTTTGAAGAATTTCGAACTCAGCTTGGTATGGTCACGAGGACTATCCTCAGAGGGAGTAGTCGGTGACGGGGAGTATTGAAGATATCATAGCCAAATCTAGAATATTCAATAGTGTGAATCTTCGTATTTTGGTGGTTTTCTCGAAAGACTGTTTTGTTCCCGATGATGTCTTTTGGGCGAGCGTGTTAAAGTGCATTTATTGTCTTTATTGCTTTATTGTTTTCAAGAGTCATAATTAGTTTTGTGTGTAGAGAGTACTTTAGTATTCCAATATGTAATTATGCCTATATATCTAGATGTGTACTTTCACGTTCCTAGGATATGCCAAGAGTCATGTGTCTAACCTATATAAAAGTAAATCCTGTAATCATTTTGACAAGATGAACAAGGCAAACAAAAATTTTATCCATCTTCTGAAAACTTCTTATGTGAGTGTTATTGAGTGAGACTTCCACCTTCGATTATCAGAACTTTGTACCTCCTCCGAGTTTCAACAAGTGGTATTAGGGCTGTGCCTCTCGGAGTTTCAACAAGAGATACTTGAGTTTCATCCTATTAATGCTCCAGCCTTGCTCAGAGCTGCCTTCCGGTTCATTAGTCTCATCGGTGCACCGCTGCCTTCCCGTAACTTCCTTTTGGTAACAAACCTCGCATGATCCTTCGTCCCCAGTTTTCTTTGCACTCCACTATCTGGACCAACTCAGCGAGGCAGCATATCCTTTAAATAAGATAGGAATTGAGATTTCCCATTGCTTAATCGCTTGGAAAAGCTCCAGGCCAATCTCTTCCCCAGTGCGAAGCTCTTCATTATTTCTAACTCCGGCACGAACAAGGCTGTTGTCAAGGTAATCAGCGATGTCACGGTGAGTGTCCGGTCCTCTGAAGTTGAAGAATACTATGTAACCAGATTCCATTGGCTTCTCCATTCCCTGAGTTTTCACAGCACCGAATATGAAGAGTCCCTAAGGATTCCAGACTGTCTTGAACCTCTGCCAGTTTAGGGCAGGTCGATCGACGGAGTTTCGTGAGCTTCTTAAGGTTGGTCAGGTCAGGTTGTCTCTCCAGTGGTAGAAGGCAAGAAAGACGTGGGATTTCTTGGAGTTCTCAGGTTCTCCAATCCTTCCAAGGCTTTGAAGCCGTATCGGCTTCACGCAACCAAGAACCATCACAACTGAGAGTTTTTTCAGGTTAAAGAGGTCCACTGATACTTATCTTTCCTCGCGAAATAGGATATGTCAGACCAATGCCGGGGAAGCCTTGGTAAGGACCGGAGATTCTCCAAACCCAGCACAAGTTTCCTGAGCTAAGGAAGGAGAATGGGATCTGTCTCCAAGGACTCCAGTTTGCGTAACCTTCCAACCCATGACAAGAATGAACCTACAAGGGAATTTTCCAATCTCGTCGATATGGTATTCTGCTTTGTTATGTTTTTTCCGGACGAGAATGAATCTGTAACCTCAAGAGCTAGAAGCTAGAAGAGGGACCACGGCAAATATACTCACCGCTTTCATAGAAAACGAGGATGTACTCCTCTGGCGGACGGTCTCTTCTAAAGGCGTGTCCGCTAAAAAGTTTGTGGAGACTGGAGACCAGTGCTTCATCCACAGACGCGAGCCAAAGTAGGGAGTATGGTTAGCACTTCACCAGTTAGCATGTTGGGCAATTGGCAGTCATCCAACCTTTATGGAGTTCGAAATTCTGGTGTGAAATAGGAAATGTCCATATTGCCACTAGACGGAATCCATAAATTTTCTTTCTTTAACCAAAGGAAAATTTTTAAGAACTTTATTTTTTCGATACTAATATAGTATTATTATATAGATTTGAATGGTCCAATAATTGGGAATTGGTATCTTTACTTGATTACATGAATCTCTGTTTTATTCCATTGGCTACGTCTATGTCGGCTCTTCTGGGAATTCATCAGTGGGAGTCATGAGAGAGCGCCGACGACTGGTGCATTGCCATGTTCTTCAGCGATATCGTCCCGACCATCGATCGCTATGTCTCTCTCATCGCAAGATGCGTCGCCAAGAAACACTTGAAGCTCGGCATGACCCTCCACTCCCACCTCATCAAGACCGCACTCGCCGGCGACCCTTTCATTGTCAACCATCTCATTAGTATGTACTCCAAATGCACTTCCATCCGAAGCGCCCACAAGGCCTTTCGTGATCTCGATGCGAAGAACGGTTGCTCTTGGAACACCATCATATCTGCATATGCCCGGATAGGCGATTTCAATAAAGCTCTCGACTTGTTCGATGAAATGCCGCAGAGGGCTCTTGTCTCTTATAATTCCTTGATTTCTGGGCTGTCCCGTCATGGGTTTTATGTGGAGTCTCTGAGTATCTTCATGCAGATGCAAGAAGAATATGATTGTCTGTTCATGGATGAATTTACTTTTGTGGGTGTTGTGGGTGCCTGTGCTCGCTTGGGTGCATTGGAGTTCTTGCGCCAGGTTCATGGAGTTGCCATCATAATGGGTTTGGAATTTAGTAAGATTACTTTTAATTCCCTGATTGATGCTTATGGGAAATGTGGTGGAGCCGATATTTGCCGTGCCTTGTTTGCCGTTATGCCTGAAAAGGACATTGTGTCATGGACTTCCATGGTTGTTGCTCATACGCGAGCTCATAACTTAGATGATGCTTGTGCAATATTCAACAATATGCCAGCAAAGAACACAGTCTCTTGGACTGCACTGATAGCAGGCTTTGCACAAAATGGCCGGGGTGATGAAGCTTTGGACCTTTTCATTCAAATGCACGAGGAAGGAATACAGCCGAGTCCTCATACATTTGTCAGTGTTCTATGTGCTTGTGCTGATCAAGCACTTGCTGAAAGAGGCAAACAGATTCATGGTTGCATAGTTAGGACCTGCTTTAATAGTGATTTAGATAACATATTTTTATGGAATGCTCTAATTGACATGTATTGCAAGTGTGGCGACATGAGATCGGCTCAGGTCTTATTCTCGAGGATGCCGGAAAGGGATGTTGTATCATGGAACTCAATGATAACTGGGTTTGCTCAAAATGGTCTAGGGCATGAATCACTTGTTTTGCTCAAGAAGATGCTGGAGACAAAAATAAGACCCAACCATGTCACTTTTCTTGGCGCTTTATCTGCTTGCAGTCACACTGGTCTAGATGTTGAAGCGCTTCAGATATTCAATGCAATGGAAAAGGACTATAGCCTTCAACCAAGATCTGATCACTATGCTATTTTGGTCGATCTGCTCGGGAGGAAGAACAGACTTGTGGAAGCCATGGAGTTAATGGAGAGTGTCTCAAACAAATCAGACAATGTTGGGATGTGGGGCGCACTTTTGGGTGCATGCAAAGTCCATGGTAATCTAGTCATTGCCCGAAACGCTGTGGATGCTTTATTGAAGTTGGAACCCCAAAATGCTGCAAGGTATGTCATGTTATCAAGCATATATGCTGCAACAAACAGATGGGATGATTCCTACGGAGTAAGGAAGCAAATGGAGGATAGAGATTTGATGAAAGATGTGGCAAACAGTTGGATTGAGGTGAAGAATGAGATGCACAAATTTCCTGCAGAGGACAGATTCCACTATCAGATACGAGACATACGCAAACTGCTCGGGAAACTCGCTTATCATATGAAGGAAGCTGGATATGTTCCTGAGCCCAACTTAAGGCTCCTCTTAGATGATGATGGTGGGTAATGAATAAAAATTGTTTAGACGGAAGATGCTAAAGAAAAAATAGAAGGCTAGAGCTGCAACGTGATAGGCTGATAGCTCCTCTTCTTATGAACAATTCATACCTTCCTAGAGAGCCTCACGTTAAAGATACAATTAAGTTTCAGGAAGGACTCATGGTCCAAAGAAGATCGGGCATCATGAAAGTCTCTCATTGTACCTGGTGGTTTTGCGTGAGGTAGGTGGAGATTGCTTAGATGCTTTCTGGTAATGGCAAAGGGCAGATTCCACTATCAGATAGGAGACATACACGAAGTGCTCGGGAACTAGCTTATCATATGAAGAAAGCTGGATATGTTCATGAGGCCAACTTAAGGCTCATCTTAGATGATGATGGTTGGTAAAAATTAATATTGTGTAGATGGAAGATGCTGAGGAGAAAATAAAAGGCTACAGCTGCAAGGTGATAGCTTCTTTATCAATGAAAAATTCATACCTTCCTAGAGAACCTCATGTTAAAGATACAATTAAGTTTCAGGAAGGACTCATAGTTCAAAGAAGATCGGGCAATGGAGTCATTAAAGTCTCAAATTGTACCCGGTGATTTAGCGTGAGGTAGGTGGAGATTGCTTAGATGCTATCTGGTAATGGCATTCTGTGTACTTATTTTCAGATTCTGACCTACTTGTTGCAGGAACAATGGAAACTGTCTACCTTGCCATTTTTTTGGTTCTTTTGGATGCTAAAGTATGACAAGATCAAGTGTTCTTTTTTTCCCCTTAAGGGAATATAAGGTATTGCGGAAGTTTTCTCAGAACTATATACTGCTTGAAGTGCCATAGTAGTCATTGTTCCTGTGATTTCTTGTCAGGCTTCTGCTTCAGCAAGGAAGCAGTTTAGAGCTTGGTATCGACTTCCATTCTTTGTTTTCTCCTCAATGAGTATTTATTGTTCTTCAGGAATTCAGGAAATTATGGCATGGACAATAGTGTTGTCACCTATGATTATTTGTGGCTTATGTTTTCATCATCGTCCTGTGGGATTGCTTAGGAGCAACCTGTATTTGTGGTGTTGGTCTGCTCCCAAACAATGAAATTAGCCTAGTATTTGACTGTACGTGTACAACTCATGGTATTTGTTCTAGATATGGACATAACTACACCTAAACACCAGAGTGGATTTTGGAACCATGCTGAGAAGAGATATTTGCTGACAGAAGATCCAAAGTAATTTTGCATGCAAACATTGTGCGGGTTTTATTGCATCAGTTGATTGGGGCAATTGGAAGTGCTATCTCTAATGCAGTTGACCCAAAATACCTGATTTGTTTTTGGTCCCTACTTATGCTATGCTTCAGCTGCTTCCTGACATTTCAACTGCTTTTTCTGTTTTGACAATTGAGTACTCTCTTTCCGATGTAAGGAACAAACAGCTGTAGAGAGTAGAGGTGATGATTCTTTAAAGGTAAGATCCTAGCATGTGAAATTTACTAACACATCTGAGAAATATCATAGGTTTTAGCTCATGGATTTATGGAATTTTCTCTATAAGATATATACATGTATATAATGTGTTTTTTGGTTGGAAGAATCCTAGGACAGAACTTAATTCTCTGCAAGGTTAATCCCTAATTTTCTTAGCGGGCGATGTGTCAGGCACTCGAGTACTGTGAATTAGATATATGACTATCGGAAGATTATCAAGTTAAATTGGTCTTCGCAAGAATGGAATTAGACTTTTCGAGGTGATATGACTCTTTCTGACGTTTGTGGTCAAGACAATTCCTTAGTAAAAGATCCCGTGGATGTCATAATAATCTTTGGGTTTCAGTTTCAAAATTCGAACAATTACATCTTTCATGACCATCCACAACCATTTGATCTTGCTAATGTACTTTCTTGTAATTTGTAGAATCCATAACCCTTTCAGCCTGCAATATGATAACTAGTTGGTGTTAGTGATGCTTTAAGTCACTATTTGACTTGGTGTGACACTACTATAATAAGGAATGGTATCATCCAAAATGCGCTATCATTGCATCTATACTTTCTTCCTCTGTCAAGACCGCCACAGTGGCTAGTGATTGCTCACGGAGGGTTGCCGTCTTGTAGCCTCGTAGGCAGCGGGTCACTAGCTGGATCGGGTGGATGGTGGGCTGATAATGGTAAGCCGGCATGGGATGACGATGGTCGTTAATGTCAAGTAGCAATGGTCATTGGCCGAGTGCAGGCAGACCCGATATCCGTCGAGTTCAGGTAAGCGAGCGAGAATGATATTCTGAGCTTCTCTATTCCATTTAGGTCAATAAAAATTACACCGTAGGCGCAATCTTGACTCGTGGGTAACTGTTACTGTAAGCACACAATGTAAATACGCAGTAAGGTGAGCTCGACATGCTTCTCCATCCTTTTAGGAAATCAATTTTCGTATGGAATTCCGGCGAGAACGGGGGGAGAAATCCAATTGGCAAGAAAATGCCAAACCTCATGTGACCGTTTCAACAAAGCTGACAGAAAATATGGGATGGTTTCTGGAAGACGTACATTATGGGGCTACCTGAAATCCATGAAACTCTCTATCATGGTCATGTTTTCGTCCTTGCCTTCCTGGCATTCCTCAAACTTATCTGTTTCTTCTGATATATTGCTACGTAGAGTAGGTCAACCTTTCTTCTCAATTGGATTTGACATTTGACATTCGAGAGGACAGGAAAGAAGATATGACTAGGTCAGCCTTGTTGTAAGCGTAGTTCAAAATTCCAGAGAGACTGTTTTAACGTTGTCTTCGCCTCTCTTTTGGTTCTTTATTTTCGACGTTTGGAGGGCAATTCGATTAAAAATAAATTGAAAACATGAAAAGAGGATTTTCTTTTCTCAAGGCAACATGTTCTTGTTATTTTCATTTTTCTCTGCAATGTAAAATGTACACGAGAATAACAATTGTGAATTGTAGCTTTAAGTTTTGTAACCTTCTTTATCGAAAAAGTAACTTTCGAATCAAAGGCAATAATGATCATGAAACCTTAAAAATATTCAATATAGACATATTCACGTCATGTTTATATGAGGTAAAACACCAAAAAAAAAATCCTAAATTTATTGCGTTTGTACCAATTTCATTCGGACACTTGTGGCCATAAATCACTGCATCGGATGGTTGGCTATCCTACAAAGCACAACCGATAGAACATTGACACATTTTACAAATTTTAAATATTTTTTCTAATTTTTTTAATTACTTTTTCTTCTTTCTATTTCTCTCATTTTGGCTAGTGAGGGAAGCCTTTGCCCATGACTAGCAATGGTCTAGGTGAGGACCGCGACCCGCACCAGCAGCTAGCGATGGCCAGTGCAAGGCTCCAAATACCAAAAAATATGACGAAAAAATATTGAAAATTCGTCAACGTTAGCAACGATTGTGCCACTTAGGATGCTAACGTTCGTGTTGATGATTGTCAATCAAAATTGGCAGGATGTACTAAATTGACATAAATGTAAAAATTTTAGAACTAAATTTATCCAATTGAAAGGTTTATGATTGAATCGGTACCAATTCAATAGATTTAAGCTTTTTTTTTTTATACTTTCCCCGTCTACGTGGGCAAGTATTAGTAGCCATATATAACAAGTTCACCGGCTAAGTCTACGTGGGGACACAATCCCATGGTTCCCATAACTTTGAATAAAACCATTAACAAAGCATCACACATCTGTTAATACTTATTGATTTATCTATTTTGCTACTAATGGGAACTTGATTTTGGGCATAGAGTAGAGTAGATGATCTATCTTAGTGTATTAAAATGAGGGTCGGAAGAGAATTCTGCCAAATTCAATTTATTGTCATCATGAGATTCCCAATATCTGTAATCCTATTATAGTTATGATGGTAAGGATGGATGCTCAATTATTTTTCGTCCTACGTATATTTAGGGAAGAGAGCAGCTGCCACTTGTGAGCTGGTGAAGCCTAGCAAAAGCGTGTGAGCTAGAAAGAGTCCAAAGATCTGTGAACTTGACAAGACCAGATCCAGTTCGATGGAACCGCGAATTTCCAGCTTCTAGAAGTAAGACACACTGATAATGACACCCATTTGCTTTACAGCATATAATTAACACAAGCTTTGACTAAAGGTATCCATCCGGGGAAAAATAAGGTTGGATTAGCATCACGAACTGACCATTTAAAAAGTATTCTGGTGGAGTCCCTTTTGCCTACCAATCAAAAAGCAAAGGGAATGAAGTCCTCCTTTTCTGCATCTTACGCGGAAAGAAAGGCATGAAAAGGAGGATTAAAAAATTATGTTCATCTAGAATAACCTTTTGGATACCGCTCGAATTCGGTATTTTCGTGTTGGCGAGTCGATCGCAGCCAGCGATGACGTGGCATTCTCTCGCTACGTGATTTTTTTTTTAAAAGGGATATGTGGATTGAAAGTCTTAAAACTTATCTCGAAAATGAAATTGAGTCATAAAACGTGTAAAAAGTATAATCAAGTTCTAAAAATTATTGAATTAGTGCAATCGAGTCATTCAATTCATTAATTCCATCTAATTTGGCTCATGGGAAATAATGATGTGATTTATTATTATTATTTTTGTTAATCCTACATAACTACGACGTGGCTAAAACGATATCTTTTTTTTTTTATAAATCAAAATATGATTTTAAATTCATGTCTTATGTACATTAAAATTTTAAAAAAAATAGTAAATTTAATAGAAAGAAAACTGGGCTCCGACCAAGGGCCGACGACCCTCGCCAATCACGACCCTCGCCAATCGCAACCCTCTCCCAAATCTGGGTGAAGGTCGCGGCCTTAACCCAAATCGGGTGAGGGTCGCTATTGCTAAGGGTCGACCACTGTGATAGGAATTGGCCACTAGTGGCGGCCCTCAACCAAGTTTGGGTGAGGGCCGGCAATTTTCACCTGATTTAGGGAAGGGTCATTGGCCGTCCCCCACCTTAGTCGGCCCTCCCTAGTTGGTGGGAGTGGCGATGATGGGGGCTCGCAGCCCTCCTGCTTGATTTCTCATTTCTTAAAAAAAAAAATCAATTTAGCTTATTTTTTAAATTTAATACAAATAATATTTGTATTCAAAATCAGATTTATATCAAAACGACGTTGTTTTGGTCTTGTGTTTCATGGTTTAGTTATGTTATCGTCACATGTGATAGAAAAGATATTGAAAAAGCCACATCAATATTTTCTGTTAAGCAAATTGGACATAATTAACGGAAAAATTTGATTGTTCAAATTTGACAAGTAGGACTTAGATTGCATATTTTCTAAATTTTAGGATTCAATAGCACTTTCATGGTAAGTTTTAGAACTTTCAATAAACATATATCTAATTTTTATATGGGATCACCATTTATAAATTTTCGGGTATTCCCTTTTCTTTTATTTTTTTTCAGCCTTTGGCTTTTGCACCGGTAGTATATGTGGACTAACCACACAAGAAATAGACGAAAGAGTTGAAATGTGTAAATTTGGACAAACGGAGAAAAAAAGAGAGCTCATTTGCATCGAGTCACTTGACCTCCCATCAAAGACGGCAATGACTTTTGTTGCATTTGAAACCTTATAACACCACACAAGACACGCGCTTCCCATCCCCCATGAACAGCACTCTCCAACAACCCAAAATCTCTCTCTCTCTCTCTCTCTCTCAAGCCATGTTTGCTCAGAACCAAATCTTCTCTCTCACTCCCAAATCCCACAACACTCTTGAGAAGACCAGAGATCTTGATTTTGATTTCTGGGTTCCGAGTAAAATGAGAAACCATCACGGCAGAAACTGTGATCCTGACTCGCCAACTCTGTGGAAGCGCGAAAACATGTCGGTGAGTGTCGCCAAAGATGTGGACACATCCCCACTTCTTCCCCAAGATCACCACTACAGCAATCTGTCTCCTTCGTCGAGGACTCGGAGGATCGAAGAAGGAAGAAGAGAGATGATGGAGATGATCCGGAACTTGCCCGAGTCGAGCTACGAGCTTTCTCTCAAAGATATCGTGGATGAGCAGCTATCTTTGCAGGTACTAGTGGACTCGGTTCGGTTCGGTCCGGTTTGGTTTGCTTCCTGTTCGATATTGAAATATGATCTTCTATCTAATCATATAGTAGACATAGCATAGTTTCATGCTGACGTGCACTATAACTATAAGTGCTCTTCATCTGTTGTGTATGCTTTGACACCAATCTGGGCAAAAAGTTCTGCTGATTAAGGAAATGATGTTTTAGTAATGGAGGACAAATAATTGAATTTGGATTGCTTTGCAGGGGAATCAAGAGGAGGAAGTGGGGAAATTTGAGCTTCCAAGTGCTGAGGCAGAGTCACATAAAAACCAGAAGAGGAAAAAGAGGAAGAAAGTCACAAGGGTCACTAGTCATCAGCATCATCAGGTTTCAAGATGTAATAGCCTGGAGACCGGAACTTTCCTGATCAAGATGTTTTTCCCATCTTTCTTGGCATCAAATAAGAAGCCT
Organism: Rhodomyrtus tomentosa; assembly: GCA_028455895.1. Taxonomy (NCBI): domain Eukaryota; kingdom Viridiplantae; phylum Streptophyta; class Magnoliopsida; order Myrtales; family Myrtaceae; genus Rhodomyrtus; species Rhodomyrtus tomentosa. The sequence goes on from JAPCWY010000005.1 coordinate 48,754,947, forward strand.
GCACCATCTCGGAACAGCAGGTCGAAGATTTCGCCGAGGACGTCGTTTGAAGGGCCTGATCAGAGGAATCCGGACATGGTGTCGAGGATTAAAATGAGTCCTGTTGCCAAAGATCGGGGGAGTCGCGATCGATTTAGAACTGAAAGCGGTACCGGCAGGAGCAAGAGCTATTCAAGCAGGTAGTTACTTGAATTTTTTTCGATATGACATTCTATTTGTGCATTTTCAGTCATTCACCTTTCTGCAGACTCAGTAATTTCCTAAGCATCTTGCAAGAAAATGTGATGGCTATTGTAGAAGTTGCAAATTGTTTCATTTGGGTTAAGAAAAATCGTAACTTTATTGATTCGCAAAACAGAATCTCTACCTGTTAGCTTAAAATAACATGCTGGTTTGGTACACAAATAACAGAGAATATTTCAAACCGAACTAGAGCCTTTCGATCCATTTTCATATTTGTATGCTCGAGTGGAGATTGAAACTTCCATGTTAGTGAGAAATCATGCTCTTAACGAGCAGTTGTAAATGCTCATGATCCCAATATTTATGCAGGAACAATGACGGCGATGCTCTCCCGGGTTGCTGGCCTTTTGCCGGACCGAAAGGGAAAATGCGAAGGCAGAGAACATGTGTTTTCTGATTTTCCCCTGCCTCCTGCACATGAAGGCAGAACCAAAGATATGATTTTGCTTTCAGAACCTAGAAGAAGTATACTCAAACTGCAGAAGGTGTGTCCACGGTTGATAAGCCCGTTTGAATATCTCGGCTCCAATGAAGATTTCTCTAATCAGTCTTGAGAAAAATCTAATGCAGAGATGCCAATAGCATTCAATACTTGTCAGACTGGGCATCTTGTTAAGTACTAAACTTCCCAAGAGACAATGCTAGTGAAGTTTTAGATTTCTATAGAGACTAGGCAGGCCATAGCTTGCCTCGTCGTGAGTTATTAGCGGCTGGAAATATGTATTATAGTTATGTGAAAACAAAGCTAAGGATCAAATAAACTGGATGCTGTTGGTATTTTTTCCATTCAATGATACTTGTGCGGTGGTACGTTTTAAGGATATAACAGACGAACAAGAACCATCTAAAGTGATCGGGGTGGCGATGGTGGGGCTCAGTTCTTCCTCTGAATCAGCCAGGCAGGAGGGGTGCCTGCAATGAGTGGTGGGGGCTATTGCCGCCGCTGGCCACTTCTGATTTATGTTTATGAATGGCAAATTCTCTTCCACCTGCGCCCATTTGCACTGATATTATTCTACTTGAACAACCTGTTCCCATATTGATGGGCAATTTTTTCGTAGGCCATCTTTGAGGACGTCGTCTGAAATTCATTTTTATTTTTATTTTTTGAAAAATATTTATTGCATTTAAAATGAGGCTAAAGGCTAGACAAGCCCAATAAGTGGCAACGGTTCCAACTAGATGCAAATGAACCTGGGGAGGACAGGAAAGCCAATTTCTCCGAAAGGGCCTGTCTACTATGGGTCGTAGCAAACAGATATGCCACCAGCTTGGCCTCCCTATAACAATCGGCTGCCCTAATATTAGCAAACTCGGGTAGCATTTATTTCGCGAAAAATGTGACGCTTTTGGAAAATGTATATTAAGAAGTCGTTTTCCAGAAAAAATGAGGACATTTTTCGGTGTTTGGCTGAAACATGAAAACAAAATGGAAAATAATTTTTCGTCGTTTGGTAAAGCAAAATCAATTTCCACCGTACATACACACATTTTAATACTTCTTTCTTTTTTATTTATAAGAAATCGATTTTACTATTTCCTTTCTGTTTTCTTGTTTGCTGGCGATCAACTAGCTCGGGCTCATCAAGTAAGCCTCGCCGGCCTCATGTGAGGCCAAGCTCTAGGCAAGCCTCGACCTCCCTAGATCTATTGAGCTCAAGGCTCGTCTTGTCGTCTTGATAGCCTTGACCTAACCAGATCCCGTGAGGCAGCGAGCTGGAGCGAGCCACCTTGATCGCCTTAAGATAGCCAAATTCGCCGATCACTGGCCATGGCTGGAGATCAGCTGAAAAAGTAGGGAAAAGAAAAAAGAATTAAAAATAAATAAAAATAGAAAAATTAATAATTGAAAATAATATAAAATTTTCAAATTATGAAAAATAAATGTAAACTAAAAAGAAAGCAAAAAAAAAAAAAAGATTAAAAGGAAAAGAGATGTGAAAATGAGGAAAATATTTTCCTGTCCTCAAAAGAGGAAAATATTTTCGTCATTTTTAAAAGAGTATTTTCATGAGTGGAATATGTTTTCCTTTGTGGGGGGCTAACAATACAACCTAGGGGGGGTGAATAGGTTGTATAAGAACTATGAAAAATATTCGCGGAATAAAACAAGTTCATTTTCAAAACATCGAGTCAAACATTTGCAAAGATATTATAAAGATCAGGTCAGCAAATGCTTAAGCTACGATAGGAAGATGTGTGCCAAGGAGTATGAAAAACACGAGGAATATGTGCACACAAAACAGTAGGTGATAATAGAAATGATTTGGTGAGGAAATGTTTTACAAAACATTTTATTGACGTGTGCAAGGCTGAGTAAAAGATCAAGTAAGAAGCAAGCACACATCTACAGAGAAATCATAAACATTAGGTCAGCAAATGTTTCAAATATGTAAGTTGATTGTGTGCATAAGTGTATAAAGAATATGAGAAACCAAAGTACAAAAAAAAAATCTGGTCAAACATCAACGAAGACAAATTGCATCTGGTTGTGCTGTTGTTTGACGTATATTGATGTTTACGAAAGATAAAAAGGAGGAAGAAGAGATTTGCAAACATATACATAGTGGTTCGGCTTTATCCACAAGCCTACTTCCGCTCTCAAGACTAATAGCCACAACATGGGCTGGAATGTACTAGCAAATCGTAGCATAGGTTACAAATGGAAGGTCCTGATCTTTACCGAATCAACGACACAACTCAGGGTTGTTCACAAGTTATAAATGGAAGGTCCCGATCTTCACCGATAGATCGTGCTATCTAGGATTAGCGACACTACTCAAGGTGGAACACTTGACTTTGCGCAATTACAAGGCAAAAAGATTACTAGAGAACACTTACCCCAAAAAAAAAAAATTACTAGAGAACATCTTTCGGATAGCGCAGAAACAGGAGAGAAAACTCAGCTCACGGTATGTGCATTTTACAATATTCTCATTCTCTCTAACTCTCTAACATTTGGCCTAGAAGTTCTTCCAATATATAGGCATCTTCATTCTTCCTGTTGAAGGGATTTTGTGAAGCCCAACTAACTCTTGGAGATCCGTTGGAGCTGCTAAAGCTTCTCTGACACTGTTCTGAAAAGATCTGCAGTCTGACATTGTTCTGAAAAGATGTCAGAGTGCAACGGCTATATTCCACCCGATAGACTTCCTGATCTTTCTCTGTGGATTTTCACCCGCCAACGACCATACTCTTTCTAATGGAACATCCTCATATGTTCGTTGATAAACCGGCACCAAAATCGACGTAGACAAAAAAAAAAAACAGTGTCACACCTCCTGTTTTGGTCCGATGGTCCTGTTTTTTGAAAAATAGTGGAATGTCTTGTGATCAAATATCCATTGAAGCTCTTGAGTATCTTAGCCTCCAAAGACGTCACCTTGATGAAAGATCAACTATAGTACCTCCAAGTCATCATGAAAACACCTTGACATTTGACTTGTTCTCCTCCTATCAAGATCTTCATACTTATACCAAGTCTTCGATGAACTTAGGTTACTAATATTACCATATCTTTGCATCTACCGAGTTTTCTTCAGGACCAAGGATCTGGTCAGTTGATTAAGCTCCCAGCACCTTCCATAACCAAATATTTGCATGATCCCTTACCCATAATCAAAATGTTCAAATCTTTATCATCTGTTGATACTGTCAACCAATCTTCCACATGATCTATAAAGATAGCTCCTCTTTGCCAAAAGATCTGCTGCTCCGATAAACATTCGATGCACCCAGTCATTCTTCTGATCCTTCCAAGTATATTGGTGATCTGGACTCCACCAAACTGTTCATCTCCATTGTTCTTCCAAGCTTCACTGAACATCACAGTTCTAAGCTTGTTCACCATTCCAGGTCCTTCCATTGTTCACCCAATTTTTGTCCATCCAAGCCATCACGAATATCCCCGTTCTTCTTGGCCTGTTCACCTCGATCTAGGTCCATCCAAGTGTTCACCTCTTCGAAGATTCTTCCAGCTTATAGACATCTTCATCACCCAATATCTCGCTCACCTCAAAAGATCGGTTATCAATCCCAAAACGATCGACAGAGCACTCCAAACATTGGCTGAGCAGAAATTTGTCTGAGGAACAACTTGTGCTATTGATCTCATCATCTGCATTTTGGCTTGTGCATATAAAACCTGTATAACTCGTACAATGCACACATTAGTAGCCTTTGATTGTTTTTGTTATCATCAAAATAAGATTGTGGATTTTCCAATAATCACTACATTAGTGATATTCCCAACATCTTGACTAGCTTATTTTCTGTGAATGAAACACCAGAAAGTTCCATTTTAGGAATCAACTTCTGGCCCGTTAATTTTTCTATTTCTGCTTCAAAATTTGATTACTGAGAAGAGAAATTTATTTGCTAACGGTTGAAAATTTTTAGTATTGAACATTACTAACACAAAATTTTCTATGAAAAATTATTGTCAGCAAAATTTCTACTTCATTTTTGAACTTTTTAAATTTCATAATAAAATAAGTTTTATTATGAAAAATACTATTTATTTTTTACTTTGGTAGTTGGAGATGGTGGCTAGATGGTGGCGGGGGTGTTGGTCGACGGCGGTAGCCTACAGAGGCTAGCGGAAGACTACGGCAGAATGCTGTGGTCAGCGTTGGGCGATGGCGGAGGCGGGAGTGATAAAAAAAAAAGGGTGAGAAGGAGAAGTATTTTTTGAGTTGAGAAATAATTTTTTTTAATTTTTCAAATTGGACGAAAATTCACTTCAGAAGTAGAAATTTTCACTAAATAAATTTATGCTCCATAAATGCCTCTAGAGCAGAAATCTATGTTCAGAGATATTACCATGCACAACCAATTAAGTACCAAGATGATCCCAAGAAGTGTGATATGTACTTTGGAATTGCTCTTATCAGATCAAGACAGTCTCACTCCAACTCAAAAGTTTATTGTCTTCAGGACGCAAGTGTCTGAGCATTGGGAGTAGAGCAAGGGCTTCCATTTCTGCTGCTGAAACTTGGAGTAACCTCGCGAGACCATCAAGAAGCTTTCTGAACGACTCTCGACAGATGCTAGCGGTGGATCCACAACTTCCTAAAACCATCAAAAACTCGTTTCGATGAAAAATCGCACGTCAGAATCGATTTTTATCATAAACCGAGGCTTCATAATGCATTAACCCCTCATTTCCACAAAATTCCACAGCTTAACAACTCCTAAATCGAACTGGAAAATTCACATATCTCCGAATGGGCAACACAATTTCGAAAAGTATGAATAAGGACTTGAATCCTTACCGAGCATTGCGGAACGAAGTTGATTCAGTTTGTCAAGATGGTCGGAACACGCAGGCGTGAAAAATCTCTCCCTCTTTCCTTCGTTTTCTCCTTTCCTTGTTTTGAATGATCATCTCTCTCCCTCTCTCTCTTCCTTCCTTCTTACTGCTTGCTTTGGTCGTTTATTCACTTGCGGGCAGGCTGAAACACAAAGAAAACACTTAGAATGGGCTGAAGTGACTTGGACTTGGGCCTGTTGTCATCTTATTTTTCTTCTCCAAGCCCAATTCTTACACTACGACTCCCCACCGTCAAAACCAAGAAGATCCTTCTCTTATTCCTTAGCCGTCTGATTTGTCTGAATCCCGGAGGTGGATACAGGAGATCCACCTCTGATTCCTAATCATAGCACAGAAGCATATTAGCTCTGATTAGGGATATGAGTCGCCGTTTGTTAGAATAAGAGGAAATTACATTTACGCCCCCCATCAACTGAAGGATTAGGGCCAGTATTGCCACCCGAACCTTTTGATTTTAATCATTTCGTTAATGGAGAAAATGTCGTTTTCTATTTTGCTTGCTGATTTTTTCAGTTTGCCAAACCATTTTTGCCTAGTGCGTTGTGAGTGCTTCGGTACCACGCTTCTTGAAAAAGCCCCAAGCATTGCCAATCGCAGCATCGGCAAGGATCAACCATGAATAACCCGCTCTAAATCCCAAATAGAGCAGGCTACATCGAAAGTTGACATGCCATGAACAACCTAAAGCCGTCCGCGCAATTATGTTCTGGACTTGCGATTGGTTTACATAATATGTCCATCGCAATACTTACGGTTGACGTGCCCGCGTAGCTTTTTTTTGCAAATCTCACGTCTCATATAAGAAGTTAGTTACTTGCAGTATATGAATGTACCCACCATCTCAACAGTATCAGATTCAGGATGCGTAAAAAAATAATAAAAAATTGTTACATGGTCTATGTAGCTAATATTTTCGCAAAAAAAAAAAAAAACCACCCGTCTTAATGGCGCTAGATGCAGGATGTTTAATAATCATAGTTTCCATGCATAGTTTTAGGTTATTTTGAACAAGAAAGAACCAACTAATAAAAACTAGGGAAAGGTTATTTATCAAAAAAAGAAAAAAAAAAGCAAAAAAACAATAGGGAAGAAGGCGGTTCAAACTGTAATAAAAGAATCATTTGCTCATGTGAGCAGGTCGTTAATCACTAATTTTTATTTATTTGGTAATTTCTGTTGATGGTGCTGACCTCCTTACGGAATTGTCCTGACAATATGTATAAATGTCGTTTATTATAATCTGGATACCGATTTTTTTTTTTTTTTTATAACTTCTTTTTCCGCTCTCTGTGTCGACGACTTAGGTCTAGAATCGGAGTCCAGCCCCAGCACCCGCAGGAACCTTCATGGAAACCCCCTCCGCTACCAACAAGACATTCCACGCACCAGACAGCCGAAGACTAGACGGCTGCCCGTATAAATACCACATCTCCCTCTCCACCTATGCCAAACGCCAGGCCTTCTCTCTCTGAAAATCACGGGGAAAGAGAAAAAAAAAAAAAGAAAAAAGAAAAAAAAAGCGCCATGGATTCCATGGAAGCCATGAAAGAGAAGGAATCGGCAGTGGAGAGACAGGAGCTGCTTCTTCATCCTCCCCGGCGCGGACGCGTAAGGCGTCTCGTGTTCGCCTGCTTGTTCCGAAGCTTTAAATCCCTCGTCGCTAAAATCTTGGGCTTTCTTCCCAGCCGCGACACAACCCGCACCCCCACCTCAGATCACAAGTCACCTCTCTTATCCTCGCTTACCCCTTGAGGTCGCAGGAAGAAATCATCCTAGACCGCTCGAGACGATGTTGATGGGTTGTCGCGTTTCGATTCCTGAATTCTGTGTCGTGTTCTGCTTCTGTGGCAGGTTTCGAGCGGGGAAATGGCTCCGTGTTTGTCGTCCGATGAGCTGTCATCTCGTCGGACATGTCGTGCTGCTTCTTTTCGACCTTTCCCTGCTTCAGTTACAGTTACGGATCGTGTCCCAAAGTCCTTGGCGACATGATCGACCTAGGAACTGACGTGGTCTTTTGTCACCACAGGCTCGATTTTCAATTCCTGTACAAAAGGAAAAAGATCAATAATATATGTTCATTCGGTCTTTTCGGCAGGGACTTTTTTTTTTTTTTCTTTTGTTTTGGTCGAATTTTCGGCAGGGAAATCGAATTCTCAGTTTTTTAGTGGCCACATAGTTTTTGTTTGCATCAGTCGCAATCAGCATCCGTAGTCGACTTTATTAATGTCAGGAAAAAGGACCAGAAACCGTGGCACACGCAATCAATCGTTTCAACTCCAACCGGGCGCTGGACAAGAAACCGAGCGACGTAGAGCTGTAGGACGCCGACGGGGTCGGTTATCATTTATAGTCCATGCTTTGTACGCTAATTAATCACCCACGGAGAAGATTACTGCCTGGTGCGGTCGATGTTTCTCGAAAGGGACAAAAGGTACATGGTATATCTGTACTAAGTTGACTTACCCGTCGATAATTTTTTTCCCCTTTTTTGGGGTGAAAACACTGGCCGATAATGATCGCTAGGTTTTTTCACGACCCTAGCAGGCTGGTTGTTCAAAGCCCCAAACAAAACCTTTTTTTTTTCCTTCTTAATAATAACCTTTGGAAGTTCGACCAAAAAAATAAAAATAAAAATAACCTTTGGAAGTGCAGAATTTTTTGGGCCCAATATTTGTGGGCGGGAGTGTCATTTTCCGTTGGATTTAATTAGTGAAGCTAAGAAAGCTTACAACAGCGGGAGCAATGTTTAATGCATATTTTTAAGTGTGACTTGACAAAAGTAATAAGTATGCGAACAAGTGGGTCATGTCAAACAAATGTCCACGGAACATCAGAAATCAATTTCACGGAACAAATTGGTCTTTTCGTTTCTTGTGTGAATACGAATAAAAATTGAATGCACGACTATAGGAAACATGGGTCATCAAATACGTATGTACATGATGGGAAGGGTCAAGTGACGGATTGGAAGAGTTGATGAATCTTCCTGGAACGTTCTAAGTGAATGTGTAAAAGGTCGCCACTCACACCACAATCGAGAATCACTCTCTCATGAGCCGTCTGATGAATTTGAATCCAGAAGGTGGATCCAGGAGATCCTTCTCTTATTCATAGTCGTAGCAAGGAGCATCTAACGAATCATCTCTTTGTTTGGCCATTTTTGTCAACGTCGCCTGATTGACAATAAAGCATAAAGGGCCTCGGGTGTTCTACTCTAATCGAGGGGGAAAAAATCGAGGTTTCGTATCGGTAGTAAATCGCCCCACAGCCCAGCACTAATCCTTGGCGGATGTAACCGGACTACACCCCCATGTTTTGAAGCAGTATAAACGCGATTTTTCTCGAGTTATTAGGTTTGAAGAAGAGACAAAAAGAGTCTTAAGGTTTTACGAGGCTCACCTTTTGTGATTCTTGAATTTTCATAGTCGATGTGCTTCTTCTCTCTCCATAGTTTTTTTTTTTTTCCTTCCCTTTTCCACGTAAATCCCTGTGTTGTTTTATTTTTCTGAATTTTAGTAGTGTTGTAGTTTTAGCATGAATCATAACATCTTCGGCTTTCTTCTCGTCTGCATCGCTACATGCATTCCCATAACACGAGTTGCCGCCTTCCTCTTCGCCTAGACCGCTCGATATTTTTTGCCAAAGCCACGATGTTTATCTTGTTGGATTAGTATTGGCCATAAACATGCCAGACCTTAGATTAAAAGCGGTAATTCCCCCAATGTGGAGGACGAGGGATTCAAATCTTGTAAAGATTAGTGGAACGCTCGAAAAAATATATAAAAAAAAAAAATGGGAAGAGGTTGAGTAATAGTCTCTTTTTCGGGGATAGACAGGTAATTTAGATTCTTGACTTAGTCATAGTTCCGAATATTAAGGATCCCACGAGAAACCAAAGACCTAAATTGAATATTATTTGTCTTGACTATACTAAAGGAGAAGCCCTTTTTTTTTTTTTGTGCGATGACGTATTACAGAAAAAAAAATAAACAAATTAGTGTACTAGGTTCCTATGGCGGGCGGTGTTGAACTTGTACCCATGATTCGAAGATTAGCTAAGGGTGCGAAAGTGAAAAATGATTTTCAAGATTAATTCATAGAATGACCCGGAAAACTCAATAAGCATGTGAATAAGCGAGTCATATTGAATAAACATATGCGGGGCATCATTAATCAATCTCCACAAATTAAATCGGTTTTCAATTTCTTGTAGGAGAAGCTAATGCACGACAATACGACACGCAAGTCGTGGAATACGAATGCAAATGATTTGCTAGAATAAATTACATGGAAGTCGTGGGAATGGTCAAAAAACGTATTCGAGTTGATGTGGAGGAGAGCAAGCGTGGATCGACGCCGTCAACTAGAAAGTCCGCTAGGGTTCCTTCCGGGAACCTTCGGACGGAACACCAACCGAAAACTGAATCCACAAGAGTCGGTTGAGCCAGGACATCTTTTTCGATCCCCAATCCCGACAAGAAGTTACATCAGCCCGCACATGTTTTTTTTTTTTTTTTGATCGAAATCAGCCCGCACATGTTGATGGGTGATCCCTCTTTGTGGCCCTTTTTTCAACGTCGTCTCACTGACCATAAAGGAGAAGGACCCTGATTTATTATCCCAAGGCAAACCCAGGCCTAATCTTCCTGAATTATCGGAAAATCTTGAGAATAATGATTAGATACTTGAGGTTTCTTTATAAATTGAGGTTAGTTTGTCAATTTTCAATGAGCCGACTTTATTCCACGCGATTTCTTTCATGAATCAGGCAGAAACGATTGTCATTTTCTTAACTTGCAAAATCGTTTCACATGTTGCGAATGCTTTTGTTCAGGCATAAGCAATGATCTACCATAAAAAAACTAGTCTAAATCTCAAGTGGAGCAGTACTCATTGAGAAAACCTGGGCGGTTTTGGCCATTGAGGTTAGACTCGCAATTTGGTTTTGTAATATGTCCGTCATAAATACGTGAGTTGACATGCTTGTGTGATCTTTTTGATTATGCATTCCACGTTCCCGTCGTTGAGATGGACCGTTTAGTCGCTTGTTAAAAATAAAACTATCCATCGTCTCGATAGTATCAGGAGGCTTACACGGCCTATGTACCCGATATTTATCCAAAACAAAACTATCGCTATGAACGGACCGTGTTAGATATAGGATGTGCAAAAAATGGGGTTACACCATCTGTGCACCTAGTATTTTTCCCATGAAACATATCAGAGTCGGCTCCAGGGTCTGTGGCTCTAGTTTTAGCAAGAAAGAACCAAGAAAGAGGGAACATATAACAACTAGGAATGATTTGCCACACAGCCAGGAGGTCGTTAATCTCCATCGACAACTTTCTTTATTGGTGTTTCTGTTGACAACCACCTTTGTAGAATAATTCAGACATAAACTGAACTGCTGTACTTAATCGATAAACAAAGCGACTGGGGGAGGGGATGGATTGTCTTTTTTAGTCGTCACACGTATTCGAATTTTCTTGTATCTTCGTCCGCCGCTTCCTGCGTCGATGACTTAATCGAATTAGAGCAGTCCGCCAGGAACCTTCAAGGAAAGCCGCCTCCACCAACACGCACATTCCACCGACCAGACAGCCGAAGACCAACGTCTATATGCATAAATACCCATCTCCCCAAACCGAAGAAGACCAGGCCTCATCTCTCTCTCTCTAAAAAGCACGACAAAGAAAGCTCGATGGCTCCACGGCGCGGACTCATAAAGCGCCTTGTGTTCGCCTGCTTGCTCCGAAGCTTCAAAACCCTTGTCAATGAAGTCTTTCGCTTTCTTCTCGGCCGCACCGCGACGTGCAACCCCACATCAAATCACTGGTCGCCTCTCGTCTTCACTTCCTAGTTGGGTTTGCAGGAAGAAATCATACTAGGACGCTCGATGGTGTCGATGCGTAGTGCCGTTCGGTTCCAATGCCGGAACCAGATCTGCTGCCTTAGTTTTTCTAAGGCAGCATATCCTCACCGGTGAAAAATAATAAAATACTTTCCCCCTATATCAAGGGTGAGGATTTCCCTATCTTGAAAAAATAAAGGTGGGGGATCCAAATACTCCAATGTCACGTGCTGTGTTCTTCTTTTGTAGTGGCCTTCATCGGGAAAATGGCTCGCCCTTTCTCGTCCGAAGTTCCATTATCTCATCTGACATATTCCGCCACTTGTTTTCAATCTTTCACTGCTTCAGTTGTACATCGTGGTCCTAAAATCGCCGGTGACATGAGCTACCCATTTTGGAAAGCCACGTCATCCTACGGTACCATAGACTTGATTTTCAATTCCTGTGCATATGAAAAAGCCCGATGACACGTATTTGATTGGCTTTTTCCCGTCAGGGCATTTGATCCTGTCAGCTTTCAGGTCGCCATATTTTTGTTTGTATCTGTGTCAATCAGCATCAACTTTTGACAATTTTGTGATGGGGAAAAGGACAAAGTGGACACACGCATCAATCATTTCAACTCCAATTGGGCACAAGACATGAAACGAGAAATGGGCGCATGTCATGCTTTAGAACTTAATTCTGGATGGAGAAGAAGGACGAGATTGATTATCAACAACCCCAAACCCTCCAAAAAAATAAAAATAAAAGGAAACTGATCCGGATAAGCTGCCATTTTAATTAATCACTTATGGGGAAAGTTAACATATTTATGTTGAGCATAAAATTCCCTTGGTCGGACCTGGTTGAGCCTCTCCGGTTCATCCAAGAGATTGAAGCCCAAAAGGGGTTACAAACGCGTTAAATTCATTGTATTCAACGTTAACAATTCGTTACGTAAGAAGGATTCCGTACAAGTTTTGAAGAAAGAGTGTCAAATGCAAAGTGTATTGATAAAAGCGTATCTTTCAACAGCTTAGTACAAGATTTTGACAAACCTCTTATAGACTAATTCAATGAAACTTATTGAACTGTTTCGACGAAATCATAACCTTAGATTCAACGCCGGAATTGAATCGAAGATGCTAGACCTTGCTATAGGACACGATGCCAGAATTTAATCTACGACACCGAACGAGTGGAAATGTAGGACACAGTACCGAAATTGAATCGACGACACTGGACGGGTGGAAATGAAACCAATACAATACCGAAATTCAATCGACGGTCTTGGATTGGGCGAGCAAATGCCAGAATCTAATCAATGATACCTAACTTTGGATATGAAACACGTCGGAATTGAATCGATGACGGGAATCTGAAAGCTATAGCAAGGCTATACTAAGGATTGATTGAAAAGATAAAAGGCTTGTTTTGTTGTGTGTGTCCCTGTTTGTGTGATACCTTCAAGTATTTATAGACATGCCTTGATAACCGTTGAATAGTTACTGCCTTGAGCTCTACGTTCTCCTTTGTTGACTTGGCTTCTTCTGATAACCGTCGAACATCCGTTGCCTTAGTCTCCAAGCACATTTTCCTTCGATAGCTCATGTGGATAAGGCTTTTAACAGCTTCCGCGCTTTTTACGCTCCATTTTGTGATATTGCCGTCAAATTCTGTAACTGCTCTGATCGTGTCTCCCTTTGCGCCCTTTTTCTTTCAATCTTTTGGGATAAGAACCGCCAAAATTACCCTGTACGCGTGGCATCTTCGTAGTCAACTTGCATCTGTCTTGCGTATAGCCGTCCGTAGCCAATTACTCCTCCTTCATGTGCGCGTCACGTGACTTCTAGGGTAATTCTTGGTGTCAACAACTTGTGCGGCGAATGTTGCTCAAAAGATCCAAAGGCACTCCATGCATTGTCTTGATATGATTGGACTCTGATTGACTTTCACATAATTTTTTTTTAAATGCATCAGTTATTTAAAAAAAAATCTGGGCTATTTGTGATTTTATTTCCTTGATTTAATTAGTGAAGCTACGGAAGCTTACACTAGGGGGAGCGAAGTCTAATGCATGTTTTTAGGAAGTAGTAGCAACTATCTGGAGTTTGGTTGGAAGGGAATTGTGCCGCAGGTTAGGTCCAAAAGAAAAACAAAATGAAATGAGGTTATTAACTTGTAAACCTTATATCAATAATAAAATTACTATGGGGGTATGGAACTTCATATTCTCATAGGGGGTCATACTAAACAAACATCGATCCAGGGAACATCAATTTCAAAAAACTAAATCAGTATTTCTGTCTTTTTGTACGAATACGGATAAAGATGAAAAGCAAATGCACAAACTGTATGAACTACGAATTATGAAATGTGTACGTACATGACTTATTAGTACAAAGATGAATGAAAGAAGTCATGGGAAGGTGTCAAGTTAGGGGTTCGAGAGGATGAACCTTCCAGGAAGGTTCGACTACTCCTGCGAGCATAGGAAGAACATGCGGTCAAACCAGAATCAAGGATCAGTCTCTCATGAGAGCCCTCTGATTGATTTGAATCCAAAAGGTGGATCAAGGAGATACCTTTTTTGATTCCTAGATGATACCAGATATTGATCTGTGATCTTTCCCTTGGTCGCCTTTTCTCGATGCCGTCTGTTTGGCAATCAAGGAGAAGGATCCGACATTTCCCGTTACAAACCCCGGTCTAAATCTTTCTGATTTTGAGGAGGGAGAATGATAATGGTAAGAGACTTCAATCCCATTTGCAAACCTGCGAGAAAAGATAATCTAAATCGCGTCTTAATTAGGATATAACCAAGTCTAGTAATAGGATACGAAGTAGTCGTTTGTTGGAATAACAGGAAATCGCCCCATCAAATGAAGGATTAGGGCCAATATGACCCTACCCTTTTGTGCTAAACCATTTGTTCAATCAAATAATGGAAAACTGTATTCTAATTACTTTCTTCACGAATAGTCAGATCATTTCTTGGATTTTAGCTTGCAATACCATTTCGCGTAGTATGTTACGATTGATTAGGTACCATACATTTTAGACACGCCCCAAGTTTTCTACGCACATCGGTGAGGGTCCACCACGAAGACCCTGACTCAATGTCGAGTAGAATTGATGTGAAATTTGACATTCCATGAGAGAAAAGTAAAAATTGTTGGTGGGATCAAGGAAGGAAGAAGCAACAAATAGCAACAAGAAAAAGAGGCGGTGCATTTGGTCAAGAACAAAAAAAAGGCGGTGCGAGGAAGGTGGAATCGTTTGCTCACGTGAGCAGCTCGTGGGATCTCCATCGACCACTTCTTTATTGGACGTTTTGGCAAACTGACTTTCTTTTAGAATAACTTTAGCATATTTACTGAACTAGTTTACTAATTGATAAATTAAGCGACTTCGGAGGGAAATTTTTTTTTTCCTTTTTTTGTCAGTATTCGAAAAGAAACCGCTAGTCTGATAACATTGTCATTATTTTTCTGACTCCGTCTGTAGACATCAAATAAGGAAAAGGCTGCAATTATAAGTTGTCCTAACATTCTTTTATTTATGTAGGCTACGGTCCATTTTACTCTATCTGGCATCAGTAATCTTCTCCATGTCGTTCAATTGTTTCATTTTATCGGTCTTCCGTTGACGACTAGGTTAAATAAAGCGACGGACGACATTCCCACGAACCTTCAAGGTGCCTCCTCCGAACAATCACGGTCCCCCCACCAAACTGCCCGAATGGCTAACCAGAGAGAGAGAGAGAGAATCGCCATGGATGTCATGTAGGAGGCTTTGAAATAGAGGAATTAGCGGTGAAGAGTCGAGCTGCTTCTTCATCCTCCCAGGCGCAGGTGCAGGCGCAGGCGCAGACGCAGACGTGGACGCGTGAAGCGTCTCATATTCGCCTGCTTGTTCCGATGCCTTTATGCCCTTGTTGCTAAGATCTTCCGATTTCTTCTCGGCCGCGAACCGCTGGATGATGCCAATTGATTGTTGCGTCGGTTCCTATTATTCTGTGTTTGTGTCATGCTTTTGCAGTTATTTCAACCAACACAAACACTCATTTTTTTGAAAAATACTGTTCAAAAAATTTAGTTTTCGCGAGACAACAGAGTGTTAGAATTGAACTGCCTTTGTCGCTTTGAATCACGACAAAATATTGTATAGGTCGGCCCCTCCACGTCACCACGGGCGGTCCCACTCAATAAACGACGCATGGCGCCCCGGGTCCCATTTTTTTTTTTTTTTTTGGGACAAGCTCTTAAGCATCTATTTTGTTGATTCATGCTCTTCCAATAAATACTTCCCTCGTTCACTCTACTCATTCACACCTCTCTATTACATCACTCGATTACACAGACCAAATAAATAATATATTACATTAGATATTCATAAGTCTAAATCCAAGTTATCAATAAAATACTGGTGCAAATTATTGATAGAGTATGAACGAACCCCCAACAAATCATATCGGAAGAGTTACACGGCAGCCTATGTACCCAATAATCATCCGAAATAAAGCTACCGGTCTCAATGATGGACGGTGTTAGATATAGGATGTGGGAGGACAAGATTACACCATCTGGGTACCAAGTAAAACATCGTCTTTTGGTCGACGACTTAAGTCGAACAACAGCATCGACTCCAAAGGAAGCTTCAAGGAAACCTCCTCCAACAAAAGGGAATCGACCCAAACTTGCCCAAAGGCTAACATTACATAAACACCCCCCATCTCTCCACGCAACCAAGACCAGACCAGACCTCACCTCTCTCTCTCTCTCTCTCTCTCTCTCTCCCCAAAAAGCAGGACAAAGAAAGCGCGATGGCTCCCATGCAAGAAGCCATGAAAGAGAAGGAATCAGCAGTGAAGAGGCAAGAGCTGCTTCTTCTTCCTCCCCGGAGGGGACGCGTAAAGCGCCTCGTCTTCGCCTGCTTGTTCCGAAGCTTCAAAGCCGGCTTTCTTCTCGGCCGCACCGCGACGTGCAACCTCACTTCGAATCACGAGTTACCTCCCTCGTCTTCGCTTACTCGCTGTTGGGGCTGTGGGAAGAAATCATCCTAGACCGCTCGATAGCGTTGATGGGTTGTCGGGTCTGATTCCTAAAGTTGTCTGTGTGTCATGTTCTGCTTTTGTAGTTAGGTTTTTCGGCTGGAAAATGGGCTCCCGCTTTTCCGTCCGATCTTTCGTTATCTCATCTGATATCTTCTGCCCACTTGTTTTCGATCTTTCACTGTGACTGCTTCGGTTGTACATCGTGGTCCTAAAATTGTCTGTGTCCACTTTGGAAAGCCTTGTCATCTTACGGTACGATACGCTTGATTTTTTCAATTCCTGCATGTAAGGAAGGGATCGATAATATGTTTTTCATTCGCTCTTTTTCCGGTAAGGTGTGTTTGCTTTCTTAGATTCCAAGCGGCCATGCTTTTGTTTGAATCAGTCGCAGTCATCATCAACTTTTGGCATTTAGTGTAAGAAAAAGGATAAGAAACCTTCAAGTGGACACACGCATCTCATTTCACTTCCAACTTGGTACTAGACAAGAAACCAAGAGATGTAGGCAATGGGGCATGCCTGGCATGCTTTAGAACTTACCAAGAGTTTTCTGTGACCCGAGCGGCCCGACCGTTCAAGCCAGTGCAACTCACATGCAAATTGGTGAGCTTGAAAGGTCATTACGTGTTCAATTGGCCCGATTAAATTGTAGGTCGCCCGTGGGGTCAATGCGATTAAAAAATTGACATGTGCAGGATCAATACGAACCGATATAGCAATTTGTTTCCCACGAGTAAATGATCCCATGAGAAGCCAAAACCCTAAATATTTTTAAGAAGTATTGTCAAATATTTGGGTATCCGGTGCGCGTGCGAGGAATGTTTTGGGCCCAATTTTGTCGGCTCACGGGTCATTTTTCCTTTGATTTAGTTAGTGAAGCTAAGGAAGCATTAGCGGGAGCAATGTTTAAGGCAATATTTTTAAGCAGCATTGTCAACTATTTGGAGTTTACTTGGAAGGGGACTGTGCCGCAAGAATACTAATAAAAAAAATGATGGTATTAACTAATAAAACCTAATCAACAATAAAATTTCTATGAGGAAAACGTCAAATATCGATTTCAAAATCTAAAATCAGTATTGCTGTCTTATGTATGAATACGGGTAAAGGTAAAAAGCAAACGCGCAAACAATATGAAACATGAATTATGGAATGCATGTGCACGTGACTTTATTAGAATAAATATGAATGAAAGAAGCCATGGGAAGGGGTCAAGGCAGGGATTCGAGAGGATGAACCTTCCAGGAAAGTTCGACTACTCCTGCGTGCACAAGAACATCCGGTCAAACCAGAATCAAGGATCACTCTCTCATGAGTGCCCTCTGATTTATCTGAATCCCGAAAGGTGGATCGGGGAGATACCTTTTCTGATTCCTAAATGATACCATATATTGATCGGTGATCTTTCCTTTGGCCGTCTTCTCTCGACGCCACCCGATTGACAATCAAGGAAAATGATCCGATGGTTCCCATCACAAACCCGGTTCTAAATCTTTCTGACTTTGAGGAGGGAGAATGATCATGGACGGCTGAGGCTGTGGGGAAAAGATCATCTAAACCCGTGTCTTAATCATTAGATAATCAAGTCTAGTAATAGGACGTGAAGTAGTTGTTTGTCAGAAAAAAAGGAAACCGCCCCCATCAACCGAAGGATTAGGGCCTATATGACCCTACCCTTTTGACCTAAACCATTTCATTTAGCAACAATGAAATAAAGTAACTTTTTTTATGCGCCAACTTTTTCCGTGCTATTAAACGATATCGATTCTTGATTTTTTAACTTGCAGTAGTACCATTTCGCGGGGCATGTTACTAGTGATTCGGTACCATCCTTTTAGGCATGCCCCAAGTTTTCCACGCGCATTGGCAAGGTTCCGGTCCGCCATGGAGACCCCGGACTCAATGTTGAGTAGGATTGATATGGAATTTGACGTGCCATGAGAGAAAAGTAAAAAGAGGCGGTGCGAACAAGGAAGAAAGAAAGCAACAAGGAGGCGGTGCGAACAAGGAGGAATCACTTGCTCACGTGAGCAGCTCGTGGATCTCCATCGACAACTTCTTTAATTGGCGTTTCTGTTCACCGGCTTTCTTTCAGAACAATTTGCGATGTACTGGACTACTTTACTAATTGGTAAATTAAGCGACCTGGGAGGGGATACATCCTTTTTTTTTGTTTTCTTTCCCCTTTTTTGGTTTGGTGTTCGAAACTCCGGTTCGGATTCTGTGAAAACACGTGGATCGCCCCGCCTGCAGACATGAAGTAAGAAAAAGGCCGCCATTGTAAATTGTCGGCAAGTTCTTTTATTATATGTAGGTTACGATCGATTTCATTATATCCGGCGTAAACTAATCTTTTCCATCTTGTGCAATTTTTTCCTGCTATCGGTCTTCAGTTGACGACTAGGTTAAATAAAACTACCGACGACATTCCCACGAACCTCTAGGAAGCCTCCTACGCACAATCATACTCCCCCCACCAACCTGCCCGAAGGGCTAACCCTTATAATATTCACGTCTCCGCGCAAGCAAGAACCACCCTCATCTCACTCTCTCTCTAAATAGCAGGGGAAAGAAAGCGCTGTGGCTGCCATGCAGGAAGCTATGAAAGAGAAGGAATTAGCAGTGAAGAGTTGAGGGCTGCCTCTTCATCCTCCCAGGCGCTGATGTGGACGCGTAAAGCGTCTCATGTTCGCCTGCTTGTGTCGAAGCTTTAAAGCCCTCGTCACTAAAATCTCCGGCTGTCTTCCTGGCCGTGCCGCAACTTAGACTCCCACATCATTAAATTAGTAAAAAAAAAAAAGAAAAAAAATGTCATTTGATGAATCCGTCGATAAGAGCTCTTGGGAGTCATCAGCCTGTTATCCCCGGCGTACCTTATCCCTAAACTGACACCACTCGCGGGACTTTGGGCGAGTAGTCTCGAGAGATCTTGACTTGTACATTCAATGTACTCTACGGTTATTATTATAGCAGACAGAATTTCATTGGTCTAATTCAGGACCTTCCGTTGGCGAGTTGCCGTTCTCATCTTCTTCAACTGAACCGCTCGGAAAGTGTTGATGGGGAGTGGCGTTCGGTTCCTAAGTCCTGTGTTCGTGTTCTACTTTTGTCGTGGTTTCGCGCGGAAAAATGGCTCCCGTGTTTTTTCATCTGATGTTCTGTTCTCTCATCCGACATCTTCTGCTGCTTGCTTTTTAAATCTTTCGCTGCTTCAGATGTACGTCGGCCTCCAAATTCTCGGCGGTAAGTTCGACCCATTTGAGGAAAGTAAAGCAACGTCATCCTCCCGTACATAAGGAGAAGATCAATTATATATGGTCCATTCCTGCAGTTTTAGTTTTGTAGTGGCCATATTTTTTTGTTTGTAAGAGTCGCGAAGTTGAAGCTATGGCATAACAGAAAGGACTAGAAATCATCAATCATTTTAATCCCAATTTGTATGGAGGAAGAAGACAAGATTGTTGTTCATTGTCCCCCCAAAAACTTAGAAAATTAATCCCTATAGATTCTGCGACATTAAGTAATCACCTATGGGTAAAGTTTGCTTCCTTGCTGCGGTCAATGTTACTTGAAAGGTCCAAATGTAATGGATGTTCACGATACGTCTGCACTTGGTTGACTTTCCAGAGAAGGGAAAAGGGAAAAAAAAAAGAAAAGAAAATGGGATGGATCGTGAAAATTGTCATAAAAGTTTTAAACCTTTCGCAATTTTGTTAGTTTAGTCCTAAACCTTTTTTTAATTTTCTAAACTTTTTCTCCTCTTGCCGATTGAGTCCTATTGACCGGAAATTGCAACATGGATGCTGGGCGCCCGACATGGCACCGCTGACGCTGACGTGGGGGCCTCACTGGCTTCAACTCCTGGGCAAGGACCAGAGGGGGCCGCCGATCCCTAGCGGCCTTGGAAGCCTGCAAGTGAGAAAGAAGAAATAAATAAAATTAAAAAATCAATTTTTTTTAATAAAAATATTTAAAAATTATTAAAATTCGTCTGTCGACGATACCACGTTAGTGATTTGTGGTCAATGGGACTGAATTGACAAGAGGTGAAAAGATTTATGATCGAACCGACAAACTTAAAAAGGTGTAGGACTGAATTGGCAAAAGTACGAAAGGTTTAGTACTTTTTTGATAATTTTTCCTGCAACGCTAATTGGGCAAAGGGGTAACCCGATGACTTTCACACTAGATAAGTCATTGGGCTGATGCACAAGAAACTGAGAATAAAGAAGATGGGTTGATCAAACTTAGCACACGCCATACCAAAAGAAGGGGAGGGGTTTGGTGAGTGTTTTGGTCCCGGGAACGAAGGTGTTGATGAAGTTTATGGGAAACGGCGTTAGCGGAAAAAACTTGTTTGAGGGTTTCACGTCAATGACGATGGCTATGCCGTAATCGATCAGGTTAGATAATCTCTAACAATCTCGGAGCACATAAATGTCGTAGAAAGATTTACTAAAACAGTGTCACGCGTGTACAAAAGTTAGCTCACTAAGATTCGGTAATTACTTACCGCACACATGACACTATAAGTTACTTATCGATGGGCGGTTTGTCCGAAAGGAAGGTCGCGACACACGTCGGCAGTTTTTGATCAAAATTAACTAAATAGACTCAATTGATAAAAGGTAAAAAATGCTTAAAACTTAATGCCCTTGTCCCTAAAAATTTACATCCGCAACGATGTTGCTATGGGGTTGTCGAACTTCATAATTTGGAGATTATTGTGAGAGCGTCATCGCTGAGAATGATTTACAAAATTAATTTGCAAAATGACCTGACAAAATCAGTTAGTATGTAAACTGGCGAGTCATATGAAACGACATCAACAAAAGCATCACAAATCAATCTTACCAATCAAATCAGTTCTCCCATTTTTTCCGTAAGAGTATGAATCAACTCGAAAAGCAAATCACAACTATATAAAAAGTCTGATCATTCAATGTAAAAAGGAGATCCTATGGACCCCGAATGCTGTGGTGGAGATGGAAGCATTAAGTGACGCCGTTAAATAGAACTCCGTTAGGGAAGAAGCTTCAGGGAAAGTTCGGCTCCCCCAGCGGTTACATATGGAGCCATCCATTGTAGTCGGAATCAAGAGTCACAAACCATCTGATGATCTTGATCGGACCATCACCAAGCTCGGGAAAGAAAGCCTGGGATTCCTTCCATGCCGGAAGCTATGAAAGAGAAGGAGTTGGTCGTGAAGAGGCAAGACCTGCTTCGAATAAAGCGTCTCGTATTCACCTGTTTGGTCCAAGGCCTTAAGACCCTTTTCCGTGAAAACCGTCGGCTTTGTTCTCGGCCGCAACGGAACTTTGGCTCCCACGTAAAATCGCAAGAGGCGCTCTGGTTGGAAGAAAGAGATCATCCTAGACGGCTCGATAACGTTAAAACGGTCGTTGGGTTCTACCCGTGTTAGTTTTAAATCTTTCACGGGTTCGTTTACCTCATCATGTTCCCTAAATTCTCGGTGACATGACCGATAGAATTTTGGGAAAGCCACGTGGACCTATGCGCAATTCCTACTCACGTGGAAAAGGATCAATAATATAAAAGAGGGTACTTGCTTTTTCCGTTTTCCAGAGAGGACCATATCTATATTTATATTTCTATCAGTCGCAATCTGCATCGCAAAACCATCATTCGGAGACGTATCAATTATTCCAAATTTATCAAATTTTGGTGCCACGTGACAACCCCAGATTTGTGGAGACGTCATTTCTGGAACTTTTGATTGGATGGAAGAAGACGACGAGATTGATGACGACGAGATTGATGTTTCTCGGATGGGTCAAAGGTAACACGCCGCCCATCGTTATCCCTTGAGCCGGTTGACTTTCCCCGACGCGCGCCCAGTCGTCAATAATAACAAAGATGTATTCATGACCCAAGCGGCCCAACCGCTCCAGCCGGTGCAGCTGACTTGCGAGTCGGTGGCTTGTCCGGACCCATATGGTCGGGCAAGGAGTAAGGACCACATGAGAAGCCAAAACTCCCCAAACTAGTATTACTGTTTAGTTTTAACTTTGAACAGCCCACTGTTTCCGGCGAGTGAGCGGAATTCCTATTTGCCCCAATCTTGTTGGCTCGCGTGTCCTAGTTCTTTGATATAATTAGCGAAGCTAAGAGAGCTTACACGGGCCCTTTGGAATTTAATTGAAGATTGCAAGAGCCGCCTGGCCAGCTAAAAAATGTGGTTGTGGTCCATCGTCCGCAAAGAAACAAGTGGCCGTGTGGATTAAATTATAAAAGCCTATCATCTAGGGGGTCCATTCCTTCTAATTGGCTGTTTAAGCCCCGTTACCCTTTCGGGATTTGTTATGTTTGGATGCTAGGAGAGCGTATGACAACAGTTTTATTGCGGAAAACAAGTTTCGTACAAAAATTCGTTTAATAAAGTAATTTCATTTTTCTATTTTCGGATCACATTTTTTGCCTAGAAATATATTTGGAACAAAAATGAGAAGTGCTTTTTATTTCTAGAACAGAAAAAGAAATAAGAATTTTTGTTATTACTCACTCCTTCTTTCTCTCTCATGTGCGGTTTTCCTCTCTCTCACGTCTTTGTCGCTGGTCACGCGTCGCCGATCTCCGATCTTAGGCCACTCATTAGTGATCGCCAATTGCCATTTGTCGGCTGCTGTTCCCCCATCGTAGTTCGCCCGCCGCTGGTCACCTTCTACTAGTTGCCGGTCTTCGGAGCTCGATTTGTGGCTGTCGCTTATCGCTCGCCACTCTCTAGTCCCAAACTGTCGTTAGCCCGCCGCCAGTTACCTTCCGCCAGTTGTTGACCATCAATCGTTGATCTCCCGCCTTCGGTCGCCATCTGCCAGTCACCCAACTGTAGAAATTTCATGTTGTTATCAAACGAATTTACGTTCCGAGAGCACAAATTTTGTGTCGTTATTAAATGCGTGTCTTTGTTCAGAAACTCGTCCAGAAAATAAAAATAGAAAAATATATTTCTGACCGTAAATAGGGCGCAAGAAGAGAATAATCCTCATTCACGCACTTGTTATGGTTATGGTACTTTGCTAATTAAATGAAGTTGGTTCGTTTAAAAAAAGAAAAAGAAAAAGAGAGCTTATACTAGGGAGACCAATATTTAATGCATGTTTTTAAGAAGTAGCATCAATTATCTGGTGTTCCTATAGTTAATCTGAGATCCAAAAAGAAAACGAAAATACAAAAGAGGGTATTAACTCACGAGACGTACATACAAAATGAGATTACTAACGGGGTGTTGTGTTGAACTTTGGCATCCACAACTTGATGATTACTTTTGAGTCAATTCTTGAAAGTAAATGCACAACTAAAAGAGACGGGAGGAATTGAATAAGTGACTGCCGTTGAACGGAACTCCGTTTCGGATCCTCCCCGGAAATTTGGACTCCCTGAGTTTATCTGTAGAACATTCACTCATACCAGAATCAAGAATCCCTCTCTCTCTCTCTCTCTCCCGCGAGCCTGTCTTAATCGTCTGGATCCAGAAGGCGGATCGAGAATATACTTTCCTGAAACCTAATTCGCATCAAAAAGCATCTGCTCGGTGGATCTTTTTGACAATCAAAAGGATGGACCTCACACTGTTCGCAATACAGTCCCGGGTCTCAGCCTTTCTGATTTTGTCATGTGCTTTTCTATAATTAAATGGAGGAAGGAGAACGATAAAGAACGGCTGAGGATGATGGAAAGAGACTTTGGTCTCATCCGTAAATTTGTGGGAAAAAAGCCTAGATGAAATTCTAAGGGCACGAATGATAACCATTATGTTTTGACATTTCTGTTCTAAACATTTTCTGAAATAGTTTTGAAACCGAAATCCATTTAGTAACGCAGTTTCATTTTTCTATTTATAGAACAAGATTTTTTTTCGAAAAGAGGTTTGGAACAGAGATGAGAAGTTAAAATTTTCGGCTTTTCTATTTCTAGAACAAAAATGAAAAATAAGAATTCTTCTCATCACTCACTCCCTCTCTCTCGAGGAGTCCACATCATCGATCATTGGCTAGTCACCAATCTGCTGGTGCCAATCGCCAGCAATCCTAAAAATTAAATGTTGTTATCAAACGAATTTATATTCCAAGAATAGAAATTTAGTGTAATTATTAAATGCGTTTATATGCTCAGAAACTCCCGTAGAAATAGAAAAAATAATCTATTTCTGCTTAGAAATCTCCAAAAAAATAAAAATAAATAAATGGTTATCATCGCGCCCTAATTATAATCAGAGATGAGAAGTAGCTGCTTGTTCCCACCAATTGAAGGATTAGGACCAATATGATTTTCAGAATCGTAGTATCTAATACATAGTTCTGGTAGGCGGTGCAAGCCGCAAAGAAATCATTTGCTTACGCGAGCAGCTAGCTAACAAAGGACAAACAAATAGCTAAGGAAAATGAGGCGGTGCAACTGAAAACTGCAAAGAATGATTTGGCACAGGTGAACTATGAGCAGGTCATTAATCCCCACTCACAAATTTTTTTTTTTAAATCAAGGTTTATGTTTATGATATTCTTTTAGAATGATTCAAGGTGTACAAGCCGTCAGATGAGGAATTCAATTTTTTTTTTTTTTGAGGAATTCAAACTTTGACTTAGATTTGGTAAAAACCCGCAAATCATCCCATATGCGTCAAGGGACTTTGCTAGTATAACATTTTTTAGGTGATATATTGTGAGCTACAAATTCCTAAAAGAATAGACGTTACAATAATTTCTTTTTTTTTTTTGTGGCCCAAAGCATTCTGTTAGCCCAAAGACTATTAAAGACATATCGTTATTATCATAACTATACAAAAAAAAACAATTATCCTAAGACAGTTCATCGATATTTGTCGGTCTGTCTGTTGACGACTTACGAGAACGAAAGAATCGGATCCAAAGTCTTGCAGGAACCTTCAAGGAAACCTCCCCCACCCACGGCCGAAGACTGACGAGTACATGTATAAATACCACAACTCTCCACCCAAGCAGGCAAGCAGGACTACGCCTCACTCCCATTCAGGAAGCCATGAAAGAGAAGGAGCTAGAAGTGAAGAGACAAGAGCTGCTCCTTCTTCCTCCTCCGCGCGGGCGCGTAAAGCGCCTCATCTTCGCCTATTTGTTCCGAAGCCTTAAGGCCCTCGTGGGCAAAACAACCGGCTTTCTTCTCGGCCGGAACTTAAGGCTCCCCCGTAAAATCACAAGTCACCTCTCTTATCTTCGCTGACTCGTTAGGGTTGCAGGAAGAAATTATCCTCGACCGGTTGATATCGAGCGGCTGTGGCGTTCGGCTCCTGAATTCTGTCTTATGTAGTAGTTTCGCGCGGGAAAATGGCCGTGCGTTTTTTCCGTTCAACGTTGGGTCATCTCATCTGACATCCTCTGCTACTTTTTTTTTTATAAATGTTTGCACTGGTTCAGTTATCAATCATGTCCCCCAGATTCTCAGTGATATGAACCATCGATTTTGGAAAGTGCCCTCATCTTGTCCTATGTTCAATTCTTGCACATAATAATATGATCAATTATAAATATTTCATTCATGCTTTATCAGCATGACAATTTGACAGTTTAATTCTAGAAAAGAACTAGAAATCATCAGATGGACACGTAACAATCGCTTTCGTTCTAATTTTGATGAAGGAAAACGACGAGATTGATTGTTATTCCACCCCAAAGAAACAAATATTTGTTTTATATGGACAGATTAGACAGTCGTGACTTTCTTTATTACCTCTATTGAGGATTGATGACGGCACATGTACGAAAGATCTTACACGGCCTTTGTAACAAAGATTAATCCTTTTTTCGATTAACAATCATAAGTGAAGAAGTTTTATAGGTGGAGGTGCTCAGTTTATCTGGAGGGACTTAGTGGTCAGGATGAATTGACGTGATTAACTTACTTATCTCGAACCAGGAAAAACAATTAAATTCTTGTAATAGTAAGAGTCATTGAATCTTAACTTATTCGGTTTGTCCATGTAAAGTGCTAAAGATTTGTCCATCACATTTAAAGAAAGAAGTCCCACGTTAAATTTCTAGAATTGAAAGAAGCAATCGATCATACTAGTTGGCCATTAGCGTCATGACTTGAACTTTTGGATGGAGGTGAATTTAAGCAGGTTATAAATCCACTCAATTTATGGGCTCACTCTTGGATCCCTTGCTTGTGAAGGTATTAGACTTAGTCGATCATGACTTGCGCAACCCCAGATGCAACCTTGAATTAGTTCTTCATTTCATGCGACATAAGAGTTGGTCCACGAGAGAACTCGATGAGTTCCGCACTAGATAATTCTTGAAGTCACACACATGAGTGGGAGGGGAAAATTGTCCAAAAAGTTTTAAACCCTATTGCACTTTTGCCAATTAAATCCCCACCATTTTGATTTTGTAAATTTAGTCCATTAAGCCAATTGTGTCCGAAAATTACCGGTGCTGAATTGGACAATTTTTAATGATATTTTTAAAAAATAATTTTTTTATTTTTTTCTTCCCCTTTTCTTTATTGCGACTGGCCTTCCCCAAATTAGGGTGAGGCTTTGATAATTTCAAATCAAAATTAATCGGATGAACTGAATTGACAATATGTGAAAAGATTGAGGACAAAATATGCAAAATTGAAAGGTTTAATACGAAACCGATAAAAGTACGAAAAATTTGGACAAATTTTCCTGAACGAGAGAGTAGAGACATGATTTGATCAAAAGTAGCACACGCCATGAGTAAAAAGGAGATTGTGGTGGTGCTTTGGGCCAGGGAACCACGTAACAAACGAAGTTTCCGCGAAACGGGGTCAGCGGAAAATCCTTTGTGAGAGTTCCATGCAAATGACGACAGCTACGCCGTAATCGAGCACTTTGGTCCTAATTAACGATAAATAAACTTCTGGGTATAGATATGCTATTGGTCCGGTTAGCTAATCTCTAGTAATTACAGGAGCACGTAAATTTTCCTTAGAAAATTTTATTAAAACAGTATTACACGTGTACACAATTTAGTTTTCTGAGATATAACTCCTTTTTTTTGTGCTTTTAGTTTACTGAGATTTGGTAATTTACATATTTCATGCATTTGTTTTGGTCCTACGTTAGTTGTCGATCACTAGTATCACTTTTGACTATTCCTCTAATTCGATGGGCTTGAAGTATGTTGGGCCAAAAATCCAAATGGCCTCTAGTTAACCTCTAGTTTTTTCTTTTTTTTTTTTTTTTTTTTTTTTGCGTGGGGGGGGGGGGGGGGGGGGGGGGGGGGAGGTGTTGGGTGATCGAGATATAGCCTCTAGTTGGCTGAATGGATTTGTGGCCTTGTTGCTAGGACAAAAGCAGAGAAAGTGGTTGGTTTTGGGCCTAAAGACCCATTCAGGCAATGAATGGTTGCGACGATGATTTGAGAGGAAACTTAAGTATCTGAACACAAAACATGTGATGACTGAATGGGTAGATGACAACGTTGGGTTATCCTCGGTTCTTGATCATAGTGGCGAGTTTTTTTTTTGCCCTTTTCCTTTCGTTTGCCTTCTCACTTAACTACTTTGTTATTGACCATTTAATTTTATTTTTCGCTTACTTATTACATGATAACATAGATTCACATTCTTTTAGGAATGAAAAGTAAAAAAGATTGCATGAAATAAGTTTTGCTTGAAGGGAAAAATGAACTAGCAATGGGACTTAGCCTTAAACAGTGTAACCAAGCTTTTGGTTCACGAAAGTAAGGCGAGCTTCCGCGTTACACTCAGCTCCTAGAAACCGCTCGAATTTGTCTTGAACAAAATAAGGGCCTAGAATGGGTGATTAATTATTCTAGTTTAAAGACCAATCAATAATACATGATAATTCTAGTTGTGATGTGTAGGGCTTGAGAGAATCCGTACAAAGCGTGAGCACCACCTACAAAGAGGGCTATATGTGTCCACCAATCAATCTGTTGAACCCCTCGAGGTCCATCCCAAGAGGGTCATGACAAAATATTTCTATATTTAAGAAGAAAAAATTACCAAAAAATTCCTAAATCAATTGCAATTGTACCAATTCAATTCTATTTTTTTTTTGCCGATTCAGTTCTAAACCTTTTGTAATTATGTCATTTCAGTCTATCCGGCGAATTTTGGCCGGCTAGCATTGACGTAGATGCCGGCATTCCGACAAGAGAATATTTTAATTTTTTTTTGATTTTATATATAATTTTTATGTTATTTCTTTTTCCCCCCTTTTTTTCCACCCCCTCCCCTCCCCTCTCCTCCCCACATCTCCGACGATTCGCCAAAGGCACAGTCGGAGAGGCCGAGCGCCGCCCAGCTATAAGGGGCTGATGTCGCCATCATGGGGCGAGACAGCGACGGCGAGGTCGAGCCCTGCCATGGCCTGGGAGGCTCGACCACATTAGCCCAGGTTCGGATTTCTTCGTGACTCTCGATCGCATTCGCTCACTCCTTGAATCATTCGCCGCCCTGGTTAGCTCTTGCATCTGCTAGGCCAGCTCGATCAACGCGACGTTTCCAAGTGAGGTCGCTCGACTTCAGTTTGCCAAGTGAGAGCTTCCAAGTTTCGGTTCTGATTCTCTCTCTCTCTATATCTCTATCTAGAGCCTTCGGTTGCTCTGGAATCTGCAGCATTTGATTGAATTTCTGGTTTGGGAGTTCCATTTTTAGAGATCGCTAGTTTCTAAGTGAGTTGGCAAAGATCGACTCTCGAAGAAACGTAGAGTTTGGCCTAGGGTTTCCAAGTAGATTTCGACCTGTGGAGCCTCACCTGGCTTTGGCGGGGCTCAACCTCATCGTCGTTGCCTCGCTCGACGACAGCTAGGTCGTCCCTCTCCTTCCCCCTCCTCCTTCCCCTCCATGGCCGGATGAGGTCAAGCCCCACCGTGGCTACTTCCCTCTTCGTCCCCAAAACCTTACCTTCTCTTCTAAACCCTCCACTCAAAACCAATCTCACAACCAAAATGAAAACCAGACCCAGAAGCTTGATCCTTCTTAGTTGGAGGAGAAATCGCTCGCCATCATCACCGGTGAGCTCTTCCTCAGCACCGCTTACTGCTGATCAAGAGCTACAATTGCAGGAAGAACACAAAGGCTACGTCGGAGATCGGCCCAGATATAGGCTTGCAAGGTCGAGCCTCGTCCGGCCATGGCTGGCTTAACCTCGCCCGACGACGGTGAGGTCGGCCTCCGCCATGGCCGAGAGAGGCTCAGCTCTTCAGCCACCTCTGGCTGGTTGTCGGAGAGGTGGGGAGGGGAGGGGGCAAAAAAAGGGAAAAAAAGAAACTAAAAAGAAAATAACATAAAAAATTATTAAAAAATTCAAAAAATATTAAAATATTCTCTCACCGACCAGCCGGCGACCACGTTAGCACCGACTAGCCAAAATTCTTTGGATGAATTGAAATGACACAATTACAAAATGTTTAGGATTGAATTGGCAAAAAAAAATTAGGATTGAATTAACACAATAGTTTTATGACTTTTTTGATAATTTTCTCTATTTAAGAGGAAAAATTACTAAGAATTGGATGGCGATGGATTGGATATGGGTTATGTTCAAAATATGGGTTGCTAAAATCGTATTACATTAATATTTACCAATACGGATTAAATGGATTAATTTGGATCGGATCCATTTTCGCCTCCATAAACCCCACCCAATCCCCATATTGATGATGTTTTCTCAACTTATGTAATTGGATTGAAGGGGTTGAAAGCGGGTTTATTAGAAAATCTTTTTTTTTTTTTGGGAGGTTTTGACCTTGGAACCAGTTTTGACACTGTTTAAAGAGATATATGGTGAGATGCATGTGTGAGTGAGTTATATTAAAGAAATTTCACATAGGAAAATAGAAGTGGTGCAAAGTAGTTAATATATCCATGTTGACCCATAATTCATTAACTTAAGGTTTTGATTGAAGATGAATTTGACTGAATATGTTAATGGACTCGGACGTAGACTCCTTCTTGGTTAGCTCCCTAGGCAAATGTATCAAATTTTTACTGCTCGCTCCCATCTAATAGTGCCAGAGATAAGTTGATGTGGATGGAAGGATACGTGAATTAAAGGGGAGCGGATCTAACACTGAATTCACATGTAAAGGGAAGATTATTAGGATACAAATGTGACTGAGTTGCGTAAAAAAAATTTCACATCGGAGGGTCAAGTGGCATAGAGTAGTTAATATATTCATGTTGGCCCATAACTCATTAATTTAAGTTTTTGAGTGAAGTTGGGTTTGACTGGATATTAAAAAGGCTCATACTTGGGCTTCCTTTCTGTAATCTACTCTGGCGAAGGTATCGGACTTCTGCTGTCCACTTCCATCATTATATACCCACTCCTATAAATATGAGTCAAATAGGGGTTTGTGATTTATTTTTTGACATACCTACTTGCATGCCACAATCAAGGAAGTTAGCTAGGTTTTGCTCTAGTGAACCCTCTGGTCCTAAGGTTGATTTAGGACTACTATAATGCTAGAACCATCGTTGTCGGTTTGTGTCAATTGTATAGCCTGTAGGAGCACTCCTTTTTTGTGCATTCACCACGCTTCGGCTCTCAATTTGGAGAGTACCCAATAAATTTTCAGTAGTGACACTTGTCATGCTTGTCCTTCCCATAGTGGTCACATTGAGGTTTTCTGAACGAGCCTTCTTAGAGCCTGCTGTTCTAACCAAAAAAGCGACTCCCTCAATTTTCTCTTCTGGCCTTTGGGTAATTGATTGTACTGCTCCTCTTGTGTGATCTCAAAATAGACTTCACCAAGGGACGGTGTAGCTCGACTTATTGTAATATTCCACCATCGAGACTCCTCCTCGTCGTAGTGGCCGAACCTCGATTTGTGGTCATGGATATGTGGTCCATTCCTTTGAATGAATCTCTCCGACGCATCCTACATTACCTTTACTTTCTCTAAATATGTAAGTAGCATTGATACCAACATGCGACACGGGACACGATACGACACGTTGACACATCATTTCTAAAAAATAGAAAATTCTGACACGTTGTATATTAAATATATATACACTATAAATGATCATTTTTATAATTAGTTCAATCAAATTAATTTAATTTAAATTCACAAATAAAAAAATAATTATAAGAAACCTAGAATTGATTCGACATCGATGGTGGGGGAGAGAGGAAAAAGCAAAATGACTTGAAAAAATGAGAACCAAAATATGATATCTGAAGATTTACGAAGACTATTTTGTTCTTTCTCTTTTGTGCCATTCTTGCTTCTTCTTCTTTTTTGCCTCAAAATTGCGAAACTGCATGTTGAATGGGAAGATGATAGTGAGGATAATGCAATTAAAATCAATAGAAAGCATGGCATTGTCCAGTCCACGGGATTTGTACCTAGAATTAAAGTTGGTTTCATCCCACTTGCGCGGCTCATGGAGGTAAAAGGAATTAGACTTGAAACACAACTCTACAATTTGTCTGGTTTATGGGAATTGTCAAGATATTTGATTGAGTCTCGTATTGATTGTGAGGGAGAAAAACAAGCATGGAGTCTCTTTAAGAAGTAAAGAGTAAGATTTGAATGCTTGTAAGTTGAAGGAAGGAATCTCATATTGATTATTTAGTGAGCATAACAAGTAAGAAAGCTCTTTAAAATATCAAGGATGAGATATGAAGATTTACTTCTTTAAGGTTTTTAGTTAAGGATAAAATGGAAAGTTAGTATAATGAAATACTTTTTAAGATGGTTGGCACGCACGTCGATCACGTGTCGGCTGCATTGACTACGTGTCGGGAATCCGACACGCGGTTAACGCGTGTCCGCACGTGTCAAATGCGTGTCGGAGTCTGACACGTGTCCGACATCGATGCATACCCTCCCATGTGTCGATGCTTCTTAGTTGTAATTCCATGGATTTTCAATTACCTCAACAAGAATCTATAGGGAACTTGGCATATTTAGGCCAAGTTCCCTGTAGGCTCTTGTTGAAGGAATTGAAAAATTCATGGAATTATAAATGTCACTGGCATCAAATTCTGGTGACGTTGGGCTCAGTTATCTCTATCGATATTCCGTTAAACTCGGACATGTTTTTTACCTGCAATGCGTGTCTCGTCGCCTCTAACTATGTTGGGTAGTTATTGTTGCAACTCGTTTTTTTCGAGCTCGACGGGCTAATGGATTACCGATCGAGCTCCCACTCTGAAATGTTGATTGTGGGTCTTTTCGGCGCGAGCCCTCTAAGGCCCATACGAAGTCGCGGCGGGAGTTTGGTTTAACGATTTTTTGACGATAAGAGCCAATCCACTATCGACCTTAGTATGGTCGTGATGGCATGTGTAACGTGTGTATGCATTTAGAGTCGTCACCGGTCCTCTTGGAAAGTGGATTGGAAACCTCACTAATCGATTGGGAGAGATCGATCAGTTCTACAGAACTAGAGATTTTGGGTTCGGAAACTTGGTTACATTGGTGTCATTACCAACGCCTTTTTGGTGCCTAACGTGAGTGATGCAGACGTAATTTTCGGTGAGGTAAGTCTGATTTTGAGTTTCATGTAGATTGGAAGACTAATCTTATCAAACATAGTCAATATAATGAAAGTGCAATCAAGTGCATAAATGAACCACGTCAATGCACATCAATTCAAATCAAGGGGGCTTAGAGAAGTTGTGAATAAAGGTCAAGGGTAAAATGAGAAGGTTTGGGGATGATTCGTCCGAAGGGCGAAATGAACATTTTTTGAAGGTTCGGACGTCAAATTACCCAAAATAGTACATGGCTAGTTAATCGTGGTCATTTTCTATTTTTGGAATTTTTTTATTTTTAATTTTGGGAGACGACTCGCCAAAAAGGTGAAATCGTTATTCTTTAGAAGAATCGGAAATTAAAACACCCGAAATAGGTCTTAGCCAGTTGGTCGTTGCTATTTCCTATTTTTTTGAGATTTTTTTGGAATTTTTCGGAATCGATTTGCCGAAAGTGAAAAATCATCATTTTTGGAAAGATCAGGGATTGAAAGACCCAAAACGGGTCATGTCCAGTTGATTATGATCATTTCTTATTTTGTAAAATTTTCTAGGATTTTTCTGAATTTTTTCAATTTTTTTTTGAATTTTTAATAATGGACTATTTTTTATTTAATTTTTTAAAAAAAAATTTATATATTTTTTTATTTTTTAATTATAAAAGAAATATTTTACAGACGGAGCTCAACCCGACCTGTACCTCTCGGGCGCTTGGCCCGACCATATGGGTCAAAGACCAATCTAAACGACACCGTTTTCATTTTCCCGAATTTTTTTTGCCAATTTAATCATTTTTTGAAATATCCGAAAATTTCGCATCGGATGCTCTAGGATGTGCCACGTGGCATCTCCTGGTGCATCTGATCTTGAGTTAATAATTCGGATTAAAACTGAGCTATCCGGCGGTTCTTCTAGCACCACTTGGCAAAACGGTAACCGTCGGATCAATTCCTTTTTTTTTTTATTATTTTCGAAAATCATTTATAATTATGAAAATCTTTTTAATTTTTGAAAAATCCAGATCTCGACACATGGCGATTCCACTGCCGTCCGATCCAGGGTTTCATTTCTTATGGAGCCGATCTCATCTACCGACGTAGCAGCCTACATGGCATGCCATATCCCGGTGCATGCATCGCTCTCTGGAATCATGGTTCCGACGTAAAAACAAAGCGAAAAAGCCGTGATTTCGACACCCATCCAATACTGGCAACCCCCACGTTAACATATACGCATTTTAGAGCAAAACCATAGTGGAACCTAGCCAAATCGCCGGTCACAAAATCGACTCTAGCAAGGTACCTTCGTGAATTTTTAAGTCCGAACTCAACTCTAAATATTCATAAATCATTTAAAGGGTGATATAATACTTACCTGAGCTCGAATATAGCTCGGCGACAGCCTACACAGTGGCATGAACTACCCGTCGAACGAGGTGGACGAGAGTCGGACCTTTCATTTCGACTCTAAAAGAACGATGCAGGATAGACAGATGGGGAGGTTTAGAGTCGATTCTAAATCATATATGGCGTGAACTACACACAAAGGGGTCAAAAATGGCAAGACCAAGGGTAAAAAATGGCAAGACCAAGAGCCAACACCCCCGCGATTCAAAGGCATTTCGTCGAACAGGTGCAATGCATTAGGAAAAGAGATGTTCGAGCGAAAGTTGAGACACAAGCAGGCATCACCGAGATGAACAGACATTCAAAGAGGCTTAAAGGGAGCCTGAATGAGACCGGCACACATTCAGTCTGGTTCGATTTGATCAAAGATCATAACCGAGCCAAACGAACAGGACGCATACTGAACACAAAAACAGAGCATTTTGGT
Organism: Rhodomyrtus tomentosa; assembly: GCA_028455895.1. Taxonomy (NCBI): domain Eukaryota; kingdom Viridiplantae; phylum Streptophyta; class Magnoliopsida; order Myrtales; family Myrtaceae; genus Rhodomyrtus; species Rhodomyrtus tomentosa. The sequence goes on from JAPCWY010000005.1 coordinate 48,789,718, forward strand.
GAAGGAGGAAGAACCGACCTTTTTTGGCATCGGTGGTGACGGCTTTGAACTCAGTGGTGGTGAGCTCGTCCGCTAAAAGCTTCGGGATGTTTGCTCGGGCACGAACGACGATCGAGAACTCCTCCCACAACTCGCTCCTAACCTCTTCCTCCTTGCTCTGTTCTTCGCAGGGCGGAGGTCTGACGAGGCACTACCCCTTCTTCACTCTCTCTCTCACTTTTTTCTCTCTACCTCCATGTGTCTATGTGTTTCTGTGTGACGATCTGGAGACGAAGTAAATGGACGCCTCTCTGCTCAAGCTCTCTCTCTCTCTCTCGGCCAACCTCTCTCTTTCATCCTGCAGCCGTGCTTTCACTCTCCCTCTCCCTCAATCCTCGATGCAACGGTTATGCCAACTTGCATTCGTATGCACCATCTCGTGTAGTAGACGACAAAAACGAGATGATTGCGACGTTGCGCGAGAGGGAGCACAAGACGTGCGTGAATTACAGCGTAGGAGGGCTGTTGGTGCATAACCGGATTCGCTGGGTCTGGTCGGGCATGATCCAGCGGATCCGGTTCTAAATTTTTTGTCCAATCGGGGCCCAATTCGTCTATTTTTTACAAAATTGATGTTGAAATTGGGTTTCCCAGCATAATTGCCATGTGAAATGAATTTTTTCATAAATTTGTGGTGCATAATTTAGTGAAAACCCCAAATTGCCTTTAGGATCCGAAAATAATTTTTAATCAAAGGCTAAAAAAATTGAATTAATCGAAATTGATGCCACCATTGAATTCACAACGATGAAAACCATTAGGGAGAGGCATTTGATTTTTATGGGTGTGGCCTGAGATTTTAAGATTTGCAAAACTGGCGACTAAATTGTAAGAAATTTATACAAATAAGTCCTTTTGGTGAAAATTGATCAAATTGAAGGGTAAATTGACTCATGTCGCGACCCGATTTTTTTTCTCGGGCTAATGGATTACCGATTGGGCCCTCAATCACTCTGAAATGTGGATCGTGGGCCTTGATCGGCGTGGGCCCTCCTAAGCCCATACCAAGTCCCGGCAGGAGTAAATTCAGAGATTTTTCGACGTTAAGAGTCGATCGATTTTCGGCCTTTGGTGTGGTAGTGGTGGCATATACTATATGTGCATGCATTTGGAGTCGCCACCAGCCCTTCTTGGAAGGTGGGCCGGAAACCTCACTAATCGATTGGGAGAGATTGATCAATTTCGCGAAATTAGAGATTTTGAGTTCGAGGACTTAGTTACGTTGATGTCATTACCAACGTACTTTTGGTACCTAGCGTGAGTGATTTTCCTAACTAAGATTTCATGCAGGTGGAATTTTGGGTGAAGTAAGTCTAATTCAGGATTTCATGCAGATTGAAAGACTAGTCCTATCAACCACAATCAATATAATGAAAGCAAAAAAAAAGCATAAATTAATCACGCCAATACACGTCAATTCAAATCAACGACTTCATAGTATAACTTTGAGGGCTTAGAGAAAGTGTGATTTAAGGCCAATGGTGAAATGAGAAGATTTGGAGACGATTTGCTCGAAAGGCGAGATCATCTCTTTTCAAAGGGTTTAGATGTCTAACTGCCTAAAACAGTCCATGGCTAGTTGATCGTGACCATTTCCCATTTTTAGGATATTTTTTTGGGATTTTTGGGAGACGATTTGTCAAAATGGAAAAATCGTCATTTTAGGAAAGGTTCGGGGACCAAACACCCGAAATAGGTCGTGGCTAGTTGATCGTGACCATTTCCTATTTTCTTGGAATTTTCTTGGAATTTTTGGGAGACGATTTGCCAAAAGGACAAAATCGTCATTTTGGAAAGATTCGGGGGCGAAACACTCGAAATAGGTCATGGCCAGTTGATTGTGGCCATTTTCTATTTTTAGGAATTTTTGTTTTGAAATTTTTGGGAGACGATTTGTCGAAAGGGTAAAATCATCATTTTGAAAAGACTCGTGGACTAAACACCCGAAATAGGTCGTGGCCAATTGATTGTGACCATTTCCTATTTTTAGGAATTTTATTTGGAATTTTTCTAATTTTAATTTTTAATGAAATTTCCATTTTTTTATTGAATTTTTGAATTTTCCTATTATTATTATTATTTTAATAATTAATTATTTAAAAAATATTTTTCGGACCAGGTCAACCCCGCCCAACCGTAAGGGTCGAAAACCAGTCTAAAAACGACACCGTTTTAGATTTTTCAAGATTTTTTTTTATTTTTTAATCAATTTTCTAATTTATTCGAATATTCTGAAAATAAAACCCATCGGAAGGTCTTAAACTCGCGACATGGCACTCTCTAGTACACCCGATCTATACCTTAATATATTTCAAAGAAAATCCCGATCGGACGGATCACAGAGTGACACTTGGCACGGTCTCGACTACCCGATTGTATTTTTTTTTAAAAATTTTTTGACATAATTTTCTTTTTTTCTGAAAAATCCTTTATTAATTTTGAAAAGCCGAGATCGCGACACATGGCCAATCTGGGACCGTCAGATCAATTTTTTTTTAAAAATCCATATATTAATATAAAAGAATTTATTTAATTTTCGAAAATCACCGGATCGTGACATGTGGCATGCCTACGGTCGTCCGATCCAGGTTTGGTTTAAAAAGCCATGTCGGGCCCATCGAGCTGGCTTGCCCGCCTACGTAATAAGCCACGTCAGCCCCTTTGAGTCGCTGACCGGACCACCTTGCCGTCGGAGAAGACGACCGGTGCCTCGCCGGAATAGTTATTGTTCCGGCGAGGTCGTCAAAATCTTCACCGGAATACTCGAACCGAGCCCAAATTTGCGTGTTTTTCGCTCATTTTTGCGCCATTTGATTCCTTAAGCAGCCCACATTAACATATGTTAGATTCATGGCCATGAATACGCCGGAAACCGGCGAACCGAACCTCCACAGAACAGGTTCTGGCGAGCAAAGTTGCAAAATTTTTTTTGTTCAAACCCGAGTTCATTCGTTCAGATATCATCCATAGGGGGTAAAGAGGCTTACTTGAGCTCGGTTCGAGCTCGGCGACCGCTTAACTCCTCCGTCGAGCTCTTGGTCCGAACCAAGGCCGGGGAGGGTTGAACCAACGTTTTTGTCAAGGATCGATGCAAAATAAAGGCCAAACAAATCTTAGAGTCGACTCTAGGACTAATTTAAGGTAGCAAATAAGCAAGAATCACTCAAGTAACACGCACCCGGGGACGAAACTTGCATTCGGTTCAAGCGACATTTCATCGAACAGGTTGGAGGCATTCGAAAAATCAACGTTTCAGCTCAAGCGCGACGATCAACAGGCTATATCGAAGTAAACCAGCATTCATACGTGACTAAAGGGAAGGGAAGAGATGTCGGTATGCATTTGGTTTGGCTCGGTTTGATCAAGAACCAAACCAAGCCAAACTCACAGTATATTTGAAGAAGAAAAATAGAGGAGGGGGTGATCGGAGGTTAACCGACCTGTTTCGGGCTCGTCGACGGCGATGGTAGGTTCGGTGATGATGAGTTTGCGTGTCGAGAGTCTCAGAAGGGCGGCTCCAACACAAATGGCCAACGAAAACTCCTATGAACTTCCCCTTTCCTCGGTCCCTTTTGCTCTATTTTTTGGGTGGCTGGGGCTCCGACAATCTCCCTCTCACTCTCTGTCTCTCCCTTTTGCTCTCTCCGTGTCTGTGTGTGCCTCCGTCCGAAAAAACGAAAAAAACCTAATGGATCGCCCTCTTTTTGTAGAATGGACAGGCTCCCTTCCTTTCCTCCTCGAGCTCTCTCACTCTCTGTTGCGTACTGTACCCACCCCGACGTCTCCCAACGGTCGTCCTTCTTTCGCCAGCTCATTTCCCTCGCACCATTTCGTGCAGTAGGCGACAAATAAAGGGATTCTCGTGACATCTCGCGAGTGGAGGAGAGAAAACGTGCGAGGAAACGATATTGGGAAACCTGTTGGTGCAGACCTAGATTCGTTGGGTTGAGTCGGTCCCGACCCGACGAATCCGGTTATGAAATTTTGTTCCAATCGAAACTAAATTTGCTCGTTTGTTACAAAATTGATGTCGCAATTGAGTTTCCCAGCATGTTTTACATGTAAAATGGGTATTTTAATGAATGAATGGCTTGGAATTGAATGAAAGCCTTAAATTTCATGAAAGATTCGAAATTGATTTTTTGTTAATTGAAGGCCTAAACGATTGAATCAGTTGAAATTAAGACCGCCATTGAATTTAGAATGATGGTAATCATAGGGAAGAGGTGTTCTATTTTTATGGTTGTGGTCCGAGAGAGTTTAATTTGAAGATTAGAGAAATCAAGGACTAAATTAAAAAGAATTTTGTGCAATTAAGTCCTTTTTTCAAAATTTATCAAATTGGGGGCCGAATTGACCCAATTGCACTTCAAGGCTCTAGATTCAAATGTCATAACTTATTAGAAGTGAAAATTGAAAATTAAAAGGCTCAAAAGGAAATTTTTATGCTTGATTCGGGTTTATGTTTATGAAGGAATATAGTTACCCAAGTTGAATTTTTGAGATTTAAAGTGACCATTCTGAAAAGGGAATTAAAAGAAAATTATTGACTATTTTTGTGTATTTTTCTGACCATGAATGGTATTTTTCTAAGTTTTTTTAGTAATTTTATAATTAAATAAATTTGAAAAAAAATTAAAAATTACGAAAAATATTTTTTGCTCAAAATTGCTTCCTAAGGCTAGGCCAAGGTTTCCAAAGTTGATTTTGAATTTTTATGAAATGTTTTTCTATTTTTAATTCATTTTGAGAATAAAATTGAAATAAAGGGTGATTAAAAATCAGGTGCCAACAGCTGCGTCTCTTTAAGAGTTTGCTCGTCAGAGGTTGCTTTCAAAGATAAAAATGACACCTGAGTCTTAACCGATTCGACTGGGGAAAAGGAATGCTATGACACCGGAATCTAAGAAATATTTTGATAAAAGCTCAAATTCCAAGTTAATCTCCAACTTACTTTGACAATTTGGACATGGGCCGGAGAGGGGGAGAGAGAGATATACCTGAAGTTTACCTGTTGAATGCCGTGATTGTGATGTTTGATAATTTATCCTGAAAGCTCTTGGGGGTCGAAATCTTGGACTTGGCTCCCTTTTTTTTTTGTTACTGTCGTAGCTTCACATAAGCTATACTAGGGTTTATGTTTTTCCTTCATAGCTTCCTGTCCGTTATAACCGGTATTTATGTTTTTCCTTCGTAGCTTCTTATCCGCTATACCAGGCTTTCATGTTCTTTTTCGAGGCTACTGGCTACAATCCATTCCGAAGGGTGAGAGCTTCGAGGTATGGCTAACCGTGCGCACTAGTGGAGAAGGTGGTCACCGTATCTCTAGGCGGCAAGTCGCGAACATCGTAGGTTTCGAACTTGTTCTATGCTTTGAGACACCTTCGTCGTGGATCCCTATCTGGTGGGATTTGAGGGAAAGAAATTTCCTAAAGCTGAGGGTTAGCGATCCGATCCGGCGATAACAGCTCCTCGGCTACTAACCTGTACCACTTACATAAAGATTTATCAAAGTCATTGTGTTTTTGAAACGACAAGTGAGCCTTTTGGGCTTCGATCTTCGGTCGGTTTCTAGACACCTATTGGTTTAAAGGAGTCCCATGACGCTGACTAGTGGGGTCAGAGGGGATTTTTCTTGTTTGGAAAGGGTTCCCATGACGAGGGTTCTCTATGTCAGAGAGGATTTTCTCTTGTTTTGAAGGGGCTCTCATGACAAGTAGAGGGGATTTTTCTTGTTTGAAAATGGTTTCCATGGCGAGGGTTCTCCATGTCAAAGGGAATTTTCTCTGATTTCAAAAGGGTTTTCCATGACGATGACTCCTGACGTCAGCAGGGATTTTCCCTGGTTTCGAAAGGGTTTTCCCATGACGATGATTCTTGATGTCAGTGGGGATTTTCTCTGATTTTTTAAAGGGGTTCCCATGATAAGCAGAGGTGATTTTTTTTTTCTTCTTTTGAAAAGGGGTTCCCATGACTAGCAGAGGGGATTTTTTCTTCTTTGATTGAAAGGGGTTCCAGAAGTTTAACAGGAGTCTCGCTTTAATTTCATTTGGACAAAATTTCATTTAGGTATGCTTATGATGTAGGAGGTCATCCAAAACATCATGCAACATGATATGCTGATCAAAGCTCCTTTTAGGGAGGATTTCGAATCAAATAATCTGAGATCGTCAAAAGAGTTTGGTTAAAACACCAATTGGAGTACTCTCATCAAAAAGGGTTCCTCACCATTTTTCGAGGGGTTTCTTCTCATCTTGAAACACTTGAATTCTTCATCGAACCTATGTTCCAAGTTTCGAAACTATTCGTAGTGTATACCCTTTGATTGATCGGAAAAGGACTTTTAAGGGACCATAATGTTGGGCTTGGTCCATGATTTTCAAAGGGGGCTCATGGTTGAGTCGAGGCCAATGAATTGAATATCTTTATCATCTGCTTCGGGTCTACAAGTCAAGAACCTACAAGAATGAAAGAGAAATAATCTTGCTCGTATCTTTTCGAGCGATGCTTAAAATCATTTCAAATCTACGACAACTCAAGTGCTTTAGTCACAAAAGACTTTCAAGGGTTGTAACGCAGGTGAGGCTTGGGGACTGAAAAAGGCTTGTTTTTGGCTCAAAATATATGAGAGGGGTTTGATGCTGGCGGTCATTGCAAATTTACCACTGATTTTGCCCCCTGGAGTAATCTTAAAAAAGCACCCTCGTTGTTCAAGGGTGGTGTCGTCGCCATTTGAATGCGCTTCGGTTGGGGATAATTTATGATTTTGATTCTCGTGGGGATTTTACTTTACAAGCAGATTCCACTGGGGATTGACATTTTGGATATTGATGAATCTTGTGATATTTGTACGACACAGAAGCGTACAAGAATTTGAATGAGCATTGGCCTTGCTTTTACCAGGCACTTTGCTTTTTGATACCCAGGATTGGCTTTTGCTCATTTTTTTATTTCTCAATTTTTTTTAATCCTGCCTTTTCTCTTCTTCTTTTCTTTGGAAAGGGAATTTTCGGAGATTATGCTAGATAGCCATGCAAATGGAATCCTAGGACAATTGATCAAGGAATTCTTTGTGAATCCGATTCTTTTAAATTCTCCTGCTTTGAGGTGGCGCCGTCTTTGTCTTGCAATGGGCAATGATCACCAACAGGATTCGTGAAACAAATACACAAGCTCAATTGGGCTGCGCAAAGGATGAAAGTGTGTAGGATAGAGAGACGACCGCTTTCTGTCATCCTAAAGCAGTTGAATCGCATCATGAGTTTAAATGCAAAGAAAGAATCAAAGATTGATATTAGTTCGAGCAAGAAAGTTTCTAACCATTTACTTCATACCGCCGTTGAAATTCCTTTTGATTGGCCCCGATGTAGGGTGGTTCTTGACAGGGTCATAGAAATGAAACATCCGCTCAAATGGGTTAACGATGGATAACCTGTGGTGTTTAGGGTAAAGAAAAGAATGCCTTTCGTTTTTTCAATCCAAGTAGCCACTGCAAATGATCGTTACATCTTGAAACACAGCTTGTATTCCAATCTTGCTTCACTCATCTCTCAAGTGTGTGTAGGAGCATGTTTGGGCATGGGTTGTCTCTCATCGTCTAAGGTACCCTTTTTGACGGTTTTAAACATTCCCTTTTTGAAAATTCACTTCTTTTATTCCAAACATCCCTTTATTGGGATCCTTGATGCATGATGCATATTCCAATGTTTGTGTTGGATGACTTCAAAAGCTTCTAAATATGGACGCAAATGAAAAGACTTTGAGAATTTCATAAATTTTCACGTGAGGCTATTGAGTACTTCAAGGCTTTTCGAAATCTCGATGGCTTTAAGAATTTTCAATGTCGGAACATAAGTGAAATGTTTCCGAAGATTTTAAACCCTAAGAGGTAGAGAAAAGGGATACTTACCTGCCCGCCGTGGTGGGGTGTCCCTGGAGGTGCAAAAGAAATATGTCAGTATATGTTCTCGAGTTTAGGGAGAACTGGAATGATACGACTTCACCCTTGATTATGTATTACATTCCGGATGTGATCGCATGAAGTCTGAAGATCTGTCATCCACCCGATAAAGCGAGATTGCCAAGGGCTTAGGGATTCTTTGGAATCTTAAAGGGATACTTACCTGTCCATCATGGCGGTAAGTTCCTGTCAAGATAAGAAATGAAGAGTCAGTGTATATTCCGAATTAGAAATAAATTGGAATGATACCGCCTCACTCTTGACCCGATTAGATGGCGCTTGCCCTGATCAAGTGGAGTTTGCCCCAATATTCTCTATCGGTAGGGAGTTTGCTCCGGATGGGGTCTTCAATTATTCATCCCAATGACTTGGGCTGTTATCTATTTTCAATCTTCTTGAGGTGCCACCTCTTGAGGCACTCTGTGAAAACCAAGAGAACGTCTTTAGTAGATTTTCAGATTCGAAGAAATTAGATTGCAACTAAATCTCTTCTGATTGTGGCTTCTTTGATTGCTTGTTATTCCATGTCTTGAAAGGTGATGGTTAAAAACATGTCCCTTCTAATTAGCTGTCCTTCTTGAGTATTCCCTACAAAAGTAAGGGAATGTGTATGCATGAGGTGTATGCGAAAATTTCTAAGAGACTCGCTATACCATGTTTGGGACGACAAGCCTAGAATACCATGAAAAAGATAGGCCTGCGCGTAACAAGCAAATTTCTTGGAAAACTTTCCGCAAGTTTTGATCAGAAGGCAAGAAGCAGGGGCTAATCCTCCTATCATTGGATATCCTTACCCCTCCAAAAGGATTTTGAAAACTAGAAGACATGTGAAAAATCCGGTCTCAAAATTTTTAATACTTCTTAAAGGCATCAATGTTTACACGGTATCCTAATTCTACTCTTTCCGCATTCACAAGAATTAGAGCTCCTCCCGGTAGGTTTTTTTAACTACGTACGGCCCTTCATAGTTTGGGGTGAATTTGCCCCAGGATGGGGCATATTCGGGATTGTCTTCCTGACAACGAGATCGTCGACCTTGAATGTTCTCAGCCGAACCTTCTGGTTAAACGATTTAGCGACTCGCTTCTGGTACGCTTGACCGTGGCAAATTGTCTTTAAACGTTTCTTGTCTATCAAGTTCAACTGTTCATATCGCTGTTGGACCACTCTGCCTCTGTAAGCTTGACTTGGGATAGAATCCTTAGTGACGGGATTTCTGTCTCAATTGGCAAGACTGCTTCCATACCGTATACGAGGGAATATGGCGTGGCCCTAGTATTAGAAGTTCAAATCGAGGTTCGATAAGCCATTACCGCGTATGGTAGCCTCTTATGCCGGTCTCAATAATTTTCGGCGGTCTTGGCCAAGATCTTCTTAATGTTCTTATTTGTCGCCTACACCGCTCCATTCATTTGGGGCCGGTAGGGTGATGAATTGAGGTGCCAGATGTTGAAGATATTCAAAAGGCTATCCACTGTATCATTGTTCAAATTCGAACCATTGTCGATTAGAACTGCCTGAAGGGTCTCATACCTCGAGATGATGTCTCACCTGATGAATTTCGCTACGTTCTTCGCGGTGACATTCGTATAGGATGCTGCCTCAATCCATTTGGTAAAATAATCGATCGCCACTAGTATGAAACGATGCCCGTTTGAGGCCTTGGGGTTAATTGGCCTTATCATATCAATCCCCCACATAGAGAATGGCCAAGCTTCGGACATCTGGTGTAGCTCGATCGGAGGGGCATTGATCCTATCTCCATATACCTGGCATTGATGACATGTCCTCACGTGTTGATTGCAATCTGACTCCAAGGTCATCTAGTAATAACCTAGTTACATGATTTTCTTGGCGAGAAGGTGACCATTCATGTGCCGGCCGCATTCTCCCTCAAGGATTTCTTCCATGAGCAATTTTGCTTCTTCGATATCCACGCACTTGAGGAGCACAGAATCATAGGATCTCTTATAAAGGGTTTGGCCGCTAAGGAAAAACTTGTCGGTTATTTTTGTTATGTACTTCCTGTCTCCTATTTGGGTCTCCAGAGGAATTCTCCTTTTGCCAATTAATTTTTGATGTCATGATATCAGGGTTGATCGTCGTGTCCTCCTTCAATTACCATGCAGTGTGTGGGTTCTTGGGCAATGCCAATCGTCAACGGCTCGATGTCCATGCCGTTTGGTACTTGAAGCATAGATGACAAGGTGGCCAGGGCATTTGTGAAGCGATTCTGCATTCTTGGCAGAATTCGAAATCGATCACTTTGAATTCCTCGATCACTTTCTCGAGGAATTTATGGTAAAGGATGAGCTTAGAGTCCCTCATTTTCCATTCATCCTGGGTCTGTAAGATGATTAACATGGAATCGCCATAAACCTGCAACTTCTGTATCCTCATGCTGAGGGCTAGTTGTAAATCGAGGATACAAGCCTCATATTCTAACATATTATTGGTACATGGGAAGGTCAACTTGTGGGAAGGTCAACTTGGCGGCTACGGGGTAATGCTGGCCTTCTGGTGAAATTAAGACTGTCCCAGCTAAATTGACTGCGCCATCGAAGTACATGGTCCACTGTCGTCTAAAAGAGTCAAGACGCGATCTTCGGCTTCCTTTTCCTCAAGGGTAGCATGACTCCGCGAGTTCTCAACTAACGTATCGGCGATGGCTCGTCCCTTCACAGACTTTTGATTTGAACTCTTTACATCTAATTCTGAGAGGAGCATCTGCCATTTGGCCAATTTTCCCACCAATGACAGCTTCGCCATCAGATATTTGATTGAGTCATTTTCTGTGACTAGTAGAATGGTGTAATGGAGGGTATATTGCCTCAACCTGTGGAGCACCCAAACCAATGCAACACAGGTTTTCTCAACTGTTGGATATTTTGCCTCTGACGCGGTGAACTTCTTGCTTAGGTAATAGATGACTCGCTCCTTTCCATCATCCAGGTTTGTTTGGGCAAGTAAGGAGCCTAATGATTCTTCATGAATTGTGAGGTATAGAGTTAACGAGATGCCGGGGGTAGGAGGCACCAAAATCAGGGGACTAACTAGATGTGCCTTGATTTCATCGAAAGCTTGCTGACATTCGAGGTCCCACTTAATCTTAGCATTCTTCTTCAGGAGCTTATAAAAGAGGCTTGGCAGATTCTGAGAGCTGGAATATGAAGCGGGCAATGTAATTCAACCAGCCTAGTAAACTTCTTACCTCCTTGGTCGTCGATGGAGGCTTGAGTTTAAAGATGGCTTGGACCTTAGCAGGGTTAATTTCGATACCACGATTACTAACCATAAATCCTAATAGCTTCTCTCACTTTGCCCCAAATACACATTTGGCGGGGTTTAGTCTCAATTTATACTTCATGAGGCGTTCAAACAATTTTCTCAACACTACGGCATGATCTTCCTTGTATCTGAACTTTGCTATCATGTCGTCCACGTATACCTCTATCTCCTTGTGCATCATGTCGTGGAATAAGGAGACCGTTGCCCTTTGATAGGTTGCCCCCGCATTCTTCAGGCCGAACGGCATGACTTTGTAGCAGAAGGTTCCCTACGGTGTAATGAATGATGTCTTATAGTTGTCTTCCTCTCTCATGCGGATTTGGTTGTAGCCGGAGAATCCATCCATAAAAGAAAATCTTTCAAGCCCGACCGTGCTATCCACTAAAACATCAATATGAGGGAGCGAGAAGTCATCTTTGGGGCTAGCCTTGTTTAGATCTCGGTAATCCACACAGATTCGGACTCTTTCGTCCTTCTTCATGACCAAAACGACGTTAGTGATCCATTCTGGATACGCAATCACTTCAATGAACCTCACTTTGAGGAGCTTCATCACTTTCTCTTCTATCTTCTTTGACAATTTGGGTTTCGTCCGCCTAAGTTTTTGCTTCTTGGGCAGAATGGTGGGATCAATTGGCAACGTATGTTCTACAATACTAGAGTCTAACCCCAACATGTCAACATAAGACCAAATGAAGACATCTTGGAACTCTCTGAGGAGTTCAACCATCCTGAATGCGTCCGTCGACGATAGACTTTCACCAATTCTGACTTCCTTGACATTCTCTAAGGTCCCTAAGTTCACTAGGATAATATTTTCGGCTGTAAGTGGTTTAGATTCTTCGTGGTGATTCCAGTTACACTTAATTTCATTCTGATTTCGATCTTTGTTTTCTCCTTCCACTCGGGGGGTGCATTCTTCCTTGGAACCTGAATTGCCTAGTAACCTGCCATGCATGCTTGGAATGATATGCTTGAAATGTCACGCAGGTGGTTAGTCATCATATAATAGAGAAAGTTCATGCATGATGGATCTCTCTAGAAGATAATTTCGAAAAGGCTTTAATTTAGGATGGAGAGAGTGGAGCTAGTGCTCCTATCATTGGACATCCTTGCTTCAAAAAATTTCGAAAATTAGGAGATGTGTGGGAAATCGGGTCTCAATTTTTTTTTTGCTTTTTTTTTGGGTCATCATTGACCAATTTGTAGCTCCCACACGTCCCTAATTTTTTTTTGTTTCAAAAATAAAGTGCAGATAATCGCGCGAGGCATTTAACATGTAGTAAATTTAGATGCGTCATAGGAGGATAGGAATTTCTTTACTCAAGAGTGAGCACGTCATCGTCGATCCATTCGATGATGACGTTGACGTAGTCCTCTTGGAAAAGGTCAGTCAGGCTTGGCTCCTCTGTAGCAACGTTAACCTTCTCGTCTTTCAGCCATTTAGATGTTTCAGCGAAGAAATGGCTCAAGGGTATTCCGAACATCTTTCCCAAGCCTTTCCAGGCGCTCGACCCTAGAAAACAACCGCTTCGGTCCCGTCTGTGTCTATGGCTCTCTGGTTTGTTACTCGATTCTCCTTTAAAACCCAACCCGTTCCGGCTTTCAGATGTAGCCAAGCTGATCGGCTCGCGAATCCCTTGGTGGTGTTTTCCCAAACCCAAACTAGGGGTGAATTCATGTCTCCTTAGTATCATTTCCGCCATAATTGATGGCTTGGAGCAACTTGGCAGCCTGATGATTGCGCTAGCGGGCACGTGCATGATGTACATCCTTTTCAAGGCATGGAAACTTGATTCCCCTCCAGCGTTAGGCTCTATTCGCGGGACGACATCTATATGGCCTATTAAGTAATCAGTCTCTGAATGCACCGTGACCAGCTTGTCGTTAACCACCATTCTAACCTTTTGATGCAGACCGGATGGAACAGGCCCAGTCGTGTGGATCCATGGCCTTCCTAATAACATTCCAAACGATGCGGGATGTGCATGACCTGAAAGCTGATTAAGAACTCGGTCGGGCCAGTGATGATAGCAAACTCAACTTCACTGACCACCTCACTCTTTGCTCCATCGAACGCTCGATTGGTCGATTTTGATGCCTTAATTGAGTTTTCCTTCACTCCTAAACCTCGGAGTGTATTCGTGGGGCATACATTGAATGCTGACCCATTATTCACTAGTACGTGTGAAACTTGTTTGCCACGGCATATTGCTGATAAGTATAGTGCTTTGTCATAGCCTCGGCCTTCTGCCGTAAAATCTTCACCTGAGAAGGAAACCCGATCTTTTAGGAGAATAGCGCCCACGAAATCCTCTAATTGTGCCTCGTTGATAGTCTCGGGTACATGTGTCTCGTTGAGTACCTTTAGAAGAGCATTTCGATGTTTTTCAAAGGTCTTGAAAAGTTTCAGGAGCGAGATCTGGGCGGGCATCTTTCTCAATTGGTCGACTACTTCAAATTTGCTGGTTCGGATAAGGGACAAGACTTGCTTGGCATCCTCTTCGGTTACCCCCTCTTTTCTGTGACATCATCTTTGTAAACCAGACACCTTCCAGAGCGGGTGAGAGCGTCTACGTCGCCAGTACTATAATCCCAATGAGCCGCCTTAGGGTCGTAGGGTCCTACTGCGGGGAGAGCGATTACTAGAGGATTGCCTTTGGTGATTTCAATTTTGGGGGATCTGTTGATCTCCTCTATTGTCTTATCATCACCCTCGACTACCATGTCAAATTCAGCGAGGTTAATCATGGGCGGGTTTACCCTCTCCAACACACAAATGGACCTATGTAGGTAAAGTTCTTCTGAGTTATACCCACCTCTCGAACTAGGAGGGCATGCTTCAGTAGATATGGATCTAGATTTTATGGGTCAGAATCCTCCATCCCTTTTTTCCACGAATTGGACTGCGTCGTGTGTTTTCATGATCCTACTGCCAAGCCCACTCAACTTTTTTCAATTTGCCTAACAAATGGGCGAAAGAGTGACATTTGTAAGCGCCTACGATTGTTGCGCCTTCACGTGGTATGGCCTTTATGAAGTATTTTATCAACTCCTCCTCAGACAAAGGTGGGTATACCTTCGCAACAATTTTTCTCCATCGAAATGAGTAAGATTGAAAGCTTTCATGCCTCTCCTTTTCTACGAAGATTAAGTCCTCACAACTGAAGTGAAACGGCTGCTTTGTGTCAAAGCGCTCAAGAAAGTGAGCTATGAAATCATCCTACGTGCTAGGTCGAGAGTGCTCAGAAGTGAGGAACCAAGTGAGAGCTGGTCCTTTCAAACTTGAATCGAAATTCTGGACAAACGCCTCCTTGTCTTTGCCGAGCCCAAAGATCGTCCCTAAGTAAAACAAGACGTGTGCTCTCGGACATCCTTCCCCACTGTACGCCTGATGGAACGTAATATCACCAACAGGCTTTGATGAGGAAGCTTCGGCCTGGCGGGAAAAAGAGTTTATCGGGGTTTTCAACTTGGCGGGGTCATCGGTTAACTCTCGGTATTGTTCCTCTAAATTGGTAAGTTTACGGCCTTATTTTTCCAATTCTCTCCGTTGTTCCATCAGCATAAAGATATCATTTCTAGGCCTATCCGCTTCCGTTCGTAGGGTTAAATCGGTCAGCATGTTTATGAGATCGGTCACTCGTGCTTCCAACTCAGTTAATCGCGTGAGCACTCCTGAGTCATTCTCTGCTCCTCGGGCTTGCATGGGGATTACTTCAACGGTTGCCCTAGCTACTTCCAGCTCTTGGGGGTCATCCATGCCTCCCCAGCCATCAGGAATCACTTCCTTGGGACCAGTGAAAAAGCTTGGAGGGATAGAGTATGACACATTGAAGTTGTAACCTCCACTGTTCTGCCCCAGATTATCGATAATTTCTCCTCTTTGGAGAGCCTCTTTAATGAATTTTCGGTTACCTTGGCGAGGCTTCTCCAGGTGCTTCTCGTACCCATCTGACTCTTCTGTTTCTTCAGTGCCCCTGACATTCAATAGATATCATGTAGGAACATCCCAGGTCTTCCCTCTTGTGGCCTTCAAGACAAATTGGTTTGAATCGAGGTTAATCTTTGCATAGTATCCCGTGAAGGGATGATTATTGATTTTGCGATAACTCCCATATCGCTCAACTTAGATAAATAGGCCATTTTCTATTTTCTCGTGACTTGATCCTATCCCGTATACTGCGAGGCCATGGCTAGTACTACTTCCATCTTAGGCATATCAATCATAAACTCCAAATCACCTCCTAGATCAATGTCAAATACAGCGTTGACAGTATGTTTCGGGAGGGGATTGTGTTAGATATTTGGATCATTCCCATCAAATTCCAAGAGATTATTATCGATGAGAGCTTGTATGTCATACTGCAAAGGCCGACAGTTATCCACATTGTGCCCTTTTTTGCCCATGTGGTACACACATGCTTGGCTTTCATCGAACCCCGAAAATTTGGGAGGCCTTACTCTCGGTGGCTTTTTAACTAATAATCTTGCCTCGAGAAGTTTGGGGAGCAGTTTCGACATTAGGATCGGGACGGGGTGAATGATGGAGGTCCCATCTTCCTAGGCTCTGGATTCTTCTGATTTGTCCAAGAAACACTCCCTTGGGTAGGGATCGAGTCGTCGAACTTCCTCGGTCTTGGAGGGTTGGAGATGAAGGCTACTTCAAAGCTTGGTTCTCGATCTTTCTTTACTGGGAATTGGCTCCTCAGGGTTGCTTCAGGTGCTTGCCTTTCCTTCGTTGCCCATTCTTGTCTTTTCGCCAACTTAATCAAATGCGCGAAAGTTTTGCACCCAGAGGTGTTTAGCCTTTCAAAGTAGTCGTAAGGCAATGCCTTTAAGAAGATGTCAACTAATTCCTCCTTAGGGATCGGGTGTTTGACCTGGCCAAAGCTCTCCATTTTTTAGCATACAAGCGCACGCTTTCATTTCTGCCTTTCATGGTCCTGAGCAAGTCCTCCTTGGTAGGGGCGGTGGTCGTATTGAACTTGTATTGGCACTAAAACTCCGCCGAAAATTCCTCCCAATCCTCGTACTTTTGGATATCCAGCTCGACGTACCAAGTCAAAGCCGTGCCCATTAGGCTTTCTTGGAATGTGTTGATGAGTACGGGGATGTAATTGGAGCACTTCGCCATCTTATGCATGTAGTATTTCAAATGCGCCTTGGGATAGCTCGTTCCATTGCACCTCCTCGTAAATCCAGGCTCCTTGTAGTCGGAAGGGACCTCAATCTTAGCGAACGGCGTGATCTTATCATATTTAAATAGCTCAAACCCCTGATTGGTAAGGCATTCCTCGATCTTGGCGATTCTCCTTACTCCCTCATTGAGCTTTGGAACATATTTCTCTTTTTGGTTTTCCCTCTAGGTCGATCACGATGGGTGAGGCCTTAGGTGGGATCTCAACAGTGGGAATCTGATCGGGAGTAGCAATAGGATTGCCTCGGCAGATCCACTCGCATCAAAAGCGGCAAGTGTATGTGGGTTTGCAGTCTAGTTAAGGTCAATCGGCGAAGCATGCCTAGCATTAGCTGCAGTGAACATGGCCTTCATTTCGGCCATCATCTCAACCATTTGGTCCAGTCGTGTTTCCAGAGTTCCAAAATGAGCGTCAACCTGCTCTCGCTCCATCCTGTCTTTCAAGCAAGTTTGGGCTTGAGTCCTCATGATTGGGAATCACCTATACCGAAAAGACAATCAGTAAGGCCGACGTGAAGAAAAGATCAAAAGTTTATGGGGCCTTCTTATTAACATGTCATGGTGTGGACGATAGCATTTTTTAGGACATACTTCCTTACACGAGGGTTTTCATGTCATCCACATTAATAGACATATTATTAGGAATGTAGCAATCCATGATGATAGCAATAGGGATTTTAAAAAGATACCTTGATAATGCATAAATTAAGAGTGTTCATTACAATTAAAAGGCTCTCAAAAAAGTTTGATTAAATTGCGATATAAAAATGCTACGATATTTTAAACTTGATGGGAAGTCTTGTTCTCCATGTCTGGATGTCCATCCTCAATCATCTTCCGGCATTATCGAGAAAGTGCAATCTTAAATCTCGGATCTCTTCGTCCTCGAGGTAGGCGGATGGTCCTACATCTTCAAGTATGTATGGCTCGACTCCTGGCATGTACGGGACTACGTAATCCGGGACATAGGGCTCTACGGGGGTCGGACGGATTTTCTTGAAAGCTCGGATATATTCCTCTGAGACCCGATGGAGATCCATCTCAGAGCTTATTTTGGTCTGGCCATTCTACATCCTAAAGAGGGGAGTCCTTCAGTGCCTGCTCTATGTTATCAACCATAACCTGGAGACGCACCCTGGTTTTCTTAGTGATTGGCCCTTAGGGAACGTCAAAGACGAACTCATCTGGTGGGCTTTAAGGAGGAATTTCTTATAGCATGCCAATTGTCTAACTACTCTGATCGAGTAATATGACACGGCTCTGGTAAATCCCAAGGGTGGAATCAGTCCTCTATCCTCGGTAATGATGCGAGCTTTGCACATCTTCGGTCGTCTCAAGCGCCATCAGAGCTGTTCAGGCTCTAGCTTTTCCAAGAATTTGCACCAATCGTTGAAAGAACGATCGGTAATGAGTGATTGGCACTTGAGGAATGATCTGATGGGTAGACATCCTCATTAATTTCGTAACAACCAGCACAGAGGTTGAGGTTTTTAAGATGGGAAGTGATCCATATGAAGAGAATACTATTAGAGGCTTGGAAGATAATTTTTTGGGCAGATTTAGAGTGGCCGAGAGCGATTTTGTAGCGATTTAGGGACAGGAAGGTCTTAGCGAGGATCATATAAGAGTAATCTAACTGGTCACATGCCTGTTGAACTATGTGGACGATGAGGAGAGTGAATGTGGTCCTGGAGGTGGGAAATAAAACAAATCCAAAGAAAGCTAGGATAAAAGCCTTCCCTGCCCCATGACCAGTGTCGACAAATAGGTTGGAGTAGTTGTCAAATAGGAATGAGAATGGAAATCTACCAGAGTTGGTTTTAAAATTTTTTTCGATTTTAGAAATCTTGAGGCGGAGAAATTTGGAGAGTAGTTTTGATGGGTCAAGGCCCAAAGGAGGTTGAACTAGCTGGCTCTTGAACTTAACTCCAATGACAGTCATGTACTCCTCTAATGTGGGTGTAATCTCTAGACCTTCAAAGCTAAAAGTCAGCGTAGTTGGATCCCAAAATCGCGCCATTACTTGTATAGGCGCATGTTCATATTTGACCTTGAGAAGGTCCACAAGGTGCCCAGTCTCTGCTTGACGTAAGTCTGATTGGTCTCGTTGAGGCCCCCCCACCAAATCAACAACTCTCTATGCGGGACCGGAATATTCTAGATGTCGTCCTTTCTCATCGAGTCTAGAATATGAAAATGTCGCCCCAAATTAATTACCATGAAGGGGCGAGGGTTAAGTCATCCAGATTCGCTCAAATCATTACTACCATCTTGAAGGGGCGAGGGTTAAGTCCCTTATTTGATTAAAGAGGATATCGAATGAGGGTTCCAACCCAAGCTCCATTAGAGGGTATAATGAGTTGGACAGAAATGATGATGCAATGCTGATGATATGCTTACGCATGATATGATCCGGTTCAATTTCATGTCTCAACTACCATGAAATAAGGATTAGATTCTTGTACTTGTGTTGAACACATCAAGTATAAGTTCTAATGAAGATTTCATCTGGATGCAACATGCAATTGAACCGGAAAATCCGAATGGTTGAGAGAATTCCAGTGTCGCGTTCCAATGTCATGACGCTTAGACACGATTTAGAAATTAAAGTGCAAAAGGTAGGGGAGATCCACATACGGATGCTCCTTACAGACTCGATGACTCTAAAGAAGGACGATTGAAATGCAGCCCTGAAGAACCTAAGGAGATGCTCCATGTCGGGTCTTCATGAGACGACGCCTATCTTCTTTACTCTGGCTAGTTCGGATTGTCCTCTTCATCAGACGAAATGTCTATGGGGTGGAAGAGGACGACTGGCTCTTAGGGAGGTCTTCTTTGTCTGATGAAATTTCAATTATTTCTGGATGGCTCGTTGGGTTGGTACTTGCCCCACTGAATATATCCCTTAGCTTTAGGTAAATGTTCCACATCCTCTCTTTTTCGTACTCGAATTTGTACTCGCGCGTGAGTTGTTCGACAGACTTGGTGTAAAAGTAGTCAGTCTCCCGGATAAGATTCCATCCAGTAAGTGCCCTTCCTTGGACAAAGCGGAAGGAGTGAAATTCGTTGAATATTCCAATAACTCGATGGCGGATGACACGTCGTTCGTACTTGAATACATCTAGGATCTTGGACCGACTTGGAGAGACCATCTCTACCATATCCATAGCCTAAAATGGAATTGGACTCAACCATTGGACTTGATGAATGCAGTATGTCGTGCATTCATCAAGTCCAATGGTTGAGTCCAATTCCATAAGCGATACCTAATGAATTTTGGTTTTAAGTATATCAACCTTCTACAAACACACGCATGAGACAAGTGAGGCTTGACTCTAGAAATCAAAATGGCTCAAGTATGGGACCTAACGACTTCCCACTATTCGAGTCGATAAATTCGTCCATAAGCGCAATCCACAACAAATGGATAAAAGAATCGACTTGAATAAGGAGTGGGATCAAATATGGTCAACCCAAGAGCAAATCAACGCTAGAGCCTCGAATATCGATTCTCTATCTATGGTTGCCTAAAAAGGTGATTTCGTGGCCTGGGTTAGGGCACTTTGTGCGGAGTGTTGTTACCATCAAATATGCAGATGAATCATGCACAACAATTTATATTAATCGGCACTTCGAATCATCCCCATAACATACATTCCTACTCCCAACCTGCATAAGACAATATTAGACACGGATTACTCCCCTTATCACTCCAATCAGCCAAAACATTTAACACCTATCGTAAGCGGACTTACCTCACCTTCAAGAGCGCCTCCAGAAAACATGTTAAGAAATCACGCAACATTTTAATCACGGCCTAAATCCACTTGGAAGCCAGAAACCAGAGATTCTGGGTTCGATCCCCGGTAGAGTCGCCAAGCCTGTTGTGACCCGATTTTTTTTTTCGGGCTAAAGGATTACTGATCGGGCCCCCCACCAGTCTAAAATGTGGATCGCGGACCTTGATTGGCGCGGGCCCTCCCAGGCCCTCGCGGCAGGTGTAAATTCGAACATTTTTCGACGATAAGAGTCATTCGATTTTCGACCTTTGGTGTGGTCGTGGTGGCATGTGCTATGTGTGCATGCATTTAGAGTCGCCATCGGTCCTTCTTGGAAGGTGGATCGAAAACCTCACTAATCAATTGGGAGAGATCGATTAGTTCTGCGGAACTAGAGATTCTGAATTCGGGGACTTGGTTACGTTGGTGTCATTACCAACGGTCTTTCGGTACCTAGCGTGAGTGATTTTCCTAACTAAGATTTCATGCAGGCGAAATTTTGGGTGAGGTAAGTCTAATTCAGGGTTTCATTCAGATTGAAAGACTAGTCCTATCAAACACAATCAATATAATAAAAGCCCAATCAAGCGCATAAATTAATCACGTCAATACACATCAATTCAAATCAACGACTCCATATTATAGCCTTGAGGGCTTAGAGAATGTGTGATTTAAGGCCAAGGGTAGAATGAGAAGATTTGGAGACGATTTGCACGAAAGACAAGATCATCTCTTTTCAAAGGGTTTAGAAGTCTAACTGCCTGAAATAGTCCATGGCCAATTGATCGTGGTCATTTCCCATTTTTATGAATTTTTTTGAGATTTTTGGGAGACGATTTGCCAAAAGGGAAAAATCGCCATTTTGGGAAAGGTTCGAGGACCAAACACCCGAAATAGGTCGTGGCCAGTTGATTGTGGACATTTCCTATTTTTAGAAATTTTCTTGGAATTTTTAGGAAACGATATTTTAAAAATGGCAAAATCGTCACTTTGGAAAGATTCGGGGGCCAAACACCCGAAATGACTCATGGCCAATTGATTGTGACCATTTCCTATTTGTAGGAATTTTTTTTTTTTTGAAATTTTTGGGAGACGATTTGCCTAAAGGGAAAATTTGTCATGTTGAAAAGATTCGGGGACTAAACACCCGAAATAGGTCGTGGCCAGTTGATTGTGACCATTTCCTATTTTTAGGATTTTTTTGAGGAATTTTCTAATTTTTTCCAATTTTTTTTGAATTTTTAATGATTTTTCCATTTTTGATTGAATTTTTGAATTTTCCTATTTTTATTATTTTAATTAATTATTTATTTAAAAAATATTTGTCAGACCGGGTCAATCCGGCCGGACCGTAAGGGTCGAAAATCTATCTAAAAACGACATTGTTTTAGAATTTTCAAGATTTTTCTATTTTTTAATTAATTTTCTAATTTATTTGAATATTCTTAAAATAAAACCCATTGGACGGTTTTAAACTTGCGACGTGGCGCTCTCTGGTGCGTCCGATCTATACCTTAATAAATTTCAAAGAAAAGCCCGATCGGACGGATTACAGAGTGACACTTGGCACGATTTCGACCACCCAATTGTATTTGTTTTTTATTTTTTGAAATGATTTTCTTTTATTCTGAAAAATCCTTTATTAATTTTGAAAAGTCGAGATCGCGACACATGGCCAATCCGAGACCATCGAATCAATTTTTTTTTAAATCTGTTTATTAATATAAAATATTTATTTAATTTTCGAAAATCACTAGATCGCAACACGTGGTACATCCACGGCCGTCCTATCCAGGTTTGGATTAAAAAGCCGAGCCTGGCCCACCGAGCTGCCGTGGCCGCCTATGTGGCAAGCCACGTCAGCCCCTTGAACCAGCTGACCGGACCGCCTTGCCGCCGGAGAAGACGACTGGCACCTTGCCGGAACAATTATTTTTCCGGCGAGGTCGTCGGAATCTTCGCCGTAATACTCGAATCGAGCCCAAATTTGCGTGTTTTTCGCTCATTTTTGCACCATTTGATTCCTTAAGCAGCCCACATTAACATTTGAATCTCTACAGACCCGGTTCCGACGAGCAAAGTTGCAGAAAATTTTTTGTTGAAACCTCGAGTTTATTGGTTCAGACAGCATCCATAAAGGGTAGAGAGGCTTACCTGGGCTCGGTTCGAGCTCGGCGTCCGCTTGACACCTCCGTCGAGCTCTCGGTCCGAACCAAGGCCGGGGAGGGTTGAACCAACTTTTTTGTCACGAATTGATGCAAAATAAAGGCCAAACAGATCTTAGAGTCGACTCTAGGACAAATTTAAGGCAGCAAATAAGCAAGAATCACTCAAGTAACGCGCGACCATGGACAAAAACTTGCAATCGATTCAGTCGACATTTCATCGAACAGGTTGGAGGCATCCAAAAAATCAACATTTCAGCTCAAGCACGAGGATCAACAGGCGATATCGAGGTAAACCAGCATTCAAATGTGACTAAAGGGAAGGGAAGAGATGTCAGTATGCATTTGGTTTGGCTCGGTTTGGTCAAGAACCAAACCGAGCCAAACTCACAGTATATTTGAAGAAGAAAAATAGGGGAGGGGGTGATCGGAGGTTAACCGACCTGTTTCGGGCTCGTCGACGGCAATGGCGGGTCCGGTGATGATGATTTTGCGTGTCGAGAGTTTCGGAAGGGCGGCTCCAACACAAAGGGCCGACGAAAACTCCCCTGAACTTCCCCTTTCCTCGGTCCCTTTTGCTCTGTTTTTTGGGTAGCTGGGGCTCCGACGACCTCGCTCTCACTCTCTGTCTCTCCCTTTTGCTCTCTCTGTGTTTGTGTGTGCCTCCGTCCGAAAAGACCAAAAAAACCTAATGGATCGCCCTCTTTTTGAAGAATGGATGGACTCCCTTCCTTTCCTCCTCGAGCTCTCTCGATGACAGGGGTTGGAGAGTGGGTTCTCTCTCTCTCTCTCTCTCTCTCTCTCTCTATTCTGTTGTCCTCCAGAAACAGAATGAAAACACCCTCGCCTCAAGAACGAGTCTGTTCTTTTTATATCTCATCTTGAAAATTTTGGCCATTTAGGGGAGGGTGAGTTGATGACCTTCACACGTGCAATCACGTGCGAAATGGTCATCGACGACTAGTAATCACCGGGAATGAAGTGGACAATCTTTTTAGACCTTCCGGTGATTGAATTTCAGGTGAATTTGGTCTCGATTTGGCTCTGTATTTGAGAAAATTTGACCGCGGCACATTATTGCTTCGTTGAGGCGGCTCCGGTGAACCCATGCCGTCAGCCTGGTCATGATCGACGCTAAACTTCATGGCCGATAAAACGCCTCCACCAATTTTACCAATTGAAGCCGATTGATAGTCCAATTTCATGATCAAAATCCATCTGTTCGAACTGTTAAAATGGCGCGAATGGGAGGAAGAAGATGCACTGTAGCAGACCGGTTTGATCGAGCGCTCTGACCGGTCTAAATCGATTTCGACTTGAAATTTTCAAAATTAGCCCAAATTGGAGTGAAATTTTTGCAACTTAACCTCAGAATCGAACTTAGGACATGAATGTTATCTAAAAATGTGATTTTGCCTAAAAGTTCATGTCAATTTCTACAAAAGCTCCAAATTTATCCTTAATTTCAATTCAGAAAATTCACAAATTGAAAGCTCAAATGATAAAATTGGACTTAATCACCCATGTCAATTGACATAGAATGATGAAATGCATTGGGCAGTGGCTTCAAATTGTAAAGTTAGCCCTTGAATTGAAAGTAATTTTAATTATGCCCAAATTCAAGGACAAATTGCAATTAAGTATGAAATTTTGCCCAATTCATGCAATTGAGCAATTTGTGTAAATAATTGAGCTAAATTTCAATGAAGTACAATTAGATTGAATGTCAAGGCCTTAAAAATGCCGAAATTACAAATTAAAAGACTCAATTATCTTTTTTTTACCAAGTTCAATCATACGTGTAACAAAGGAACACATACAATTGAACTTGAATTTGGAATTTTTATAAGGTAAAAAATACAAGGGAGTTAAAAGAAAAATATTAACTATTTTTCTATATTTTTTGACTTTAAATGCTATATTTCTTGAATTTCCTGAATTTCCGAGTATTTTTCTATTTTCTAAAAATACTTAAAAAATGTGAAAAATGTGACAATTTATTTTTTTGTTCAAGGATGGTTCCTTGAGATTGGCCAAGGGCACAAAAGTTGATTTTGCAATTTTTTTAACTTTTTATGAATTTTTTTTATGAATGTTTCAAAAATAAACTTAAAAAGACTAATAAAAAAATCAGGTGTCAACACTCAGGTCATGCATAAAAGGAGTATGCTTTTGAGCTTGCTGGAAATGTTGACGTAATATGGTATGGAGGGGTTAATTACCTTATTTTTGCTAATGCTTCCTCAGCCATATCGCAGAGAAAAAATTACTAAAATAGTCCTAAACGTATTCCACTTGTACCAACTCAATTATAAACTTTTTCATTGTATTAATTTATTTGGAAACTCACTGTGACGTCTTGAAAATTCACCTTTTGTAAAATGCCTGAATTCAATAAAAGGATTAAAACTAAATTTCAGCCTATAAAATATTTTGGATCGTATGGACTGAAAAGACGATAATTTGACGACTCCCGAAGCATCAATCAAATTACATTAAGTTTCAAAAATCTTAGTCGCTGCGATTTAGGATTTCAATCCTTACGCCTAAGCCTGACTCTAACAAAGGCTAACCTATGAATAGGCCAAAATTACCCTCCGCACAGTATGCCAAATATTCGTTCAGTCTCAATTTATCAAATGACCATTTTGCCCCTCCATTAATGTACTATAAGACAAGAATATTGAATATCCTCATGGGCCATCCTCATGACAACTCCCCCAACCACCAATCAAGTTAAGGGTCAACTCACCCTCACCCACTCTTCTCTCTCCTCTCTCACGATCTCTCTCTTTCTCTCTCTCGCAGCTCAAACTCCCCTAAGAACAACACCACGACCGAAGCCTCTTCCTCCTCCTCTCCCTCACTATTTTCGTGCGGCTATCACAACCTCAGACCTTTAACCTCCTATGTCGATTGCCACTCGCCACCCCCCTCGCATTTCCGATCGCCTCATGTCGCTAGAAAACCAGGAGACAGTCCCGTCACACTCCTACCTTATTTCGCTTTTGATTCGGGTCCCCCGCCTCCAGCTCGCCTGAACCTCGTTCCGACCACCGTTTGTCTGTCGACCACCACCTTAAGCCTCCTTCGACACTCCACCGCCACTCGAATCCCATACGATCAGTTACACGCCATCAAACGGCCCTAAATCTGACCCTGCAACAACCTGCCCTGTTTCGGACTAAGAGAGATGCTCGTGCCACTTCAGCCCTTGCTGTCGTTCCCGATCACCACCAGTTACTTCACGACTCCTCTTCGACCTCACCGACTCCTCTTCGGCGGTCGTGTGCCGTCGCAGGACCTCCAATCAGCTTCGGAAGTCGGCATAGAGGCCCATTCCACCTCAAGCCACAGGTCGCCACTGCTTCACTGCTCTCCATCACTCACCGAAGACTTTAGCAACCACCTTGAACCTCTACGCCGTTCATCAGAGTCGTGGGTGACCGCTTGACGCCTGTGAAGCTCGATTTAGTCTCGAAAGACCTTCCTTGTCACCACCACCGTTAGTTACCTTCCACCGTAGTCGCCGCCTACCCTCAGCCACCCTCGACTACCCTGTGAGTCCTCCAGCCTCACTCGACCATCCTTCAGCTCTTGGACAGCTTAAGACCCCGTGAATTTCCCTGAAATCTGTCTGCCTTGCACTGCTCGTGCTTCGGATCCCCTGTTCCGTCGGAGCTCGGCTTGTCCCATGGCTGTTTTAGCCACCTTAGGCCGCTAGACGCCTCCCTCGAACCCTGCCATTGTTTTGAAGCGTCGCCTTGCCACCCGGAGTCCAAGTCATGGCCGTGAGAGCCCTAGGAGCCGAAAATCGAATGGGAGCCGTGAGTACTTGAGGAATCGCCGAGGATCCACCGAGGCTATCCGTATTTGTCGCCACCCGTATCGTTACCATTGAGATCGCCCAAGCTCGCTAGATAGCAAGACAACCCATAATCCTTGATTTGGGCGCTAATTGCGTCTATGATTAGTTAATTAGTTGTTATGACGTTTAAGTAAATTAATCGCAATCGATTTGGATAGAAATTGCGTTTAGCTGGATTAGTTCAGGTCGTCTGTGGCTAATTCATTATTAGATCGGATTGATTAATTGATTGGCCAACTGGTTGCCTTCGTTGAATCACGAGCGAACAATAGTTCAGAACTGAGCGATCGATCGATAACTTAATGAAATTGTGATTAATAATTGTCGTTTGATTAATTAAATTAGTTAATCGATTGTGTAATTGACTGCTTGATTGAGTGCATGGGATTGGCTACCATGAGTTATAGTTGAGATTCTGTGTGTTTTATCGTCCATGTCAAGCGCAAGCTGAGTTGTGAATTGTGCATTAATATGACCTGTGTGTAATCAAACTACATGATTTTGCCTGAAAACAGCCTTTGGCCGAGTCTTTTAGCATGTCTGTATGAGCATCCAGCCTTAATCAAAGATGATAAAATTGATTGGTTATCGGATGTAATGTATGGTCATATGATGGGACAATGAGATTCCTGACAAGGTCCTGACAAGATTGTACCGTGTCAATCGAAAAAATATGACTTGCTGGATGCATGTCATTATGTATTATCAGTTTGATTGGATGTCGGTCGCAACTTGTGACAGACCTCAGAATCAAACTTAGGCCATGAATATTGTCTAAAAATGTGATTTTTCTCAAAAGTTCATGTCAATTTTTACAAAAGCCCCAAATTTATCTATAATTTCAATTCAAAAAATTCACAAATTAAAGGCTCAAATGATCAAATTGGACTTAATCACCCAAGCCAATCGACTCAGAATAATGAAATACATTAGGTAGTGGCTTCAATTTGAAAAGTTAGCCCTTTCAATTCGTAATTTCAATTAAGTATGCAATTTTGTCCAATTCATGCAATCGAGCAATTTGTGCATATAATTAGGCTAAATTGAAATGAAAGACAATTAGATTGAATGTCAAGACCCTAAAAATGCCGAAATTGCAAATTAAAAAATTCAGTTGACACTTTTTTTTTACCAAATTCAATTAAGGAATACATAAAATTGAACTTAAATTTGGAATTTTTATGTGGTAAAAAATACAAGGAAATTAAAAGAAAAATATAGACTATTTTTTTTTATATTTTTGTGACCTCAAATGTTATTTTTCTTGAATTTTTGAGTATTTTCGTATTTTCTAAAAATACTAAAAAATGTGCAAAATATGAAAAATTATTTTTTGTTCAAAAATGGTACCTTGAGCTTGGTCAAGGCCACCAAAGTTGATTTTACAATTTTTTTTTAACTTTTTATGAATTTATTTATGAAAATTTCAAAAATAAACTAAAAAGGCCTAATAAAAACTTAGGTGTCAATAGCTGCCCCTCTTCGAGAGGAATCTTGTGTGAGGGTTTCACTCAAAGAGATGTGACGCCTGTGCCTAGACTGACTTGATCGGGAAAAGAAAGAAAAATGAATCCTGACATTCAATCTTTCTTGTTCTACTGGTGAACGCTTTGCTCATCCTGTCTTTGTTGATGTAAGAGAGAGAGATGGAGTAGAGATAGTCACCTGTTATTCACCTGTCTGATGCTAGTGTGGCATGCGTGGTCTATGGCGGATTCAAGTAAATACCTAGGAACTTGTCACTTGTGCATCCTAGGGCGGTTAAGTTCTAGCCCATATAGTAGGCCAAACCATAATGTGATTCCTATTTGACAAGAATCTAAGGATGACGCACCCGTTTTTTAGGGATTGTCAAAGGTTTTGATTCGTATGGAGAATCAGACCATGAATAGGACTCCTTTCTATCATGAACCTATGAATGGCATACCCGTTCTTTAAGGTTTGTCGGATACTAGACTTCTCATCCACTAGGGACCTAAAGATGACGCACCTATTCTTTAGAATTTATTGAAGAGTAGGCTTCCTATCCACTAGGAACCTAAAGGTGACGCATTCATTTTTTAGGGTTTGTCGAATACTAGGCTTTCCATCCACCAGAGACGTAAAGTTGACACACCTGTTCTTTACGATTTTTCGGATAGTAGGCTTACTATCCACCAAGAACCTAAAGGTGACGCACCCGTTCTTTAGGGTTTGTCGGATACTAGGCTTCCCATCCACCAGGGACCTAAAGGTGACGCACCCGTTCTTTAGGGTTTGTCGAATAGTAGGCTTACTATCCACCAGGAACCTAAAGATGACGCATCCGTTTTTTAGGGTTTGTCGGATACTAGGCTTCCCATCTACCGGGGACCTAAAGGTGACGCACCCGTTCTTTAGGGTTTGTCGGAGACTAGGCTTTCTATCCACCGGGGACCTAAAGGTGCGCGCACCTGTTCTTTAGGGTTTGTCAGATACTAGGCTTCTTATCCACCAGGAACCTAAAGATGACGCACCCGTTCTTTACAGTTTATCGGAGAGTAGGCTTCCTATCCATCAGGAACCTAAAGATGACACATCCATTCTTTAGGGTTTGTCAGATACTAGGCTTCCCATCTACCAGAGACCTAAAGGTGACGCACTCGTTCTTTAGGGTTTGTCGGAGAATAGGCTTCCTATCCACCAAAAACCTAAAGGTGACACACTCGTTCTTTAGGGTTTGTTTGATACTGGGTTAATCCTACACCTTAAGGAATCAACGAGGGTTTATACCCATGGGGTACACCTAACTCTTAGGTTTACCAAAGGAGCTATTCTGGGGTTTAGGGGTTACCTAGAACCTTACAGAAAGTTGATTTTAAAAATTATTTTCTCGACATGCAAGGTGCCATTCTGGGATTTGGGGACTCCAAGTGTCCTGCAGAAAGCTCAAACCTGCAAAAACTTTTGTTAACGTGACTGTTCTGGGATTTAGGGGTTACTTGAAATCTCTCAGAAAGATAGTTTCGAAGATTGTCCTTTCGACAAGTGAGGTGTTATCCTGAGATTTGGGGGTTCCAAGGATCCTACAGAAAGCTCAAATATGAAATCTCACATAAAAGATGACTCTGATGCTCTTCCTTGTTGAGCAAGGTATTCTTCTTTAACCCGAGGCTGCCATGAGTCTCATAGAAGTTTAACCTGAGAGTTCATTCCTCATCAAAGATATTAGTTATCTCGAGGTAATGATAGTTATAATGGAGGCAAAGTTTTACTTTAACCTATGCGATTATGCAAAATGACCTATGATGTTGGAGGTTATCCAAGAAATCTTGAAACATGCAAAGATGATCAGAAATCGTTGTAATTAAAATTCTGGATCAAACAATTTGAAGTTTTCAACAAAGTTCACGTTTAAACATTCTATTAGAATGTCTTCATCAAAGAGGGTTTCTCACCGATTCTTCGACTTTAGTCGTTTACAAAAAAAAACACTCGAATTTCCTAATAACCTGCTCCTGGGTTTTCGGTGCTATTCGCAGCGCATAAATTCTAATCAATCGGGAGGTCTTTACGGGACTATAATGTTGGGCTTGGACACAGTTTCAAAGGGGGACTCATTCTCTGAGTCAGGCCTTTTGAATGAAAGTTTTCTTCACCTGCTCCGGGTTTACAAGTCAAGAACCCTGCAAAATAAGAAAGAAATAATCTTGCTCGTATCTCTTTGAGCTAAGGTACACATTAACCTAGGCGTCTTAGTCAAAAAAGACTGCGAAGGGTTGTAATGTCGGTAGGATTAAGGACCAAAGAAGGCTTGTTTTTGGCCTAGAATCGTGAAAGGTTTGACATTGGTGATCATTGCTGATCAATCTTCAGTTTTGTCTCTAGTCGACGACTATTTAAAAAATATCTCCAGTTTTCTTGATAATGAGTCTAATCTTTGAAAGACCTTCTGTATTTTTTTGCGGTTGGCTATGATTCCATTTGAAGGGTAGCCCATTGCTGCGTAATCCCTAAGAATTCTTCTTTACTTTAGAACTTGTTAGGGATGGAAGCATCCAGCAATCCCTTGGTATCTCAAAAGTCTTATGACTTTCAGCATTTCAATGAACGTCAGCCTTGTTCTTGTCGGGCTTTTTGTTTCTTTTTAAAGCATAGAGATTCGGCTTTTTTCTCTTATTCGATCCCGCCTTTCCTTTTCTTCTTCTAGGAACTAGGTTTTTATGATCATGTAAGATATGTGACTTAAGTCTCATCCTATCTGAATATTTTGCTTTGACAGTCTCATGTAGCTCCTACTTCTTGAACTTCTCTATCTACTAGTGTATTTGCCACCTTCGTCTCAGTGTTGTTTAATGATCACCAATGAGGGTACATAAAACGAATATATAGGCTTAAATTGGCTATGCAATGGGTATAAGTGTATAGGATATAGAAATGAACATCTCTTCGTCATCCTATGGCGCCTGGATAAATGCATATCAACACATGAAGATTGATGTTAGTCCGAGCAAAAAGATTTCTAACCATTTAACTTTACAATATGTTGGATTGCTTCTACATGACTCTAGTGTGAGGAGGCTCTTGGCAAGGTTAAGATTGATGCGAATAGCTCTTACATCCCTGGGTTCAGACTTTCTATCCTTATGCTCTTCTCATCTCTCCGGTGTGTACAGAATGTGTTTGGATTAGGCTTGCCTCTTATCTGAAGAAACATTCCTGCTAGATAGCCTAAACAACTCTATTTTAGAAAAATCATTATGTTTTTTTCCAGACATTCACCTCACAGGGAATAAATGACGCACGATGCGTGCTTCAGCCATGTCTGGATAACCTCTAACCCTAACATGTATGCAACAAGTGTTAGAAATTCATCTTTTGAAAGCATGGTTTGTTTCTAAGTTCGACCAAATGCATGTCCATCTTCGACTTCTCCTTTCTTACAAGAAAGTGAGAAATTTTATGTTATTCCTCCATTGCTGCCTTCCGTCTTCATCAGACAATCCTGTATGAAGAGCATGGGAACTCCAGTGAGTAGAAGATATTTTAACGGTTGATGAAACGGATACATATCACCTGGTTCTACGCATGAGGGATCGTTCTGTTCTTGGTTCCATTTGGATGAGTTTGCTTTTGAGTTCATTTCTTGGAATCCTGCAAAACATAACATATGTCATGTATGCATCCATGCATGATATGCCTATGTGATGACTGTTAAGGCGATTCGAATCGTTTTAGAGAAAGTCATGTGACCATCATCTAATTTCATTTCAAGGATAATACTTCTTCACAACATCTAAATTTATAGGATATCCCAATTCTTTTCCTTCAGAATTTACAAGAATTAATGCCCCTCCCATGAAGATTTTCTTGACAGTACAAGGGCCTTCATAGTTCGGGGTAAACTTGCCTTCTAGATGAGCAGCATTCGACAAAGTCTTCCTTATCACCAAGTCATCTACCTCATAACTTCTGGGTTTAACTTTTCTGTTAAATGACTTAGCCACCCTCTTCTAGTAGCTCTAGCTGTGACAAATTGCTCTAAGACGCTTCTCGTCTATCAGATTTAGTTGTTCATATCTGTATTTGATCCACTCTGCCTTAGAGAGTTTAACTTCTGACAATATTCTCGAAGATGAAACATCAATCTCTACAGACAAGACAGTTTCCATCCCGTATACCAGAGCATAAGGAGTGGCCCCAGTTGAGGTTTTGATTGAAGTCCGATATGCCATTAAGGCAAAGGGTAGCCTCTCATGCCAATCCCTGTAATTCTCGACAGTCTTAGTCAAGATCTTTTTGATGTTCTTGTTTACTGCTTCTACTGCTCTATTCATTTGCGGGCTATAAGGGGAAGAATTAATATGTCGAACGCCAAAGTGATCCAGTAGATCATCGACAATCTTGTTGTTTAAGTTAGACCCATTGTTTGTGATAATCGCCCAAGGGGTACCATATCGAGAAATTATATCCCTCTTGATAAACCTTACCACACTTCTCGCAGTGACATTTGTGTAAGGACTAGCCTCTATTCACTTTGTGAAGTAATCAATTGCAACTAGAATGAAGCGATGGCCATTTAAAGCTGTTGGATTGATAGGTCCTATCATGTCTATTCCCTACGTAAAGAAAGGTCAGACTTCAGACATCTAATGAAGTTCGTTTGGGGGTGCATTAATCTTATCTCCGTATACTTGACATTGGTGGCATGACCTGACATGTTGACTACAGTCTGATTCGATGATTATCCAATAATAACATATCCGCATGATCTTCCTCTCGAGGAGATAGCCATTCATGTGTGGTCCGCATACACCTTCATGGATTTCTTTCATGAGGGTATTTGCTTCTTTAGCGTCTACGCACCTTAACAGAGTAGAGTCGAACGACCTTTTGTACAAAGTTTGTCCATTGAGGAAGAATTATTAGCCATTTTGTCTATATATCTTCGATCTCCTGCTTGACATCCATTAGGAAATTCTCTCTTTAAGAGATAATTATTGATATCGTGGTACCACGGCTCTTCGTCGAACTCTTTTTCGATCAGCATATAATAAGCTGGTTTTCTGGTTATGCCAATCCTCAGTGGCTCTATTTCTAATCCATCAGTTATCTGCAACATGGAGGTTAGTGTGGCCAACATGTCTGCGAACTGGTTCTGTGCTCTTGGCATGTATTCAAATGATGCTTATTCGAATTTCAACATCAATTCTTCCAGGTACTTATAGTAAGGGATGAGCTTTGCGTCCTTTGTTTTCCACTCCCCCTGTGTTTGAAAGATGATGAGCATAGAATCTCCATAAACCTGCAGCTTAGATGCCTCTATGGAGATGGCCAACTGTAGGCCTAGAATGCATGTTTTATATTAATTGATCGTGCAAGGGAAAGTCAATTTTGCTGCAATAGGATAATGTTGACCATCAGGGGATATTAGCACTGCCCCTATGCCTACACTCGATAGATTAACGGCGCCATCGAAATACATGACTCACTTGTCTTCTACCAGATTGAAAACTTAATCTTCTACTTTTGTCTGCTCAGAAGATGTGCGATTTTGGGCACTCTCTGCCAACATATCAACTATGGCTTTTCCCTTCACAAACTTTTACGGAGAGCTATTGATATCAAATTCATACAACATCACTTGTCATTTTGTCAATTTCCCTATCAAGGCGGGCTTCTCCAGGAGATATTTGATAGGATCATTTTCTGTCACCAGATGAATGTGGTGGTGTAGAGTATACTGTCTCAATCTGCGAAGTACCCACATTATTGCTACACAAGCCCTCTCAATACTCACATAATTTGCTTCAGATGAAATGAATTTCTTACTCAAGTAGTAGATGACTCTTTCTTTACCATCCAAAGGGCTCATTTGAGCAAGTAAGACTCTCAAAGATTCTTGATGTATAGTCAAATACAAGGTCAAATGGTGACCTGGGGTGGGTTGCACAAGTACTGATGGAGTGGCTAAGTAAGTTTTGATCTTTTGAAATGCCTAACTGCATTCAGTATCCCAAGTCACTTTCGCAACCTTCTTGAGTAGTTTAAAAATCGATTTAGCCACATTTGATAATTGAATGATGAATCTGGTGATGTAGTTTAGTCTCCCTATAAGACTTCTTACTTCTTTCACCATTGAGGGAGTTGCTAGGTCACAAATAATTTGGATTTTCGAAGGGTCAATTTCAATGCCCCTGCTACTGACCATGAATCCGAAAAGTTTCTCAAATTTTGCCCCGAACACACATTTACTAGAGTTGAGTCTCAACTTGTATTTTCGAAGTCGCTTAAATAGCTTCTGTAGCACTTGAATGTGATCTTGTCCTTTCTTGGATTTGGCGATCATGTCATCGACATATACTTCAATCTCCTTATGGATCATGTCGTGAAATAGGGTGACCATCGCCTTCTAATAAGTTGTCGCAGCATTCTTTAGTCCAAAGGGTATCACTTTATAACAGAAATTTCCCCAAGGGATGGTAAATACAGTTTTCGGCTTGTCCTTCTCTTTCATGAGGATCTGATTATATCCGAAGAATTCGTCCATGAATGAGAATAATTCGTACCCTACTGTACTATCCACCAGCACATCGATGTGGGGACTATGCCATCTTTTTTTCATGACGGGAACTATGTTTGCAATCCAATCTGAGTAAGGGATAGCTTCAATAAAGCTCACTCTAAGAAGTTTCATTACTTCTTTAATTATGTCTTCTAGCTCAGCTTTTATCCGTCTGCTGCCTTGTTTCACGGATTTAACATTGGAATCTGTGGGCAACGCATGTTCCATAATTCTTGGATCCAAACCCGGCATATCGACGTACGACCATACAAAGATATCATGATATTCTTTAAGTAATTCGATAAATCTGAGCCTTTCAGCTCGGGATAGATGTCCACCAATCTTGACTTATTTGACATCTACAACATTACCCAAGTTAATGACCATTGGCTCTTTTGAAGTGGGAGGTGTCAAATTTTCAAAGGCACTCCAATCTCTACGGATAGCTACGTAACCCTCATCTGCTTCTTTCTCAATATCACAAGAGTAATCATCTTGGTGATCTGATTCGCATAATAACCTAGTATGCATGTTTGAGATGATATGCCTGAAATGTCATAATGGTTAGTCTCCATTTCATATAAAAATTTGATGCATGAATGTGAAAAATCTTTTCAAAAGAGATTTCAAAATAAGTGCAGGCATAAATGGAACTAGTTCTTATATCATTAGACGTCATAGTTCCTCGAAAATCTTTTGAAAATCAGGAATCATATGGCAAACCAAACCTCAAGCTTCCCATATGGAAGTCTAGTATCATCATTAGGCTGATTTGTAGTCTCATATGTCATTAATAAAACTTGTGCATTTTATTAAATGTAAAAATAGACCGTATTACAACTTATGTTGTTTGGACCAACGGTTGGAGATCCAAAGACGTTTTCCTACCTCCACTCCAAACAACAAAAATAACAAGTGCGCAGAAATGTGAGAATTTAAATGAATTATTTAAAAGCAGGGGAGAGATTTCTTTACTCAGAAGTGGCGGCTTCCTCATCAAGCCACTCCATGATGACGTTCACAGAGTTATTACCCAAAAAAGGGTTCGTTAGATCTGGTTCCGTTGACGGCATTGTCTCTCCTTCTGACAGCCACCTTGAGTCTTTGCTGAAGTATTCGTTCAAAGGGCTATTGAACATCTTAGACTTACCTTTCCAGGCTGGAGAACCAATAAAGAAATCCTTCTGGCTTTTATGACATCCACGACTCTTGTCTTGGCTTCGATCTGATGTCTTAGAGGTAAAGTCTCTAGTGCGAGTGTTCTGATATCTCAAGCCCATCTTATGCTCGTTGGATTTTAACTGTAGAGGAGCGTTGATTCCTTGACCATGCTTGCCAAGACCTTTTCCTAGGTCGAACCCATATGCTAGCAATATCTTAGCTGGTACAAGATTAGCTTCGGAGATAAAAAGAGCCTTCACTTTCACCCCCACAGGAGTATGGATTATTGCCACCAGCTCCAGAAAATGATAGCTAGCTGCTTGCTTAACTTCAAGTTCAATGTAGGGGATAGCGCTATTTTGATACTTAAGGAGGTCAACTTCCCCATGGACGGTGATTGCTTTCCTATCAATCACGAATCATACTTTATAATATAGACTTGAAGGTACGACTCCAGCGACGTGAATTCAGGGTCTCCCTAACAGGAATCCAAATGCGCTCGGCAGATCCATCACCTAAAATTTTATGGAGAATTTGGTTGAATGAGTACATCCAGCTCGATTTCGCCTACTACTATTTTTCTCATTCCATCAAAGGCTCTAACAGCCGCTTTGAAGGTTCAAATCATTTCTTCTTCGATGCCCAAGCTTCTCAATGTAGCCAATGGACAGATGTTAAAAGCAGATCCGTTATCTATTAGCACGTGTGCTACTCTCTCTCCATTATAGTGTGCGGTGATGTGTAAGGCCTTGTTGTGCCCCCACCCTTCCATGGGGAAATCTTCGTCTGAGAAGCTTAATTGTTCCTTAAGAAGAATTGCCCCCACAAATTCTCCTAATTGTATGTCGTTGATGGTTTTGGGGACATGTACTTCAATTAGTACCTTTAGCAGCGCATCTTTGTGCTTTTCCGAGTTGATGAACAAATCCAACAGAGATATCTGGGCTGGCATTTTTCTTAACTGCTCTATTACCTCAAAATCGCTGGTTTTGACGATGGATAGAAGTTTTTCCGCATCTTCTTTCGAAACTTCCTTCTTTTCAGATTCGCCTTCCCTTGGGTCGTAAAATCGTCCTGACCTCATTACGGCGTCTACTTCCCCCATTCCATAGTTCCAATGAACTGCCTTAGGATCGTAGGTTTCTACCAACGGGACTTGTATGGTTACCGTCGTCAGATGGGATGTCTCTGGTTCAGATTCATCATCAGTTTCATCTCTTGGTAGGTTAATTACCACAGGTTTCACCAGACAATTCTCTTCTTGGCTTAAGCTATCAAGCTCATCCAGTTTGATCACTACAGTCGTAGCAGCTTCAATCATTACCACCATATCGCTCAAGTCTTCTAGGAAGTTTTCGTATTCCGACTTGCGATATCTGTCAGCATCACTTGACTCAGCTAACATTGTAACCTTTAAGTGTCTTCTTACTCTTTGGAATAGTTCAGTCAAGCCTTGCCACTGCGCTATTAACTTGTCTATCCTGACATATTGCTTGGCATCAAGCTCATCATCTGTCATATGAGGATGACCGCACGTTGTCAATTGAAATGACATGTCCTTCATCTCCCTCGAGAGATCACTCACTTGTTCTTCTATGCGTAGGAAATGCTCTGATATCACTCAGTTGAGTGATGATTCAGGTTCTTCTGTAAAAGGCTCTATCACTGCCGCCATGATTTCTGATTGAACAGGATCATCCATACCTCCCCATCCATCAGGAATGATATCTTCCATTCTTTGAAAGAAACTAGGAGGAGCAGAGTACCTCACTTTGAAATTATACTCACCTGAATCTTCGCCTAGATTATCTACGATTTTGCCTTTTTCTAGTGTTTTAGCTACAAATCTACGATCGACCAGGCTTCGCTTGGTAGCCTTTAATTCTTTTTCGTCAAGCTCTTTTTCTGGTTCGGTAATCAGCTCTACGTCGCCTACCAGATTTTCATGTGGAACATTCCACATATTTCCTCACTCAGTTTCGACCACAAACCAGTTTCATTATAGGTTCACGGAGGCCTTAATTCCTTTGAATTTCTCATCGGCAATGCTTGCCATTATCCCCAGGCTCATCATCTTGGCAATACATAGCCTTTTTCTTTCAGCCGACACTTCTCCCTCTTTTGGATATGACAAGGCAATTACCAGAATGTTGGTTAGTTTAAGTACATTCACCTTCAGCTCAAGGTGGCTTTCTTCTTTGTCAGTAAATATTACACCAATTGCTTGGTGATCAGGGAGTAGATTCTCTTGCACGTTCGGAGCCACATCATTGAATTTCAAAATTTGGTTATTAATGAGAGCCTAAACCTTCAGCTTAAGGATGTAGCAATTATCTACATTGTGTCCTCTTTCACCCATATGATAGGTGCAAGTCTGGCTTTCATCAAAACTATGATATTTCGTCGGATTTGCTCTAAGAGGTTCCTTTGCCACTAGATGTTGTGCTAATAACATCGGGAGCAATTTGGATAACGATCTGGGAAATTGAGAAAATTGCTTGAGAGGCTGCCACTTCCTGAGCTCTTGTCCTTTAGACATTGAACACGATGATCCTCCTTTAGCCTGATTAGAATTAGGGAACACCTTAGGTTTATGGGAATCCGGTGCAAAGGCTATGTCAATTCCAACCTCTCTTTTTTTTCTCAGGGGATACTGCTTCCTTGTTAAAGTTTCACGCGGCCTTTTTTCACTCAAAACCCACTCCAATCTCTCGGCCACCTTTACCAAGTGTGTAAAAGTTTGACATCCTGAAGTGTTCAATCTGTCAAAGTACTCATACGAAAGTGCCTTCAAGAACAGGTCAATCAAATCATCTTTCGAGATCGGCGATTTCACTTGAGTTGCCAAAGCACGCCATATCTGGACATATGTCTTGATTGTTTCGCTTCTTCCTTCATTGTTCGCAACAAATCTTCCCTTGTCGGGGCCGTAGTTGTGTTAAGCTTATATTGCCTGAGGAAATCTTTAGCAAGATCTTTCCATCCGTCGTAATCATTCAGGTCTAACTCAATAAACCAAGCTAGAGCGGCGCCAGCCAAATTCTCTTGCAACGTATTCATCAGAAGAGGAATATAATCAGAATAGTGCACCATCTTATGCAGATAGTATTTGAGGTGAGCACATGGACAGCTTGTTTCATTATATTTTCTCACGAAATCCGGTTCTTTATAGTTTGGAGGAGTCTCTACTTTGGCAAACGGAGATATCTTGTCAAAGCGGGCTAACTCATAGCCTTGATTGCTCAAGCACTCCTCAATCTTGGCTATTCTCTTAGTCTCGGCTTCAGTCTTCACAGTCTATTTTCCTTTCTCTTCCTTCTCGAGGTTAATGACAACAGAAGGTATCAGTGGTCGTGACTGGACATTTGGCGCACGAATGTCCTCTGCAACATGTTGGGCACCTTCAGCCGTCCCTTTGTCAGTCATATTAGGTATTGAGGATTGACTTGAGTCGTTCAAGTTAGGCACCGCCATCTATCTGGCTTGGGAGGCTTCCAACATGGCCTTAATTTCAGCCATCATGGTAGTCATGATAGTCATCTGGGTCTCCAACATGCCCGCTCGTGGAGTCAATTCCTGTTGTTCCATTCTCCTCTTAAGTCGAGTACGAAAATGATCTATTGGTAATTTCATGATTAGAGAATACCTGTTTATTTGAAAATAACAAGTAAGTATCCCTTTAGGACAGATAAGAAAAGTATTGGATTCTCTCAATTGCATGTTTTCTATTGATGAATGAGAAAAAAAATTGCCCTGTGAGCCTTAGTCTCACGTGAACAGTTCTTTCAATCATTCGTCTAAAGAATTCATGAAATTCAAAGAAGCGCAATCTTTGACAATAGTTTTTGATGCGTCGAAAAAATATGCTTATGTTCGTACACAAGTGCCAGAAGTAACATTTAATACAAATGATTATTCAAATGCTAAGAAAACATCATAATGTTTATGTGTTTTACACTTGATAGAATAGTCTATCCAAGTCTAGGGCGCTTGAGGTCTAAGGTACCCTCATCGTCCCAGCAAAGACATGATCCTTCAGTCTGAGATTCCCCATCTTCTGAATATGACGGTGATCCCATGTCTTCAGATATATATAACTCCACCCTAGGTACATATGGCACAATGTACTCACGTACATAAGGCTCGACAAAGCTACGTCCGGTCGCCTCAAAGCGTCGGATGTATTCTGTAGAAACCCTGTGAATATTCATCTCATGTGTCATGTCATCTGGCCATTCTACGTCTTCAATTCGGGAGTCTTTTAAATGGCGTATGATGAATTCCACCTTAGTTTCAAATTACTTCTTCTTCTCCCCTGTGAGGATCTCCTTTGGCATGTCAAATGAGAAGACACCTAGTTGTGGTGATGAAGAAATCTCTTGCAATGCCTCATACTTCCGAATAACCCTTCTTGGATAATATGCGGTGGCACCTGTGAATCCTAACAAGGGGACTGAATCTTCATCATTGCATGTGAGCCTGACTTTACCCAATGTTGGTAATCTAAGCCGCCATCAGAGTTGTTCTGGCTTTAGAGTTCTAAGAAATTCCTTCCATTATTTAAAGTTGAACTTAGGAATACGTGTATGAGTTTTGATAAAAGTTCAAAGAGGATGGGCATTAGAGCTAATCTCAGTGAAACCCGTACGGATATGAAATTGTTTGATATGAGATGTGAACCAAAGATATAAGAGACCACTAGAGGTTCTAAAGATTCCTTTTTTATTTTTTCTAAAACGGTTCTTGGAGAGGAAGGTTTCGACGAGGATAAAGTTCGAGTAATTCCATCCATAACAGACGAGATCGAAAATGGAACAAAGTTAAAGAATGCCAAGACAAAAGCTCCACCAAATTTAGTTCCTTTGCTAGTAGGGAGGTTGGGAAGCCTGTCTAAGAGAAAAGATAGGGAAACTCGTCCAGAATTACTTCTGACGTCTGTTTTAATTTCGTTGAGACTTGTATCCAAGAATTCAGCTAGTTGACTCAGAGGCTCAAACCCTATAGGAGGTTTGACTAACAAGTGAGTGAATTCAACCCTAATGGCGGCGCTATATTTCTCAAGGGTAGAGGTAACTTCCAATCCTTTCATGCAAAACGTCGCGATAGTAGGATCCCAATAAAGTGTCATGGCTTGGATAAAGGCATGTGAACATTCAATCTTCAGCAGGTCCAACAACTATCCTAGCAGCGATCTGTCGTACTTCTGGCTGGCTTCACCCATGCTGTCCCACCAAATTAGGAGCTTAGCTTGAAGGACCTTGAACACTTGAATGTCGTTCTTTCCCAACAAGTCTAAATATGTAAATGATTTTGAAAAAAATCGCCAAAGATTACCTTAAACATGTGATTATGTTAATGTCATGAAATATGCATGAACTGATTTAATTGCATAT
The DNA here is from genome assembly GCA_028455895.1 of Rhodomyrtus tomentosa. Lineage (NCBI taxonomy): Eukaryota > Viridiplantae > Streptophyta > Magnoliopsida > Myrtales > Myrtaceae > Rhodomyrtus > Rhodomyrtus tomentosa. Next base: position 48,830,594 of record JAPCWY010000005.1, read on the forward strand.
TATAATTAATGAAATAGAAATTAGAATCCTTTTTACGTATGAAAGACCCAACACAAGGTCTAATTTGAATTTCAAACAAATGAATTATGCAATTAGTCAGAATCCTTTTTACGTATGTTTTGATCAATGTCACATTACATTGATCAAAACATCAATTATGAACATAGCGGATGAAATTCCTTATTAAAAAAGAGATATGCTATGATAGAAAGATTGAGAGGGTCCTCGAGAGAGGGGGGAACAATAATCGAATTTATTCTAAGACAAGAAAGCCATAACAGACCAATGAAATGTGGGATCTAAGCTATCCCTCCCTCAAATCTAATCTTCTTCAGAGTGATGGTCCATCAGGGTTTCATTCTTAATTGCATCTTTATCTTGCCCCTCTTCAGGATGCTGCTCGGCAATCAGGACTCCTCCCCTAGTTGAGCGTTCCTCAAAATGTGAAGGATAGTCATCAGTAGGTTGGTTGAGATGATTTAGCTCTTCCGTCCATTTTTTGGTCCATGGTATAATGACTTCGAGGGTCTTCTTGAGTTGTCTTTTTGAGTATGATGCGCCTTAGCTTTATCTTGGTCGCAGGGCCTCTTTTCTTCCCCCAAAAAGAGATCGTTGGTTGATTTTCCTTGACTTGACTTTCAGCTTTTCGATGGGCTAGGCTTCTCTAGCTAAGCCATTGCGATACTGCCTTTTCATCTCTAGATAGTGCTTGAGCTTTTTGTCTGCCTGCTGCTTAAACCTAAGTTTATCGACATAGTAACTAGTTTGGCAATTTTCGGCATTTCCCAGCTTATGTTCAGTCAGCTCCCGGCCATGTACAAATCTAGTAAAATGCAACCTTGTGTTCGGTCCAGGATGAGGGACTTTCCTTAGATATCCGAAGGTTACCAACTCAATCGAACTTCTAGAGAACAACGACATTCTATCCCCTACATCGTTATTTCAATCAGTCATTAGAATGATTTCATAATGTATGCAATGCATGTAGATGTGAATGATATGCAATACATGAACATATTATGAAATAGGAAATAAGGAAGTACATTAAAAGTAAATGTCTTACCAACCAAAACCCAGGAAACAGCAAATATTTACTTGTAACAATAGGCGGTTTTAGATATACCAACCTTCCACAGACATGCATATGAGACAAGTGGGAATATACTCTAGAAATAAAATCAGGTGAGGAATCCATGGCTCAGGCTCCCACGATCCAAATATCCAAGAGTACCCACCCAAGAGGGCTACATATCACCAATTTGGATTGTGAGCGGGAAGGAATACGAAAGTTTCAAGTGCCATCAAACACAAGATCCTTTCATACCCCTTCCCTATCTAAGGTAACCTAGAGGTGGTCATAGTCGGGGTTTGACCGCTAGTGTGTGAGATGTGTCGTGATCATCACAATGCAAGATCATGCATAGCAGTTTGTATCAAACGCCGCTTCAATATATGCGTAAAAACAAACATACAATCCCAACTCTAACCTGCAGTAAAGATGTCAACAAGCACTCTACCCCTTATTTCTCCAATATACAAAAACATCTAATATAATAGTTAGGATACATACCTCACCGTCGAGAGCAACTGCAGAAAATAAGGTTAGATAAACCAATCAACTTTTTAATTGGCTCAAGTCCTCAAAAATTCATAACTAGAGATTTTGGTTTGGAATAAGTCCCAAATGGAGTTGCTAGTTTGTCGCGACCCGATCTCGAGAGATGGCCTCTCTCGAACGGATTAATGGGCTGTCCCGTCTGGTTGGACGTAAGCCTTTCCCAAGGCCCGTTACCTAAATCGCAACAGCGGTATACGTTGTCGACCTTTGGAGCGATCTGGTGACATATGATATGTGTATATGCCAAGGAATCACCACCAATCGTTTTGTAAAGGGTACGATTGAAAACCCTATGGAATAGTTGGGAGCATTCTATTCAATTCTGCAAAAATCAGAGAAATGGGATCGGAGACTTTGTTTCTTCAACTGTCAAAGTTGACGCCATTTCGGCACCTAAGTTGATTGATTTGTCTAACCTAAGATTTCATGTAGATGAGTGAGGCGCGAATCCTAAAACTAGGAGTTCATGCAAATATGAGTGACTACCCTAATACTCACAATCAGTAAAATGAATACACAAATTAAGGATCCAAAACATACGGATAAATCACAAGAAAGTAACGTGGAATCCCTAGGAAGGCCTTGTTAACCTAGAAAAAAGTCAATCAAGGTTCAGGAGTGTTTTTGACATGATTTGCCCGTGAGAGGCAAAAACGTAATTTTGAAGAGTTTTGGGATAATTTACCCTAGAAGGGTAAATTTGTCATTCCAGATGAAATATGGAGTTAAAAGATAGTGTAAATATGATTGGTCACCAAACCAATCCATTTTCTATTTTCCAGGAATTTCCAATTTTTTTTTGGAATTTTAGAAGCGATTTACCCTTTCAGCGGTAAAATCGTCATTTCAGAAAGTGATGAGAAGTGAAAATCTCAAACAGAAGTATTGATCGACCTCTTGACCAAAATCTTAATTTTGAGCAATTTTCACGGCTAGATCAGAATAAAAAAGAGGATTTACCCTTTGAGGGATAAAATCGTCATTCATAGAAAAAGGACGAGATTCGAAAATCCAAGCACAAGAATTGAGTGTCCAATCGATCCTCATTCTTGTATTGGTGTTTTCAACCTATCTCATATACAAGATAGAGACGATTTACTCCTAAATGGTAATATTGTCAATATTCGGATGAACCGATAAGAAATACCAAAAATAGGATTGACCAGTTGTTTGTAATCAATCCTCAATTTTTGGGAATTTCTTAAATGTCTAGGAATTTTTCACAATTTTGCTATACTTTTTTGGGATTTTCTAGGATTTTTTTAACATTTTTTAGGATTTTCTATCATTTTTTTAATTTTTTATTATTTAAAAATTATTTTCTGAATTTTTCATTAAAAAAATGATTCGGACTAGGTCGACCCGACCCACTCAGGTTGGATACCCAGCCCAAACCTAGACCCGCGCGACGTACACCTCAAAACGACGTCGTTCCACATTTTTTTAATTTTCGATTATTCGGATTTAATCCGACGGCTCCTATTGCTATTCCACGACCACTAGATTTGTTGAATAAAATCTACGGCTCAGATCAAAAGCCGACTACGCCTCAGCCGTCAGATCTGATTACTTAAACCTACAGCCACGATTAAAAGCCATAACTCAATCTGGACCGTCCGTCCTCACTTACCTAAACGACATCGTTCTACCCTTAACCTAAACGGTACCGTTTCAAACTATTTTGATTTTTCGATTAAAAAGTATTTTTGGATATTCCTATTTTATAATCGGATGGCTATTAAAAATAGAACTCGATTAACCTAACCTGTCCGATCAAAACTGACTCAATCTAACAAACTAACGGTTGAGCTGACTCGACATCCACGTGGACCAATCAGGTGCTGCAGCCTAGACCTTTGACTTGTTGACTCGCCACGTGATCATCTTCAACCTCCTGATGCATACCACGAAAACGGGCGGTCAATGTTTTTCCACCATTGTTCAATGACCAAACATTGACCAATCGACTCGAATCTAGTGGCAATTGATTCGTCTACATCTCGCCTACAACATATCGTAGCCTCATACAATTTTGCAGACAGAATCGAGAATAATGAAGTTTACACAGTATACGGGCATGACAATTCAATCGAGCCACAGAAAGCAAGTCGAGCTAATTCTTTCACACAATCGCATCTATACAAGTTCAAAACACTTATCTACAGGTCCAATTGACCTAGTTTAGATTAGCTTGAGCTAGAGAAGCTTCGACAGGGTCGGCCATGGCGACGAGGTTCGAATGCGAGGTTCAACTCAATTTCAATACAATTAAAACATACAGCAGTGTTCAGTGATGTAGCAAATACGAAATGCACACATCAATCGAAAGAATTGAAGCCGAAACGAAGATCCGCCATTAATAAACAGAAGCTAAAGTTGAAGTTCGACTTATGATTTTTCGGGATAAAAGGCGGCACGAGCTAGTGTGATCGACTCTGCAGAGCTCCATAAAACTTCTCAAAGCGGAATTACGGTTCGATTTGGCCTAAATTGCCGTCACCGATCACCCACAGGCCAAACTCAAGCTCTCAACAACAGGGTCAGAGAGTGGGTTCTCTCTCTTGTTCTCTCTCTCTCGATTCTGTTGTCCTCCGGAAATAGAATGAAAACCCCCTTCGCCTCAAGAATGAGTCTGTTCTTCTTATATCCCATCCCGAAAATTTTGGCTGTTCGGGGGAGGGTGAGTCGGTGACCTTCGCACGTGCAATCCTATGCAAAATGGTCAACGATGACTGGTGATTGCCGGGAATCAAGTGGACAATCATTTTAGGCCTTCCGGTGTTTGAATTTCAAGCGAATTTGATATTGGTTTGGGTATGGATTTGAGCAAAGTTGGCCGCGGCACATTATTGCTTCGTCGACGCGACTACGGTGAACCTATGTCGTCGGACTGGTCATGATCGACGCTAAACTTCATGGCCGATAAAACGCCTCAACCAATTTTACCAATTGAAGCCGATTGATAGTCCAATTTCGCGATCAAAATCCATCTGTTCGAACTGTTAAAATGGCGCCAATGAGAGGAAGAAGATGCGATGTAGCAGACCGGTTCAACCGATCTAACCAGGCGGTTTGACCGGTCTGAACCGATTCCGATTTGACATTTTCAAAATTAACCCAAATTGGTGGAGAATTTTTGCAATTTAACCTCAGAATCGAACTTAGGACATAAATATTGTCTAAAAAAAATGTGATTTTGCCCAAAAGTTCACGTCAATTTCTACAAAATTCCCAAATTTATCCTTAATTTTAATTTAAAAAATTCACAAATTGAACACTCAAATGATCAAATTGGACTTAATCACCCATGCCAAACGACTCAGAATGATGAAATACATTGGGCAATGGTTTCAATTTGTAAATTTAGCCATTGAATTGAAAGTAATTTCTATTATGCCCAAATTCAAGGACTAAATTACAATTAAGTATGCAACTTTGACCAATTCATGCAATTGAGCAATTTGTGCAAATAATTGGACTAAATTGCAATAAATGACAATTAAATTGAATGTCAAGACCCTAAAAATACCAAAAATATTTTTTTACCAAATTCAATCATACGTGTAATAAAGGAACACATAAAATTGAAATTAAATTTAGACTTTTTATGTGGTAAAAAATACAAGGAAATTAAAATAAAAATATTGACTATTTTTCTATATTTTTGTGACCTCAAATGCTATTTTTCTTAAATTTTCAAGTATTTTCCTATTTTCTAAAAATAAAAAAAGTGAAAAATACGAAAAATTATTTTTTTATTCAAAAATGGTTCCTTGAGCTTGACCAAGGCAACCAAAGTTGATTTTTTAATTTTTCAACTTTTTATGAATTTATTTATGAATTTTTCAAAAATAAACTGAAAAAGATTAATAAAAAAATCAGGTGTCAACACTCAGGTCATGCATAAAATGAGTATGCTTTTTAGATTGCTGGAAATGTTGATGTAATATGATAAGGAGGGGTTAATTACCTTATTTTTGCTGATGCTTCCTCAACCATACTGCAGAGGAAAAATTACTAAAATAGTCCTAAACGTATTCCACTTGTACCAGCTCAATTATAAACTTTTCCACTTTATTAATTTATTTGGAAACTCGCTGTGACGCCCTGAAAATTCACCTTTTGTAAAGTACCTGAATTCAATAAAAGGATTAAAACTAAATTTCAACCTATAAAATATTTTAGATCGTATGGACTGAAAAGACGATAATTGGACGATTCCCGAAGCGTCAATCAGATTACATTAAGTTTTAAAAATCTTAGTCGCCGCGATTTAGGATTTCAATCCTTACGCCTAAGCCTAACTCTAACCGAGGCTAACCTGTGAATAGACCAAAATTACCCTCCGTTTAGTGTGCCAAATATTCATTCAGTCTCGATTTATTAAATGACCATTTTGCCCCTCCATTAATGTACTACAAGACAAGAATATTGAATATCCTCATGGGCCATCCTCACGACAACTCCCCCAACCACCAATCAAGTCAAAACTCACCCTCACCTACTCTTCTCTCTCACGATCTCTCTCTTTCTCTCTCTCGCGACTCAAACTCCCCTAAGAACAACACCACGACCAAAGCCTCCTCCTCCTCCTCTCCCTCACTATTTTCGTGTGGCTACTACCACCTCAGACCTTCAACCTCCTCTGTCCACTGCCACTCACCAACCCCTGGCCTTTTCGATCGCCTCATGACGTCGGAAATCAGGAAACAGTCCTGTCACACTCCTATCTTGTTTCGCTTTTGATTCAAGTCCCTCGCCTCAACCTCATTCCGACCACCGTTCGTCCGTCGACCACCACCTCAAGCCTCCTTCGACGCTTTGCCACCAATCGAACCCCATATGATCCGTTACGTGCCATCGAACGGCCCTAAATCTGACCCTGCACCAACTTGCCCTATTTCGGACTAAGAGAGCTGCCCGAGCCACTTCAGCCCTTGCAGCCATTCTCGACCACCACCAGTCACTTCACGACTCCTCTTCAACCTCACCAACTCATCTTCGGCTGTCACGTGCCGTCGCGGGACCTCCAAGTAGCCTCGGAAGCCGGCATAGAGGCCTGTTCCACCTCGAGCCACTGGTCGCCGCTGCTTCGCCGCTCTTTGCCGCTCACCGAAGACTTTAGCAACCACCTTGAACCTCTCTGTCGTCTATCAGAGTCGTGGGTAACCGCCTGACGCCTATGAAGCTCGATTTAGTCTCGAAAGACCCCCCTTGCCACTGCCGCCTTTGGCTGCCTTCCACCATAGTCGTCGCCTCCCCTCAGCCACCCTCGACTACCCCGTGAGCCCTCCAGCCTCACTCAACCTTCCTTCGGCTCTTGGACAGCCTAAGACCCCGTGAACTTCCTTGAAACCTCTCTGCCCTACTTTGCTCTTGCTTCGGATCCCCTGTTCAGTTGGAACTTGGCTTGTCCCATGGCTATTTTAGCCACCTCAGGCCGCCAGACGCCTCTCTCAAACCTTGCCATTGTTTCGAAGTGTCGCCTTGCCACCCGAAGTCCAAGTCGTGGCCGTGAGAGCCTTAGGAGCCGAGAACTGAATGTGAGCCGTGAGTACTCGAGGAATCGCCAAGGATCCACCAAGCCTACCCGAATTCATCGCCACCCGTACCGTTACCATTGAGACCGCCCAAGCTCGCTAGATAGCAAGTCAACTCATAATCCTTGATTAGGGCACTAATTGCATCTACGATTAGTTAATTAGTCATTATGATGTTTAAGTAAATTAATCGCGATTGATTTAGATAGAAATTGCATTTAGCTGGATTAGTTCAGGTCGTCTGTGGCTAATTAATTGTTAAATCGGATTGACTATAGTTTAGAACCGAGCGATCGATCGATAACTTAACGAAATTGTGATTAATCATTGTCGTTTGATTAATTGAATTGGTTAATCGATTGCATAATTGACTGCTTGATTGAGTGCAGTGGATTGGTTGTCATGAGTTGTGGCTGAGATTCTGTGTGTTTTATCGTCCGTGTCAAGCATAAGCTGAGTTATGAATTGTGCATTCATATGACCTATGTGTAATCAAACTGCATGATTTAGCATGAAAATGGCCTTTGGTCGAGTTTTTTAACACGTCGGTAAGAGCATCCGGCCTTAATCAAAGATGATAAAATTGATTGGTTATCGGATGTAATGTATGGTCATATGATGGGACAATGAGATTCCTGCCAAGGTCCTGACATGATTGTATCATGTCAATTGGAAAAATTTGACTTGTTGGATGTACGTCATTATGTATTATCAGTTTGATTGGATGCCGGTCGCAACTTGTGACAGACCAAAACCCAATAGGCATTCATGGTAACTTTGTGCCATGTCAATCGGAACCACATGGACTGCTGGATGCAATTGCCAGAAGTAAGGGACGATGCCTGGCATCCCTAGAAGATGTACTATGCATCAACTGGCTAGTGCGCTGGACTATCATGCCCTTAATTCCTAATAAATGGACTTGCATGGTGTCTTGCGTGAGCATGTTGATGTGATACTTTGCCTTGATTGAGGTTGTCTGACTTCATGTCGTGTCTACATCGCATTACGTATGGCTTCCTGGCAGGTTAGTTGCATGTGACTGAGATATCTGCTCTGCGATGATATGCCATGTATATTTGGTAGGATATTCTAGCAAATCAACGTCCTAACTGGGCTTAGGCATTGACTTCATTGAGATTTATATCCCACCCTATCGTGGGCAAAAATTTCAAGTTCAGAATGATGCCTTGGAGAACTGGGCATGAACGTGAACTTGTTAGAGTAGTTTTGGAGATCGTGTTAAACCGAATTTGATAGTCTGGGACTTGTAGACAAGGAGCTGAAGAGTGGCTTGTGTTTATTATCTAAATAAAGAGAGGTAAATAAAATGTTGACTTTGTGAGCTATCGTGATTTGATTAATATAACTATCTGTTGTAACTATCATTGTTGCTGGTTTAATGTTTAGGAGATGCACATTTCCGCATGCGTAATTAAAGATTAAATAAATCGGTTGCTAACGTGCTCGGGACATTATCCTTCGTGCCCTAAGGGTAGTTTGGTAGGGATATTGCGGGCTTGGGAGCCGAGGCGTGACACTCGCCAATTTTCACGTTTTTTCGATGTAATCCACTTGGCCGGAAACCACTAACATGGATGTTGATTGTCCTACATGGCATGAGTGGCGCTCATTAAACAACATTTAGTAATTTTTCAATATGTATTCATTTTTAATTTATTTTTATTTTCTTTTTGATTAATTTTATTTATTTTTTCATTGAACCTTGTTAATTATCGACGACCGACCACGACGTTGCCCTTATAAAAAATTGGTCAGAAGAATTAAATATAAAAACATGAGAATTGATCGATTTTCAACTAATTGATATGATTGAAAAGTTTATAATTAAATTGGTACAAATACAATAATGTTAGAACTATTTTAGTTCTTTTCCCTTTAGCAGAGGATGCAAGTGTTTTTATCTTTACTGTGATATCACGAGAGAATTTGTAAGGACTTCTGTTACTCATCGTATAGTGCAAAAATAAGTACATGATATTGCTCATTAAAAAAGAAGTAAAATTTACCAAATCTACAAATTATTTAATTAAATATAAGAGGCACATATTATGCTAACTAAATGTAGAAAGTAGATCTTCCCTAATAGAAAAAGAAAATCTACTAAATCCACCTGATAAATCATAAGGGATACACAATGTATTAATGAGAAAATTTCAAAAAGGTCCAAGTCACTTGATTTTTTCAAATAAGGGCCTTAAATGGACCTTGTTTCAAATAAGGGTACATAATGTACCATTTGTTAAAAAAAAGGATCTGATCAAGAGTGTTTTTGTCTTTTTACGATTTTTGTTTATTTTTTTTTCTCTTTTAATTTCCTCCATGCTAGTTCCCATTGTCATCGTCTTCTTCTTTTCTTCGTGGTCTTTTTTTTTCTCGAACCTTCCTACTTCCATCAATTATGTCACTCCATTATACTCCTCGCTCCTATTTACAAGCACGGCCATCGTTGGTTCGCCCCTTCGCCAGAAGCCGTCAAAATGAGGTCGTGCCCCGACTAAGTGGACGCCGATGAGCGGCCCCTTCGCACTGGCTTTGAACAGGCAGTTCGAGCTCGCACGAAGCTGTCCACCAAGTGCAGGTAGGTCTTGAGGTCTCTACCGTCGGCCCGGTCGATGACGAACTCAGATTATCAGGTCGTCCGAGCTGACAATGCAAAGGACCTTGATCCTTGCTCGTCGAGGCAGCACGGGAAGCTCCGGTTGCCCACCCGTCAGCCACCGGAGGAGATGACGGTGACGAGCGGGGCCGCGCTCATGAAGGTCGTTTCACGTCGTACACAACTAGTGTAGCTAGGGCCACGTCCAGGCTATGGCTGATGATGGTCCGGCTAATTAGCTCGTCGTCGTAGGACCGCAGGAGTCCCGAGATCTCCTCGTACACCATCTCCTACAGGCTTGGGCAATTTGGAGCGAGCAACATGCACAGGCTTTGGAACCCACTCTCCACCATGGGCACGTCCGGGAGAACGGGAATGTGACGGAGCCGCTGCGTCGGAGGCGTGCCCAATGTAATTTGACGACTTCCGGCGAAGGGGTCGGCCGGCGATGGTCATTTTTGCAAAGAGGTGAAAGGGGTAGAATGGAGTGGAAAAGTTCAGCGAAGTCTGAAGGTTTAAGAAAAAGAAGACGAAGAAGAAAAGAAGACGACAACGATGATGGCAACCAGGGGAGGAAGAGAAAAAAGAAGGAAAAAGAAAAGGAAAAAAAATCAGAAAACGTAAAAATACGAAAACACCCCAATCATGCCTTTTTTGAAACAAAAATGGCACTTCCAATCCTTATTTGAAACAAATTCTATTTCAGGCCATTATTTGATAAAATCAAGGGACTTGACAACCTTTTTGAATTTTTCCTTATATTAGTCTAGCTAAAAAACAAAAAGTAGATCTTCCCAAATACAAAACATGAAAAATTTGCCGTTGGATATGAATAGGAGATCATATGGACCTCGAATATCCATGACTAGTTAGAATAAAATATAGGAAAATGCTTTCTCAAGCAGTACTATCATAGACGATACAATCTCGATCATAAATCTTCACATTTTGATTGCAGTTTTTGCAAAAAATACTCGCTGATTGGAATATCCTGTTGCCATAAATAAATGATAATATTATTGGACTAACTGGTCCCTAAAATATATGAAAGCCATGGAAAGGCGCCAGGCAACGGATTCAAAGTTGATGAAGCTGATCGGTATCATGGTGGAGATGAAGCCTCAATTAACGCAGTTAAATAGAACTTCGTTTGGGATCCTCCTAGGTCCTAGGAGCCCTAGATAAAGAAAATTCACTGGCATCAGAATCAAGAATTACTTTCTCGTTACACCCGAGGGTGTAATTTTGATCAGACCCAACCAAGGCCAGTTTTTTATCCGAATCTAAAAGATTGACAAGAGATCTGACGGTTCGCGGACTAATTTCAAAAAAAAAAAAAATTAAACTTTGATATTTATCCAAAAAAATATTGATAACTTTTTTTTTTCCCTAAAATCCTTCAACTTTTGATTTTGTCTCAAAAAACCTCAAATTTTGGTCTTTGTCCTAAAAATATCAACAACTTTTTTTTTTTGGGTAAGGAGATTAAATATATTTTTGGGTAAGGGTCAACAACTTTTTTTGTCTCCTAAAATACCTAAAACTTTTGATTTTGTCCCAAATTTACCACAATTATTAAAAAAAAGGAGTGTTTCACACCCAGTTGAATAGAACCCATGATTATTCGACAAAGATTAGATTTGTCTGATAATTTGATAGAGGAGGGAGAATGATTAAAAAAAACTGTTGAGAATAATGGTGTGCGACTTTCATCACATTTCTAAATTTGTGGGGAATTATTTAAACCAGTAACATAATGGCCATGTAGAATTAATGGGATAAGATATAGCTGTTTCTTCCCATCAACGGAAGGATTAGGCCCCTAAAACCGTTTGATTATAATCATTCTGCTTGTTGGCAATGGAAAATAGTATTTTATTTTCTACGTCCCGACCTTTTTCCGTGTGATTGTTCTTATTTTGTACCTTGAAAAAGTAGTCCATGGCGAGTTAGAGCGCTTTGGATCCACGCTTTGAAAATAAAAATTATTCAAAATGTCCTAAAATTATTGTACTTTTGCCAATTCAATCATAAGCCTTTTAATTTTGCCAATTCTGTTCCAAACCTTTTCACTTTTTACCAATTGAGTCCATCTGGACAATTTTAGCTAGAAATCAAGGACGAGAACCCCGGCTATCCCACGTGGCACGTCCTACACTGATGTGAAAACTTTTTAATAAATTTTTAATATTTTAAAATTTAATTATTTATGATTCATTCTTCTATTTACTTTACTTTTTTACATCTCTGGCCGGGGAAGTTGCCAGCCACCGGCGAAGGGGCGACCCTTGCTTGTTTCTTTGGACTGAATTTCGTTTGCAATGATCCGAGATATTCATGTCCAGACAACAAAACACAGCCTAAGTGTGCAAGAGTAAAGCTGACGACTAACAAACGCAAATGAAAGAAATGGCTTCGGAAAGTGGAAATTTGTCTGAACATTGTCTTATATTACCTAGGTAGGTAACACAACATGCACATCGAACTTTCCCAGGAAATATACACCATGCCCATCGAACATGTCGCCCGACCAGCCTATAAATACGGCCAAGTAACCAACGCCACATCTCTCTCTCCCACCCAAGCAAGACCAACCCTCCTCTCTCTCTCTCTCTCTCTCTCTAAAAAGCACGGTGAAGAAAGCGCCATGGCTTACACGCGGGAAGCCATGAAAGAGAAGGAATTAGCAGTGGAGAGTCAAGAGGTCCAATCCATTCCTCCCAGACGCGGGCGCATAAAGCGTCTCATACTCGCCCGTCTGTTCCGGAGCTTTAAGGCCCTCGCCGCTAAAATCTTAAGCTTTCTTCTTGGCTGCAGCGCGAGGTGCGCTCCCACACCACATCGAAAGTGACCTCTCTTAGCTTCGCTTACTCGTTGGGGGTCATCGAAGGGATCATCCTAAGACCGCTGCATAATGTCGATCGGTTGTTGCGTTCGGTTCCTGAGTCTCTGTGTTTCTGGGTTTCTGGTGTTCTGCATTTGTTCGTAGTTTCGGGCGTGAAAATGGCTCCCATGTTTTTTCCGTTTGGTGTCCTGTTCTCTCATCCGACGATAAATCTTTCACTGCTTCATCGTTTTGTTTCCCACAATTCTCGGTGATATGCATGCCGACCCTTTCGGGAAGTGACGTCATCCTATGTTCGATTCTTGTGCACAAGGTAAAAGATGAATAACCTATATTGGGTGCCAGGTAGGACGTAAATTACTCCCACTAATTTATTGCCACGCCCATGGCCCATGTCCCTCGGCCCCACTCTTCGGGAACTTCAGATTTATTTTGTCATTTTCTCCAATTTTAATATTCTCTCCTGTACGGATCCGGATCCTACCCGTTCCTCAGACATTTTCCCCTCTTTTTATAGGAGGAAAAAGTTAGGAAAGGCTAGCATGAAAGGTCTCCCTGCCTAGAAGGCAGGGGATCCCTTTCCCTCCGAGACGCTCTCTTTCTCTCTCCCCACGCTGCCTCTCCCTCCCGGGCCACCTCCGGAATGACACCATCTCTCCCGTCGCTCTAGAAGTTGGCCTCCCTCACCCATCCCCACCTAATGCGATTCTTCGATGAATAAGGCAATGATCCAGTTAAATCAATAAGGATCAATAATGAAGACTCGATTCAAATCTTTAATATCAACATCAACACATAATTATCTCAAATTAGTTGGGGTCGGCGGTTGATGAACCCTAAAGAATCATAAAAATAAAAGTAGAATCAAGCGAGAAAAAAGAGATAAATATGTAAAAATAACTCGATCCAAATCTTAAGTGAAGAAAAATTAATTGAAAGTCTACACACTACGAAAATTACTTAAGCTGCGTGGGGCTCTAGACTTGCAATCGGTTTAATAATCGGACATATTTTTGTAACTTTCATCTACATATCTTGCGTAATAAATTAAAAAAAGAAGTTACATAAACTGTGTACCTAATATTTATCTAAAATACAACTACCCGTCACAATTGTTTTAGATGTAGGACTAATATATTTCGACAATGGAATTAGAGCGGTCTTCAGAATTGGAGTCCCTATTATTGATGGTTGCAGAATCGTTTGAACAAGAAAGAACTGAACAAAGAAGCAACATTAAGCAATTCGGAAAAGGAGGCGGTGCAAACTGCCAACTGCATAGATCATCTGCTCACGTGAGCCGCCAAGAAGTAACACGGAAGAGGAGACGGCAAACTGCAAAAAAAATAAAATAAATAATAATAATAATAAATAATCATTTGACCGCATGAATAGCTGGTCAATGTCAACGGACAACATTTTCAATGGTGGGTCCCGTTGACCATTTTTCTTAGAAACTAAGTCGAGATATCAAGAAAGGGAGAGGCCGTGACGTGAGTCAAATAGTCCTAAAGTTGGCAGATCCGATTTGATAATCACTTTGTCAAAGGCTTTGAGCCTCTAGAGGATTTTGACCAAAAGTTAAACCCTTTGCCTTTGGTAACATTTTCTTTGGAGAGCTTTGGGGCAGCGTCCACTAGAGTTACTTAGAAACAGGTAGATCCGGACTAGCTTCGGGCTTCAACATTATCGAAAGCCTCTGTACATTTTTTTTTATCGCGAACTTTGCCATCGATAAACTTTCATAATTTCATAAATACTCTTATTATGCAACGTCGTCGTAGGGCCAAATCTGGCGTCGATGAGGTCAGATCTGATGACCTAAGGTGACGATTGCATCGATTTATGGAACCTTCAGGCCTCAGCAGCTTTAGATTTGGCTCACCGGTTGTGTGAACTCAATTAACAAAGATTTAAGGTTCTTTTTATATATTAAAAAAAGGAAAAGTAGTCATTTATAAGTGTAGTTTTCTTCCGAACAACATTTAAATAAAGATTCAAAACATTCGTTTTCCGCAACACAAACGCAACCCTGTATTTGCACAAATACTTTCTTCAAAAGTCTTACCAAACGCAGTGGGCATGTATTCACCAAGGAAATCATATTGGCGACATGGACTTTGCATAATCCGACAAAACTAAGCTTGGTCGAGGCCATATGAAACTTCCTGGAACTATACAAGTTGACCAGCAAGCATTCCCCATTCAGAACCAAAGAAAAAACAAAAACGGCACAACTTCCTTACAAATATAACCACTTAACCAACACATCTCTCCACCCAAGCGAGTTCCAGCCACATCCCCCCCCCCCCCCCCCCCCCTCTCTCTCTCTCTTTCTAGAGGGAACAAGCACACTTGGAGAGCGCAGCATACAACGAAAGCACGAGAAAGGAAGCGTCATGGCTTACATGCAGGAAGCCATGAAAGAGAAGGAATTAATAGTGAAGAGTCAAGAGCTGCTGCTTCTTCCTCCCCAGCGCGGGCGTATCAAGCGTCTCATATTCGCCTGTTTGTTCCAAAGCTTCAAAGACCTCGTGGCTAACATCTCGGGGTTTCTTCTCAACCGCAACGCGACATACGCTCCCACGCTTAATCAAAAGTTACCTCTCTTACCTTCGTTCGCTCGTGAGGGTTGCTGGAAGAAATCATCCTAAGACTGTTGCACTCCTGCATAATGTTGATCGGTTGTTGCATTGGGTGCCTGAGTTCTCTGTGTCGTGTTCAGCTTCTGTGGTGGTTTCGCGCGGGAAAACGGCTGTGTTTTCCGTTTGATGTTCTGTTCTATCATCGGACGTCTTCTGCTACTTGTTTTGGATCTTTCACTGCTTCGGTTACACATCATGTTCCAAAATCATCGATGACATGCCCGACCCATTTGGGAAAGTGACGTCATCCCCCTATGTTCGATTCCCGTGCATAAGGAGAAGCTCAATAAAATACGTTTCAATTCAGTCTTTTCTTTTCGAGCAAAAAAGAAAAAGGTTTTGGTCTTTTCTTCTGAGAAAATACCGGGTGCCAGGTAGGACATACATCAGTCCACTAATTTGTCGCCACGACCATTCTCTCTCTCCCTCCCTCCCTCCCTCCTCCGCCTCTCGCTCTCGAGCCACCTCCTGAACGGCACCGTATTCCCGTCTGGAGTTTACCTCCCTCTATACTATTAAGTAAGTAAAATAGCTACTGAATTTCAATCTGCGAGATAAATTGGGGGGGCAAGTAAAAAATTCAAAGAAACCTCAGAAACGGAAGAAAGGGGGAACTTTTTTTGTCTTGGTCCCAATTCTGTCGGGAAATTCACGTAATATAATACTTGCACTATTATTTGAAATATAAATACACGTAAATGTATTGAAAAAGTACGTGACAATTTTTCTATTGTATTAAAAATAATAATAATAGCACATGATGATAGACAATCTTTTTATTGAATCTTCAATACAAATGAAGAATACGTCGATTTTACATTCAAATTAGACTAAAAAAAATAGCCATAAAATTGTAACGAATTATAGGAGGTGAGATGCGACTAACCAAATCTCCTTAATACTATTAGTTTCTGCCAACAGTGCTTTGCAACTTCATGAACTATGCCTCTCAAGATACGACACCTCGAACCTGTTTGTATTAGAACTATACAAACAGGACTCAATCGAACACTTCTCGACACCTGGACACTTTGAGCACGATCTCTAAGAATTCTACGGACACGTATTAAGATCCCCTTTTCCCGAAGACCAAAGACACTCCCTAAATACTCGAGAGCTCTCCTGACATCTCTGAGATATGATTGTGGAGAAAATGCTTCCATTGATGCGTCCGTTTATGCGTCCATAAACCATATGAAAGCTGAAGGAAAGCTGCAGAAACTAAAGAGATGCAATTGATGCACGACGGTCGAAGAAATCTTTAACTAACGCATCCATTGACTCTTCATTAATGGATCCATGAAAAAAAATGCAGCTCGTGAATTGAAGGAGTGCTTGAATTGATGTTGATTCATTACACTTCATAATTACAACAATCCCCCACATAATTGCTCAACAGAACTAAGACTTGAGAAATTCTAAATGTGCTTGTGGAAATACATTGCATCAAAATAGGTAGCTTTCACTTTTGACCTTCTTTAGTGAGCCTATTGGACATACTTAACCAGTCGGTGAACTTGGTCTTGAACCGCCAGTTGTTGGTGTAAGCCTAGACAATAGACCTCACATAGAGTATCTCCGAGTCAAGATTGATTCTTGGTTGTGTTCATTTTTTCGGCCCTGAACATCTCGGGATTCATGCGTGCTTTAGAAAATCTAGCCTTAAAGATTTTCATAGAGTCGGCTAGCTCCACCCATATAAGCGCATTCCTAATAAAGATATCCTACTGTACCTTACTGGGATGTAAAAATCCAAGCTATATGAATCATTAAACGCATAGCGTATCCTTAAAACGCTGTAGGAAGCACTGTTGCATCATAGGAATGGGAGACAGTGTTCACTTTAGAGATTTCGAAATTTGCATTGTCCTATTGAACCTATTCCATGGGATCTCCAATCATATAGGTTAGGTTTCCATCTCGAAAGATCTTTATTATTCCTCTCGATGTACAGTTTACTTGCTCTCTTGACAAGCTTTTTGTCAGTGGATCCGCAATATTTTCCTTTGACTTTACAAAGTCTAAAGAAATTATTCCATTTGAGAGCAACTGTCTTACGGTATTATGTCTACAACGAATATGTCTAGACTTACCGTTATGTATCACATTTTGTGCCCTTACAATTACTGCTTGATTGTCGCAATGAATGCATATCGCATGCACAGGTTTTGGCCATAGAGGAATATCCTCTAAAAATTGTCGAAGTCATTCCGCTTCTTCAGCAGCTTTATCCAAAGCAATAAACTTAGATTCCATCGTGGAGCGTGCTATTAGAGTTTGCTTTGAAGATTTCCACGATACGACAGCCCCTCGTAGCGTGAACACATATCCGCTAGTTGATTTCGTTTAATCAGAATCGAAAATCCAAATGGCGTCACTATAGCCTTCCAACACAGCTGGATATTGACCGTATTGTAGAATAGTCTTTGGTATTTTTCAGATATCTTAATACTCTCAACAAAGCATTCCAATGCTCGTGACCAGGAATGCTTGCACATCTGCTCAGTTTTCCTATTAAATATGCAATATCTGGTCTAGTGCAATTCATGATGTACATGAGACTACCGATCACTTGAGAGTATTCCAACTGTCTGATATTGTTTCTAGTGTTCTTTCTCAAAGTAGGTGCGATAGAAAATGATTATTCGTATCTTTAATGCCGAATCCTTTAAACCTCTCAATTACTTTTTCAATGTAATGAGATTGTGCTAAACCTAGAACATCAGAATTCCTTAGAATTTTGATCCCGAGTATAACATCTGCAACACCTAAGTCTTTCATCTCAAAGTTCTTCTTGAGAACATTATTGGTAATTTTGATAATGTCAATGTTTTCTTCAAGAATAAGCAAGTCATCAACATATAGACAAATAAGCACACATCCAGCGAACGTTGATTTGGTGTACACACATTTGTCACATTCATTGATTCTATACCCATTTTGGATCATCACATGGTCAAACTTCTCATGCTATTGTTTAGGAGCTTATTTAAGTCCATACAATGATTTGACATGTCTACACACTTTGTGTTCTTGTCCTTTGACCTTGAATCCTTTAGGTTGTTCCATATAAATCTCTTCATCGAGATCACCATTCAAGAATGCAGTTTTCACATCCATCTGATGTACCTACAGATTGTATAGCAAAGTTATAGCAATCAATATCCCAACTGATGTTATTCTTGTTACTAGTAAATGAGTATCAAAGTAGTCTAGACCATCTTTTTGTCTAAATCCTTTGGCAACAAACCATGCTTTGTACTTATTAATGGAACCATTAGCTTTACGCTTTTTCTTGAATATCCATCTACATCCAATTGTTTGTTTCCAGGCGAAAGATCAATCAATTCTCAAGTATGATTACTTAGGATATAATCAATTTCATTGTCAATAGCTTCTTTCTAGAAAAGAGCATCTGGAGATGACATCGCCTCTTTGAAAGTTTGAGACTCGCCTTCTAACATGTATGTTAGAAAATCAAGTCCGAAAGATTTTGCAATCTGTGACCTCTTGCTCCTTCGAAGTTGACGTCCTCAGCCTCAACTTCATCATTCTCAGATTCTGAATTTCTGAGTCTCTTCTGAAATGGTTCACCCTGATTTTCTTTTGCAGGATATATATCCTCAAAGAATTCAGCATCCCTTGTTTCGAGGATAGTATTGGCATGGATTTTTGCATTTTCAAATTTGTGAACCAAAAATCTATATGCATTGCTATTTTGAGCATAACCGATGAATAAGCAATCCACTGTTTTAGATTCCAATCGAGTTTGTTTAGGAGGAGGAATCGCCACCTTGGCTAAGCACCCCCACACTTTCAAATAATTGTAGAATGGTAGCCTTCCATTCCATAACTCATATAGAGTCTTACTTATTTTCTTGTCGGTATTTTATTAAGAATATAATTCGCAGTCAGTAGTGTCTCCCCCCCCCCCCACAAGTTTTGAAGTAAACCAAACCTTATGAGCATGGCATTAGCCATTTCTTTCAGAGTTCTATTTTTCCATTTAGCTATTTCATTTTGCTGTGAAGTATAAGGTGCAGTTGTTTGAAGAATTATTCTCAAACTAGCACATAACTCCTTTAAATTGGAAGAAATATATTCTCCTCATCTATCAGATCTAAGCACTTTGATTCGTCTATCAAGCTGGTTCTTAACCTGATTTTTATACTTGATAAACATGCTCATAGTCTCATCTTTGCTAATTAATAAGAAAACATAGCAAAATCGAGTACAATCATCAATAAAAGTGATGAAGTACTTCTTTCCACCTCTACTTTCTACAAACTTTAAATCAGATAGATCACTATGGATTAGTTGTAAAGGTTCACTCGTTCTTTCAACCAATTTAAAAGATTTCTTAGCAAACTTAGTCTCAACACAAGTTTTACATTTGTAACGGGCATCCAGCTCAAACCTTGGAATTAGCCCCAAATTTGCTATCTTTTTCAACTTACCATAGTTTACATGTCCTAATCTACCATGCCATAGATAAGGAGACGCAATCATGTAAATTGAAGACTTCTCTTTATTAATAGTCTTTGGGTAAAAAAATTTTGAGTTTACATCAATGACAGCCGCTTTGGCTTTGAATAGGTCATTACTCAAGTACCATTTCCCCACATACATTTTCCTTTTAGAAAGTACAAACTTGTCCGATTCAAATACAATTTTGAAGCCTTTCTTGATAAGTATCGGCCCAGAAATGAGATTCTTTCTAATCTTCGGTACATGCAACACGTTCTGCAGGGCAATCTCCTTGTTGGAGGTGAACTTCAGGATCATTGTCTCTCTCCCTGCAATTTTTGCTGAAATAGAGTTGGTCATGTAAATTTTCTTCTCTTCCTCAGCCTGAGGTGTTTATCCACACAAAGTGATTTGTGGCACTTGTGTCCAACCACCAATCGGTATTGTTCGACACTAAGGACACCTTAGATACCACCACGACAATCAGTCTCTCATCATCTTCCTGTGTTGTTAGATTCAAGTATTTGGTTGCACCATCGCCTTTGCCTTTGTTTGGGCGCTTCTTACAATCCTTAGCACGGTGGCCAGGCTTATTGCAAATAAAATATATCCTTTGAAATTTTTGGGACTGTTCCTTCTGCTTGCCTTTTCCTTGAAAAGACATCTTTCTTTTCCTATCTTGTTTGGATTTGGAAAACTCAACAATGTTGGCCTTTGGTTTCATAGAAGGGTTTTCACTCCTCTTGTTGTCCTCCTTGATTCTGAGGCGCAAAATGAGATCTTTAAGGCTCATTTTTTTTTTCGTTTGTGCTTCAAATAATTTTTGAAGTCTGACTAGCCCAAAAGCAGCTTTTCAACCAAAGCTGCAACTTGGAATGATTCACTAGATGTCATTCCCTCAGCAAAGATATCATTCAGAATTATTTGCAATTCCTGAACTTGATTCATAACAGATTTAGAATCTACCATCTTAAAGTATAGGAATTTGGCAACCACGAATTTCTTGGTGCTTGCATCCTTAGTATTATATTTCTTTTCTAAGGACTGCCATAACTATTTGACATTTTCAATGTTACAATAAACATTATATAGGGAATTTACCAAACAATTAAGGATGTAATTCCGGCATAGAAAATCTTCGTGCTTCCAAGCCTCCAAAGCGCCAAGTGTCGTGATATCCTACTCATCTGGACTAATTATTGGGTACACCTTCGATAAATATTTGACCAGATTCACTGTGGTCAGATAAAAGAACATCTTTTTCTGCCATTGCTTAAGGCTACACCGATAAATTTTTTCAATTTCTCATTTGGTGTATGAAACGGTATCATCAAGGGAGGCATAGCCTATTGATGCATACACGTACCACCATAAGTGTTCACGGCCCGAAGGCTCGCAGCATTCGCTACCACAACACCAAGCCTCAAGGTATTAACCTCTCCACCAACTATAGTCGAATCGACCATAGGAACATCTCCAGAAGTATTCTGGACATTAGTGAGTGTCGTGACCCTCTCGCGCGCTCTTTCGGAGGGCTAATGGGCCGTCCGCTCTTCTCAGACGCGGGCCTCTCCTAAGGCTCGTTACCCAAGTCGCAACCGCGATATACATGATCAACCTTCTGTGCGATCTGGTGACATGTGATACGTGTACATGCCAAGGAGTCGCCAACACTCGTTTTGTGAAGGGTACGATTAGAAACCCTATTAAATAGTTGGAAGCATTCTATCAAATTCTACGAAAACTAGAGAAATGGGATCGGGGACTTTGTTACACCAACTGTCAGAGTTGACGCCTTTTCAGCATTTAAGTTGAATGATTTATCTAATCCTAGGATTTCATGCAGATGAATGAGATACGAACCCTAAAACTAGGAGTTCATGCAGATAGAAGTGACTATCCTAACAAACACAGTCAATAAAACATATGCGCAAATCAAGAATCTAATACTTGCAGATAAATCACATGAAAGCAACATGACATCCCTAATAATGTTCTATTAGTCTAGAGAAATGTCAATTAAGGCTCAAGAGTATTTTTGACATGATTTTCCCTTGAGGGGTTCAAAATCGTAATTTTGAAGAATTTTGGGATAATTTTATCAAGAAGGGAAAATTTATCATTTCAGATGAAATATGGAGTCAAAAGATAGTGAAAATAGGATTAGTCATCAAACCAATTTTTTTCCTATTTTTCGAGAATTTTTCGAATTTTTCTGAAATTTTTGGGGCGATTTACCCTTTGAGGGGTAAAATCGTCATTTCAGAAAATGATGAGAAGTGAAAATCTCAAATAAAAGGATTGATCGACCACTATACCCAAATCCTAATTTTGAGCAATTTCCACGGCTCGATTGGAAAAGGAAAGACAATTTACCCTTTGAGGGGTAAAATCATCATTTCATAGAAAGGGATGAAATTTGAAAACCCAAGCATAATAATTGATCGCCTAACCGATCCTAATTTTTATCTTAGCATTATCGACCTATCTCACACACAATGCAGAGGCGATTTATCTTTACAGGGTAATACCGTCAATTCTCATATGAACAGATAAGAAATCCCAAAAATAGGATTGACCGGTTTACTGTGGTCAATCCTCAATTTTTTAGAATTTCTAGAATGACTAGGAATTTTCCACAATTTTCATACTTTTTTTTTGGATTTTCTAGGATTTTCTAACATTTTTTTAGAATTTTTTGAAAAATTTCTGATTTTATTATTATTTAAAAATAATTTTCTGAATTTTTATTAATAAAAAATGATTCGGACCAGATCAACCTGACCCACTCGGGTCGGATACCCGGCCCAGACCCGAACCTGCGCGACCTATACACCTAAACGACGCCGTTTCCCCTTTTTTATTTTCTGATTATTTGGACTTAATCCGACGGTTCCTATTGAACCACGTGTTTGTTCCTCAGCCTTAGGATCAGTTGACTGAAACCTATGGTTAAGATCAAAAGCCGACTAACTCTCGGCCATTAGATCTGAATACTTAGATCTATGGCCATGATCAGACGACTCGGCTAATCCTCGACTGTCCGATCAACAGATTTATTTTTTATTTTGAAAATTCAATTCATATTAACAGAATTTATAAAATTGATCGAACGGTTACTGAGCCAACACGTGGCCTAACCTAAGCCATTGGATCTCCTAACAGATTCAAACCAGACTCTAACGGCTTGGCTGACGTGGCTGCCACATGGCATGCCGCGGCAGCCACGTTAGCGCCACGTCAGCAGGTTGACCACTCTGATCGCCACGTCATCTTTGTCTTCAACCTCATGACTGCCACTGAATGGACGACCATGAACCTCCGGCAACAATCCGATGGTGAAACCTTAACGAAATCGCACGAGGTTGACGCCAATCGACTCGTTTCATCGTCGCACGCAACATATCGTAGAATCACACAATTTCATACACTGGATCAAGCACAATCAAGTTCAAACCAATACATGTATAACCATTCTAATCATTCGATTCATGGCCTTTTAAGTTAATTCATCCACACAAGAGCATCATTCAATGATCAGAAGACTTACCTCAAGCTCCGATTGAGTTTGCTCGGCCCAGATTGGGCTAGGCAAGACTGAACAGTTCTCGATCTATGGCGAAAAGTTTGGAGACTTAGGCAGGGATTATTATGCAAAATCGAGACAAAAATGGGATGCGATCGTGGTCAATAATGTTTGGAGAGTAAAACACCCACATGAAATCAAAGAATGATGGCCGGATGCCTAATCCACCATTAATGCCTAATCCGTCGCCGTTGAAGACTGAGCTCACTTGTTTTCGTGGTTTCAGCTTGCGCGGTCGACGGTGATTGCTTCCTCTCAGTCCAAGCGACCTCCCAACGACCTTTAGAAGCTTTGGCTAGGCTTGAAAGAGCCCAACCGATGCTCTGTAAATTTGAGCTCAAACCTTCGACAATGACGATGGAAGGTGAGCTCTCTTCCTCTCTCTCCTCTCTCTCTCTATTCTGCTTTCTTCGGGAAACAAAATGATCCAACCTCTTCTTCCCCCCAAGCCTGTTCAAGCTATATACCATCTTCTGATTTTGGCGCCGAACAGGAAGGTGTATACCGGCTTAAATCGCACATGAGGCCACGTGCCTTTAGATCCAAACGACGTCGGGGACGATGGGCATTCCGTCCAAATCCGTTTAGTTCTCCGGCTAGTCCTATTTAGTGCGAATTTGACACGAATTTGAGCCAATTTTGAGAAATGTTGACTCTTGCATATTTGCAAGTTTGACTGACCTTGCCGAAGCTCGTTCGACGACCATTTTTCTTGAGGCTAGTCTTGATCGAAAGGTCTTGAGGTGAGGAACAAAACGCCCACCTAATCTCCTCTGATTATGGTCGATTGTCCAGTCGATTGCTCGATCAAAATTCGCCTAGGAACTGTTCATTCTCGCGGGAGTCCTGAGGAAGACGATAACATTGTAGCGGACCGGTTCGACCGGTCTAACCGGGCGGTCTAACAAGTTTGAACTAGTTTCAACTTGGAATTTTCGAAATTAGCCCAAATTGGTGGGGAATTTTTGCAATTAAACCTCAAAATCAAACTGAGGACATGAATATTTTCTGAAAAAAGTGATTTTTCCAAAAAGTTCACATCAATTTCTATAAAAGCCCCAAATTTTTACGTAATTGCAAATCGAAAAATTATGCACTTGAGAGCTCAAACGGTCAAATTGGACCAAACCACCTATGTCAATCGACTTAGAATAATGAAATACATTGGGCAATGGCTTCCATTGGCAAAGGTAGCCCTTGAATTGAAAGTGATTTCAATTATGCCCAAATTCAAAGACTAAATTGCAATAAAGTATGCAATTTTATCCAATTCATGCAATTGAACAATTTGTGCAAATAATTGGACTAAATTGCAATGAAGGACAATTAGATTGAATGCCAAGACCTTAAAAATGACAAAAATTACAAATTAAAAGACTCAATTGACATTTTTTTACCAAATTCAATCACAAGTGTAATAAAGGAACACATAAAATTGAACTTGAAATTGGACTTTTTATGAGGTCAAAAATACAAGAAAATTAAAATAAAAATATTAACTATTTTTTCATATTTTTGTGACCTCAAATTCTATTTTTAATAAATTTTCATCTATTTTCCTATTTTTTGAAAATATTTAAAAATACAAAAATATAAAGAAAATTATTTTTTGTGCAAAAATGGTTCCTTAGGCTTGGTTATGGCTACAAAAGTTGATTTTATAATTTTTCAAATTTTTATGAAGTTTTTGTGAATTTTTCAAAAATAAACCGAAAAAGACTGATCGAGAATCAGGTGTTAACATTAAGCAGTTGATCATTATCAGCCATCTCATTTTTCTGATACACCAACAAACAGTGAGAGTAAGCAATAATTGCCTTAAGATTGTTGGGAAATTCACGTAATATAATACGTGCAATATTATTTGAAATACAAATACTCGTAAATGTATTGGAAAAGTACGTGACAATTTTTCTATTGTATTAAAAATAATAACAATAGCACGTGATGATAGACAATATTTTTATTGAATCTTTGATACAAATGAAGAATACGTCGATTTTACAATCAAATTAGACTAAAAAAATAGTCATAAAATTATAACGAATTATAGGAGGCGAGGTACAGCTAACCAATCTCCTTAAGGCAATTAGTTCCTGCTTACAGTGCTTTGCAGCTTCACAAACTATGCCTCCCAAGATATAACACCTCGAACTTATTTGTATTAGCACTAGACAAACAGGACTCAATCAAACACTTCTCGACACCGGCACATTTAGAGCACGATTTCTAAGAATTCTACATACATGTATTGCGATCTCCTTTTTCCGAAGACCAAAGACACTCCCTAAATACTTGAGAGATCTCTTGATGTCTATGAGATATGATTGTGAAGAAAACGCTTCCATTGATGCGTCCCTTTATGCGTCCATAAACCATCGCGTGAAAGCTGAAGGGAAGATGCAGAAACTAAAGAGATGCAATTGATGCACGACGGTTGAAGAAATCTTTAACGAACGCATCCATTGACTCTTCATTAATGGATCCATTGAAAAAAAAAAAAACTGCAGATCATGAATTGAAGGAGCGCTTGAATTGTGTTGAGTCATTACACTTCATAATTACAGCACCTTGCCCACCCTCACCGCTGCTCGATTCTTTCATGAAAATCGTTGATGTAAAGTAGCAAATACTCAAGCTTGTCCAAATTCCTAATACCGTTTAGGTATAGAGCAACTGAAATTGGTGGGATTACAGAGAAATAACCCCGAGATTGCTAATATCCCCAAGTGTCATGGCCAATCGCCTCGTCAATTGCTTCACATACATAGAATGTTCCTCGAGCAACTTCGCGACGTGCAAGTCTTCATGGTCCTCCTCAGCGAGCGAATTGGATCCTCCATGGCAGACCGCCGGGTCTGAGCGGCTCCTTATCTCGGCCGGGATCTCGCCGCTCAGGTTGTTTCCTGACAAGTCAAGCAAGCGAACAAGGAGCGAACTGCTGGGGTTTGGACCGTCACAGATCAGCGATGAGATCGCGCATGCGAGGGGGTTGTTGCTGGCGTTGAAAACTGCAGTAGGGACCCGGACAGCCAGCTGCGGGAGAGGTTGAGGTGGGGTGAGGGTGCCCCGGGGAGAAGGAGGATGGGGATAGAGAGGAAAAAAGGAGGAGAGGAATCTGAGGTTTCTGAAGAGTGGGACCGGCATGTACACGTGGTAACTGATTAGTACAACATTACATGTGTTAGGTATTTTGCGATAGTGTGCATGAAATTGTGTGTTTGGGCATGAAGTATAAAAGAAATAAGACAAGAAAACTAGCAAGATAACAGGAAATATTTGATATAAAAGTGAGAAATAAAGGGACTTACATAGACATGCAGAAGGTCTTTTTCGTTTACATGGGAGGATATCTAAAACAAAAGGACAACATGCCTATATATAGAGCACAATGACCGTCTTATACATCACCGCCATACATTATTATATTATTATTATTTATTAATTTTTTTTACTTCACCGCCAACTTGCAGCCATATTCAACTTGTCGACCACCTAGACTACAACATAAAAAAATGACCGCCTTTGACTAACTTGTCGTTTTTTACTTTTCCACCACCAAGTGTGCATTTCACAAGAAATGGATCACATTTCAACACTCTTCCTTGATCCATTTTTGCGATACTCCGAGCATGCTTCTCAATGTTTTGAATTTTGCTCTTGATAGTGCTTCAGTGAATATATCAGCAATTTGTTCTTCGGTCTTGCAATATCTGAGCTCGATCTCTCCATTAGTTTGTACTTCACGTATGAAATGATGTTTGATGTCGACATGATTTGTTCTTTCATGAAAGACTGGATTCTTTGAGATTTAATTGCAGACTTATTGTCGCAAAATATCGGAGTCGATTTTGTCTGTTTTTCTTCAATGTCTTCTAGAATTCTTCTAAGCCATATTGCGTGACTAGTTGTCATAGCTGTTGCGATATATAGCTTTTTGGATGCCCATGAGAATATTCCATAACCCAATGTGAATGCATAGCCAATAGTACTTCTCCTATCATCGGCTGAACATGCCCAATCGCTGTCAATGTATCCGACTAGCTTAGTCATGGCACTAGGTTAATACCAAATTCCATAATCCATAGTGCCTCGTAAGTATCTTAGGATTCTCTTGGCAGCTCCAAAGTGAACTTGGCTTGGGTTCTGCATAAAACATGATAGTAGACTGGCAGCACACATAATATCTGGTAAGATATAATAAACTGCCAATAAGACTTCTGTAAAGTGAAGCATCTGCTTGTTCTGCTTCATCTTCTTTTAATAGTTTCTCATTTATCACCAGTGGCGTCGCAATTTCTTTGCGATTGTCCATATTTAATTTCTTTAAGATGTTCTCTGCATATTTCTTCTGCGAGATAAAGATTACTTCATTTTGATCAACCTCGATACCAAGAAAATAGTGCATCAAACCCAAATATGTCATCTCGAATGTCTTCATCATATCTTCTTTGAATTCTTGAATCATCTTCTCATTGTTCCTTGTATATATAAGATCATCTACATACAGAGAGACAATAAGAGTATCGAAATTACTTTGGGTCTTGATGTAGAGTGTAGGCTCACTCATGCTCCTCTTGAATCCTTACTTGGTGAAATATTCGTCAATTCTACTATACTAAGCTCGTGGTACTTGTTTTAACCCATAGAGTGCTTTCTTGAGCATTAGAACCTTTTTGTTCATTTCCATTGGAGATAAAGCCTTGTGGTTATTCCACATAAATTTCTTCTTGAAGATATCCATTTAGGAATGCTGACATCACATCTAGTTGATGGATCTTCCATTTCTTTTATGCTGCTAGAGCTATGAGTGCTCGAATAGTATCAAGACGAGCAACGGGAGCGAAAGTTTCACTATAGTCGATACTTGACTTTGTAAGTATCCTTTTCCCACAACCTTGCTTTATACTTTTGAATTGATCTATCAGCATTCAGCTTCGTCTTGTAAACCCATTTGGCGCCAATGATTTCTTTGTCTTTGCAACAATCAACGAGCTCCCAAGTTTCATTTTTCTCGATCATTTTGATTTCTGCTTCCATGGATTTAATCCAAACTTCTTCTTTGGAGGCATCTTCATAGTTATCTGGTTCTAAGGACATAAAATTGCATGTCTCATAGACTTTTCTTAGAGACTTTACCCTTAATATAGAGGATTTTGGAGTTTATAACTTCTTGTGCTGGGCTTGGAGAGGATGGTGGTGTGATGTCAAGAGTGGATGAATATGATGTTCCACCTTCTTCTTCTGACGTTGCTTCCTCTCGAGCAGGTGGTATAATAGGTAAGGTAACATACTTTTTCTCAATATTCTCTTCTTCCCTGTTCCAAGCTGCATTTTCGTCGAACTCAACGTCTTGACTTATCATGAGCTTCTTCATCCTTAGGTTGTAAATCCAATAACCTTTCTATTGGTCACTATAGCCGATGAATATTCCTTTTTCCATCTTTTCATCGAGCTTGCTCCTTTTTTTATTAGGAATATGCACATATCATTTACAGCCAAATACTTTTAGATATTTAGTTGAAGGTTTCCGTCCGCTCCATGCTTCGATTGGAGTTCTATTATGGACTACATTAGTTGGACATTTATTTAACAGGTATACTGCAGTGTAACTGCTTCTGCCTAGAAATAGTTAGGAAGGCCTTTCTCCTTTAACATCAATCTTGCCATTTCCATAACGGTTCCATTTTTTCTTTCTGCTACTCCATTTTACATTGGGGCATAGCCAATTGTTAATTGACCATGTACACCTTCATCTTCGCAAAATTTATTAAACTTCCTTGAGTTATATTTTGTGCCTCTGTCGCTCCTTAAAACTTTGATTCTACGGCCAATTTGATTTTCGACATGGTTCTAAAATTTCTTGAAAAGAGAGAAAATCTCCGATCTTTCTCGAAGAAAGTACATCCACATCATTCTGGTATAGTTACCGATGAAGAGAATGAAACACTTATTTTGGCTTGATATCGAAGTCCTCATTGGACCACATACATCTGTATGAACTAGCTCTAGTGGTATTTTTGCTCTCCATGCATTTCCAGATGGGAATGACTGGAGACCACATACATACTCCTTTGTTGTTTTCCAAGGAGACAGCCTTCACAAAAATCTGAAGTCTCTTTAATAGCAAGAAGATCACTCATCATGTTTTTCTGATGGAGAATCTTTAACCCATAGAAATTGAAGTGGCCAAATCTCTGATGTCGTGGCCAAATCTCCGATGTGATAGCCATGATTCATCAAGTTGAGCTTTCATGGCTATATCCTTATCATATTTCCATTGAATAGGAAAATTCATATTTTCTATTCTCACAGAGGCTATAACATGATCCTTACATCTATCATAAATGGTGCATGTATCTCCTCTAAAATATAGAGAATATCCATTTTGAATTGCTTGGCCTACACTGAGTGATTCTTTGCAAGACTAGGCACCAAATATACTTCATGAGTAAATTTCGGACCTTTCTTAGTTTCAATGGCTATGGTCCTTTTTCCTTTCGCATCAACCAATTCACCGATACCTAATCTCACTTGAGTTTTAACCGAAGTATCGATATTGGTGAATATAGCTTCATCTTCAGTCATGTGATTGCTACTCCCACTATCAATATACCATGGACCATTTTTCTCATCCTTTTCTACTTGGTCTGCATAGAATAAATGATCTGTATTTACTTCTACCTTTTCTTCAACATAATTCGCTCTATAATTTCTTTTAGAGTGATAAAACTTTTCTTTGTGGTCATATCTTTTACAAGAGTTGCATTGTGGTTTATTTCTAAACCAGCAATCTTTTTCTAAATGATTAGTTTTCTTGCAAAAGTTACAAGGTGTAAATTTTCCCCTCGTAGATGCTTCTCTTCCTTTCTTGTTTTTCCGTGAGCTCCTTCCACTACTCTTATTATTATCAGACCATATGTTCATTTTTGACTGAAAAGAACTTTCAACTGTATCTTCATCTTGTACTTACAATCTTTTCTCATATGCTTCTAAATAATCAATCAGCTCACTTATAGACAAGGTTGTTAAATCCTTAGATGATTCTATGGTGGTGACAATAGAATTGTGTTTCCTAGTAAGTGTCACCAATATTTTCTCAAGAACATTCGGATCCGTGATTGCATCTCCGTGGGCTTTCATCTGATTCATTCGTTCCTTCAACCGTCCATGATATTCTTAGACAGACTCATGCACTTTTATTTTAGAATTCTCAAATTCTCTTCTAAGAGTATGAAGCCTTATAGTGCGTACTTTTTCTAAGCCTTGATATTCTTCTTATAATACATCCCATACTTCCTTTGTAGTCTTCGTGCTGATGATTCTCGAAAATATCGTATCCAGAGTGCCCGCTGGATGACAAATAGAGCTCGTGCATCCTTCTGTCGTAATTCAACAGAAACACTTGCACCTTATTTTGGGGCTTCGTATCCTTTCTTGACGATGTCCCATAAGTCTTGGGCCATCAATAAAGTAATTATCTTGACGCTCCAATAATCATCGTTGTTGTTAAATTATGTCTCGAATTTGAGCCTCTGAATCCGATCCAAGATGATAATAATTTATGAATGTCCGAAATTACTAAGCAAAGCGGTATGGATCAACATTCTGCGGAGAGGAGTTAATTTCGGAGTTGCGTCAGTAATTGAGTCAGCGTTGATATTTTCATGGTGGATTCCAAAGTTGGACTTTCACCGTGGAAACTTGAACTCCCGCGTTTGCTTCATCTGATATGCAGAAAGATACATCGGAGTTGCCAGACGTGAAAAAGGAAAGGACATATCCAATTTCTTGTTTGAAGTTTCGTGCAAGATAAGTTGAAAATTTCAAAAAGCAAAACGCAAAATCATTTTGGACTTTTGTTGACACATTCCCTCTAGATATCTCGTGGGTGGAGTTTCCTCTTTAATTCATGATGATGCCATCCTATATATACATAGGCGCACGGGTCAGACAATAAGAAGAGAAAAGGGGCGTGGGGTTGCTCAGTTAG
Organism: Rhodomyrtus tomentosa; assembly: GCA_028455895.1. Taxonomy (NCBI): domain Eukaryota; kingdom Viridiplantae; phylum Streptophyta; class Magnoliopsida; order Myrtales; family Myrtaceae; genus Rhodomyrtus; species Rhodomyrtus tomentosa. Next base: position 48,861,908 of record JAPCWY010000005.1, read on the forward strand.
TTGAAAAACGTGGGTTGTAGTGGTTGGCCGAAGGAAGCCCTGAAGCACCGGTTGTACACGAGTGCTTGATGCGCCCAATTTGATAGAGAGGTGTTCGTGCGTTCCATGTCCGAGAAGAAGACATTGAAGCGTCATTTTTCACTCGATTGCTTGGCATTAAGTCTTCGTTTGTTCATGGAATTACATCAAGAATTCAAGTGTCGAAGCCTATTAAATCCTGATGTTAGATTTGTGTTTTAATTCCTTTACAAGATTGAGAAATTATTTCGCTAGGAATTAAAGGCTAAACACTATGTGCTTCTTGGATGTAATTGGGGTTGGGAAACACTAAGAGTGTGTTTTGTGTAACTCGAATGATCTATAATCTCTGTGTTGCTCTCCCCGTGAACGTAGGTCTTTACGACCGAACCATATACATCTGGTGTCCGATTTATTTTACTTGTTCTGTCTATTTTATCGATCGATCACTTGTTCCGCACAACAATTGGTATCAGAGCTAGACTTGCTTGAGTTGAAACGAATCGATGGCGATAGAAGAAACTAAAGGAAAAATCAACAGATTTGAGGGGAAGTACTTTGGTTTCTAGAAAATGCAGATAGAAGATTATTTATATAAGATGAAGTTACACGAGCCCTCTATCTGGGAAGAAACTAGAAACGATGAAGCAAGCCGATTGGGAATTGATGGATAGACGAGCGATGGGTGTTATTCGACTGATGTTGGCTTTTAACGTCGCGTTTATCATCGTTAAAGAAAACACCACTGCGTGTTTGATGAAAGCCTTATCGGACATGTACGAGAAACCCTCTGCGATCAACAAGGTCTATCTGATGCGACATCTATTTAATTTGAAGATGAGCGAATATGCATTAGTTACGAATCATATTAATGAATTCAATGTGATTTTTAGTCAACTGAGTTCAGTTGAGATTGACTTTGAAAATGAGGTACGTGCTTGGATTATATTATCCTCATTGCCTGATAGTTGGAATACTATTGTTATTGCTGTTAGTAATTCTTCTGGGTCAACAAGTTTGACGCTTGATGGGATTCAAAATTTAATTCCGAGTGGAGATATCCGTAGAAGAGAATCTGGCGAATCTATATCTGCTGCTTTAGTAGGTGAAATAGGAAGAGCTAGTACTTGTGTTAGCAGAAGTAGTATGAACATGAATAGATGTAGTCAATCTAGGACTGACGATGCTGTCTATTGAAACTGTGGCAAGAAGGGGCATCCTAGAAGAAATTGCTTTAAGCTGAAAAATGAAACAGGTAAGGGAATTAGAGTTGAATCTGCGGATAATGTTGCAGCTATAGCTGAAAATTCTAATGGCGTCGATTGTGTCTTGTCTGTCGCCGATGATTCGTCGTTTGACGGATGGATTATGGATTATGGTTTTTCTTTTTATGCTACACCAAACAGGAACTGATTTACTTCTTATCAATGCATGGATAGTAGTGAAATGTAGTTGGGAAACAACGCTGAATGCGATGTTATAGGTGTTGGTGATATTAAAATCAGAATGCATGATGGTATTGTGAGGACATTGACTGGAGTACGACATGTTCTAGAATTGAAAAAGAACTTAATTTTCTTGGGTGCCCTAAATTTAGTTAGATGCAGGTATTCTTCACGAGATGGAGTTCTGAAGATTGTTCGAGGTGCCTTGGTGATAATGAACGGAATTAAGCATGGCGGACTGTATGAACTTCAAGGTGAGACATTGACAAGTTTCTCTCCTAAGACGTTGACATCTGTTCGAGAGTTTAATGGCTACTCGAGGAAGGCTTGGGTGATTGTGCCGATGTACAAGTTTGATGTTGTTGTCAGGAATACACAGTCGAGAGCTTTGATCGGAACGAAGACTGATAAGTTGATCAAGCATGTGCGAACTGACAGTAGCATGGAGTCCTGCTCGAAGCTGGTAAATGAATTCTGCATGAAAATGAATATAGTGAAACACCGCACTAGTGTTAGTAAACCACAACAGTTTATAGAATTGATGAGCAGAACGTTACTAAAGACGGCCCGTAAAAAGATCTCTAATGCTGGTATGGCTAGGAGAATTCCAGCGAATGTGCTTAGTATGGCGAGTTACACGGTGAATAGATCCCCATCGACTGTGATTGGATATCGAACTCCCGAAAAAGTGTGGTCAGCTAATATTGCCGATGATTCTATTTTTAGAATGGTTAGTTGCCCGTGTTATTATTGATTAAGTGATGGTAAGCTCGATGTGGAGGCAAGGTGCATATTCCATGGCTATGCACGAGCTGAGCGGGGCTATCAGTTGTGGTGCTCAAATATAAATTCACCTATTTGCAGCAGAAAAGTTACATTTGACGAGTCTTCAGTACTTCAGGCTAGGAGTGATTATGGCAGTGTTAATACAGATCTAGACGGTGTTCAGCTTGAGATGGAATTGCAACCAGAAACTCCTAAGGTAGCGGATACTAGCGTGGTTATCGACATAGATGGTGTTTGTAGCAAGGTGGAGGTTATAGAACCAACAGTTGCTGTAACTGCTAATTTTGACAAGTTATGTATTCCGTCTCCTGACAGATATGAATGCAATAGTGGTTTTGCTTTATCTGTGATTAAGGAGCTTGTGTGAGGAAGTACTTGTAAAGTAGTTAAAGATGCATGTGCAGTTGATGTTCTGATGAGGTCCTCGGTTATGGCGAAATTCAAGCGCAACTTGGACTTGAAAAATATCTGTGGCGGTTGAGCCCATTGGGACTGTTGGGAGAGTAGATGTGATGTTTGGATTATCAGAGAAGCGATTGCGATTTGGCTCAAACGTCGAGCCAATGTGGAGATTATTAAATTATGTCTCGAATTTAAGCCTCTGAACCCGATCCAAGATGATAATAATTTATGAATGTCCGAAATTACTAAGCAAAGCGGTATGGATCAACATTCTACGAAGAGGAGTTAGTTTGGGAGTTGCGTCGGTAATTGAGTCAGACATGAAAAAGGGAAGGACATATCCAATTTCTTGTTTGAAGTTTCGTGCAAGATAAGTTGAAAATTTCAAAAAGCAAAAGACAAAATTATTTTGGACTTTTGTTAACACATTCCCTCTAGATATCTCGTGGGTGGAGTTTCCTCTTTAATTCATGCTGATGCCATCCAATATATACATAGGCGCACGGGTCAGACGATAAGAAGAAAAAAAGGGGCGTGGGGTTGCTCAGTTAGTTGAAAAACGTGGGTTGTAGTGGTTGGTCGAAGGAAGCCCTGAAGCACCGGTTGATAGAGAGGTGTTCATGCGGTCCATGTCCGAGAAGGAGACATTGAAGCGACGTTTTTCACGCGAGTGATTAGCATTAATTAGTTATTCGTTTGTTCGTGAAATTACATAAAAAATTTCAAGTGTCGAAACCGATTAAATCTTGAGATTGGATTTGTGTTTTAATTTCTTTACAAGATTAAAAAATTATTTCGCTAGAAATTAGAGGTTAAATACTTTGACTAACTTGTCATTGTTTTTCTACTTTTCCTCCACCAAGTGTACATTTCACAAGAATGGATCACGGAAAAAGACACATTTAGTGCTAACAATTGTCTTCGGCGCTCACTTTAATTTCAATATTTTTATTGGATTACTTAAGTGCTATTTTTTTTGAAAAACGATTGTTTGAGTGCCAACTCCGGTGAGCATCACCGAAAATATTACGTGGCGCCTACGTGGCTTGCCAGAAGATCCAAGTTAACAATAAAAAGCCAAAAATTAATAAAAATATTCCACGTAATATTAGAATAATTAAAAATAAGATAAAAAAACTTAAAAAATAAGATAATAAAAAACAACACCAGTTGCAACCGAGAGGGCTTGCACAGCCCTTGCTGCCACCGCGCCCATCATCGCCCGCGAGGGTGGGGGATGGACCGGCGGGGGTCGTCAAACTCCAGCCAGTGGCCGGCGACCCTGCCGATAGTAACCTATGTTGATTTTGAATATGGGTTTGGAACTTGCACTCTTTGCGTGTTTCTGGGTTTCAATGGTCGAAAGGAAGGCTGCAATTTGTGGGGTTTGCATATGCAGATTTTTGTCAAGACCCTTGCCGGAAAGACCATCACTCTCGAGGTCGAGAGCTCCGACACCATCGACAACGTCAAGGCCAAGATATAGGACATGGAGGATTTCCCGCCTGACTAGAAGCGTTAGATCTTCCCCGACAAGCAGCTCGAGGACGGACGCACCCTCACCAACCACAACATCAAGGAGTCCACCCTCCATGGCCCGACTTGTGTTAATTTTGGATCTGGGTTCGAGATTGGCATTCGTGTTTTCTGGATTTCTCAGTTCCGATGGTTGAAACGAATGCTCCAATTTGTGGCTTTTCTTTTAGCCTCGTTGCGACTGTTCGAGGCTAGCCGCGGTTATTCTCAGGCCATTCACAATCAATGGTTAATCTACATTCTACACCAAGAATGAGACTCAGACAATCTCCATTTCTTGATCCAAACTCTCCCTCTCTTCGACCTTCTTCCTTTTCTTCTTCCCTAAAAATTTTTACCACGAACTCACCCACCCACCAATCATTCCTTCTACATCCCCACTCATGGCTTAGTAGACCTCAACAGACCCGATAGACCCCCCAATTCGATCGCTCGTCGAGACCCTCCCAACGCGCAATACAAGAAAATGGCGAGGTCGGCCTCTAACTGCTCGCTAGCCATTGGTGGAGGTGGATTTCCTTTTTATATAAAAAAATCCACTTAATATTAAAAAATCAATTAAAAAATACCATGTATACTGTTGGCCAGAATTGACACTTAAATAATTATTTTTGAACATAATTGGCACTTTGGTGATCGTTTTTTCTCCGATTTGACACCTACGTAATTCAAAAGAAAATATTGGCATCAAAATAAGCGTTGCACATAAATATTGACACTTCAAATATCATTTTGCCAATGGATCACATTTCAACAATATGTCTTACTTGGCACTGCCCGAGGACCGATAAGAAGTATGCCCGGCATGTGCACGTGGCAACTAATTAGCAGACTAAAATGTGTCTTGCCCGCCACTGCCCGAGGCCTAATAATAACTCTGAGGTGGACCATTTGAAGTTTGATCAATAGCTTGTGCAGTCTTTTAATCCTTTTTTTTTGGGGGGGGGGGGGGGTCAAATTCGAATGAGCTTTGATGATGAAATAAATGTCAACTTAGCGATTGCCGAAGGTCGAAGGTAGTATTCACCTTTGATGTGGGAATGTCTTTCCACAAGCGGCCTCCTAGACCCTTAACTCATGATGGATTAAACTGTTTATGTAAATTTTTGTTTGTCGGGAAATAAGTCTATATTTTTACACAACGGTAATGTATGCTCTAATTTTCGTAACGTTATTAGCCAACATATATAGCACTACTCCCTTCAGGACCCTCTCTCATTGTCCCTCTATGTGACTGGTAGCGCAAATTAAATTGTTCTCTCTTTCCCCATGTCTATTAAGGTTCTGAAACGAATCATCAAAAATAGAAATTGAATCGCATTTTTGTATTCGTTTGATTGAAAAGCGGTATCAAGTGACATGAATCTCTCCGCACGAGTGGCAATCTATTGCAAAACCACAAAATCCCTCTTGATCGCAAGTAGTTAGTATTTTCTCAAGGTTTGTGTTGAATTGCAAGAGCAAAATGAAACCGTGTTGACATCAGACGTTTTGCTAAAAAATCAACATTACCGCAAGGCCTACCTAGGAGGGACCTTAAGCGACCTGTGCAAAGTTTAATCTTTTGTTTATTGACAATCACAAGTAAGAAAAATTCCACAGGTGGAGGTGCTTAGTTTTTCAGGAAGGGGCTTAATGGTCAAGATGAACTGGTGTGAGCAATCAAATGGACAACTTATCTTTAGAGGAAAAAAAAAAAAAAGCGACGAGTGACTGAGTCTTATGTTATTCGGCTGTTCATACAAAAGGTTAATAATAGAAAGACTTCTCACATTGATATGTTTAGAGTTAAAATGGAGTAAGTGATAATATCTAATTGCTCATTAGTTTTATTGCTTAAACTTTTGAGAGCGATCAATAATGCCTAGTTGGCATAGTAACTTATGGCTTAAACTTTTGAGGAAACTTTCATCCAAATAGATTTCCCCTGGGTGGAAATTATAACCTCCCTCGTGGATTTTTGTGGAGGCATGACTTACGCAAACCCGGATGCTCCAATAATTCAATCTTGCGTGCATTCTTCATTTCACGAAAAATAGAAGTTGATCCATGAGAATAATTCAGATGACAATTCATTGGGGTAATGAACATGAATGAGGGAAAAATTACCAAAAAAAAAAAATGTTAATCCTATTACAATGTGCCAATTCAGTCCATATGAATAATTGTGATTGAAAATCACTGATATAGATGCCAATTATCGAATATGGGGCGACGTCACTTACATGAACATTTTCAAATAATTTTTTTTAACATTCTTCAATTTTTTATTTTCTTTTTCTTTTTCTTTTCCTCTTCTTTTCATCTTCCTCTAGCCAGCAAGGTCGATCTCACCGGCCTTTGGCGAATCTTGCCCCCCGTCAACCACTAGCGAGGCCGATGTCGGCACAAGGAAAGGTTGACCTCAACTAGCAATGGCAAGGACGAGCCTCGCCAGTGGCCGGCGAGGGCAAACTTTGCTAGAGGCCGACAGGGTGGAGGAAGAAGGAACGAAAGAAAAGGAAAAGAAAAGAAAAGACTTTAAAAAATAGAAATAATAATTCGAAAAAATAAAGCATTATTAAAAATTGTCCACGTTTGTGCCAACATCCATGTTAATGATTCAACCAAAACTGGCCGAATGGACTGAACTAACACAAATGCAAAAGGCTTAAGATTCAATTGACAAAAAAAAAAATTAGGACCAAATTGGTACAATCACAATAGATTTAAAACTGTTTTGGTACTTCTCCCTATGAACGAGTATGTGGAGACCTTAGTTGATCAAAAGTACGTAGAAACTGTTGGAAATTTGGCTTCAAAATCCCATAAAAAGTTAATGAGAAATGAAGAGTTGTTTCGATTCATAATCTTTCATCGACGAGACCGTACGACTTCATGACTTTTTGTCTAATCTTTTTGACGAAATCGTGCCTTTTCATCGATGAATCTTTTCAACAAAACTGTACGACTTCGTAACTCTTTCCTTCACTTTCTATAAATATAAAATATTGACCGTCGCAATAAAATTTACTGTCATTTTGTCATTTTCTCTTCATTGTCATCATTTTGTGCGATTATTCTGCGAATTTGCGTTCGAAAGTTTTCTTTGAAGGAGTACCGCTTTAGAAAAATGTGACCCGTTGTATCCTCGAATATGGAGCGACGGCACTTACATGAACAGTTTCAAATAATTTTTTTTTAACATTCTTCAATTTTTTTATTTTTTATTTTATTTTTCCTCTTATTTTCATCTTCCTCTAGCCAGAGAGGTCGACCTCGCCGGCCTTTGGCGAATTTTGCCCCCCGTCAACCACTAGTGATGCCGATGTCGGCACAAGGAAAGGTTGACCTCAACTAGCGATGGCGAGGACGAGCCTTGCCAATGCTGGCGAGGGCAAACTTTACTAGAGGCCGGCGGGGTGGAGGAAGAAGGAACGGAAGAAAAGGAAAAGAAAAGACTTTAAAAAATAGTAATAATAATTCGAAAAAATAAAGCATTATTAAAAATTATCCACGTTGTGCCAGCATCCTTGTTAATGATTCAACTAAAAATGGCCGAATGGACTGAAATAACACAAATGTAAAAGTCTTAAAATTCAATTAGCAAAAAAAAAAAAAAAAGTTCAGGACCAAATTGGTACAATCGGAATAGATTTAAAACTGTTTTGGTATTTCTTCCCGTGAACGAGTATGTGGAGACCTTAGTTGATCAAAAGTACATAGAAATTGTTGGAGCTTTGGCTTCAAAATCCCATAAAAAGTTAATGAGAAATAAAGATTTGTTTCGATTCGCAACCTTTCATCGACGAGACCGTATGACTTCATGACGTTTCGTCGAATCCTTTCGACGAAACCGTGTCTTTTCATCGATGAACCTTTTCAACAAAACTGTACGACTTTGTGACTCTTCGCTTCACTTTCTATAACTATAAAATATTGACCGTCGCAATAAAATTTACTGTCATTTTGTCATTCTCTCTTCATCGTCATCATTTTGTGCGATTATTCTGTGAAATTGTGTTTGAAAGTTTTCTTTGAAGGAGTACCACTTTAGAAATAAAAAAGTGATCCGTTGTATCCTCGAAGGTAATTGTTCAAGAACCTTAGGTACTGGTTGAGGGGACTAATTTGTCTTAAGGACATAATGTGAATTTGTTGAGTTCGGATCATTCATCTGCATTTAGATCACTCGTTTGCGATTGGTTTTAGGTTTGTCTATCAACATAATTTTCCTATAAGACCATCAAGTCTTGCTTATAGGCGACAAGAATCTTAATATACGAACTTCTACCATCTTAAAGAACAACAATTTTAAGAGAAATTTTATTTTTCAACGCTTGATTCGTAAAGTTAGTTTTCTCGTACGCATTCTGTTTTGACGTATTATTGTTAGTTTCGTCTAATGAAAATTATGTTTCATTACTTATTTGGATTCATCTCATCGATACAAGAAAAATGAGTGGTCGTACGTATCCAGGGGACGTTGGAAAAATCCGCACGCGCCCACACGCTTCTTGGCAAGGGCAGCGCGCGACGATCACCGTCAAACGTTACCGTTCGTGTCATTGTGTGTTTTCGATTGGTGAAATTTTATACTAATCACATAGTCAGAAATGGCTCGTCGAAACGATCGAATTCGAACTACTATTCACTCACGAGCACGTGCCGTGCGTGCGTCTCACGCGCCGACATTTGAAACGGTGCGTGAGAGTGCGTTACAGCTCCGATTGGAGTGTGGTTTGTGGCAACTTCCTCGTATGGTCCTTCTCTACATTGTATATATTAATATCGCATGTTTGAGCCTATTATGAATACAAAATGCATATGGAACCCTATGTAGGGTATTTTGGATTTTTCCATTCGGTTTCAGAAATGGCTTCAATATGACACCTATTGCGTCTATTCTGACTCATGGAGAGAAGCCAGAAAAGTTCAATGGAACTGATTTCAAGAGATGGCAACATAAGAAGTTGTTCTATCTCACAACTTTGAATTTGGCAAAATTTTTGTCAAGATGGTTGATTTCAAAATTGTCTTAAGTCAAGTTCAAGAACTTCAAGTGATCATGCATAATATTCATGGTAAAGGTATCCTTCTAAGTGAATCACTTCAAATGGCTGCTTTCATTTAAAGGTTATTGCCATTTTGGAAAGATTTTAAGAATTATCTCAAAGTGTGGGGGCGAGGAATGTTATGCATAACGGTAAGTCTCGACACATACGTCGAAGACCTGATACTGTAGGACAACTACTATCTAGTGGAATTATCACGATTGACTACATGAAGTCAAAAGATAATATCGTGGATCCACTAACAAAAGGCCTAGCTAGAAAGAAGATTGTGAAAACATCAAGGAGAATGAGTTTAAGGCCTATAAATAAGTTATCATAGTGGAAACCCTATCTAATTGACTGGAGATCCCAAAAACTAGGTTCAAAGTAACAATCAAGTTATGAAGACAGTGTAAAGTACTGCATATTCTTACTAATTTTCGTATAGAGACAGTACTAATATATTTTGGTTAATCGTAAGCTTTTAATGATTCTGAATTGAGTATATGACATGCCACATGATCAGAAATTATCTATGTGAGTGTGAAGTGCGGGCCGCTTTTATGAGAATTTAAAAGGTCGAATTCTCTAAAACACTCATGAGACTAGGCGGTGTTCATGGCCAAAACAAACACAACAGTGAGAACCAACTTTATTCGAGAGGTAGTTGTATGATTTCTGTTGTCTAGGCTTACATCCAAGGTTGACATTTCAAAGACATTAAATATACTAATTGACCGAGTAAGTCCGATAGATCTCATTAAAGAAAGTCCAAAGTCTCAGACTAATTATCTCAATGCAACATTCTCTCATGGAATATTCGCAGATTGCATCTCTTGCATACACAAAGAGTCACGATATCTGAACTTCTCATTCATGTGGGGGATTATTGGTACTTATTTCAAAGTCCAATAAAAAAATTAAACGAGAAATGAAGAGTTGTTTCGATTCGTAATCATTCATCGACGAAACCGCACGACTTCGTGATGTTTCGTCGAATCCTTTTGACGAAACCATGCATTTTCATTGACGAACCTTTTCAGCGAAATCGTACGACTTCGTCACTCTTCGCTTCGCTCTCTATAAATGTAAAGCATTGACCGTCACATTAAAAACTACTGTCATTTTTTCATTCTCTCTTCCTTGTCATTATTTTGTGCGATTATCCTGCAAAGTTACGTTCGAAAGTTTTCTTTGAAGGAGTACCGCTTTAGAGAAAAAGCGATCTGTTCTTTCCTGAGAGGCCATTGTTCAACAACCTTAGGTACCGGTTGAGGGAATAAATTTATCTTAAGGACACAACGTGAATTCGTTGGACTCGGATCATTCATCTGCATTCATATCGCTTATTTGCAACTGGTTTCAGATTTGCCTATCAACCTAATTTTCCTATATAACCATCAAGTTCCGCTTATAGGCGACAATAATTCTAATATATGAATTTCTACCCTCTTAAATAACAACAAAAACAATGGTCAAAAGAGAGGTGCGGGGGCTTTGGGCCCGGGAACGAAGGTATAGACGAAGTTTCTGGGAAACGGCGGTAAGTGGAAAAAGCTTGTTTGAGCGTTTCATGCCAATGACAATGGCTATGCCGTGATCGAGCACTTTGGTCTCAACTAACTCTAATAATTGGATAATGCTTATTGGTCCGGTTTGTTAATCTCTAGTAATTCTGGGATCGCATAAATTGTGGTAGAGAAATTTACTACAGTTGTATTTCTTTCTTTTGGTCGGACATTGCATTATATAAGTTAGCTTAGTTTCGATCTCCTGGATGACTTCTGACTATTCCTTTAGTTCGATGGCTTTGTTCAACACCGTGGCCCAAATGGATTTGAGCACCATTGGAGTTATGCTGGCCCATATGACCTCCAATCGGCAAAAGGGGTGTATAGTTGTGGCCTTGTTGCTAGAACAGGATATCCACATCCATGATCGCCGATAGCAAATATGACTTGAAGGAAAACATGAACTTCTGAACACGTTTGCTTATTATCATGTGATGACTGATTGGGGGAACTCATTTACCATAAGTGGTACTTGAGATCTATGTTCTTATCGAGCGACAGACTACCGTTGGCGCGACGAGATAAGTCCGTTAGGGCTTTTAGTTCGTGAACCAATCAGCTTGGCAAACTTGAAAAGGGTCACTTGGCGCTGTAGAATTCGGAAAATGTGAATCAGGGATCATCTTGCACAAATCCCCCTTATGCACAGCCAAGGTAAAAACTGAACAAGAGCTCAAGGACTAGAAGGTGAGAAGGGAAAGTCAGAGAAAACTAAAGGGCGTAGAAGATTCTGCTCATGTTCAGATCACTGCATGAGTCATAATCCACAAGTAAACCAGCCAAACAAGACATGGGCGATCAAGTGATGCGAAGTTTATTAGTAGTGCGTTTCTCGATCGACGACATCGAAACGAGCTCAAAATCGGTTGGTTGAAGTAAAATGGCCTACTAATCAATACTCATCGCTGAACTTCGATGGATTTCCATGATCCGGGATCATTTAGATGGATTTTTAAATTTTTTAGTATTTTTCGGATTAAATTTTATTATTAGTGACAATTTTGTAATTTTGAGTTTTGTATCGGGAATTATAGTAAAGTTAGGTTAACACCTCATGTAAGAGTTGTTTTGTGATATTTGAGTAGACAGAACATATTAATTTTTTATATTGAATTTAGTGAATTTTTCTCTCTAAGCAAGATTTGCTTATTCTTCTTCGTTGAACGCTCCATCATCAAACTCAAGCAGTTTTTGATTTTGCCCTCCTTATCTTCTCCTCTTCCTCTTTTTTTTTTTTTCCCTGCTACTGACCACAAAAAAAATTACTAAAGTGGTCGGAGCTCAACGACCTCTCGTGTTGATGTGACAAACAACCAAACTCTCTGCACTTAGCAAAGCGTAGGGCCAATGCTATTTCAAGCAAATTATTACCGACCAAGGGGGATCTTTCTTGAACATTGAATCCTATTTCTAGCGACTTCCTCATCCCAATTTATGATGTCCAATGGACCAAGGGGGATCTTCTTGGACATAGAATCCTATTTCTAGAGACTTCTCTCGTCCATTTTATGATGTCATGTATAGTTTTTCAATTGTGATAGAGCAAGCAGCTACTTTTTCCATGAAGACAAAAATGCAACAATCATTTAGCCAAAATCAAGGAACTATTTGCACGTTATTAAATAAAAATAAGGAATGCCCTTCTTTGATAATTTTGTCATCATCTAATTGTTTCCGAATGGGTCCATTCAACGCATGAAATAAAAGGTATCCCTTTCAAATTACTTTTGTCTACTTTCATTCAGATTTTCATGATCAAATTTGAGTTTAGTCATTGAGGGCAATGCCAAAGTGAATTTCTATTAGTTCCTTACCCTTACAACATTGATTTCTTCTTTTATGTGTATGTATACTATGTAGGAGTAATAGGTAGGGATTTCTTCACAAGGTGAAAATACTTAAGTGCCTTTTCCTAGTCATTTTCTTAAGCTCAAAAGCAAAGAGTTTTACTGATTGCTCTTTGGGATGGCACCTCCGTTAGGATCAAGAGGATTCACTTTATGGATTTCCTTGAATTTTGACAAAAGCACACCAAACATGTCATGTCCGGAAAATTTATGCATTTTCCAAAGATCAGGAAATACATAAGTCGTACAACCACATAGACAATCCCCATCTCATATGTAAATCGAATTAAAGACAACATGTGGAATTAATGAATGGGAAGCCTTACAAGCGAAATGAACTAAAGTGGAAGCTGATTTGGTACTATGCCAAAAAGTTCAACTCAAAGTCTATACCAATCAATTGATGGAGAGAGACCATATTAGTATAACTTTCATATGAACCCTCAAACAAGCGATTTAGCACAAAAATTTACCAAAAGTACCATGGACACATATACTTTTATGAAATTCGACCGGTGTTTTTTACTTTCAAAATTGCTTCTAGGCCTTGTTCAAAAAATTAAAGTTGAACCTTGCCAATGAAGATTTTGTTTTTATGCCTAATCCCTTCAACGTAATGACTAAGTTGCATTTTTTCATCCTCAAAACATTTTTATTTAATCAAGCACCAAAATTCAGTCATAGATTTCACGAAAATGAAAAGATCATATGCCACAGAAATGCTTTCGTTGTTCATGCTTGGCACGGTATTGAAGGGTCGAAAGGGAAGGTATTCCAGTTCAGATATGATTACTATGGAGTCGACTGCCTAGAAAATTAAAACCACATCTCAATTTTTCAGAAGACTTGTATAGTCTTAGAATTATATTCAGATACATGTATGGTTTCGCTGAATCCACAACTAGAACCTGGGTATATATAGCCCAACATCATAAAGAAATAAATAAACACCGACAATATACTTGTATATAAATTTTTGGTAATGAACTTGAAGCCCGAATACGTCTTAGCCTTTGATAAGGTCACTTTTGCTGAAAAATAAATAATAATAAATGGGTCATTTTTCGTGACGACTAAATCATCTACAAATGTCATTGTTACCTATCTTCCCTTTATAAAAAAAAAAAAAAAAGAGTCGCAATCGATAATGATGTTTCGAGCGTCCATTGATTACAACCTAAGCTTACTAGGAATACCGTGTGCTTAACAGTCTCTAGATCAGCTCATAGTGGATTAAACTCTGGCAAATTCTCTTATGAAATCATCTCAGTTAGCGTACTTGGATTGTAGTTTTCGATAGGATAGAGGAGGAAAAGATATTTACTATCAAATGTCGCATAATCCAAGATTAGCACCACTTCCTCCAGAAGCTTTTCCAATCATCATGCCGGGCCTCACGTGCTAACGCTTCAAAATGGCCGACTTTGTAATTTTCAATCTCAAATGGAAGGTGTCCAATCACGTCACACCGAAATTAGACATAAGGTCAAGTCTGCACGAGGTGGCCACTGGGTCATGTTGCAATTCCATAGGACAAAGTTCTTAAAAATAGATGTAGACCCCTTCCATCCTTCCTGATCAAGCATGTCATCAACAAACGAATTCGTGACTAAATCCCTACTCCTCGATTACGTGGGTCCAGTGCCCTCGTCTGCTTGCAGAACGGGGACCAAACTCACCACCACACCGCGACAGAGATTAAAAGAAAAGAGTCTGATGATCGCTAAAATATCTATTTCGGGTCTATCTTACTGATTACTCATGAGCAATCGGCTCAGCATGATCAACTAAAGTCGAGTCTCTCACAACTTTTGAATGATGGGCCGGCGTAAACCTGAAAGTCCAATTTTTTTGTCACTTTCATTTTTTTTTTCGTCTGTCGAGAAATATGCTATTAATATATCGTTCGTGACCCTCCTAAAGCGTTTGTGCTGTCCTACTCAAGCATGCATACAAAAGACTACACACGCACCAGAAGAAAAACACAACCATACAACAATGTGGCAAGAAAGCTGAGAGCGTCCAACACGTACACACAATGATATACATGCCCAAACGATCCAAAACATGTAAGATTTGGGGGAATCTGTACAGACGAGAGATGGGACAAAGGGATGACACACATAAGACAACCCAACTGATGATCCACAGCATCCAAAGCCCATGCATGTCCAAAACTAATAAAGAAAAAGTAAGAGAAAAGGAAGAAGAAAAACTGGCTAGCAAGAACAATAAGGTAAACACTTCACAGAGAGAGAGTGAGAGAGGCAGATTTAGGGTTTGGAAGATAGGAACCAGTGGATGAAGCTTTGGAAGGTAGTGACGTCAGTGCGGTAGTGGTTCTGAGTGAACTCGAAGAGGTCGGACCACGTGAAGTCCGGGTACTTCCTTGGCGCTTCCATGTCGGTCCCAAGAAGATCCGACGGGGGTCTCACGACTCGGTCCTTTCTAGGGCACGCAAAGAACACCAGCGACCTCCTCGCCTTCTCCCTGTCCACCACCGCCCTGTGCAAGCAACTCTTGTACCTCCCATTCGTTAACGCCTGCAATCCCATACTTTCTTGATCAATCGCCATTAAAACAACTGTTGAGATCGGTTTCCTAGCTCTCACTCCAACAAATATCGAAACCCTAGATGGTATCCTAGGTTTTTCGGTGAAATTTTTTGTAGCTCCTCACACATCACGCTCTTATCTTTAATAAACCCTAAATTGTTATGTAGAAGAAAGTGAAGGACCTAATGGTCCCACGACTGCCCACGTCGCCATGCAAGTTCATTGGCAAGCGCACGCGGTCGAAGGACAAGTTGGCCATTGATTCAAGGGAACAGCTAAAATACAGGACGAAAAAGAAGAGGTCTAGCTACTCACGTTGTTATTGACCTAATGATGCACGACTAATTCATCGGCCAATCTCATCTCTATGCTTTGTTTAAGTCGTGACCCGTCAAGTCCTTGTCAAGAATGATAGATGTTACATTACTAAGCAGATAACCAATGGAAGTACAATTTAAGTATCGAGAGGGGACGAGGAAGAAGCCAGGAGTCGTCTATATATGAACCGACTGGTGATGACTTATTTGATCGAACCACATGGACTACTTTTAGTTAAAATTGCTCGGATCGTTCAAGCCTTTTTGACTCGCTTAGTTTGTATCTTTTCTCAACTTTTTCGTCGTTCTTTAATAGACGCCAACCTATGCACCTACATTGCAAGTCCTAAACTTAGTCATATGCCATGCAGTTGAATTCTGAACATCTCAATTTGTGCAAGATCTTCCGAACTTTGGAAATGTAATCTTTCTGGTTGTTTAGAAAGTTCTAACTCAAAGTTTAGATTTTAATGAAAGGAGACCATATCAATACAAATCTCGTTATAATTTCACACCTAATCCTGTGTGTTACTTTTTAAAACCTTCCCTTGCATGCAAACCGCGGTAAACTCATATGAAGGACACATAAAATTGGAGAAATGAGAATAGGATGAGCAAGATCCACAGGAAAAGTAAATCGATATACGATTGTGGCATGATGGATGTGGAAAATGAGTATGAGACTTATTTCAATCCCGTATTCAATGCGTGATACTCATTCATACGGGTCATTACTTTGGAAATGTAGGAAAAGAGATCGAGAAGGTGATGATTTTTACTATAACTTTTGAAAAAGTCTTGGAAAATTAAGGCATTGATCAGTAAACTAGATCTATCAATGTTTAGAGTTTTCGACATAATTCTTGTTCCATTTTGTGAATCGGGAAAAAAAGCGATGAAATACCATGAAAGTGTCTCCAATGTTGACGACAAGCGCGTCTCGGCACGGCATGACGGCTTGCCATTTGTCGCTTGTAAACACTTGGAGGCCACCAACTTGGTCCTGGTGGAGGATGGTCAACGAGGTCGGATCGCAGTGAGGACCCGTGCCCATCGTGAGCCCATGGTTCATGCATGGCGGGTACAAATTGCACCTCATTAACGAAGTCCCATCCTCGAAGAAGTCCCTGTAGTGCATGCGATCGATCCCCAAGCTTATCGCCAGCAACTCCATGATCACCAGTGTTAGCTCCTTCATTGCCTCACAGTACTTCTGGTACACCCGTCTGATCAAGATCGCATGTTTATTTTAAAGACTGTCATAGCTAGTTATTAGATAAAGCTTAAGATTTTTCCATCCATGCATCAGTAGTTGTATAAGAGACTAGCCTAAATAAAGGCGGAAAATGACTTGGAAGAAAGGATGATGTTGAAATTTGTAGGACTATGACCAACTCATCTATGTTTGCATCTAGGCTGATCTATTTTCAATTTTATTTCCCTATGGACATGGAGAAAATTCTTCATACATGCAAGTATATAGATCGGTAAGATAAAAATAATGAAAAAAATAGTTCGATCGCCATGTCCCGCCGCGAGTACAGTGAGTGAGATGCTGGGACATCCTAGACCTCAGGTTGTGGAGTCATTTATTTTGACATACACATAAAAATAACGTTAATAACCAGAAAATGATCTTACCCTGTATGTTCAAAATCATCACCCAAGACAGATTTGAAGTAATCAACCACCACAAGCTCAGAGCTCTCATTCTTGTGAAACCCAAAAGAGAATGTCTCCTTCCATGGCAACTTGGATGAGTACCTATCTGCATGAGCGCCGGAGTAGCCATTCGCGTCGCCAGGCCTCCTCTTCATGGCGAGCTTCTTGCTCATGGGGAGCTTGAAGATCGTGTCGATCTCATCTTGGGCGGCGCATAGGAGGCCCGGGTCGACGCCGTGGTTGATGACTTGGAAGAACCCATGGGTGGTGCAAGCAGTCCTGATGAGCTCAGCTGCCTGGGAAGTTGCTTCTTTATTGCCTATTAGAAAGCCTGACAAGTCTATGAGCGGCTCTTTGAGCTCATCTCGGGTGTGAACAAGGTCTTTGTGTGGCCAGATGAACTCTTTTGGGAAGTTCGGTTGCTTCTGAAGCGAGGGCGGGTCAAACAGGAGGGTCTCCTTCTCATCCTTGAGCTCCATTGCAGGACATAGAACAAGAGTTGATGATGAAGTGCTTCTGTCCATTAGGAAAGACATTTCTTTTGGATGCTCTTCTGCTGCTGAAAAAACTAGCTACTTATAGAGCACCCACAAGATGGGGGCCACCGGTTTGGACAACAAAACAAGGATGAATATTTGGAATAAAGAAATAGTAGATTATAACCAGATAAAAAAATAACTTTATTTAAGATATTATTGTGAAAAAATCATATCTTCCTTCAGTCAATAGAATTTTACGAGTATCATGATGAATTTGTTAAATCGAAAAGTTCGGATAAGCCCCATTATAAATAGTTGATGGCAAAATTGGACATTCTAGATGGATTTATTCAACTACAAAGATGAAAATTAATTAGCACCAACTGACCAACTAATTTGTCTTCTTGCTTTAAACGAAAATTTCAATATAGTACCCTTACATTTTTGCTTAACGCTTGAAAACCTTGATTTAAAATGTAATAATCTTCAGTCCGGACTTTCATAATGGATTTACAGCCTATCTAGTATGGCTGCAGTTGAAAGGTAATCGCGTTGTGCAAAGTTGTCCTGTGAAGTACACGGCCCCTTAATCAAATTCCTTTCCTCATGTGACAAATTAAGGATAATAATTCCCCATTGGTAATGTTGCGTGCCTGATCACTTAATCGATGTCACCTATTAGCGATGTCGCTGACCCAGATAAGACATTCTTGTCATCTTATGTTGACACATTACTTCAGTCGAACAAGCTGGAAAAAACAAATTGTCTTCGAGTAGTTGCTGCATTGATAATTTGATGGTGACAATGGGGACATTTGGGCATGTTGAGGGACCGAAATGTGATGTTTGGATAGTTCCGGAACCAAGACTAGAGTTAACCTTTCTCTTCTAAGCGAGGTTTAATGGAACGACATGCAATAATGTATATATTTCAATCATTCTACGAATTTGGGGTAATGGTCAATAAGATTGCGAGCTGCGAGCAAATACTTAAATAAAGTAGGGCATACCCAATACTCGCAATTAATCCGTTACTTCTCTTAGCATACAAAACTTTGATAGATTAGTCTGAATAAGTTTGTAATTATTTTGATAAATCGGTATCGACCACAAGAGCTGGTGTAAGATCCTTAAAGAATGAGAGTAGACAAAGGCCAAAGCCGCCCATTTTGTACGTCTTAAACCCAATCATCATTAACTCGTGCATATTTTATATGCCTAAACAATCCATTAAAAGTTAAGTTGTCTCGCAACAGTCCATTAGAAAGGTTGAAGCAAAGGTTTGGAGAAGAGGGCTAACGGGCCAACAACAGGGACGAGCAACGCTCCCCAATCCTGTCACTTTCTCACTCACAAGCAACTAGGCCACTTAATTTTTAAATCGAGTTGCAACATTGTAGTGTGGTAGAATTATTAAGATATGACATGTACGACATTGATGCCACTACAGTCAGCAATATCATGACCCCCCCCCCCCCCCCAACCCCCCTCACACTCGACTTCCGGTGGCTCAACAAACGGCTAGGGATCATCCAGCTAGTTCTGAGAAGCCGAATGCTGCTTTGGCTGAAGATTCTATTCAGGATATTACCACTCTCGATAGTAGCCATTCTTCTTTGCCAGTTGGCAACAAAAAGGCAAAGAAGATGCAGCAAAATAGGCGGAAGCGGTAACCTTTCTCCCTCCCTTCTTTGTATATATGTTTTTTGGTATATGGAATATTAGAGGTCTTGTTAACCCTATTAGACAAGCGAAAATTCGATCCTTCGTGAGAAACAAATGTATTTCTTGTGTTGGTATTTTAGATACGAAGGTTAAAGCGTCTCATTTTGCATCTATCTATCTCTTTTAACTTTTTACCCGGATGGTTTTGGATTTCAAACTATGAATTCTCGCCTTGAGGTAGGATTTGGGTTGGATGGGATCCACAAGTGGTAGAGGTCTCCGTTCTATTAACTAATGCTCAGTTGATTCATATCCAACTTAAGTTGGTTACTATGAACAAGTCCTATCTGTTCTCAGTTGTTTATGGTGAAAATACTTTTGTGACTCGGAGATCACTTTGGGCTGAGCTTGTTAGGCTAAGTGATTGTGTGGATCCATGGTTGGTAGATAGGGACTTCAATGCTGTTCGTGACCATTCTAACAGAAAGGGTAGTTCGAATTCTTGGATCCTTGCGTTTGATGAGTTTGGGGAATGTTTAGTGCAGGCTGGCATTGATGATCTCAAGTATGTGGGTCATCGGTTCACTTGGTCCACTTCCTCAGGGGATTCATGCAAGCAATGAAAGATAGATCTTGTTCTTATCAACGAACTCTAGACTCAGGCTTTCTTTTTTCCTGAGGCTACCTTCTTGGCACCCGTGATTTCTGACCATACTCCTATGGTGGTCAAAATTATGCCTCCTCCTCCTTCTAGGAAGCCCCTTAAATTCTTCAACTATTGGACTTCTCATCCTTCGTTTAAGGATATTGTGGCGCAGGTTTGAGACACTCTCATTAAGGGCTCTCCTATGTATGTGGTTTGTCGCAAGCTCAAGCTCCTCAAAGACCAGCTCAAACAACTAAATAAGATCTCTTTCTCTGATATCTCAACTCGAACTGAGCATGCAAGGCAAGCCCTCTCTTCGATCCACGGTGCACTTGAACTGGATCCCACAAACCAGGGTTTGGTGGATATTGAATTGGGGCGTCTCCGGACTTTCTCTAATCTTAGGCTCCAAGGGGAGTCTTTTTACAGATAAAAATCGAGAATTCGATGGCTTAAGGAGGGTGATTGAACACGAGATACTACCACTTCGTTAATAAAAGAAGAGTGCACAACCATATTCTCTCGGTGATTGATGCGGATGGAACTGTCTTGACCGTAGCAAGCTTGGTTCGAGATCACATTGTGGGACATTTGAAGAGTTGCTCACTAGAGATTCCACCTCTCATCGACCTGACCTTCATGAGATAAGTGGTTTTCTAGCTCGTTCATTGGATGAGGATAAAAAATCATCTTTCTCTCGGTCATTCACGGAGGAGATCTGTACCACAATCTAATCCCTTGCCAAAGGTAAGGCTCTTGGCCAGGATGGTTTTAATGATGATTTCTTTAAATCTTCTGGGGATATTATTGGTCATTCGATTACTTTGGCCATTAAAGATTTCTTTAAAAATGGGAAGCTTCTCAAAGAAATCAATACCACTATCCTCACCCTTGTACCAAAGACCCCTAATGCCATGGCGATGAATGACTTTCGGCCCTTTGCATGTTGTAATACCATATACAAATGCATTACCAAGTTATTAGCAAATCGGATTGCATATGTCTTGCCTTCTATCATTTCTCCTTCCCAAACTGCTTTTATTAGGGGTCGAAGAATTATTAATAATATCATGGTTGTTCAAGAACTTTTTGCTGATTTCCATCACGATCCATACCTCCCAAAGTGCGCTATTAAAGCGGATTTCAAGAAGTCTTATGACACAGTGGATTAGGTATTCCTTGAGCTGGTTTTGCATGCTTTTGGGTTTCCATCTTACTTTATAAAACTGGTTATGGAATGTGTAACTTCATCCAAGTTCTTGGTTGCTATAAATGGGAACTTCATGATTTCTTCTCTAGCAACAGGGGTATACGCCAGGGTGATCCTCTTTCTTCATACCTTTTCACCATGATTATGGAAGTGTTCTCTAATATCTTACATGCCAAGACAAGTTTGCCGGACTTCAAGTTCTATTGGCATTGCAAGCAATCTCGACTCTCTCATCTCTTCTTTGCAGATGATGTCCTTTTATTTGCTGAAGCAAACTTGGACTCCATCACATTGATAAAGGATGGACTGGATCTCTCCTCCGTTTAGTTTGGTTTGAGACCGAATTTTGATAAAAATGATGTATTCCTTTCTGGTGGATCGGCTACTCTCCAAGACTAGATTCTTCATGGTTTGCGATTTCGGTGAGGTACTCTTCCTTTCCGTTACCTTGGTGTTCAAGTCATTGCATCTGGATTAGGAAAGACAAATTGTGATGTTTTGGTGAATGCTATCACTACTAGAATTCGATGTTGGGCCTAGAGATTTTTAATCCTATGCTGGACGTCTGCAGCTCATAAAATCTGTCTTGTATTCCATTCATGTTTATTGGGCTAGTATATTCATTCTCCCAAAAGGGGTTCTAAATAGGATTGAACTTATCCCTAGACAGTTTCTTTGGAAAGGCTCGAATCTATGAGTTGGAGGAGCCAAAGTCTCCTGGTCTGATATTTGTCTTCCAAGAGATGAGGGTGGTTTGGGGATTTGCAGTTTGGAGTACAGTAACAAAGTGATGACCCTCAAACATATCTGGATTCTATACACCGATAAAGAATCCCTTTGGTGTAAGTGGATCCACTCGATATTTTTAAAGAACACCAACTTCTGGGTTGCCTTGACACCAACCATTTGTTCTTGGGCATGGAAGAAAATTCTCGAGCTCGGTATAGATTTTATGCTACAATTCAAATGGAGGATTGGTAATGGTCGCACGACTTTATTCTGGTATGATCATTGGCATGATAAAGGACCTCTCCATAAGCTATTCACTCCAACGGCTATCTATCGATCTGGGATTGTTCGTGACACTAATGTTCGGGATTTCTTTGATTTTGTCTACACCGTCGGATGCATTACATGTTGTTACATCTTGATCGAAGCTGGTTCCTAGTTTCATAGACTCTAGAGTTGAATAGATTCTCTTGGCAAGGGCACCCCTCTGGTGACTTTTCAGTTGCTTCAACCTGAGACCTCATTAAGCCAAATAAGCTGCATGTACATTGGCACTCGCTGATATGGGATAGTGCCATCACTCCACGCCATGCCTTCCTGATGTGGTTAGCTTCTCTTAATCGGCTACCTACCCAGGTTGTGCTGCTCAAATATCGCAGAATATCTGATGGTGTGTGCGCCTTTTACCGGTGTAGACTGGATTCTATCAACCATCTATTTTTTGCTTGTTCAATCACCGGTGGGCTTGCCTTAACTTGGGCGGGAAGCTATAATCTTTCTTGGCGCAACCGTCCATGGATGACCATCTTCGGTGGGCTAAGAAACACATAAGAGGCGACTCCTTTTCGCATCACATTGCTAGATTCTCTCTCGAAGCCCTGTGCTATATAGTCTGGACTGAGCGGAACAACTCTATCTTCCATAACGAGCCCATATCTATGCCAAGGATCATCAATCATCTTGTCAAGCTTGTGAAGGACAAGGCCCTTTCCTTTGGTCACAAAGAGGACAATACGAGCAATAAGAGATTGCAAAGTAGATGGGATCTCTCATCCGACATCTTTGAAGACCGTCCCCATGCCACTTAGCCATTTATTTTACTACTTTTTTAGCCTTCATTTGGCCGTCTTTCTTCAGTATTTGGCCACTGTTTAGGCCGTTTGTGTAGCTTTCCTGCTGCTCTTTAGACCGTTTGATGGCTCCTTGCCCTTTGACGCAAGGATGATGGTCGATTAGCTGCTAGCCTTGGCTATCTGTTTGGCCATTAACTTTATGCTTCTTTTGGCCTTCTTGGCCTCTAGATTGTGCGTGCTGTATCACGTTGATGTATCTTGCAACCGGTTCACCGTTGAACCCTCTATGGCACAAAGATGCCATATTAGGTTCATGATTTTTCTGTCTGGTTTAGCTCTTGTACCTAGTTTTTGAAATGTACAATATATACTTACCTTACCCATAAAAAAAAAAAGATATGACGTGTACTAAGTTTTAGAGAGAAAATTACTCGACGGATCCTCGTTAGTTAGGTCTTGAACGTTACTGTAGCATTCTCATTTCTACTTCTATGTGGAATAAGTGCCAGAAACGTTTCTAAAGCATATGCTATTGATGTAGAATTTTTTACAAATCTTCTTAACTAAATAGCAACCTTTTCTCCCCAAAAATAGTTACTTTTTCCAGTTTTCAAAATCTCGAAGATGAAAACTCATGCATGTTGTTGGTATTTTCTTGGATTTTTGGTAAGGTACATGTTGTTACCCGCTATCGCTAATATTGTGGGATTCTTCCAAATTCTGATTCCTACTGTTGGGTGATTTTGGACCTTTCCAACTCGAAAGCTAACTCAAAAGATAAGGTTTTCCCTCACACTTATAAAACGACCATCAACTCCTTCCATAAGTAATGTGAGACAACCCAACAATCTCATCCTCACACATCGGGCCATGAGTCGGAGGCTGCGACAATCACTCATTGAGCCATGGGTCGGAGGCCGCGACAACCCATTATCTCTCCCGTGTAATTGTTGGATCCAAACTTGTGCGTAATCTGAGCTCTAATATCAATGTTGGGTGATTTTGGGCCTCTCTCAACCCAAAAGCTAGCTTAAAGGATGAGGTTTTGTCTCACATTTAGCGCCTGTTTAGTTCAGCATTTGGCCAAGGGACTTTGAGTGAATGCTAACACCTTTGGGCTAAAGACCTTTTTCAAAATACAAGTAGTGTTTGGCAAAGTATTTTTTAAGAACACTTTTAAAAGCAACTTTGACGTAAATGCCATATGATGAACAATATACTTTGTAAAGTATTTTTACTTTTTTTATAATAAAAAAAAATGGCAGCGGGGACCGGTGGCAGCAGCCGGCTGGAACGGCGACCAGTAGCGAACGGTGAATGGCAACTGCGGCAAACGGTCGGTTGCAATTGACGGCGACGGCGACCGGAGACCAACGACGGCGAATGGCTACCTCCGGCGGCGGCCAACGGCTACCGACAGCGGCGGCAAACGGTCGGAGGCGACCGGTGGAGCCGGCGGTGGCCGGTTGCTGGCGGGTGGCGGCAAGTGAATATAACAAATTAAAAAAAAATTAGTTGCATTTGAGATGCAACTTCTCAAAGGCCTAAAAGTTTTGGAGAGCATTTGAGACATAATTGCATTTGTCCAAAGTGAGCCAAAAAATGAACTAAACAACATTTGCATTTGCCCAAGAGACTTTATAGCTCCAATGCTCATCTCAAATGCTGAACCAAACAGATCCTTATAAATCGACCACCAGCCTCTTCACAATCGATGTGGGACAATCTCAGTACCTACTTACCCTACCAAAACATAAATGGCCATTATATATTGTATTAATTAAACTAATAATGCAAAAACGATTGTTCGAAACTAGTTTATCATATAACGTGTCAAAAGAATTTTTTCTTTTTGGGTGAAATGTGTCAAAAGACTTGTTGGATAGGGGAATATGAGTTGCTTGTTAAAATAAACTTTATAGATTTACTGTCCTTACAGAAATGCAGTTTAAAAGTTCGAATATCAAGACCGTACGGGACTCCTACCATCTTTAATGTTCTATTCGTCGTATACGACGGTATGTTGTCCCCTCTCACTCTCACACTAGAAAAAACAAATCTTTGTTTCTGTTTGGAGAGATTTTATAATAAGTTTTTAAAGTATCTATGGATTGGGGGGAGGGGTTGTGAAAAAGGACGTAAGACATGAGACAAAATACATGCATTCCAAGATCGATATGGAAAGTAGTAGACAAATTTAGTTAGTGAGAATCATTTTCCGAATTCCAACACTTGTCTTGTCCTACGAAGAAGACAAGAAATCATGTGACCCCTATCCCTTTCCTCACAGTTGTCCACAAGCCACGTGTCTTGTTCTTGTTTTTTTTTTTTTTTGGGGGGGGGGGGGGGGGAAGTGTAACCCTAGATGCCCATAATCATTTGTTCAGTAGTAAGATCATTTCTCTAGGGCTAGGATATTCTAAAGACTTTACAACTAGGCCCGCAATGCAAAGAGGGGCAACAAAAGCCTGGCCCGCAAGTTAGGTTCGATTTTAGGGTTTAGAAGTATTGCGACCCCCATCTGTCGAAAACGTTTTCTACTCATGGCCAGAACTATCAGTGCATGGAATAGACTTGTCCATGAATCAAGCTGCAATCCTGTAAATAAATCATGTGATTTTTTTTCTTTTTTTTGGGTCAAACATTTGACTTAACTTCAACATCTTTTCATATAAAAATAACACGGGAGAGAGAATTGTATAATTTCTGTATAGTTCTTTATAAGTATTAGTTAAGGGTATAAGAGTCTATTTATAAGTTGTGTTAGATGACTATTTGAGGTAACAACATCTTACTTATATCAATCACAAATATGCATAATTAAAGGGGGTATATGCACAATATTGATGTATATGGAGAATCAAGGAAAATTGTTATATATTTACCTCCAACACTTTCTTAACGCAATAAAACTGTATGACACTGCACCTAGAGTAGAAATATTACATGGGATATTTCCGACTTAAAAGAGTACGTTAAAGGAAGTAAGTGTTATAATGCTTAGCAATTAGGGTTTTGCCCGGCTGAGTGGCCATGCTACCTTTCGCCCATTCGGAGGTGCTGAGAAGTTTGACTCCCACCTTCGAGTATATCCTAAAACTTCTCCCTCTTAAGCAAAACTTATCACTAATATGAGAAAAACCATCTTATTATGTCTTCAAACAGACTATATCATTAAAAAAAAAATTATCGGCATAAAATGATACGTGGTCGTGTAAATTACTTGAGCTACGCAAAAGCCTATAGATTGCTAACGTCGCAAGAGTTGCGGATTTTGACTCGAGCCATGCAAGTTCTACGTTATTTGAAGACTTTTCTCTCCTTTTGCTCTTTGGCTTTTTGTACCGACAAGTCCACCTAATAGAGATTTTATGATGCGAATCATTTAATCACCTTGTTCCAGGAAGCTCTATGGGCCCATATGTGTACTGTAGTGATTAGGCGAAAGCATCATTATCATGATCTCAGCTTCATTTATTATGAAAGTTATTGATGTAAAGAACTGAAAACTATAGACGGATTAAGCACTGACCACAAACACCAAATGCTTAAGTAAATCCAATACCCACGTGTCAACAGATTATATTCCTAGGGCATCTCCAGATCCACACAAATGATAATTTTTTTTTTCTGAAGATGACTAAGCAAGCTAGCTCTAGCTTGCAACCTTTTTTTTTTTTTTTGGCCGGATAGCTTACAACCTATTTGATTGCAATTATCTTCCTTCTGCTTTTGGATGTATACGACAAACCCGACAGGGTCGAACGCCAAGAAAGAAGACAAGATTACATGGTGGGAATTGCCACTTTGGACTTGACTAGTGCAAGCAGACGAAGCGCGAGATTTGTTGGGACATGTTCCTTATTCGAGATCGATTCTGACAATATTTCCGCGATTTGCTTGGCCCTACCACACACTTGTGCTCGCTGGCCTCGAAAAGCCAAGTCCTACCTAGCCAAAACCTGGTGACAGTGCATGTGGTTTAGTCAAACGCGTCATTATGGAATTATAAAAGACAATTTAATATGGAGATTACTCGAACTTTTCGCATGATGTCGACATTATATCATTGTGGTTTTTTATGTATCAAGTACGCATAATTGTTGCTCTCAGTGTCATTCTTTTCTTGTTCACCTATGTAAATCTATGTCCATACAAATGGATTGTATGAAAAGTGAAACCAGATAATTATACGGAGAATTAAGTAAAAAATTGAACGACGCACTAGATTAGTCAGATTTATTCTAAATTAGAATTACGTCTTGCAAAGAGATTTCACTATAATTTTGGTTTACAGCCGCACACAACTCATTATAATGATAAGCAAAAATGATAAAAAAATATATACCACAAACGGGCTTAAAACCTAAACCTATCTGAAACATTTTTAATCTTACAACATACATGCCAACTTACCCAAACCTGATGTTGTCAACATATGGGCCAACTCGTTACCGCGGAAGTCCTGCCTGCTGACCGAGCAATGGGACACCCGTGTTAGGGGTGCTTCCCCCGAACCCCTGTATTCCGTGTGCAGAGTTCATATGTTGTCGGATCATACTTTAATTTTTTTAAGTTAAAGTGGGCGTGCGCGGTGTGAGAAACAAGGTTTCTCGAAGTATTCGTCAATTCCAACACATACCATACAATAGTGTTTGTATTCAGGAAAAGTGTTGGCATTAATCCGAAGCGGGTGTGATTGCACAAAATCTAATAAATTGTCAAAACCTCTTAAAGAGACCAATCAATTGGAAAATTTTTTGAGTGTATGAAATGAAAGCCCAAAGAAAACAGCACAACATTGATGATATGTCAACGGGAAGAAGGGCCCCATCGCAAGCCGCTGCCACCTAAATTCATGACCACAAAGGGAGGATTCTCCGGTTCAGGTTATGCCTCTCCGATCCTGGTTGTCCGCTGCTGTGCACGCGCTCGACATCATTGGACATGTTGGCGGATTGTAAAGCACAACGGAGAAATTCAAGAGGCCCTCACTAGTCGATCTAGACCCATATGTCCTACTCAAGAATCAGAAACCTTCGCGAGGTTCAATCGTGATCTTGGGCATGTGTCGTGCACGTGAACGTGGCACAACATGCCGGCCATCTTTGGGGTTTGATTGGGATCCTGTAGTTCTTGATTTGCAGCTGCGCGGGAGATTGGTTGGGTCAACATCAAGATCTTTGCATTGGGTTCATGAACAGGTGGAACTTTGTCGAATCGGATTCTGAGATGTCACAGCGTGCATAGCGGCATGAGACACTGGGACATGGTGTGGATTGCGGCAGAACTCGTACTGCCCACTCATTACAGCGTCCTTTTAGCCGACTCCATCTCACACGAGGCAAATCTTCAAGGAGTAAACGGTTTATGAAATTAGTGATCCTGGAAATGGGAAAGCATGATTTGTCTAGTTGGATCTAACTCACCGTGGATGATCGACACATCTGGGCCGGAGTTCCGACTGATGAAGACTCTCGAGTACTCTACCGCAACAGAAAGGATTTGCCCCCAAGAGACAAAAGCTCCCTTCGTTTCTTGAGAATAATTTTAAAAAATATTTGTTTTTCGATCTTTTAATATTCGATTCACGAAAAATAAACTGTCAAGAAAAGGGACTAGACCCTAAATGAGACAAAAGCTCCCTAAATGAGACAAAAGCTCTGCTTGTTTCGTGGGTAACAATTTTCAAAAATATATTTTTCGATTTTTCAACGTTCGATTCACAAAAATAAACAGTTAAGCAAAACATTTTCCTCTCGTAGAAAAATATATTCAAAAGTGAAAAAAATGATTTGCACTTTTTTAGAAGAGGAAAATATTTTTCTTCATCTTTCTTGGCAAGACGAGGCCAAGCGACGTCGGACTAGAGCAAAGCCAATGTAGGGCTTGGCCTCGCCCAATGCTAACAAGCTCCACAGCCTGTGGGAGATCCTCTAGCTCATCTGCTGCCGATCACCGATTTGTGGCCGACGACCGATAAAAGAGGAGAAAAGAAAAAAAGACAAAAAAAAAATTATTGAAAAGAGTATACGGAGGAAAATCAAATTTGATTTTTCTTAATGAAGGGCGAAAAACATTTTCGCGTCATTTTTAGATTTCAACTGAAGACAAGAAAATATTGTCATTAATCTAAAAAATGACTTTCTAGTTTTTTTTTTTTCCAGAAATACCTCATTCCCACGTAACGAACGAGCTTTATTGGCTTGGAGCAAAAGGTTAATTAAGCGGGTTAAAGATAATGATTTAAATAAAGCTATTGAACACGAAAAGAACGATGAGAACTAAATTGGGAAGATAGAGAACCCTCTGAAAATCAGCAAAACCCCAATATTGATTTTCCAAGGTTAATAGGCCAAAAAGATTTTCCAACAATATTTTTTTCTTAATGGGGAAAGAGAGCTAAAAAGCGGGCTAAACTAGCGATGGACAAGACAAACATAGGCATCCGCCATTTGTTGAAGAAAGTGTAAAAAAAAAAAATTATTCGAAATTTATTATATTGATGTTAATTCAGTTTTAAATATTATTTTAATTTTATTTTAGTTTATTAAATTTTTTATTGGTGTCAATTTAGCAATAAACTTTTGTATTAGTGTCGATTCAGTCTTAAACCTTTTGTATTTGTGTCAATTGAGTCAATTCGACTAATTTTGATCGGAAAACTCCGATGTAGACATCAGTTGTCCTATGTGGTACGGCGGACGCTGACTTGGACATTATTTAATATAATTTCAAATACTTCCACATTTTTAATAATTCTTTCATTATTTTTTTGTCTTTTCTTGCATTTTTTTATTATGGGCAGACAAGGGTCGTCACCGACCCTTACAGACCCCAGGCGAAGGTTGCCGGCCTCCAATAAAAAAATGCAACAAAAGAAAAAGAAAAAAAGAAAATACCAAAAATATTATAAATATTTGAATAATATTTGAAAATGTCCACGTCAGTACCAACCGTGCTGCGTAGTACAATCGATATCTACGTCATTAATTTCCAATCAAAATTGACCGGATTGATTCAACGGGTATAAATGCAAAATATTTAGGATTAAATTGATATCGATACAAAAGTTTTATGACTAAATTGACATCAATAAAAAATTTAGAATTGAATTGATACAAAAAAAGTTTATGACTGAATTAACACTAATGCAATATGTTTAATATTTTTTTTTCGTACACTTTTCCCGCCTTTATTGCAACAACCGTGGTTATGATATCCGAATACGTTGGGTTGACTGCCCTATGATTTCATTTTACAGTTCAATGTTTAAGCTGGGAAGTTTATGGAGGTTCCCTTAAAAGCCATAATCACAAGGTAAAAGCTGGGGAGGTAGTTTTTGCTTTTCGATTTTACTATTCGGATTCCTTGGAAATTTTAAGCGTGAACAGCAAGTTGAATTGGATATTGGGAGCTAAAACTAGAAGTAACGGGGTTAAAGTGTGTCCCCAAATGCCCTCCAAACTAACACATTGCGATTAGCTCTCTAGGACGTCACCATCGAAAGGATAGCGACGTTAGAAACGCTAAGTGTGATTATGAAAAGGAGACGGTAAACTTGTACACACGCTATGGTAAAGCAGCGTAGTTAAACTTTTTTTTTTTATCATATCAGTTGGTAAATCATTTCTTCTTAAATGGAGGAAGCCTACTAATCTCGTGGTCTAGCTAGAACTATGCTAGGTCAAAGGCCGGAAAAACAGCTCGTATGCAAGGTACGCCCAGCTTGCCATCTTTTTTGCCAATCATGTTTCAGTTTCCTTGTGGAATATTTCAATGTACGTTTTGTTAAGAAAGTGAACAATTACGGTGAGTTGTAATTACCGATCGTCATCCTCGCATAGATTTCTTCGGATGCTTTTAGGTACTCTTTTCCCTCACGGCAACACGTTTGGTAGATTTGGACCTACCCAATTTTAGGTGGGCTTTTCATTAATTTTGTTTTTTGTCATGTGGGCCACTCCAAATCATTTGATTTTTTTTTTTGTTTGCAAATTAGATTTAAAATGGTGACAATTTTGCTCAAATGTCAGTAAATAGCTTTTACTCTTAATAATATAAAAAAAGGCCTAACAGGTTGTAAGTACAATTTAAAACCAAATTTCTTTTAAGTTCCCCAAACAAGTATCATACTATATCTGGATTTGCTAGACGAGGAAAAGGATGTTCTTAGTCAATTATTGAGAAAATTACCAAAAAATTCCTGAAATTATTGCTACTGCCTACTCAAGTGGAAAATTGGATTGATCCCTGCCAGTTGCAGAGTAAGCACGAATTAAACATCACTAAGGATAGCATTGTGGTTCGCTATGATTTCCAATGAAATCTCTTCTTTCTAATCGTACGAAGTCTTGCTCTTGGAACCCTTCATTTGTGTTACTTTTGGATAGCTGATTAAGGTTATACCAAAGGAGGATGCAAAAGTTCAAAGTAAAGTTATGTTTCTGTTCCCATGTTACCTTTGACCTACCTTCTTCTTTTCTCGTTTAATCCACTGACTGCTGATGATTTCTTCTTTGTCAAAAATCGAGAAAATTACCATGAAAGTCCTAAACCTATTGTAATTATGCCAATTCAATTTTAAACTTTTTTTTCCGACTAAGTCCTACACCTTTTGCAATTGCGTCATTTCAGTCCAACTGGTGAATTTTGATCGGCCAGTACTAACATGGACGTTGACTGGGTGACGACATGATATATAATTTTTTTATTTGTTTATTTTTCCTGTCTCCTCTTCCTCTAGCCGGTCACAGGGGTATTGGCTGGAGGAAGAAGAGGGAACAGAGAAAGAAAATAAAGGAAAATAAAAAAAAATCAATGGAATTCAAAAAATTGAAATTTTATGTCGTTGGTCGGCCAGTATCCATGTCAGCATCGACAGGCGAAAATTCATTGAATGGATTGAACTAACACAATTACAAATGGTTTAGAACTAAATTAGAAAAAAAAATTAGGACTGAATTGACCTAATTACAATAGGTTCATGACTTTTTTGGTAATTTTCTGATCAAATATCAAACATGCCTGGAACTCGGTACATAAGATTTCAAATTTTCAAATTTCATTGATTTATTATTTTATTTTTATTTTATATTATTTTTCCCTTCCCTCTTCTTCATCCAACCAGTGCCTCGGCAACCGGCTGGAGGAAGCGGAGAGAGGGAAAAAAAAAGAAATAAAATTGAAACTACAAATGATTTAGAACTGAATCGGAAAAATAAATAGGACTGAATTGATCCAATTATAATAAATTCAGGACTTTTTTGATAATTTTTGTGCTAAGTATCGATCGTGCATGGAACTTGGCTCGCTGTTTTGGAAGCGATTTTCCATGCTTTTTTTTCCCTTTAATATTGGCCACTAAACTTTTTGAAATAGGGTTCATGAATTTGATTAGCAAGTATTGTGTTTGAGTCATGTTGAGGCAAAGTTCTAACGACCGTAAACTGAGCGGCAAAAACTGGCATCTTTAATTTGTCGTGCCATCACATCGTAATGAGATGTTTCTGTTTTTGTTTAGAAGTATCATAGAGCGGTAAGCCAACGAGTCGTCAACAACATCAGCAAAGAAAGACAGGTTCTTGAAGCCATGTCGTGGACGTAATTAGAAATGCATACATCCGATGGGAACAGATTTATAAAGTAAATTCCAACCAATAGGGCACTTGCATCCGGTAGTCTGGTTATGGATTGAAAGAGGAGGAGCGAATTGGCCTTTCAACTAATGAAAGGGAAAAGAATAGAACCTGATCAGAATCGAAGGAGACGGAAATCCGAGCCAGGTTCGCGCCGCATCCCTTGAGACCGGAGGGATATCGGCATCCGCCACTCTTTCAACTGGCAGTCATATAGTCATCTAGCGACAAGTTTTAGAGGGAAAAAGAAGCCCAAGTACAGAATTCCATTCCACATCATTCCTTCCCCACCTAAGTTTGACACGCTTGACAGAGAAATGCCAAGAGCATATTCATATCAGCTCGGCACAAGGCCTCAGCTAAGGTTTCATATGTTCTCAGCTTGTGAAAAATGGCAATCAAAAGGATCATGGGAACCGCCCGTGCTGGTCCAATTCTATTCTAACGCGAGTCAAAAAAGGACACAGGAAATTTACAGCTTATACTGTGCCGGCAAGCATGAAAGCCTTGTACACAATGCACCTGACCAGATCATGACCACCCCATGCGTCCTCAAGCTCTTTGACTACGCCTTCGGATAACAAATCAACGCCTTGTTCCTTAGCCGTAGAAACTGCGGACCATGACCTTAACATCTTCAGAAACCCTTCGAAAGAGAGCTCCTTTGGCATATCAAGTGGCAACGGCTCACCTTCGCATCCCAAGCCCACGCTCTTGAATGGGAAAGGGAGTCTCTTGTAACCATCGAATATGTGCTTTATGTTGGGGTCCCAAAAGGGCAGCGTAGTGTCATGGAAGCGTTTCATGGCTCGATCGAACGTAGGGCTCACTTCAACGTCATTGTAGCACCACACTGTGATCATGCCTCCTGGCTTCCGGAGCAGACGGGTCGCGAGGGAGTAGAAATTGGGGAGGTCGAACCAGTGCACGGCTTGAGCCACTGTAATCAAATCCACTGAATTTTCACCTCCGAATAGCGACAGGATTTCGTCGTTGGAGATGGGCAATGGGGTGTGGAAGTAGCAGACCCTCGGATGCTGCATCGCATGTTTTAGCTGGGCTGCGCTCGTATCGGTGGCGATCACCTGGTCATAGTGGCCGGCTACCTATTCCACAAGCAAGTGCAGGGCATATGAACAGAGTTAAAAGTGACAAGAACAGTCTGGGAGTAATGAAAGAAGCTGAGCTTTGAAATTGATGGTCAGCGACGAGTCTTGGATTGTATGTGATGAACGCGACGACAAAATAAGACAATCTAGAAACGGTGGAAGATCAATCATCATAAAAGCAAAGAGGAAGGAAGGAGAAGCCCATTTCATAAAAGACATACAAAAGGGAAAAGAAGCTTGGAAGACACTCGGACAGGGGTTGATGTCCAGTTTTACGTTGAACCGGAGGATGACCACCTTCAGTTAGTGATTAGTAAATCAGAACACAAACCAATCCTAGCCCCAGACAAAATCAAGTCGAACAAATCAACTTCTCAGTATCAATTAGAAGAGTCGAAAGGAGCATCTGAGGATTCTGGTGAACGTCGAAGTGAAGCCGAGTCCCTAAAGTTCACCCAGCATGAGCTATTCTTCACTCATTCTCTACACCTTATGTCTGGTCAATTGCTTCCAAAAGCAAATAGAAAGGAAGATATTACACACAAGGTGAGTGCGGGAACGAATGATGCTCCTCGAAATTCCTCTTCAGCGAGACATGCATTTGATATGTATAGTTCATAAAATTGCCGCGTTTCGCAAGATCTGCCATCATATCTGGTCAACCCCCCGTTTTTTTAAAGCAAAATCCAGAAGATCTGCTCACACCAATGTTGGGTTCCATCGTATCAAGACAAACATTAAACTTGCTACTGATCTTGCAGAGAGAGAGAAAGAGAGAGAGAGAGAGAGAGAGAGGACTGACGCCGAGGGCGGCTTGGCCATTGCCGGTGCCGACGTCCCAGGCGAGGGAGTGACGAGGAGTGCGAGAAGCGAGCATGGAGTACCAGTGTGCCGGGTATGTCGGACGACCGTCAAGGTAGATCTCCGCTTGCTTGTCGAACAGACCCCCCATCTCCTCTCGATCTGCCACTGCTAGCGTTCTTCTTTACCTGCGGGCCTTGGGGAGTTTCTGCGCTCTTCATTCCACTCCCCAATATATTCAACTCCAGACTTTCCCAGTATTCGAAAAGAAAGAAGAGTGTGGAACAATTAACAAATGATGCAATTTCCCAATCATCGTTGAATCGTTGTAAAAAGCTTCTCTCAGCACTTCACATGGTTCAAATTCAACCCCATTTGCCCACCAACAACGCTCATAAGCAATTTCTCTGTAGGGGTGAATCTTCCAATCCTATGGTCAATAAAGTTGAAGGATTTAGAAATAATAAGGTGGAGGACATAATGATTACAGATGCACCTTTTCACATATTTGAATTTGACCCCATTTGCCATCAAATAGACGCATAAAGATGTATTTTTCTTTTTAACGTTTTACATGTGATAATTATTATTTAAAAAAGGCCCATAAATATGTTGTGCACTTTTGGATTTAATTTTAAAGCTTTTAATTTGATCAATTTAATCCTAAATATTCTCATGATTTGCCAATAGAGTATTTCTAGCTAATTTTGACATAAATTGTTGATGTTACTGATGTGAACGTCGTCTTGTTTGGGACGGTCGGTCGCTACCGAGGGTGCCGATGGCTCTCCAAATCTAGCAAGGGCACAAGCGGTTGAGACTCGAGAGCTGAGGCCCGTCCAACCCCACGTGCTCTAAGAAAAAGATAAGAACAAAAAAGAAATTATTCGTCTTTGATATGTATTGTCCGCAAATTGATTGCTGCCGCCTGCAGGATGACAGCAAATCATTATCTTGATCTTTGCTTCATTTATTGTAAAATTTATTGATATAGGAAATGAAAACTATAGAGGATTAAAAGTTCTGAGCAACGACCACAAACGCCAAATGCTCAAATAAATCTCTATGCCACGTGACCACATATTTTATTCCCATAATAGCTCGAGATCTACACAACTTTATGATTTCA
This sequence comes from Rhodomyrtus tomentosa, assembly GCA_028455895.1. Lineage (NCBI taxonomy): Eukaryota > Viridiplantae > Streptophyta > Magnoliopsida > Myrtales > Myrtaceae > Rhodomyrtus > Rhodomyrtus tomentosa. The sequence goes on from JAPCWY010000005.1 coordinate 48,897,559, forward strand.
CATGATTTTTCTTCGGCTTTTGGATGTACACGACAAACACGACAAGATCAAACACCACGGAAGATAAAATTACTTGATTCTGGCTCGTACAAGATTAGCGGAAACAAACGAAGCGACAAGATAAATTTTTTTTTTTTTTGGGACATCTTTCGCCATTCGTGATCGATCGTGACAACAATTCATTGTCAGTTTGCCCCATGTTTTGAAAGGGGGAAAAAAAGCCAAGTACGTCGTTCTATTCCATTTCTTAATTCCTTTTCGGCCTCTTCATCATCGCTCTCTCTCTTTCTGGGCATAGCCATCGACTCGCTTTCGCTTTTTGCCTTCCTCCTTCTCATTGTTGTTGTCCATGGAATGAACCTGTAGAGGCCCATGAGACGACTACAGAACCTCATGCGCATTGTTGTCCTAGTCGCCGTTACCGTCCTCGCCATTGTAGTCGCCCCCAAGGTCTTCTTTGTCGCCATTGTCTTCCTTGTCATCATCGTCATATTCGTTGACGTTGTAGCCATCACTGTCATCTTGCTGAGGAGAGGGAAGTTTGAATGACATAATCTTAACAAGAAAAGGTCACGGTCCTCAGATATGTATGACATTATTCCCCAATTTGAACACGCAAATGCAAGTCAGTAGCAAGAAACAACACAATCCCTTAATTCCGTCCATATTGACTAATAAAAATCGCTAACGTGTGTCGTGACCTGTTTTTCCCTTAAAATTAATTAGGTGTCACTAACATGACTTTTTGCATTATTATTATTATTTATCTCAATCAGTAGGTACTCAAATTTGAAGAAAGTCGGGCAAAGTAGGGATCACCATGTGCAAAGAAGAGGTAAGAGTCGACCACAAACAATCGAACATGTACCAAATGGCATTTAAGTCAAAATTGCTTTCAAATGCATTTAAAAAAAATATTTTACCAAACACCACTTACATTTTGGAAAAAGTCTTTTAATCCAAAGATATTTGCATTTACTCAAAGTCTCTTGTCTAAATGCTGAACCAAACATTCGAAAAAATCATCACGGCGTGAACATATTTCAGCTGAGTTTTAGATTGTTGTGGTCTCTTACCTCCTCTTTGGCTTCTTCACCATCGCTCTCTTCCTCTTTCTTGTCGTTGCCATCAATTCTCCTTCGCCTTTCAGATTCCTTCTTCTCATCGTCGTTGGCCACGGAATGAACCTATGGAGGCCCGCGAGGCGACTACAAAACCTCATGCTCATTGTCTTCCTAGTCACCCCCATCCGATTCATTGTCGTTGTAGCCGTGACTCTCATTTTGCTGAGGAGAGGGGCGTTTATAAAAAAAAACATCATGTTTAAGGTTGGATTAAACATCTTAAAAAAGGAAAGGTCAAAGTCCTCAAATGTCGTACGGCGTTAATCCGCCAAATTTGAACACCCAAACGCAAGCAACTAGCCAGAATCAACATAATCCCTTAGTTCCGTCTAAATTGACTAATAAAAATTGCTGGTGTGACTCTTTTTATTGCTTTTTTTTTTTCTCTCTCTTAATCAGTAGGTACTTAGATTTGAAGAAAGTAGGGCAAAGTAGTGACGACGATGTGCATAATGCCTTCTTTAGTTTGAAAACCGATAGCTGCAGCAAAGCTTGCGATCTAAAGCAATAACTATTGCTAGATTTAATTTCAGCATATCAAAAAAATCAGCACGAACTTTTTAGCAGAAAACATATTTCAGCTGAGTTTTAGGTTGTTGTTGTGGTCTCTTACCTCCTCTTCGGCTTCTTCATTGTCCCTCTCTTCCTCTTCTTCGTCGTCGTCGTCATCCTTTCCTCGTCACCGTCGCTGTCGCCTTTGCCTTCCTCATTGACATCGTTGCTCTCATCGTTATCACCCATTAACCAAACCGGCGGAGGCCCGCGAGATGACCGCAAAACCTCCTGCTCATTTTTTTCCTCATGGTCATTGTCATCGTCTTCGTCGTCCTTGCAATAGCTATTACTGTTGGCTTCACCTTCGAATTCCTTGTCGACATCATCGTTCTCATCATTATTGTCCACGGATGAATCCGGCGAAGGCCAGCAAGATGAATGCACATTGTTGACCTCGTCATCCTCACCGTCATCGTCCTCATGGTCCTCATGCTCATTGCCCTCTTTGTCGTCGTCCTTATCACCATAATCTTGCTGAGGAGAAATATCATATCTCAGATGGATTAAACATCTTAAAGGAGAAAACATATTCCCCAAATATCATGTGACAATAACGCCCAAACGCAACTGCCTAGCAGTAGCAGGAATCATCGTAAAGGTTTTTCCTCGAAGTTTTATCACCATAAGAATGCTTCCTAAAGCATCAATTGAACATAAATCTATTAGAATCAAGCAGCATTCACAAATTCGAATATTTGCATTCCCTCAAAATTGGAATGGAGCAACTGCTAAGCTTTGGTCTACTTGATGACTTTCCCAACACTAGGCACAAGTTAAGAAAACAGGGAAATCTGATTTTGGAGACAGAAGTGGATTTCTGCAAGGATCAAGTACTGATATGATAGTTGGTGAAAACGGCGTCAAGCTGGTGTTAAACAGGCAACCTAGAGAGTGGTCCATCTCTAAGCTGTTTTGCTGTTATTCTTGTGGGTTGTGATACGAGTTGAGCAGCCAATGTGGACATTTGGGTTCAACGGAAGGTGTGCAAATGGGCATCTACATGTGTCTGGGAGAGTTCAGAGGGCCAATCCCGGATGCTTGCAGAGGGCTTGGTGAGTCACAAGCTATACTGGCTCGAGCCTGATTGCCGGGAGCCTGGATCAGCTAGCCCAGCGCAACCAAGCACCCAGGGCCAATGGAGCTGAGGACAAGCGTAGGACGCGTTTTAACCCTATTTGCAAATCCTTTTGGTATTATTACACGTTGTATCTTCTTGGAATTGTTAAGGTTCTCTCGGTGAGTTTTATTTTGAGAAAGACAGTTTTAGAGGTTGAGGGAGACGCTATATGTGGATTGGGTGGAGCCGGAGCGTGGAATCAAGAGGTTATTTTACATGCTATAGAATCTCCTAGCATGTAGTGGTATCATTGATTCTCTTCCCGTGGATCTAGATCGCCCTTTGAACTGTGCTACGCACGTTGGTGTGTGTTGAATCTATTTCTTATTTAATTTTCTGGTACCTCATGAGTTTGTTATATTACATCATCCTACTGCACAATATCGATTTGATCAAGTGCAGAAGGACATGAAGTTACATCATCAATTTTTCAAAGTCAGATGGTGAGTGAGGTTGGATCCCCGACCTCACTTCCGAAGCTGACACCCGTCCTAGTAAGTGCGAAAATAATGAGACTTTCCATGGTTGCGCTTGCGCTTGTTAGAATCATTTTGTGGTCTCTCTTCAATAGAATAAAGCAGAAACAGAAAGCGAATGAGGCAGAAGAAACAGTGATGATCTATGACTAGAAAGAAGGCGCACCTGTCCCAATAGAAGATCTCCCGTTTCTACTTCAGAGTCGGAAAAGGTTGTTTCAGCCTCCGGAGTCCGACGCTTGTGTTGGTGCATTCAGAATATTCTCTCTGTAACATTCCCAACTGATGGTTGAATAAGTTGCGGGCAGCTCCCCACAGGCCTCCAAATGTACCTGGCAACTCTTTTGGTATTTTTGAGCTTGATGCATCGAGAATCCTTCCCATTGATCCGCAAAAGAGAATATGCAACTCCTTCAAACGCTCTAAATCGTCAATGCCCTCGACAATCTGCAGGCTCTGGCCATTTCGAATTAATAAATCCGTCAAATTCTTCAAGTTTGACGGACCGCCTAACCTTCTTAACGAATCACAGTCATCAAGAAATAATTTTTCCAGTGATTCCATAGTTGAAACAAATTGCATTTCCTGTAGCTCTGGGCATTGCGCCAGACGGAGGTATTGAAGCATCGTTAGGGAGCTTGAGACAATGGACACTCTCTGCTGCCCATCAGTCAACTCGGGAGCTTGGAGCTCATTGCACCCTGCCTCTTCCGACAGACAAACCAACCTCTCGAAAGAACCGCATTCCCTAATATCCAAAATCTCCATCGATTGTAACACACCGATGAATTGAACTTCGATTAGCTTGTAGGAAGAATCCACCCAAACTTCTCTCAGTTTTCTCAAACTTGATGTAATAGATATTCTTGCGAGTTCACACCATACGATAGTCAACGTCTCCAACCGAGGAAGCCCAACGAGTTCTGCTTGTTTCACTCGGCAGTTCTCGAGCTTTAGAACTCTCAAGTTTGACGGAAGTTGTTGCAGCGTTTGCAAGTCTAGTCCATTGAGAGTAAGTTCTTCCAGCAGAGAAAGGGAACCCCAATCAGTAGACGTTGCGTGTACATTTTTAAGGCGCAAGTCCATCTTCCTCAGTTTGGATAGCCCCCCAATCCACAGGAAGTGGCAAGGTTGAGTTATATTTGAACTTACACTGAAATCAGAGTCATCGGATAGGGACAGATCAACTAGATTTGTAAGGTTTGAGAGGTCAGGGAAAATTTGCAACGATCTAGATTTAAACCGCAGAGAGGTCAAACTTAGGGGGAGCTCCGGCTACTCTTGGATCTCATGACATGCAGATAGGTCCAGCGTATGGAGTTGACTGAGCTTGCTCATTGTCCCTGGCAATTTCACTATGTGCGTCCGTGATAGATCGAGAGATGACAGGCTGTGTAGTTTATCAATGCAATCCGGTAAGCTTGTAATCCTCGTGTTGCTTACGTCCAGCTTCGTCAACGACTCTAATTTGCAAATTGAGTCAGGGGGGTCAGACAAGTTGCAGCATCCCATAAGAGAGGAGGTGCTGAAGATTCTTTAGTTCGCCAATTTGTTCAGGCAATTTTTCAAAGTCCCCACTAGTCCGAATACTCAAGTGAGTCAGCCACCTCAAATTCCCAATAGACCAATCAATTTCCTCCAGACGACAGCAAAAAGAAAGAGTCAACTTCTCTAAAACTGAGTGTTCGGAAAAGGTTGGTGTCTTGTGTAACGAGTGAGCATCATGAAGAGTAAGAACATTCAATTTAGTTGCTCCCTACAAAAGCCAATGAAACATCATGACAGAGGATTAGGTGTTTGCAAATTTGATCCTCGCACAAGATGAGAGAATTAAAGTTTAAATCCATTAGATTTATCCATCATCGAATGAGGAAATTAGACCAGGGGGGATTCTAACATACCTTGATGACCGCATCGTCTGTCCACTCATTGCCGCAAACATCCATCACAACCACGTTTTCTAGTTGCAAATTGGTTGGCATAAACCGTGGATCATGTTTGGGCTGATACTGTGGATCATATCTGTCCTCTGCATTCCAGTAAACCCAATAAACCCAATAAATCCATTTCAACTTAGACAGGCAGCCCGAGAAGTCGCCTGGGCAGATTACGTTACTCAACCAAAGAAACTGTAGATTCGGGAACTGTACAATTTCCTTGGCAGTGACGGTTATAGGCTTGTCATATTCCGCTTGCAAACAGAGTGCTTGAACGCTTTGCTTGATCTGCCAATAACATTGAGGAGAAGGAGCAGGAATTCATCAATATCCCACAACTTTATTTGGTCAAGAGAAGGAAAAAAAAAATGAAACAGAAAAGTAATCAATTTTCTATCCAAATTTTGTCATGCTTTACCTCTGTAGATCTTAATTCGCGAATGATGTCATCTCCATCCTACAACTTGATATGCTGCTCCTTAGCAATTACTATTCCAAGATCTCTAAACTGATCACGCATCCAAAACCTATTACCGCATAAAACCTTTATCATGCACCTCTTTTTAAGGCAATCAATGGCATCCTCCGGGCCAAACCTAAGAGCCTCCCACATGTAGATTGGATTAGGCTTATTCTCACCGATGAAAAAGCATGCAACATCGAGAAATATCTGTTGTTGATCGGGCTCTAAAGCATCATAGCTAATCCTTAGCTTTCCCAATACATCCTTATGAGGTGTTTTCCTTAGCTTCTCTAGCCTCTCTTCCCATATTTTTTTTTATTTTTCACACCAAACAGTGATGAACCTATTGCTTCAAGAGCCAAAGGTAGTCCACCCGCAATAGACACAATGCCTTTGGAAAGAGTGTAGTAATCAGCAATAGGAGAGTCGTCGTTGAAGGCATGCCCACTAAAAAGTTGAAGGGCATGTTCATCACTCAACCCCTCAGGTACATAATGCTCAAATTTATACTTAAATCCCCTGATATTGAAAACCCCATTGTCCCTGGTGGTAACAAGTATCCTAGTACCAGGATACAAAGAATTCATTCCGATTAGTTTTCGGATTTGTTCGGCTTCACCGACATCGTTCAAAACAATTATTTGTTGCAAATTGTTCCTTCAATTGCCTTGATCCCATCATCACTGTTGACAATGTTGGGAGCCGCACTAGTATTTGAGATATCGGACAATAATTGTTCTTGAACCTTGACTAAGCCCTTGGTTTTTGCCTTTTCCCTAACATCATCAAGAAAGCTGCTGTTTTTGCAAAAGCGCGGACATAATTGGTCGAAGATTTTTTTAGCAAGTGTTGTATTACCAATGCCTCCCATCCCACAAATTCCAATAAGCCGCACACCCCCAAGTTGATTCCTAATAAATTGTTTACGGATGTTATTCGATCCTCCATTCCGACTAAATCTTCGGTCACTTCTCTGTGTCTTGTCTGGAGCCTATTCACAACCTCTTCAACAACCAACTTGCTTAGATGCCCATCTCTGCCACAGAGTCGAACAGTTTCTATTGAGAAAAAGTACCAGATATATTTCCTTGCTTGTCGACCGACTATCTACTCAATAATCGGGTGGCAACGCTGGTCAAAACTATTTTGGAGGGAACAACTTATTATTAATCGCCAGGTAATTTTAAAATTAATCAGATAATTTTAAATAACGTTAATCCCAACATCGCCTAGTGAATTGTTCCCAAGAAAGAAACTATCATCTTATGAACGAATAACATGGTCGGAGTACATGTAAATAAGTGCTTCCTATTTAATTATCTAACTAGTCCTATTTCATAGACTAATCAGAAAGTAGAACTTAATCAGTCAAAGTGATGGAGCTAGGAATCTAATCTTGATACTTTTTTACTGGGTATAACTTATAAGGATACTATAAGTACCATGACTTTTCGCACCGTGCTCAAAGTGCTATAACCTTATTAAGATAAGCGCCATAACTTTTTAAAGACATTTAACCAAGTGTCGAAAATCCGACGTGGCATAGAACTTGTGTTAAATGTCTTTAAAAATTTATGACACAATTAATCAATTGAAAATTATATGACGCTCAATTGACTGGAAAAAGTTACAACACTCAAATAAGCACAATACATAAGTCAAGACACTCATATGATCGGCAAAAAAAATAAATTATGACACTCTATTGATTGCCATACGAAATTTATGGCACTTGCAGTTTCATTTTCCCTTACTATTTCATGTATGAAAGAATGCGACATAAGTGACCAATGAAAACAATGTAAGAAGAATTTTTTGTGCTTATGTCAATAAAAATACTAAACAACATTAAGTTTTGTAAGCTCATTTTTTGAATGTTCATCGTGTTTAAAGGCACTAAAAATTTAGTCACTACATCATTATCTCAGTTAAAACAGGATTGAAATAAACATTGCCCTCAAAACTTGAGGAACTTGATGAATTGCAAACTTGAACATCCATGAAAAGTTTAAGGCAAATAAGAACAGAAACGTTGGATCTTTAAATCAATTAAAAGAATCAAGATTTCTGCAACAACAAAAAAAAAAAAAAGGAGAAAAGGAGAGTAGAGGTTACAAAATATAAATGCGCGATGAGTTACGGCAACAGTAGATTTACTTATTTCATTTGGCGGGGAAAGAACTTCACAAATGCAACTGCATCTAGTTCCATAATCAAAATCTCCAGCATACGGTATGAATCTTAACACACGCATGGATCCAGTTTGTATAAAAAAGATGAACCCAACCCAAATTTTTATACACTAGAAATGAGGTCAAAAACGAAATTACAACTATCCTATTAGGTTAGGAAATTTAAGGATATGTCCTGATTTGAAAAACCTTCAAGGAACTATTTGAGACTTTTTATTATTATTTAAATTTAGAGAAATTGGAGTTGGCAGATAATTAACGAACTTATATTCGATCTGTCACCCGATTGTAAAAAAATAAATTTCTCAGTTGCGGTTAGATGATTACCCTTCATAGTCCTCCAGCTTCAAATCCCTAGGTGCCGTCGACTTTCTGAAGCGCCCATCTCCACTTCTTTACTTCCTCCATGCTGAACTTCCTCTTCTGATCCTCCACCTTTTGCTCCAACTCCGATATGGCCTTGTTGTATAAACCCGTATTCGACTTCAAATAATTAGTTCTCACATTATAAAAGACGGGGAATATCACCTTCTTATTCCCATCTCCTTCATGCTTAGACGTGTTATCCACCTTTTTATTCCCATCTTCTTCACGCTTAGAGGTGTTATCCACCTTCTTATTTCCATCTTCAGGTCCATATGTAATCTCCACCATCTTCGCAAGTTCACGGAGGCACCAGTGTCGCGAAGCATAGTTTGGGAGAAGATGGTTATGTAGAGCTTGGAGTCGTCGATCGCTTGCGGAAGCTCCTTACTAAATTCTTCACCTAGTGGAATCTCTTCCTTATCGAGGAAAACGCGAATCCAAACATCTACCAAGGCATGGTAGAGGGTGTTGGTGAATCCACGACGGGTATCCTTCCCGCAAAAATTGAGGAACACCTGGTACTTGCTTTCTGAGTTCGCCATAGGAGTAGGAGCTAAACTTCGCACTTGACAGGTCTCTCTCTCTCTCTCTCTCTCTCTGTCGAAGTCGACGATGTTCTTCATCAAGCAAATTGTATCGGGTATAAGAAAATTCGCACGAAGTCGACGATGTTTTGTGGATCTCAATACAAGTCGGTGACTTTAACATTAAAGTCACGACGAAGACTTTTCAAACTTCTACTTTAACTAATTGTACGAAAGGTAGAGATATGATTTCGGGGAATTAAAAATTGCTTAGCTGATCGAACGATTCTTAAGAGTTTTGGAATTTTCGGATCTGAGGTGGAGACCATGAGATCATGAACAGAACACGCTATGGCCACCAGTCAACGATTATTATTAGAAGATGCTTGCTAATGACTACTCCCACTCCACGCCATATAATTGTATGTGTGGATGTTTAATTTAACCTGTCACTTAGGGCTTTCATGGATAAAATCCTTATTAGAAAAACATTACATTTTAAATTTGAATTTGACCCATTTCCCATAAAAGCAAAGCGCGTATAAGCAACTTCGGAGCTAGTGCAGCTTCCAATTTGTAGTCAATAAGGTTGATGACTTAAAAAATAATGAGGCTGAGACCCATCAGAAAAATGGATTATAACAACGAATACAGTTTTTTTTTTCGAGTTTTTTTCTTTGTGCTTGTCACATGGGTCTGCTCTAAATTCACTTTTGAAATTTTAGATTACAAATGATATGATTCTCAAAGTTTTAAATCTTCTTTATGATTGTTATATCTATATTTACAGTTGGAACTTATTAAAATCCCAGTGCAATATGTTAAATTCACCTGATACCAACATAAAAATAACAAAATGTCCCTACACATCAACTCTCAAGATAACTCATGGGACTCTAGATTGCTGGAAAAATCTCCTTCATATTGCAAAGATTGGATTTGATGCATTGTGTAGAAAGACGCTCTAACTAAGCATTTATTTACTTCTCACCGTGGAGTATTTTTCATGATCTCTTCAGCGTGATGACTTGCCTTTTGTTGTAATTAATTGCAATTAACTAGTCAATTTTTTTCTCATAAAATGTGCCTTTAGCACGATCGGTGGGCATTATTGTAATACTTTTTCAGCTAGGTAATTTCGTAAGAAGCCAAAGAGGTTTTTGCAGATCTCGATACAAGTTGGTGACTCATAAATTGGACGACATAGAATTCTTAACACTTCTTAAGGCCCGTTGCGGTACTATCAATTATGCAAAGACTCGAGATATGAGCCAACCACCAATCGATCTGGGAAATTAAAATTGACTTAGCTAACCTATAGATTTAAAGAGTTGTGGAATATTCGGATCTAATCTGGAGTTTATGTGATCGGTTCAGACATCAATTGCAATTGGCAATACATTTTCTCCAACTTGGACATAATTAAATAATAGCATATGTCACACTGTCTCATATTTAAATATGACCCATTTGCCATAAAAATAAAATAAAATAACGTGTATGGAAAACTTCTCAGCAGGTGCAAAACACCCACTTTTTTTTTTTTTTGGTCGAAGATGCGACACCCGCTTTACTGTCAACAAAGTTGAACGGATTTGAAAATAATAAGGTAGAGACCAAAAGAACACACGGAGGTGTACCTTTCGTGCGCCCAATTTCTTTTTTCTTCGGGCTTGTCACATGGCTCTGGCTATGTAGACAACATTTTTTCTGAATCCACTTTTGAAATTATGATATTTTTTTTGGACAGAGAAATGATGGTGTTGACCAAACAAAAAGAACACTTTTGAACCTCTTGGGCAAAAAAGTTCCCAAAGAATCACCTCTTGTGATTACAGATGGAAATCTGTGGTTGTGTATGGTAACGTTTATGTTCCTGAGCATATAGTTAGAACTGAAACATTTTTTTTTTGTATTTCTGTTTCGGGCTACGATTTTTGAAAACATAAATGCGTTTGGTAAATACAAAAAAAAATACTTTTTCCTGGCGCCGCTGCTTTGGGGACGACGATGGACGCGTTGGTGGCGACAGTGGCCGCGACGATGGCAGTGGTTCCAAAAGTATTCCAAAACCCCGAAGTAAGTTTTTTTTTTTGTTTCTTCAAAATTGTTCTTTTGGAACATTTTTTTTACCATATGTGTTTCTGTTCTGAAAGTGTTCCCGAAACACTTTCGGAACAAAAACACTTTTCCTAAAGTATTAGAAAAATCTCCTTCGTTTTGCAAAAAAAAAAAAAAGGATTTGCTTCTTTTTCTGCAACAGCAACAAGATATCCACCTATATGTGTGTGTATATATACTATTCATCATGAAGTACGAATTGAGGAAAATCAAACCATTTGAATAGGCTAAACCATTTTTTGGGGATTGATTTGGTTTAGCCGTTTTTAATTCTATCGTTTTTTTTACTCTTCATCGATCGTAATTTGATGAGAACAAAAAAATCAAACCCATTTGAATAGGCTACTTCATTTATAAATGGTAAAATTAATTCACAAACCTAGTAATTCATACAATTCGATTTCGCGATTCACTTTGATTTTCAAAAAGTTGAAACCAAACCAAACCCCATAAAATGGTCAGCTTTTATTTTATTGAATCGTTTTTCCTTCAAAAATTACTCTTAAACTGAATCAAATTATAATAAATTATGGGGTTCAATTTGGTTTGATGGTTTTAACCATTTATTGCCCACCCTTAAGAACTATTTGTTTTAGGATAAAATATCTCTTTATTCGAATTCTATTTATCTAATAAAAAAGTCGCAGATCGTATCATCTAGAAAATCCTACATTTATTACTTCCATATGCAATATGCTTGTTTCGGTTGGAATTAGTCTTAAAGTGTTGGATATGAAAGCTTGGATCGAAACGAGATGTTGACTTTTATCACGTTGATCCGATCTCGCTTGTCGGATATTGTGGTAAATTAAATTGAACAAAATATTAACTCTCAACTTATGAGGTACCTATGTTACTCTCGTGATAGACAAACTAATTCGAACAAGATGCGCTTGCAATACGTACGCTCTATCTTGACCTGTGACTCTCTCCCACTAATGTCGGTAGTGAAGTGTTGTCTCTCTAAAATTGTTGTTCTTTCGAAACACTAGAGTTTGAAAAAATAAGCATAATATGGCTTCACTTTACCATAAAATAATACACGTACAGGTAATATAACACGTGCACACTTCACCGCGATTGCTCTACGCGGCCGAACTCGGGCGCATTTCCTTGCATCAATCCTTTGAGTAGTCTTTTTACTTTCACAATTACTTAATCCTAAATACAGTATGCTCACATGTACTATATTTTTCAAACCAGCTTCGGCAACCCAAAAATATTATAGAACAAAAGACAACGACAAAACAATCGGATCCAAACGAAAAGGAATCGCATGCCCTTGTCAGACAAGGGCAGGCGCTACCTTTGAGATTCGAGCCGTCCATTTATTCCTTAAAAAAATAAAAAAAAAATAGACTCCCAAAAACAGGAGATCTGGGTCGTCCGTCTAAAAACGGACGACCTAGATCTCTAGGGCAGGCCTCTGCCCTTATTTGGCACGGGCTTTCAAGATGTTCTTTACCTTGTTTCTCTGCTGCTGTAAAAAGTTGAAAAATTCTCCACTTATCTGGACACCAAACCATGAGCGTTGTTTGTCGTTTCTACTGTGGAATCTCGAGGTTGACGATGCCAACGCTCGATTTTGATATGGTCGAGTGACAATGCTAGAAAATTAGGGTCAAATTGAAGGAATTGGGGATTCAAATCAAGGAAGTAGGTCGCGAATTGGGGGTTAATTAGGATTTCACTGTGAATGATCTGAGTTTAATGTGACGTAAAATTAGGGCTCAAATTTTTATTTTAGTATGTAAGTAGGTTTCGAACTAAAGTAATGTTGTTCCTGATGGAATGGAGTCACATGAATTGGGGGAGTAATTAGGGATCCTCTAGGTAAACTGGCCAGAAATGGATCCCCTGCCCTGATTGAATCAGGCAGGGATGCCCTGATCGAGATTAGGGCCGTCCGTTCAACAACAGATGACCTAGATCATTTAAAAAACACACACACACAAACACACACACAAACACACACACAAAACTCCCCTATTGTAAGAGATCTGGGCCTTCTGTTTAAAAACGGATGGCCCAGAACGAGTAGGTATCGCTGCCCTGATTGAATCAGGGTAGGGGATCCAAACTGGCCAGAACTAGGCAGAACTTAAGCATTATCTTGCCATTATAAAAATATTGTCCTTTGGGACGCAAAAGAGCACAAATGAGCGCCATTCTCTTCCTAGGCTATTTTTCTGACCATAAATAGATTTTTCTACTTCTACTCCCTCAGTGAGTTTCTGAGTAGAGACATTCATTTGATAACGATGCAAAATTTTTGTCCCCGAAATCAAAATTCATTTGATAATAACATAAAATTTCTGTGATTGTCGATCACTTAAACTCGTCCAATGGACCAGAGATATGCGGACATAAAACAACAAAGGGCAAACGGGAGCCGGGGACCAAAGAATGGCAACCATAGGCTGGCGGCCGACAAATGGCGGATGTCGAACGTAGGTATATACATACAACCTATAGGATATTGATATCACAGTAGACGTATATACATATGTATACACACACAGAGATTGTGTAATAAATGAAATCACCAATCGCAGCATTTGGAAAATCCTATATCTATAACTTTACATATGGTATGCTTATGGTCTTATAGTGTTGGATAGCAAAACTTGGCACCGAAGACATTGCCTTTCATGGCGTTGCTCGAATGCCAGTTGTCGGGATTCTTGGCATGACCATAATGGTGGCAACACCAGACAATCATGATATGCTATAATGAGGTGCAATTTTATCCAATCAACTTGATCTCTGTCTATCTCCATCTTAAAGTCCTTTTTTGTTGGAGTACCTCGAACCTTTATATGCACTTTACCTTGGTTCTTACCTGTTGGCTAGTCCCATTGGTCCTTAGGACTTGTTCCTGGTTTATCATTCTGATGCTGAAATGCAATAAAAAATAGGCTAACATAAGAACTTAAATAATACGAGAAACAATCCATTCTTTTTAAACGATTATCAAATTGATAAATTGTCAAAAATCAAAATCTGCCATTCAAAACCCTAAGAACAACCTTTTATATGGCATTAAAACCAATGACAATAAAAAAAATGCAAAAATTACAAAAATACCATTAAAATTACAAAATTGCCCAAAACAAAAAAGGCCCGAAAACTTACCGAACCAACTTTGAAATGCAAAAAAACATCGTTTTCATCGCAAATCTATGACTATTGATCAGCATTTTATTTCCATGCAGCCGACTAAATTTACACTCATTCGGAGATTGCCAATCTTAAGTGCATCACATTCATAAAAGAAAACCTGAGCGCCCACCTAATTTGACTTAGCATGTTTTTACATTTACTTAATCCCAAATACTTTATCCTCACATGTGCCAAAGTGTTCATTTCGATACATTAGCATTACTAACTTCATCAAATACCGTCCTTGCAATTTCAATGTTCATTGACTTAGACTAAAGCAGTGATACCTGACCCGACCTCTTAACACCCAACTAGTAGAGCCTCAGCCTAGACATGGTCACAAGCCGATTTTGGCCCGGACCCCGTGGAATAACCGGACCGGCCCGTTGACTAGGCCAATTATGGTTTCGGAAAAATTTTGAACCGACCTAGAACCGGCGGTTCCGAACAGGCTATTACCCGTTGGGCCCAATGACTATTAGGGCCAACGGCCCGAATAATTAGCATAACATATGTACACTTCACCGCTATTGTCTCTGCCTGCCGGAACTCAGCCTCTGTCCCTTTCATTAATCCTTGAGGAGACATTTTTTTGTTCACATTTACTTACTCCTGTATACTTTATCTTGCTTGATTTTCAGAAGCAAAAACATTTTTTTTTACTTGAAAAATTGTCGACCACTTTGATAATGTACCAACGCATATTTTTGTGGCTCACCAACTCTTTTTCGGTTAATAACTTTTATTTGAAATTACTAAGTTTGACTTGATTGATGTACTAATGTTCACCACATTAAGACATCAAATAATTAGTCACCTATCAACTCTTATTCTTGCTTGATTTTTGAGAAGTACCAACTTTTTCTATTATACTTACAAGATTTCTAATCACTTCAATAATCACAATGTATATCCTTGTGGCTGACCAATGCTTTTGAAGAGAATGACTTCTATTCAAAATCGAAAACAGTACTTAGACTGGCGTATTAACATTCATCGTATTAAATACTAACTAATTTTAGTCACCAACCAACTTAATTCAAAATCGCAAACCTTAATTAGACTGACTTACTGACAAGCATTTCGAGAAAAATTTTGTGGAATTACCCATTAATTGTTTTGAAAGTTTCAGCTAGCTAGTTAACCGTTAGATGAATATGGCTTGATTCAGTTTACATTTGAAATACGCCTCGCTGTCACATTCCATGTTCTCTGCTCAACTATAATTTATTAGAGATGCTAACATTCCCCAAATCAACATATCTCTTGTATTCCGACACGTAAAGCAAATTGAACCTAAGGGAGAAAATAGATATAAAGGCAATTATGTTGGTTAGATTGATAGAAAAAGTAACAAAAAATTCAAAAGAGAGAAGGGTATTTTAATCTGATGATTGAAAAAAGAAAACGAAAAAGTAGCGACTTAGACAAAATGGGGTCTCCTTATTTTTTCTAGGTTTGAGAACAGTAAATGACATTTGCTTAGAAGAGTTTAGTGAATACAAGTTCCAAAAGCGTTGGCAACCAAATCAGCTACTTTGTTGGATTCCGGGCTGCAATGGGCCAGTTTAAGGGTCTAAAAAGCGCAGCATCGAATCACAAACGTCTCTGGATAAGGGTGTCCACTTCCCTGTTTAGTTGATCAGCGCTTGACAAGGCTCTTATCACATTTGCATTGTCTACCTCAGGACTTAAATTAGAGGCTTCAATTTGTGCGGCAAGGGAGAGGAAAGTTAGGGTTTCCACCATGGCTATCGATTCCATCTATGCAGCAGAGCTAGCATGCACTGATCTCACATATCAGTCCACCAATCGACCCATGGTGTCTCGAAAAACGCAGGCGATGGCTCCTTCCAACTATCTGGGCAACAAAGGAGCCGTCGTGTTGATCTCCAGAGTGCCTAGATCCGAGATATTTGAGAATGTACGAATTAAAGCCCGAAGAAAATAGCAAATCGTTCCACGACATTTCTACTGGAAAAAAGAAGAGCCCAATTGCAATCCAAAACCACAAGAGAGAATTCTCTGGTTCAAGTTTTGCCTCTCCGATTCTTATTGTTCATTGCTATGTGCGCCCATAACATCATTGGACATGTTGGTGTTAGTTTTTTTTTTCTTTTCTTTTTTTTTTCCTTCTCAAGGAGAAAATCCGATCGATCCCCACTAGTTGAAGAGCAAGCACGATATAAATATTACTTGGGATGTTATTGTAGTTCCTTATGATTTCGAGTAAAATCTCTCCTTGCTATTACTTGGGATGTTATCCGATCGATCCCCACTAGTTGAAGAACATCATTATGTTCCATCTCTTACCTCCTCTTCGGCTTCTCCATCGTCACTCTCTTCCTCGTCCTCTTCGTTGCCGGTCATTATCCACGGAATAAACACATGGAGGCCCGCGAGACAACTACAGAACCCCCTGCACATTGTCGAAATCCCCAAATAACGTATGACGTTAATCCCTAAGTTGAAAGCCCAAACGCAATCAACTAGCAAGAATCAACACAATCCCCTAATTTCGTTCAAATTTTCTTTTGGTCGGAAATTCCGTTCAAGTTGACTTGTAAAAATTGTTATGGGACTGCTTTTGTTATTTTTTTTCCTCTCAATCAGTAGATACTCGAATTTGAAGAAAGTAGGGCAAAGCAAAGTACATGTGCAGAAAGCCCTTCTTTAGATTGAAAACCGCCACTTTCAATACCAATTTCTTCAATAACAATTTTTAACTGCAGCAAGCTCGCCATCTAGAGCAATAACTATTGCTAGATTTAATTTCAGCTTTTCAAAAAAAAAAAAAAAACAGCACGAATTCTGAACTGAGTACATATTTCAGCTGAGTTTTAGGTTGTTTTCTCTTACCTCCTCTTCAGCTTCTTCTTCGTCCTCTTCCTGTCCTCGTCACTGTCACTTTCGCCTTCGCCTTCCTTGTTGACATCGCTGTCTGCATTGTTATCGCCCACAGAGCAAGCCGGCCGAGATCCGTGAGATGACTGCAATGCCTCATGCACATCGTCATCCTCGCCCTCATCACCATCGTCTTCGTCCTCATCGTCCTCACTATCATCGTCATCATCATCGTCGTCCTCACCGTTGTCTTCGTCATCATCGTCCTCATCATAGTCATCCTCGTCGTCGTCATCTTTCTAAAGACATGGAGATTTGAAATCATATCTAAAGTGGATTAAACATCTTAAAGAAGAAAACAGATTCCCTAAATATCATATGACCATAATACTTAGTTTGAGCACCCAAATGCAAGCGGCTAGCAGGAATTAGCGTAATGGGGTTTTCCTCACACTCAATCACCATAAGAATGCTTTGTAAAGCACCAACATCAACATTAACAACACTTTTATCACAAACTAGTTGGGGTCGGCGGTTGATGAACCCCAAAGAATTATAAAAATAAAAGAAGAATTAAGGGAAGTAAAAGAGATAAATGTGTAAAAATAAATAAGTAAATTTATATATTTATCTATACACTATCCCTCCACAACACTAATAGACTTCCTCCACTCCGTACTAAGACAAACCGTACTCCAATCTATTTATCACTCCATTAAATCTTGTTTTACGCCAATCTATTTTCAACTTCATTAAATCTTATTTTACTGTTTTTCTTCAAGTAAGTTTCGGCCGACCTCTTGATTTCTTCGTGTTATGCTCTCGATAGCAAACTTCTGTTCGTACCGGTGCGTCTAAGGGCCTTCGGAGGATATGCCCAAACCATCTTAATCTATGCTTTATCATTTTTTCCGCCACCGGTTCTACTCCAACTTTTCGTCGAACCTCTTCATTATTTATCTTATCCATCCTTGTATAACCACACATTCACCTTAACATTCTCATTTCTGCTACTCTCATTTTATGCTCATGTTTACTTTGTGCTAGCCAACATTCAGCTCCGTATAACATGGCAGGTCTGACTGTTGTTTTATAAAATTTTTCTTTTAACCTAAGAGGAATTTTACGATTGCACAAAAATCTCGATGCACTACGCCATTTCATCCAACATGCTCTGATTCTATGGCTTACATACTTATCAATCTCTCCCTCCGTTTGCAATATTGATCCAAAATATCTAAATGTATCTTTCTTGGGTACCTCCTGTCCAAGCATATTTACGGCTTCTTGATCCCCTCTTTCTGCCGTGTCAAACTCACACTTCAAGTATTCCGTCTTACTTCGACTTAGCGTAAATCCTTTAGACTCTAACGTGCTTCTCCATACTTTAACTTAGCGTTAACCGCAGTCCTGATCTCATCAATAAGCACGATATCGTCTGCAAATAGCATATACCACGGCACCTCATCTTGAATATCTTTTGTTAGCTCATCCATAACCAGAGCAAAAAGATAAGGGCTCAAAGTAGAACCTTGATGTAAGCCTACTGTGATTGAAAAATAACTTGATGTGCCATTACAAGCCTACACACATGTAGTAGCACAGTCACACATGTCTTCGATTGCCTTGACATACTTTGAATGTACTTTTTTTTTCAAGAATCCACCACAAAACCTTTCTTGGAACCCTATCATACGCCTTCTTGAGATCAATAAACACCATATGGAGGTCCTTATTTCTTTCTTGATATCTCTCCATCAATTGTCGTATTAAGAAAATAGCCTCCATGGTAGATCTTCCTGGCATAAATCCAAATTGATTGATAGAAGCCTTGGTCTCTATTCTCAAACAAATGCTTTGTAAAGAATGCTTTGTAAAGCATCAGTCGAACATAAATATATAATAATCAAGCAGCATTCACAACTTCGCATGTCTTCTTTTTGTCAAAATCTGAACAGATGGTACATTGAAGCTAAGGGCAAGTCGCTTTGTTCCATTTTCGAGGGAATGAAGATACATGAATTTGTGAATGCTGCTTAATTACACTGGATTGAGATGTGTAATTGCCCTACTTATACTCATGTGAAAGATGGCACATTGAAGCTAAGGGTAAGGAGGTACAAATTTCTAAACTATGCACATAGGGAGAATGATTAGAAAAGACGTTACCTTTGATGAGTTTTCTCTAATCTATAACAGGAGCGAGTAACTAGTTATAAAGAAGGATCAAAATGGTGTACATAAAAGCACATGGAGTTGCAAAAAGAGCCCAAAGATTAGGAGAGTGCCGACGAGGTGACGGATTTTGCAGATGATCAGTGTGTAAAACCTTAAGAAATCAAGAAATGAACGCTACAAGAGTTGCGGCTAAAGGAAGCCATATATTATGTTTTTGTAATATTTTTGTACATCTCTAATGAAAGGTATACGTGCCTATTTATAGGCTTTACAGATTAACTATCTAAAGTAACAAATCAAAATCAAGACAACAAATTAATTACATCAAATCAAAATCAAATCAACAAATCAATATCAATTACATGAAATCAAAATCTTCTACGTCAGGAAAATAATCATGGAGGAAATCTCTGCTGTACTGTAGCCTTGCTGTCTAACACAGTGAAGGTGGAAGAGTTGGAATGTAAAATGAATGAGAAGCAGAGGAGGTGTCTCACATAGAGGTGCGAAGAGATAAGGAAAATTGGGAATGCTGAGAATGATTCGGAGAACTTACGTGAGGAAAGTCGAAGGACCACAACATGTACTGGTAATAATTTGTAAATATCCCTCTTGCTGCTCATTTAAGGCATCATTCAAGTTTTCATTGTGTATAGGTAAGGAGGTGGAGCATATATCTCATATTCCATGTCGCAGTACCGTCGCTTCTTAGAGGTATATGTCATGTGTAGCTGTGGTAACTCGATTTGATCATTCACATGCTGTTGGTAATTTACATTGTCAGCCTGTGTATAATGAAGCCATTGTGGAGACAGAATGTCACTAGTATTGACCAAGATTCACCATGTGTATGGGCGTGTAGAGGATTATTTCCGGACGCTTGCAGAGGCGCCTGAGAGTCAAGCCATGCTGCGTTGAGCCTGGACCAGCTAGCCTGTCGCCAAGGACATGCGCAGGATGCGTTTTTAACCCTATTTTCAAATCTTTTTAGTGTTAATACACGTTGTATCTTCTTGAAAAATTGTTGAGGTTCTCTCCATGAGTTTTAGTTTGAGAAAAACAGTATTTGAGGTTTGAGCGATGCACTGGATGAGGATTGGGTGGAATCGGAGCTTGGAATGGAGAGACTGGTTTTTTATGTTGGAAACTCTTTGGACAAAAGCTACGCAAGTTGGGGGTGTGTCGAATTTATTTCTTATTTAATTTTCTTGTATTTCGTGATGTTAAGGTGGATGTGTGGTCATACAAGGAATGATAAGATAAGGAATGAAGAGATTCGACGGAAAGTTGGAGTAGAACCGGTGGCGGAAAAGATGAGAGAGCATAGATTGAGATGGTTTGGGCATATACTCCGAAGGCCCTTAGATGCACCGGTACGAACATAAATTTGCTATCAAGAGCATAACACGAAGAAATCAAGAGGCCGACCGAAATTTACTTGGGGAAAACAGTAAAACAAGATTTAATGGAGTGGGAGATAGATTGACGTATGGTTTGTATTAGGACGGAGTGGATAAAGGCTATTAATGTTGTGGAGGGGTAGTGTATAGATAGATAGACATATAAATATATATTTACTTATTTATTTTTACACATCTATTTCTTTTCTCTCTATTGATTCTGATTTTATTTTATGATTCTTTGAGATTCATCAACCGCCGACCCTGACTAGTTCGGGATAAATGTGTTGTTGATGTTGATGTATGTCGTGATGTTGTCAGATTGCATGATCCTATTGCACAATATCGACTACAGTAATTTTGGGGGGGGGGGGGGGGGGGGTGAAAATAGGCTCCATGTCATTTGAGTAATTGAGATAAGCACAGAAAGAAGTAAAAGCACAAATAGGAAGAAGTGTGTAGATTCTCAGTCAGATGGTGAGAATGGTGAGCGATGTAAGATCTCTGACGTCACTTCCAAAGTGGACACGCTTATAGCAATCGAAGATTCTTAGAAAGATGGCGCACCTGTTTCGATGGACCAGAGTCCGACGCTTGTGCTGCTGCATTCAGAATCTTCCTTCTGTAACGCTTCCAAGGGATTATTGAAGTAAATGAACCACTCTCGAGTAACTCCCCACAACGCCAGATTAGTATCTCGCACTCATTTGGTAATTTTGAGCTTGATGCATCGATAATTTTTCCCATTGATCGGCACAAAGTAAGTCGCAAATTCTCCAAACGCTCCAACTCGTCAATGCCCTCGACAAACTGCAGGCTCTCGCACTGCGTCATTTCTAAACGATTCAAATTCTTCAAGTTTGACAAACCGCCTACCCTTTTCAAGGAAATGCAGTCTCCAACAGCAATTTCTTCCATTGATTCGAACTTTGAAACAAATTGAATCTCCTGTAGCTCTGGGCACGTCCACAGCGAGAATTTTTTAAGCATCTTTAGGGAGCTTGAGACAAGGGACCCTCTCCTCCAACCATCACTCGGCCCTGCCTCCTCCTCCTCTGACGACGACGGACAAACCAACCTCTCCAACGATTTGCAGTTAAGAAATCTCAAGATCTCCATCGATTCTAAGACGCTGAGAAATTGAACTTCGACAAGCTTGCAACAAGAATCAACCGTGGCTTCTCTCAGTTCTCTCAAACTTGATGGAATAGATAATCGCTTGACGGGCTTACACCTTTGGATAGTCAACTTTTCCAACTGAGAAAGCCCATCGAGTTCTACTTGCTTCACTCGAATTTTGTTGAGCTCTAGAACTCTCAAGTTTGACGGAAGTTGTTTCAGCGTCTGCAAGTCTAGCCCAGAGAGAGCAAGTTCTTCCAGCAGAGGAAGTGGACACCAGTCAGTAGACGTTGCATGGACATTTAAAAGGCATAATTGCAGCTTCCTCAGTTTGGATAGCTTCCCAATCCACCGCAAGTCGCAAGGTTGAATTATATTCGATTCTTCAAGTATTTCAGAGTCATCAGATAGGAGCAGTTCAACTAGATTAGTAAGGTTTGACAGATCAGGGACAGTCTGCAACGAGCTAGATCTCACAAGTAGAGTGGTCAAACTTCCAGGGAGCTTCGGCAACTCTTGGATACCAGAGCAATTTAAGTCGAGTGTACGGAGTTGACTAAGCTTGCTCATTGTCTCAGGCAATTTCACTATGCATGTGTATGATAAATCGAGAGATGATAGGCTTTGTAGTGTATCAATGGAATCCGGTAATCTTGTAATGCCCGTCCATGAAACGTCCAGCTCAGTCAACGACTCCAACTCTGAAACTGAGTCGGGGAGTTTCCTCAATCTCCCACAATTCCAAAGAGAGAGGTGCTGAAGATTCTTTAGTTTGCCGATTTGTTTAGGCAAATTTCTAAGTGCATCACTACCCATAAGGCTCAAGTCGGTCAGCCACCGCAGTTTCCAAATAGAGCAATCAATTTCCTTCAAAGATCCGCAACGTCTAAAAGTCAACTTCTCTAAAACGGAGTCTTCGGAAAAGGTTGGTGTCCTATGTAGCGACGAAATATCAGAAAGAGTGAGAGCCTTCAATTTCCTCGCACCCTACAAAAGCCAATGAAACATCAGCACAGAGATTTGGATGTTCATACGAGACACAAATTCTGATTTGGGCTCGTATCGTTTGTCATTTGATCCTCACACTAAATGAGAAAATTAGACTGTAAATTCATTAAATTTTGTCCTTGGTTGATTGAGAAAATTAGACCAAGGGGGATTCTGTCATACCTCGACTAGGCTTATGACCGCATCTTCTCTCCACTCATCGCCAGAAATTGCCATCACAACCACGTTTTCTGGGTTCAAATTGGTTGCCGTAAAAAACTCTTGGCGCTCGTAATTCAAATCGATCCATCTCAACTCGGAAAGACAGCCCGTGAAGTCGCCTTGGCAAGTTATGTTATGCAACCGCAGCAGCCGAAGATGTGGGAACCTTTTGATTTGCTCCGAAGTGACAGGTATATGTTTATTAAACCACGACCAGCCTGGAATCAAATATCCTTCCGCAGACAATGGTCCATTGTCGTAATCCAGTGTTTGAACGAATGTGTTGATCTGTCGATGACGTTGAGGAGTAGGAGCAGGAATTTGTCAATATCCAACAAAATTTATTTCGTCCAAGAGAACTAAAATATGAAACAGAAGAGGCAAAGAAATTTTCAATTCAAATTTGGCCATACTTTACCTCGGTTGATCTTAATTCATGAATGATGTCATCTCTATCCCGGAGTCTGCTGCGCTCCTGATTATTGATTGCCCTCCCAAGATCTCTAAATTGATCATGCATCGTAAACGTATTATTGTCTAAAACCTTTATCATGCACCTATTAATAAGGACACCAACACCATACTCTGGGCTAAATCCACAATCTTTCCACATGTAGATTGGATAAGCCTTATCACGAAACATGAAAAGGCATGCAATGTCGAGAAATATCTGTTTTTGACCCGGATTCAAGGCATCATAGGTGATCTTTAGCATGCTCAAGACATCATCATGAGGTATTTTCCATAGCTCCTCTAGCACCTCTTCCCAAATTTTTTTCTCTTTCTGGCCAAAAAGTGATGCACCTATCGCTTTAAGAGCTAAGGGTAGTCCACCCGTAGTAGAGATAATGTGTTCCGAAAGAGTGAAGTAATCCGGTGGAGGAGAATCGGCATCAAAGGCATGCCTACTAAAAAGTTGAAGTGCGTCTTTGTCGCTCAACCCTTCCATCTCATACGTCATGATTTCATACTTAAATCCCCTGATATTCAGAACATTCTTATCCCTAGTGGTAACGATTATCCTAGTACCAGAGTACAAAGACTTCGCTCCGATTAGGTTTCGGATTTGGTTGCTGTCGTCGACATCATCCAAAACAATTAGTAACTTCTTGCCGCAAATTGTTTCTCCAATCGCTTTGATCCCATCATTGGTGTCAACAATGTTGCGAGCCCCTCTAGAATAAGAGACATCAGACAATAATTGTTCGCGTAGCTTGATTAAGCCCTTGGTTTTTGTCGTCTCCTTCACATCAGCAAGAAAGCTGCAATTTTTTCCAAATCGAGGACATAATTGGTTGAAGATATTTTCGGCAAGAGTTGTTTTACCCATGCCGCCCATCCCGCAAATTCCAATGAGCCGCACATCACCAGTTTCCATGTCTAATAAATTGTTTATATCTGCTATTCGAGCCTCCATTCCGACTAAATCTTCGGTCATTTCTCTGTGTCTTGTTTGGAGCCTCCTCACAACCTCTTCAACAATCGACTCGCTTAGATGCCCATCGCTGTCACAAAGTTGGACAGTTTGAATTGAGAAAAGGTAACAAATTCATTTCCTTGCATGTTGACCGACCATCTACTAAGTAATCGGGCAAGGTCGAAACTTTTTTTTTTTTTTGGAGGGAATCAACTTATTATGCATCGCCAGCTAATTTTCAATCTGATTATCATTAATATTGTCGGCATGTTGGAAGGATTTTTGATCATTTGGGATACATTGTAGTAGTCAACCAGGGGATTGTTCCCATGTAAGAAAATTTGATCTAATTCATGTAGGATAAGTATACTATAAGTGTCATAACTTTCGTGTGGCGTTTACTTAAGTGTCATAACTTTCAAAATGTTCACTTAAGTGCTAGTTTTTTTAAAAAGTGTTCACTTATGTGCCATTTGCTGATTTGGCATGCCATAAATATGACGTGACGTTATTCTAATATTAAGTGATCATACGTGGCTTGCCGGAAGCTAACATGGCGCTGGAAATCTTTTTTTTTTTTTTTTTTTGCAGATTTTAATTTTCTGGTTTATTTAATTATTGAAAAATTAAAAAAAAAAACAAATCTTTGATTTCTCGATGGTGGCCGGCAATGGTCTCGCCGGCTACCACTGGCTAACCTAAGGCCAGGGTCGGCTCGCCATGGACCTGCGAGGCCGCGACGGCCCTAGGCGACAACAGTCGCGGCTTCTGCAGCCGCGGCCAAGGGCGCAAAACCCTCACTAGATCTAGATGAAGGCCTTGCGCCCCCTCCGGGAAGTGGCCTGATGGCCGTCGAGCCAGTCCCCTGGGCCGTCGCGAGTTTGAGGCGACGGTTGTTTGGCCATTGCCCGGCGAGGGCGCAAGGCCCTCGCCCAGATCTGGTTAGGGCTTCGCGCCCTCGGCCACCGCTGTAGAGGTCGCGATGATTGTCACCTAGGGCCGTCGCAGCCTTGCCGGCCTCGGGCAAGCTGAACCTGGCCCTAGGCCCCGGTTGGTGGCGGCCGACAAGGTTCGCCACCGGCCACCACCTGAGAAACCCTATCTCTTTTTTTAAAAAAAAAAATTCATTAATTTTTCTTTTTTTCCTTTTATTTTCTGATTTGTATACAAATAAAAAAAATAGAAACTATTAAAAAATGGCGTGGAATTTCCACATGACACTCAAAAATTCATTAAATAATAGTAAAAATTTCACGTCATGTTTTTCGGCGAAAATAGCACTCAAGTGAATACTTTTGACCAGATGTTTTGAAAGTTATGGCATTTAAGTAATGCCGTACGAAAGTTATGGTGCTTGTAGTGTATTTATCCAAATTCATGTATACCATTAGAATTGGTTATTGTTAAGTTATGAGATCCACAAAAAGGGTTATTATAAATAAGTGGTTATACGAATATCTAACAAAGCTTTGTCACATCTCCTTTTGTGTCTAATGTCGATACTTTATTATTGCAGGAAAAAATAGTGAAAGATAAAGGCTCTTTTTTTTTTTTTTTACTTTTTACCGAAATAAAACAACTAAACAGCATTAAATTTTGTAACTTCATATTTATTTAGAATATTCATGGTGTTCGAAGCCACTAAAAATTTATCACTACATTGTTATTTCACTTAAAACGTGGAAACTTGATTTCCATCAAATGCCTTGAGTTCTCAGCTCTATAAGATATCGAGGTTTTTTTTTTTTTTTCACAAGATACCAAAGTTATCACATATATAAGTGGTAAAGTTCCTGCGAAGTTGAAGAATGTGGCGCACGCACCTACGCGCTATACCCTGTGATTTACATTTCATCGTCACTTTTAGCAAATCTCCATTTCTTATTACTCATCCTTGTACATATTTTCATAATAAGTCTATAATTGTATGTGTATATTTGAAATACATATAGAATAGATTTTTAAGTTAATGGAACAAATTCCTACATCTAAATTATGAAAAGAACCCTTAAAAAAAAAAATTCACGAACTATATCCCATGATTTTGCATATTGCGCATTCAATATGCTAGCACTAAAATTATAATGCTTTCTCAAATTTATGAGAACGAAGTCTTGCGTCTAGGCTTCGTAGGCTGAAGTTTTAAGTTGATTGCACAAATTTCTCCGCAAGTTATAAACAGAAAAATTAAGTTCTTGAAAAGTTACATTTCATGATTATACTTACCCCGCATCTATGATTTTTGCCTATTTTTGACGAATGAATGGGATTAGAAATTTATACGAAAAGTTACATGTTGTTTTTACAAATAATAACTATTAAAAATCATTTTAAACATCAAAATTTAGTAAAATCATAAAAGACATAATTTCATAAAATTTATAGACGAAAGTTACTTTAGTTTTATTTACGATATTCCATATTTCATATGTTTCATAGATAAATATGACTAAATGCATAATTAGAGATGACTCTTATAATAAAATGCATACATATAAACAATTCTATTGGGACAAATATATAGAAACCACGGGTCAACACATAAAACAAATTGAGGCCCGTTAATTTTACATCTTAAACTATTAAGATATGATTGATCTAGTTCATCAAAGATAATTCCTATCACCTTCTCCTTGATAAAGATAATTATAATTTCTATCACTTCATAACTGGTTATAATAAACTTAAATTGAGGACTACGATAAGTTTTTGAATGAGCTTTTCAAAGAGTTCCAGTATTATATGGATTTAGATAAAAAAAAATTAAAAATCTCAATAAAGGATATTTTGGCTAGCAATATTTTACTAAAAAAGTATCATAAAACGACAAAAATCAACT
The DNA here is from genome assembly GCA_028455895.1 of Rhodomyrtus tomentosa. Classification (NCBI taxonomy): domain Eukaryota; kingdom Viridiplantae; phylum Streptophyta; class Magnoliopsida; order Myrtales; family Myrtaceae; genus Rhodomyrtus; species Rhodomyrtus tomentosa. Next base: position 48,924,602 of record JAPCWY010000005.1, read on the forward strand.
TTTTTATAGAAAGAACACGTAGGTGATGAAAATAGAACAGCGTCAAATGCGAAAACTTGGTAATAAGATATGTCAGTGCCAATTGTTTGGATTTGGACTAAAGGACTTGATCAGAAGAGTTATACAAGTTCAATCACTTGATGAGACAAACTCAAAGGTTTTTGATTGGAAAACAAATGATCAAGTTTAGGCACCAAGTTAGACATCTAGTGATCTGTATTAGTTAACCCTAACTTCACGTGAGAGAAAGGGAGAGGGATAGATTGACCAACTTTCTCTCTTCTTTGTGATTGTCATATCCTAGCTTTTGCTTCACCAAAAAATATGGAAAACATAAATATCTTATTGATGTCTAATCAACCTTGCTACTTTTGCTGATGATAATTCATACTTCATGTATATCAAATACATGAGTATATGTTTGGTGATTCTTTTTTATATAGTCAATTATTTTATTTAACTAATATTTCTATTCCAAAGCATAATTTTGTAACAATTTCATCGTATAGTCAGTGTCATACTTTAAGATATATCTTTATGAAATTTTATTGTAACTTCTAAACAATAGCTCATATTTCTTATAATTATAATATCAATTAATCATTAAAAAAAACCTAGACCTATTGTATAATTCCATCCTAAACTTTTCAATTTGTCTAATTTAGTCCCCAACCATTTACAAGTTGTCAATGCAGTTATTCCTGCTAAATTAGGTCGAAAATTGATGAAGTTGATGATTTTTTCAATTTCCTTTAAAATTTACGATTTTTTCCTTTTCTTTTCGTTCCTTTTGTTTTTTCAGTTTTTACTATTTCCCTCCATTGGTCATTGTCCTAAGGCTTCAGCGAGGTCAGCAAATTTCGTCGGCCATAGGCAAAAAAAAAAGGAAAATAAATCAGAAAAATTGCAAAGTCGTCCATATTAATACTGACCGTGCCATGTAATCTGGGAAAAATAATTAACTTGAAGCATTAGTAAATATAAACGATATTAACAACCAAAGGGAACATAAATTTCACAAGAAGAGGAAGGGATGTGTGAGTATTTGTATTCTAGAGACAAAGGACATTAAAGGATTACTAATAAAGAAAAGGGAAAGTTTGGTAACAAGGGAAACTGAAATATATGAAAATGGAAGATAATCTTGAAGAAATTATATCTTACTCTTTTTAAATAGAGATAAACAAATGGAGGAGAGAAAAGAGACCATTTTCCCCACAAGAAAACTTTACACAAATAGATTCCTCGCCTTTCAACATTTCGACAAAATTGAGAAAAGCAATTATCGAGAGTTCAAATTCTTAATTTATGGTTCAAATTCTTTTAATGGTTCGTATTGTTTTTCTTGCTCGAAATATTTCATGTTTTATAAATCAATAACTATAGCAATTTTATTTCATGTTTTCTTTTAATCAGAGAATAAATCTAGATGATAGCTCCTGCTTTATCTTCCTTGGCTCCACAGCTATCAGTTAAATGGGTTATCACATGTCTAGATGTAGACATTAGTCTTTACTATTATGAGACAACTAGATCTTTTCTTCTTTTGCTTTTTTTCCCCCTTAAGCTTAACTTGGATCGAGACTCGATAAAAATTGAATGTTACCCCCAAAAATTAAGGAGCGTGATAAATTTACAAACATGAACATTTATTACAAGTTGAAGTTGAAGGAATAGAGATTTTGAAGTGTTTAATCCTTTAAATCAAGTAGAAAAATCAAAATATAATAAATGTGATTCTACAATACTAGGTTTGGTTATTTCTTTTGACATGCAAAAGAACTATACCAATGAAACTGCATAAAATTCCATAATCAAGTTCTCTAGCATAAAGTAGGAATGTTAATATATACACGGATCTAGTTAGTATAAAAAAGATTTAGTTAGTATAAAAAAGATTAAGCAAAGACAAAGGTAAAACGTCATCTTTTTTAGAAAAATCTTATTGGGGCGGAAAGAATCTGGACATCTTGTGACTTAAACATAATAGAAGAATTTGAGACTTTCTATTTAAATTTAGGGAAATTGGAGTTGCAATATAGTTAATGAATTTTCATTAGATTCATCATTTCCCAAAACTAATTTTCTCACTCACAGTTAGATGGTTACCCTGTAAAATTCTTCAGCTCCAACCCCGAAATGCCACCAACGTTTTTGAGAGCCTGCCGCCAACTCGCTGTATCACTGGCGTCGAACTTCTTCCTCTGACCCATCATCATTTTCTCCAAACTCGATATGGCATCACTGTACACTGGAGTGTTCAGCTTCACATCATCAGGGGTCACGTTATAAAAGATGGGGATTATCACCTTCTTTGAATAATTATCCCCATCTTCTTTAGATTTAGTGGTGTTCTCCACCATCTTTGCAAGCTCGCGGAGGCACCAGTGACGTGAAGCGTAATTTGTGGAGAAGATGGGTACGTAAATCTTAGAGTCGTCGATTGCCCGCGGGAGGTTGCTACTTATTCTTTCTCCCCGCTCAAGCTCTTCTTCATCGATGAAAACGTGAATGCCGGCATTTAACAAGGCATAGTAGACGCTGTTGGCGAATCCGCGACGAGTATCGAACCCACAGAAACTGAGGAACACTTGATACTGACCTCCTAATGTGTTCTGGGTGCGCGCTTCTGTATGAGAGTTCGCCATAGATCCTGACGTTGCACTTAGCAGGGTCGCGCGCTCTCTCTCTCTCTGATAGATAGGCACTGTTGAAATATTTTTCTTCTAGCCCCTCTGTACCGGATATTGGCGATTTGGATTGCTGGTGCTCGTTTCCGGAGTGTTCCGCCAATCTCGGTAGCGTCAGTGACTTTAATATTGAAGCCACGACGAAAACTTTTGAAGATTTTTATCAGAAAATCGTTGAAACGCTTTTAATTTTACAGAGGTTAGATGAGCAAACTACCAATCAATTCAAGACGTTAAAATTGACTTAGCTGACCGGTAGATTCAAGGAGATTTGGAATATTCGGATCCAATGTGGAGTTCACATGATCTGTTCAGACAAGAGCCATCGTAATACATTATTTCCTACTTGGAGGAGAAGTGGCTCATTATAAAAATGGCCACGCCAAGGTTTATTATTATAAAGTTTTACAATTCACTTTATTTGAATTTGATCCCATGTGCCATCAAAGCGCGTGTAGGCAACTTCGCAGCGGGTGCAACGTCCAATTTGCGGTCAATTTACAAATAATAAGGCGGAGACCGATTGAGAAAACCGAGTCCAAGAACACATGGAGGTGTACCATTTTAGAATTACTTTATTCGTCTTCGTCTATTGTAGCTTCACGAGGAAAAAAGATACAAAACAAAACATCTACACTCACAACAGCTCATGAATTAGCACAAAACGAAAATCAGACCCATTTGAATAGGCCACTTCATTTATAAATGGTAAAATTAGTTCACAAACCTAATAATTCATATAATTCGGTTTCACAATTTAATTTGATTTTGAAAATTTGAAACCAAACCAAACTACTACTACTACAAAAAAAAAAAAAAAGGAGTCTGGTTTGATTTCAATGAATCATTTTTCTTCAAAAAGTACTCCTAAAATGAACTAAATCGTAATAAAATATGGGGTTCCATTTGGTTTTGACGGTTTTAACCATTTTTTGCTCATCCCTAAGAACTCTCTACTTTAGGATGAAATAGCTCTTTAGTCGAATTCTATTTGTATAATAAAAAAGTCAGCCCATGGTATCATCCTGAAAATCCTACATTTATTACGTCCGTATACAGTATGCTTGTTTCGATTGGGGTTGGTCTTATGATGTTGGATATGGAAGCATGGCTCAAAATGAGATTTTGACTTTTATCACTTCTCCAATATCGCTTGTCTGGTACTTTGGTAAAGTAATTCGAACAAAATATTAATTCTCACCTTATAAGATACTTATATTACACTCACGTTAGACAAACTAATTCAGACAAGATGCTCTTGCAATACGTACTCTCTGTCTTGACCTGTATCTCTTTTCCCCTATAAATCTCAGTAGTGAAGTGTCATCTCTTTAAAATAGTTATCCTTTCGGAGCACTAGAGTTTAACAAGATAAGCATAATATGGCTTCGCTTTACCAAAAATAATGCACGTATAGATAATATAACACATGCACACTTCAACACCATTAGGGTGCCATTATGGGATCCGAACCGTCCAATTCAAAATAAACGGCTCGGATTGATCTACATTACCTCTTTAAAATGGGGGAAAATTTTCGACAAGAAATTTCAAATTTTGAAAAAAGGTGATGTGAATCAATTCGGGCCATCCATTTTTGAATTGGACGACCCGAATCCTTTATGTCATCCCAACAATGTTAGGGTGTCTGGATCCGTCTCTACGTGCCCAAACTCCGGCACAATTCCTTGCATCAATTCTTTGCGTATTCTTTTTGTTTTCACATTTACTTAATCCAAAATACTTTATGCTCACATCATCAGATTTTCTATATTTTTTAAACCAACCTCGGCAACACAAAATTATTGTAGAACAAAAGACAACGACAATACATTCTAATCGAGACTACAGTGAAAGGACTACCTTTTGGCTGTTCTCCCTCGTTTTTATGCTGCTATAAAAAAATTGGTCTCCTTATCTGTACACCAAACCAGTTGCACTCCTTGTCATTTCTACTGCAGAATCTCGAGGTCGACGATGCCAACACTCGATTTTGATGTGGTTGAATGACATCGATAGAAAATTAAGGGTCAAATTGAGGGGATTGGGGATTCAAATCAACAAAGGGGTCGCGAATTGGGGGGTTAATTAGGGTTTCACTTGTAAGATCTAAGTCGAACGTGATGTAATTGGTGTTTGAATAATTCTTCTTCTTCTTTTTTGTTGTTGTGGGGGGGGGGGGGGGGGTGTTTGCAATTAGGGAATTAGGGTTCGAATTGAGTTAGTGTTGATTTTGATGGAATGGGGTTGCGCGAATTGGGGGAGCAATCAGGGATTTTCTGGGTAAAACGGTTATAACTAGCCATAATTTAGTCATTGTCTTGTCATTCGGAAAATACTTTCCTTTGGAAGGGAAAGAGCGCAAATGACCATCATTTTCTTTCCAGACTTAATTTCTGACTGAAAATATATTTTTTTAATTTATATTCCCTGATTGAGTTGCTAACCAAAGATATTTGTTTGACAATGATACAAAATTTAAATTTATGAAAAGAAAATTCGTTTAATAACAGAATAAAATTTATATAGTTGTCAACCACCGGAACTCGTCCAACAGACTAGAGATCTATGGATAGAAAATAGCGAAGGGTGAATGGGAGACTAGGACTGAAGATCGGCAACCATAGGCCGGCAGTCGACAAACATCGGATGTCGAATGTGTGTATATATGTACGATCTATAGGATATTGAGATCACCATAGATATATACACATACGTGTGGATATGTACGAAAGTATATTATTTTGAATACAGGTTGGATTACAAATGAAAAATCAAACGTTTATTTACATAACCTTACATATAGTGTGCTTATGGTCTTATAATGTTGGATAACGAAACTTGGCTCCAAAGATGTTAGTCTTTCATGGCGTTGCTTGAATACCACTTGTTGGGTTTTTCTTTGGCATGACCGTAGTGATGGCAACGCTAGACAAATCACGATATGCAAAGCACTTTATAATGAGGTTATGAGGTTCGGCTTGATCTAGTCTGCAGAGAGAGCGACATGAAGACATCATTACTAATCCAAACAGAACGCTCTTACAATACACGGTCTTCATCTCGATCTCTGTCTCCCTCTGTCTTAATGTCCTTTTTTTGGCGTACCTTGAACTTTTATATGCACTTTATCTTCGTTCTTACCTGTGAGCTAGTCTCACCGATCTTTAGGACTCGTTCCCAGTTTATCACTCATAAAAGAAAACCTGAGCGCCCACCTAATTTGACTCTGCCTGTTTTCACATTTACATAATTCCAAATACTTTATCCTCGCATGTGCCAAACTGTTGATTTCGATAAATTAGCACTACTAACTTCGTCAAATACAAACCAACCCCCCCCCCCCCCCCCCCCCAAAAAAAAAAAAAAAATTCAATGCTCATTAACACAGCTCGAGTAGTGATATGCTACCTGACCTCTTAAAAGAAATGAGTGAGCGACGTAGAATGATAAAGAGAAAATTACCATAAAATTCTTAAACCTATTGTAATTATGACAATTCGATCCATTCGATGAATTTTAGTCGGTCGGCGACCTAATAATCTAATAATTTAATAATTTTTAATTTAATTTAATTTTTTTCCTCTCTTTTTTTTTTTCCCTTTTCCCCCCTCCCCTTCAATGTCTGTCTTTCCTTCCCTGTTCTTCTCCCGAAATGAAGCTGCTTGGTTCCAAACCATGGTTCAAGCGCAGAGCTCATGCTTCGTCATCTTCTTCCTACCCACTTCCTCGCTAATCCCGTTCGAACTGTAAATCCTGGCCACTGAAGGCACAGGGACGTGAACCGAGGACTCGCGTGGAAATTAGATGGCAATCCGATTGTGACCCGAACCCAGGGTTGCTTCGAATGCTCCGTTGCAGCAATCATCTGATCACCCCCTGAGCGCCTAGACCGCCATCGCGGTTAGCACAAAAGTCTCATCCTTGTCCCAATTGCCCCACCCGAAAGGGCAGCTAAATTGCGCCAGATCAGTTTCTTGCGGTCTCTCCATCTAGATCAGCCTCAAACACCCCTGTCCCACGCATGGGTTGCTGCCGGCCGATTGGACCACTTGTTCTTCACCGTATACGTTAGCACCGAACGGCCAAAATTCGTCAGATGAACTGAATCGGTATAATTACAAAAAATTTAGGACTAAATCGACAAAAAAAAAATTAATTTGTAATTTTTCCAATGATAAAATAAGTAGCTAGGATTAATAAATAATGTGAAGTGGCCTTATGATTTGAAACAATATGCATTCATCCCCTTCCCGACCATGACGTCACTTCTTCACTTTCCCGGTAAGAATAAAGGCTTTTTAGACCACATGCCTTGCCAGCTTCGCACCACTCCAAGCCCTCCCGGATTTCCTAACAACCCCCTCACTCAATAACTCCACTTCCCGTTCTTTCGCCGCCGCCGCCGCAAAAAACGACCTCTAGATTTCCTTCAAAAGAAACCTCCTTTTGGCATGTCGAGTGCCAATGAGTTCCCCTCGGATCCCAAACCGACACTCTTGAAAGCGAACGCCAACGTCTCGTATTGGTCGGACGAGTACCTCATATTAGAATTGTAGTAGGAAAACGCCGCATCAAGGAATTTTCTCAGTATCCGATCAAAGATAGAGTCGACTTGGCTGATAGTCCCGAACCGCAATCACGCCCCCGACTTGCCAAGGACACACAACTAACAAGGGAGAAGTATTTGGGGAGGTCGAACTATTATGTGGCTTGACCCATGGTGATTAGGTCGACAGAGTTCTCACCACCAATCATGGCTAACAGTTTATTATCATAATGGTGGGATAAATCGAAGCCAAGGCGACACATAATGACTCACAAAATAAGTCTCTCGAAGGAGGAGAAGATAAAAAAGGTTTTTCTATATTTTTGCATTCACAATCGATTCAAATATATCAAAATAATCACAACATACGCTTTTATATAGGCTTGAAACACGACTCTTAACATACCTCTGGAAACATGAATAGACGAGATATACATATATAGCATTAAATACTCATCGGAATATGAAATACTCTTGAAAAACTTAACTAATAATGATTGTATTTTAATCAATACAAATTTTTGGTTCTTATATAGGTTTGTTGGGAGTTGAACGGTCATCGACATGCGGATCGACATCGTTTATGAAACAACCATATCCATGATTTGGTTTAAATTCTGACACAGAAATGGATTGCAGAGTGTGGGTGTACGGAACGTGGGGATGCAGGGTGGCATGATTTAGCTGCGACTCGCTCATGACCTACGTTTGGCAAGGGAAATGAAACAAAGGAAGCATGTAGCTAAGGAAAAATACCAATTTGGACTCCGTGGCATGTCAGGTGCCATTCTACAAACACGGAATAATATGTTTTCGCATGTTTAGCTTTCTATTTCCGTGTTAGTATAGTTGAGCAATTAAAATAAAAACTTGACATGCCCTGGGGGGAAAAAAAAAAAAAAAGCTCTCTCCGCTGAGGTTGTGAATATGTGGAATCTTATGAGAAATGGAATATATGATTCTGCAAATTATAGGACTATATATTTCCGCTCGGTAAAAGTCTACGCTGGAAGAATATATAAAATTTAATTGAATTGCGAAATATAATTTCATTTTCTTGCCTTATATAGACTTTGTTCAAGTGGTACCTACCCTTGTTGAACACCCTAACGCAAGCACCTAGCAAGAATCAACATAAATGGTTTTATTCTCACTTAATCACCCTAAGGATGCTTGCTAAACCATCAATAGAATATAAATCTATTAGAATCAATCAGCATTCGCATCAAAATTGGAACAGAGCATCTGTTAGGTTTTGATCTACTTCTTCATGACTTCGATAGTTATCGAAAATGGCTTCAGGTTGGTGTCTTAGAGTGCACATGACAACACTTCTGAAAGTGGATTTCTGTTCCAGAAGTGCTTCTAGGGAAGAAATCAGTTTGCTAATGTAACTTATGAAGCAAATATTTTTTTCTAAAAGAAATTTCTACTTCTAAAGTGAATTCCCACTTCTAAAGCTTTTTTTTTTATTTGAGAAGTTAAAAAAATTGCTTCTCCTACTCAAGAAGTGCTTCTCATTTCACCCTTTTTTCATTATGCCCTCACTCTCTTTTTTGTCACGCCTCGCGTCCTTACGAGCGTGCTAACATCCTGCGATCAAAAAACAATCGCAATATCCCAGAATCGAGTGGCTTTGCGATGGACAAATGAATTCAAATGCACATGCGAAAACGACATACATACTCTATACAATACAATAAAGATGACTTAGGATGATAAAACACTTAAACATAACTTGATGAAATAGTAGTTTAGCAACTTAGTCAACAGCAGGGAATACATAACTGGGCTCGAAGGGAACTATGGACTTGGTCAAAAGAGTACATCTAGTCCGATCATGACACTCCTATCCTAAAGGCAGTCTAAAAAAGTTAGGTATCACAACTACACCTAAAGGTCGGGTTCGCTATCGTCTGAGTAGTCCTCGTTAGCCACAGGGTCGTACTCCGCAGAAGCATTTGACTCTAAGTCCATGGGAACTTCTTCCTCCGGGTCAGATTCTATGTCCGCAGGCGCATCAAACTCGTCTGCACTCATCTCCGGCTCGGTCTCAGATTCTAGCTCGGCATTAAACTCTTCTTCTGGCTCTCGCTCCAAATCGGACTCAATGGTTCTACAAGTGCTTCCTCGGCATCAGAAGGTTCCACGACTTCTACATCTTCCATTGGCTCAGGGGGTTTCAGCTGACTGGTCTTGGGTTTAGCTTCTGGATGGAATACCTTACCGTCAGGGGGTGTAGCGCTACACCATCCCGGAATCACACTTCGGGGCACGTCGAAACTACTCAGTGGTCCATATGTCACGTCTCCATCCCTATAAAACCAAACCTCAAAATAATGTGACTCCCGTTCCAATGGCTTGGCCCACGTAATAACGCCTTAGGCTTAATTAATTAACGAACCCGTGTTGGTACGCCTCAGGTCTCTAGTGCCATTTAAGACTCGCGTTACTACGCCTCAAGTCGATCTTGCGTCTAACACCTCAGGATACCTTTAACGCCTCAAGGTACAATGCGGTCTTAAACTCATGAATCATTCAGTTAAGGCTAAATACCAGAAGTTGCACAATACAAAATTCAATAATGCAAATCAGCCCTTCAACCCTCAATTTCAATTCCATGGAATCGCATAATCACACTTAGTAAATGGGTAACCTTTTAATACATCAAGATCAAGTACAACTTGATTTGGCACGAAACTCATCATCGAACCCTTGGAACCTTCTTGGCCGAATCTTATAGGGTTCCATTAACCTATTCTGTCATTCAATCCACTATTTTTCATACATGGCCGAACATAACATTGTAGGATAATCAAATAAGACACTTAATCCGTCATTTCTCATTCAAGGCCAAAATTGCACTATTCATGATAAATGACTCAATGTCCCGTTTCACAAGCATTAGTACACGGCCAAATGGTATTAGTGAACATCCACATTTTAAAGCAATAAATCAAAATACCATGACATGCGGAACGCATAAAGGCTCAAATAAGAATTTCATTAATAAATCATTAGATATCTAAGTTAATAACCCATTCTAGGCATTTTGGCCCCCATGTACCATCCCCAACCGAACTCCTACACTATCACTCATCATGGATTGAAGAATTTCAAGTCATAGGGCATACAAATCACAACAGGTCCATAGGGTCAGATTCGGTCTCTAGGAATGTTTCACCATTTCAACCATGAAAAACATCGAACAAAGCACCAAATTTGCCTCTTAGTACCGTAAAGTCCTAGGAAGGGTTTAGAACTAACTTACCAAAGAGTATGAGCCAAGGAAAGCCGAACAAAAGAGGCGATGAAGCTCGGGTTCCAATCTGGTCCGGTGAGGAGTCGGTTTGGTCTAAATAAGAACACCTCAAGTCAGCCATGGATTTCATTCTAAAATCATCATAGACCTTCTTTATTTGACCAAGGAACACTTAAGTTTAGATCTTAGAAGTCATTCACCTTGAATTTACCAAGAACTCCCAAGAACAGCCCTTAATGTTCTTTGGTTTGGGGCCGGTCGGCATCGGTTCGTTCGGCCTTGGTTCAGACGGCATCGACCCGTGGTTCAAGACGAAGAGGTGGTCGAAGAGGTGAGGGAATGAGGTGATCAGCGTGGCATGGCGTCGGTTCCTCCTTGGCCGAACTTCAACAAGAGAGAAAGGGAGAGTTTGAGAGGAAACTAAGGCAAATGGAGAAGAGGGTGATCTAATGGTGGTGGTGGCCGAAAATGGAGGAGTAAGGAGGGAGATGAGGGCTGGTGTTCTCTTAAAAATCCACTCAAGGGGACCCCAACCTAAGCATTCTAGAATAGGCTTTATTGGTGAGGATTTTAAGGGACTTGTCTCTTGCTCACAACCCTTTAAATGGACCCCTACCCTCTTTTGTCTTATTTCTCATAATTCTAAGAAGCCAATTGACCATCAAGCCCTCATAAATTCGGCCATGAAGAGGGACAAGCAAAAGACTATCTTGCCCTTGCCTATTTCTAAGAGAAAGGGTATTATTCTAGGGGTAAATGGGTAATTTCTAATCGTTGGTCCAAAATTCCACTTTTCTAATCAATATGGGGTGAATCATAACCTTAATGGTTTTCGATGAGGCGACATCCAAATTATTAATATTGGAATCCTTGAATGTCCGGCCTTCAATCTCGAAGTCCGATTCATGGCCAAATCCAGTCGTTTGTCATTCCGATGCATCTCAGACTAACGGGTTGCTCTTAAGAATTACGCATATTGACACGCGATTAATGTCACGTTTAAGAGTTATTCGAGTCATGGCGACTTTGGTTGTCATGTAATATCGAGGGTTTATCCCTAGTTCCAAAGGTTACAATCGTTAGAAATCGGTTTAGGTTAATTTGTAAATTATACTATGTTCATACGGATCCACCCATGGACCAATTGCATAACGCTAGCAAATCGTTTTAAAACCGTTCTTAGATCGGCCTCTATTGGCACAAAATACTCTCTCGGCAATCCTTATGGTCTAAGTACCGGTCCATTGTCGAGTTTATTTAGTGTACGTACTTGAATCCTAGTTAGTCATTCCCCTTTAGTTAGTCGACTCAAGAGTGATCAATTCTGTGCGAGATTTACTGAAATACATCGATAGGTAGTCATTCAATAATAAGCTTTGAGATATGGTCGAAATTCAGAATGTCACATTTTTTATCATACCTACTTTCGCTAACCTTCATCACCGCCAACCATCGTCGGGTGCCGCCCATCGTCGACCTCCACCGGCTGCTGCCCACGACCACGACCACCACCACCATCAACCGCTAGCCATCACTTGCCCCGCCCATCACAGACTTTCGTCAATCGCTAGCGCACCATCGCCACTCGCGTACCGCTATTGGTAGCCAACCCCCACTGACTTCCGCCGGTGGCCACTCATCACTGCCCGTGACCGCATCCATCGCCGCTCGCGACCACCGTCAGTCTCCACCAACCGCCAGCCATCACTTGCCTCGCCCATCACAGACTTTCGTCAATCGACAGCCCACCGTCGCCATTTGCGAACTGCTCTCAGTAGCCAACCCCTACTGACCTCCGCCGGTGGCCACCCGTCATTGCCCATGACCATTATCCATCGCCGCTTGCAACCACCGCCGGTCGCCATCAACTGCCAACCACCACTGCCGCCACCGACCACCGTCGGCCTTCGTTGGCCCCAACCGATATGATAATTCTTTTCCAATGAGGTGCTCCTGTTTTTGTTTATATACTTCAAAAACAAGCAAGAATGGTGGTAGTGGCGTCACAGTTCGTGATGGACAAGAAGCCCTAATTAATAGGGCTTGCCTTGACGAGAAAATTGGAGTCGACCCGTAATGCGATCAACCCTGAAAAAGCCTTAGAAAGTTCAAGGGGAAGAATTTTGGGAAGCACCTGTTTGCCTGAAAGGCCAAGGACGAAGGATTTGGTCCGGGAAAAGAACATTTGTCTTGTTTTTATGATTATTCAGTGTCATGAAGTGTTAAACCAATGAGTCTTGCGCAATATCAGCAAAGAAGGATTCATGAGATGCATCCACTGAATCTGAATAGATTATCGAGTAAAATGCAAACAAATATATGAAATAAATAGGGCACTTGCCCAACATTGTCATTTTATGGGCAATAACAGTCTTCCAACTACTAGTCATAATTTCAGACCAAAAAATAGAAAAACTACTAGTCATAGTCATCTTCACATTTTTCCAAGGAAGCCAAGTGCGTAATTCTATTCAATCTCTTACTCCTCTTTGGCTTCTTCATCATCCCTCTCTTCTCGTCCTGGTCGTTGCCATCGCCTTTCACTTTGCTCCTTCTCATTGTCATTGTTCCACGGAATAAACCTGCAAAGGCTTGCGAGTCGACTACAGAACCTCCTCCAAAACTAGTCGCCCCAAGTCGTCCTTTGCCCTGTAAACGCTGATATCGCCATTGTCTTACTCGTTGTCATTTTCGGAATCGGCGTCATCGTTCTAAGGAGAGGGCCTTTTGAATATATCATGTTGGGGATGGATTTTATGTCTTAAGAAGAAAACGTCAAAATCCCCAAATATTGTATGAATTTAGTCCCTAGTATGAGCATCCAAACTCAAGAAACTAGCATGAATCGATATAATCCCTTAATTTCGTCCAATTTAACTAACAGAAATTGCTGATGTGACTTCTTTTATTACTTTTTTCTTCTCTCAATCCGTAGCTTTTGGGTATGTAGAAAGTAGGGCAAAGCAGCGGACGATCACATGCAAAAAGCCACTATGTAGATTGAAAACCGACAGTTTCACTATCAATTTCTTCATTCATAGTTTTTTTTGTCGCAGCAACCTCGCAATCTTGAGCAATAACTATTGCTATATTTGACTTCAGCGTTTCAAAAAATCAGTACGAATTTTGAACAGAGAACAGGTTTCAGCCGAGTTTTAAGTAGTTGTGGACCGGAGGGAGCAGTTTTGGCCGGTTGGGTGTTCGAGCTTTCTGTTCCCAATCCAGAAAACAGGGAAACGAAAGCTTGCAATGAACAAAAAATCAAAGGGGTTCGTGGATTCGCTTTTTTTCGTTTGATGGCAAAATGAACAAATTGAGGGATTGTGCTTTACGATTGGTTGAGGAAAGAGGCACGAAGAAGAAGAAGAAGAGAAAGGGAGAGAACAGAAAACAAAAAAAGAATAAAGAAAAACAAAGACAAAGAAAATAAAAGAAAATTTACATGGACGACATTGCCGGCCGGCAAAGATTTGTCCTGCCAGCGAGTTTGGCCCTTGTTTGAGATTCATATTGGTTTATCGACGAGTTCGGATCCTTATTTGAAAACAACTGCTCACTTCGAATTATTATATGAAACAAATTCATTGGACTCTTTTTTGAGAAAATGACCATACTTCAATTCTTCATTTAAATTTTTTTCTTAAAACATTTTATTCTGGTATCTACTTAATCAAACCACCACCACACCCCCCCCCCCCAAAAAAAAAAAAAAGAACGCACACCTATCTTGGATCGATTGGACCGTCAGAAATTCAATTGGAAGTCGAAACGATGATGCGCCTAGAACCAATGAACTAGATTGACGACATCGGAACGGGCTCAAATTCGATCTGTTGAAACGAAACGGCATGCTCACTCACGGTTGTTCCGGCGGTGAACTGCAATAGATTTCGGCAATCCGGAATCGTTTAGATGGATTTTTCTATTTTTTTGGTGTTTTTTGGATGAAATTTTATTAATAGTGGCAATTTTGTAATTTTGAGTTTTGTTTCTAGAAACCTAGTAGGGTTAAGTTTAACACCTCATATAAAATGTGTTTTAGATTCTTTTTGAGAAAATAGAATATTATTATTAAATTTTTGTGAACTTTGATTTCTATCGATTTTCTTTCTACGCTAAACGGTGCGTCATGCTTGATTTTTAGAAGTAAAAGCATTTTTTTTTACTTAAAAAATTTTTTCAACCACTTTGATAATATACCAACACATATTTTTGTGGCCACCAACTCTTTTAGGTTACTATCTTTTTTTGAAATTACTAGGTTTGACTTGATTGATGTACCAATATTCACCACATTAAGATACCAACTAATTAGTCACCTATCCACTCTTATTCTTTCTTTCTGAAAAAAAAAAAGGAAGCCTGTTATTCTTGCTTGATTTTTTAGAAGTACCAACTTTTGTATTACACTTCCAAGATTTCTAACCACTTTAATAATCATCAATGTATATCCTTGTGGCTGACCAACGCTTTTGAAGAGAACAACTTCTATTCAAAATCGCAAACCTTACTTAGACAGACGTATTAACATCCATCATATTAAACACTAACTAATTTTAGTCACCAACCAGCTTAATTCAAAATCGCAAACCTTAATTAGACTGACTTAATGACAAGCATTTCCAGAAAAATTTTGTGGAATCACCCATTAATTGTTTTGAAAGTTTCAGCCAGCTAACCGTTAGATGAATATGGCCTGATTCAATTTACAATTTTTTTTTTGGTGGGAGATTCAATATACATTTGAAATACGCATCACAGTTACATTTTTCATGTTCTCTGCTCAACTTTAATTTATTAGAGATGTCAACATGCCCCAAATCAACGTATCTCTGGTGTTCCGACACGTAAAGCAAATTGAACCTTATATAGCTCTCTGGCAGAGCGTCAGCCTAATTAAACTCCTTCATATATGTCGGCGCCCATCCGCGTATATCTCCACTTGCTTATCGAATAGCTCGGTTATCTTTCTCTTCAACTTTGTCACGACCTAAAATTTATTAAAATTTTTAGGGTAATGGATTATCAGGTTAATTTTAATGACTAACCTAATAAGGATTCTCCCAAGCCTTACTAAATCGCAACTTAAATTAATTAGAAATGATTTAGAATTTGGAGTCGCCACTAATCATTTTCGGTAGGTTGATTAGAAACCCAAGTAAAACGGCAGGAGAATCATTTTACTTCTACGAACCAAAGATTGTGGATTCAGGAACTTGATTGCATTAGTTAATTAAAATTAATGCACTTTCGGTACCTTAATTTCATATGAGATGTACTAAATTGACAATTCGGATTGAATCAATTTAAAACTCAAATGATGTGTTTCTCTTTTTTGGAGTTTTCTCTTTTTATAATGCAATGAATGACATGGATGCAATGACGTAAAACTATCTAAATGGCAGGGATGATATGCAATGATATGCAAAGCATGCAAATTCAAGGTTGAATTGCCCTACGTACGAAAGTTAACTAATCAAATTTAAAACATGCAAATGACATGATATTTACGTGATATGCAAGACAAAGAATTCAAACTAAAATGATATGCTAATGACATGAACACGCGACATAGCAAAAATATAACATGCAATGCACAATTTTCGAAAATAATGGGTGAATGAACCTATTTAATTTCCAAAAAAATATGACGATGCATGAATGCATTTTTCGAACAAATATGGTAGATATGGCAATGGATGAACATATGGTATAATGACATGGCAAGATGACATGGAAAATGACGTGGAAGAATGACGTGGCAAAATAACGTGGCAAAATGACACGGAAAAATGACGTGGAAAACTGACTTTATCTTATTTTTTTGCAATTTTTATGCAACTTTTTTTGCAATTTATGAAAAAAAAATGAATTAAGAAGTTATCCTATTTAACTTAATATGCAGACATGATATGTGCACGCGATTGAATATATGTTATCCTAATTAACACAAAATATGCCATATGAGCTTGGATGGATTTTTTTTTTTTTTTGCTCTTTTCTTTTCTTTTTTAAAAAAATTCAACCACTAGGGGATATCTCGAGAATTGAATATGCAAGGTATGCAAGATATGCATGTGATAAGATTTTCTTTTGAGAATTTTCGGCCACTAAGGATATTTCAAAGATTTTATTATCTCGATTTGCAAGCTTAAAATTTAATAAAATTTTGAAGAATTTTCAGATATAGTAGGTCAAATCAAGATAGCAATCCATCACCAATATTCTCAGCAAGATAAGGAAAGAATCACAATCATCATCCCATTTTCAATTTTTCTGAAAATTTCCACATTCTAAATTAGAAAATTGGCATTTTGAAGATAGCAAATCGGATCGACTAAATCCAAGATCTAACTCTTGGTGTACAATCTTCCAAATTAGGCAAGTGAACATTCTAATTTCCCAGAACAATTTTCAGAATATGAAATTTCAATCAATCAAATTATGCAATCAAATATATCGAGTTTTAAATTAGGAAAATACCTTGATTGCAAAATTTCTTTTCCTCGTTTGAATTTTCACAGAAACTCGCACTCCAATCTTTCGATTTTCGAATCGAACAGCTTGAAACTCCACGGATTAGCTTGGGGCATAGGACTCGCTGGACGCAAAGCTGAATCCGCTTCGCTAGACGCTCAGCTGAAGTGGATGGAGGACTAACAGTATCCATGTGATGGAGACCAAGTTGACGATCGTCGTCAGATCTGCTGGATTCGCCAAGGAATTGCTTGCTTGCCAAATGCCTCGAGATTTCTATTGGATGTTGACTGAATTGCTTGCTTATCTTTTAAAATTTGGCACTCCCCAGTCTTTTAAGTCAACTGACCCTTCTTTTCAAGCATCATCTCATTTTTATTTTTATTTGGCATTCTAGATTCAAATAATTTTGTAATTTAGCTTGAGTATAATACATGCTCCCATGTGACTAAGTCCCGAGGAAAATATTTACATAAAAAAATGATTATCTGATTTGTGATCTCTTCCGCACATCAAAATTGTTCATCGCATCCCATGCCCTGGCGACCAAACCGACTAATTTCATAAAATTGGACTTCACTATCCGACTCATAATATTTGGGTATGACTTTAGTCCAATATTAAATTTCGCCATCCGACCCCAGCCCTGAGGTATGACATGAATAAAATTTCCCTTCCGACTTTACCCTCTGGGTTTGAGGTGAATTCAATGGAAAATTAGGATTATAAGTGTACTATGTTCAAGATTCGTTGTACTTTTTTTGATTTGTTTCTTTTACCATTAATCTGGAATTTTTTAATTTTATGTCGCGATAGGGAAAGAAAATTGAAAAAAAGAAAAAGATTGCTTGACAAATAATCGATTTGTGACACATGGAGGTATACCTTTTCACACGCCCAATTTCTTTCTTCTTCGTGCTAGTCACTTGGCTCTGGCTATGTGGAGAACATCTTTTCATAATCCACTTTTTCTCTTGAACTTGTGGCGCTGCTTTAGAAAAAAACAGGGCACACTTTTGAACACCTTCGGCAAAAAGTTCCTAAAAGAGTCACCTCTCGTGATAGCACATGGGACAATTTTTGAACACCCTTAGTAAAAATTAGGTTGAAATTGTATTTTGACAAAAATGTCCTTGGTCAGTTTGTCGGCAGGTGAGGTCAAAGTCTTTCTTATCTGAAACAGTTATGGCTACTTTACGCTCTTATATAAGGCATTGAACACATTTCAAATCCTTTTTTTTTAAAGATCTTCTTCATATGCTTATTTGAGTAATTAAGAATACTTTGGACTTTATTTGAAATTTTCTCCGTATTTTTTAAATCGAGCTCGGCAACACAAAAATATTATAGAACAAAGGACAACGACAAAACACACTGATCGAGACTACAATGAATAGTCTACTCCACGGGATAAGTATATTAAAAGTGCCATAATTTTTATGCGGCATTCACTTGAGTGTCATAACTTTTAAAACGTTCATTTGAGTGCCACATCGGAGCAAAAACGTTCAGAAAAGTACCAATTCCGGCCAAAATCCTTCATCTGAGTGCTATTTTGTCGAAAAAACGATGTTGAATTTTTGCTATTATTTTATTGATTTTCTAAGTGCCACTTGGATTTTCTTTACATTTTTACCGGTTTCTACAATTTTTTTATTCAAATTAGAAAAACAAAAGAAAAAAAAAGAAAAAATTAATGAATTTTTTAAAGAGAAACCTAAGGGTTTCTCGGTAGTGGTCAGCGAGAGTCGCCGCCGGCCACTATCGGCAGGCCTAGGGGCCAGGGTCGGCATGCCTTGGGCCTGCCAGGGCCGTCGCGACCTTGACAGTGGTGGAGGGCATGAGGCCCTCCTAGATCTGGCGAGGGCTTCGAGCCCTCGTCTGTGCCACCCGAGGCCACGAAGGCCATCGCCTAGGGCTGTTGCGGCCTCACCAACTCAGGGCGAACCGACCTTAAGGTCGGTAGTGGCCGACAGTGACCTTTGCCAGCCACCACGGAGAAACCATTAGGTTTCTCCTTTTTAAATTTTTCACTAATTTTTTATTTTTTTGGCCGTTTGTTTTTTTCTAATTTGAATAAAAAATTAAAAAAAATATATAGAAACTATTTTTAAAATGTAAAGAAAATCCACACGGCACTTAGGAAATTAACAAAAAAAATGTTCGTCGGCACCACGTCACCATTTTCGACTGTCACATCAGCTGTGACACTCAAGTGAACGTTTTTTCAAAGTTATGACACTTGAGTGAATATTTTGAAAGTTATAATTCTCAAGTGAACGCCATACAAAAGTTATGGCACTTCTAGTAATCTTATCCCTCTACTTCCCTTATCTGGACAACAAACCACGTGCACCCTTTTTGTCGTTCTATTGCGGAATCTCGAGGTCAATGACGTCAATGCTCGATTATGATGTGGTCGAGTGACATTGATAGAAAACTAAGGTTCAAATTGAGGGGATTGGGTATTCAAATCAAGGAAGGGGTCGCGAATTGGGGGAACGATTAGGGTTTCACTGTGAATGATCTAAGTCGAATGTGATCAAATTAGAGTTGAAATTTTTTTGAGGTCTATAATTAGGGTTCGCATTAAAGTAGTATTGATTCTGATCGAATGGGGTCACGCGAATTGAGGGAGCAATTAGGGTTTCTCTAGGTAAACCGGTAAAAACTAGGCAAAAAATTTAACAGTATGCTGCCAATAGAAAAATACTTCCCTTCGGTACTTAAATAGTGAAAATGACCATCATTCTCTTTCCAAGCAATATTTATGACTAGGAATAGATTTTTCCTATTTTTCTTCTATGGATGAGTTTTTAAGCAAAGATATTTATTTGACAACAATGCAAAATTTATGTTCTTGAAACAGAAATTCACTTGATAACAACATAAAACGTCAATGATTGTCGACCACTGGAACTCGTCTAGCGGACCAGAAATCTACGGATAGAAAACAGCGAAGGTCGAACAAGCACTGAGCATATTGACATCACTGTAGACATCTACAAATAATTATACATATGTATGAATGTATCTTAGTTTGAATACAGGTTTGTGCAAATAAAATGAAATCACCAATCATATCATTTGAAAAATCCTATATTTGTAACCTTACATATATATGCTTATGGCCTTATAGTGTTGGATAACGAAACTTGGCTCCGAAGACATCGTCTTTCATGGCTTTGCTTGTCGGGGCCTTTGGCATGACCATAATGGCGGCAACACCAATCATGATATCCAAATCACTTTATAATGAGCTTCAATTTGATCTAATCTGCAGAAAAAGCAGCATGAAGACAATGTTACTAATTTGAACAGAATGCTCTTACAATACACGATCTTCAACTCCTCTTCCGTCTTAGTCTCCTTTTTCGGCGTATCTCGAACCTTTATATGCAATTTACCTCCGTTCTTACCTGAGAGCTAGTCTCATTGATCTTTAGGACTTGTTCCTAGTTTAACATTCGTAAAAGAAAACCTGAGCGCTGTCGCGACGTAAAATTAGTTTAATGGATTATTAAGTCAATTAAATTAACTAACCTAACTCAGACCCTCCCAAGTCTTGCCAAATCGCAACTTAGGTATATTTATGAAAAAATATTCAATCGGAGCCGCCACTAATTATTTACGGTAGATTGATTAGAAACCTATATAAAAGAGTGGGAGAAATATTTTATCTCTACGAACAAGAGAAAATGAGTTCGGGGACTTGGTTACATTAATTAAAAAAATTAATACCCTTTCATGAAAGCTCCTTAGTTTGATAACTTGAATTGTTTTTTCGGATTTTCTTTTATTATATGCAATGCTAATGCAAGATAACTATATGACATGTAAGATGATATGACATGGCAAAAATGCATGACATGGCATAATGACGTGGCGAATATGCATGACATGAAAAAATGACGCGGCGAATTAAATATGCAATGTGAATGATATTTTTGGTATTTTGTTGCATTTTCGGATTTATGAAAAATGAAGTAAAATGCTATCGTCAAGAGAAATGTGATCTAACTTAAGAAAAGCATAGGATTTTTTGGCGATTTTTTAAGAATTTATCTAACCAAGAAAACAATGAGAATTTGAATAAAAATAAACAATATTGCTCATAAAACACCTTTAAATTCGAAAATCAAATTTTATTCACAACATTCCCGAGATTATATTAGCGTTAGCAAGTGAATATTTAATAAAATAACCGTCGTCCCTATGTACATAGGGCAAACTTTGGAATTCTATTTAGAAATTAGCAATTCGCTCCTCAAGATTGAGGATTTGATATCTAATTCACATGTACGGGCATGATCTCGAAGAATTAGCAATCCGTTCCTCAAGATTGAAGATTTGATATCTAATTCACACGTATGGGCATGATCGTGCTTCGAGATCGAAGTCATATGTTGCCTTTAATATACGTTTTTCGAGAGATAAGGCATAATTAGGAGCATGTGTTATGGGCAATATTGTTTATTAAAGAGCACATTTATAAACAAAGCAAAATAATCAATCACAACAAAAATAAAATACAAAGATTCAATTGAGTTCGAATTTTTGAAATTCATGAGGGGTGACCAAAAATATGACATTGCGGATCCACCTTTCCTCATCAAAAATTTGGTCTAATTTATCATCAGAAAATTTGCAAGAGAGAAGGCCAAACAATCATCCATACCCATTCGCATCGTAGAGACAGACATTTAAAACAAATCGCAACCAGTCCGATGTTACCTCCAGAATATCCCCAAAATTAGATGAGGTTTGAGCTAATAAACCTCATCCTTAATGTCAAATAAACAAAGATGATATCAAACAACCAATCATGGATAAAACTCTAGAGCATGAGTCATCCATAAGGAGAAGGCAATTCAGTCAAGGCAACGCAATTGTGACGAAAATCATATTTGTCCACAAAAGAGGTTCGATTTTTATTTAGTCCAATCAGATCACAACAATGAACAGTTTAAGCTTGAGAGAAATTAATTCACAAATCACTTAAGGCGTTTAGTCAATGACCAATTCAAACTCGTTAAAAAATTTCATGCCAAGGATGCCAATTTTCGATTTTTTTTAAAAAGGTGAACGGAAAAGACTCATTTTTATTCTAATCGCAAACCATACAATGTTCATTGAGATGTAGGGACATACGTGCATGTTACCGAGTTAACAAGGCAGTAATTTGCAATTAAGGGCAAGAAATTTGTACCTTTCCGAATGATATTCCTACGCAGGAACCAATTGCTAAACTTCGCCTAAAACAGTCTCCTTTTTAGCAATTATGAGCTCTAAAACTTACGGATGGTGGCCTATCATCCAGCGGGTGATTCGTGGACTTCCAAGCAACAACAACTCGCGGAGGACGTCGGGAATAATCTGCGAACACCAAGATCCACTTAGAAAAATAATCGATGGCAACTAAGATGAAACGGTGTTCGTTAGATGCTTTGAGGTTGATTGGACCAACCACATTAATGCCCCACATAGAGAAAGGCCATGTCTCGGATAATTGTCGCAGCTCGTTCAGAGGAACGTTGACCTTATCGTCATGAATTTGACATTTGTGACAACTCCGAACATATTGAATGCAATCGATTTCTAGGGTGAGCCAGTAATAGCCTAACCTCATAATCTTCTTGGCGAGCATATGGCCATTCATATGTGGACCACAAATTCCTTCATGTACTTCCATCATCAGACAGATATACACCTTAAAAGGACTGAATCAAAGGACCTTTTGTAGTGATTTCCGCAGCTCAAAAAATTTGAGGCCGTCTTCCTTATGTACCTCTGATCAAACGCAGAACTCTTCTCAGGAAATTTTTGCTCCTGAATGTAAGTCTTGATGTTGTGGTACCAAAGCTTGCAATCAAGTTCATCAGCTATAGTCATACAATAGTCTGGCTTTCTCAGTACTTCGATCTTTAGCAGTTCAACCTCAAGTCCATTGGTGACTTGCAACATTGAAAACAGAGTAGCCAAGGCATCATCGAACTGATTGTGAATTCTAGATAAATAGTCGAATAATATATCATCAAAATCCCCCACCAACTCATCCAGATATTCATGGTAAGGTAGCAACTTAGCATCCTATGTTTTCCATTTTCCAACAGTCTATGGGATGATTAGGGCTGAGTCTCCGAACACCTTGAGTCGGCCTACCCCCACTTCGATCGCAGCATGTAGGCCAAGGATGCATGCTTCATATTCTGTGATGTTGTTAGTACAAGACAATGCTAACTTTGCCGCTACGAGATAATGTTGACCTCCTTGAGATATCAAGATTGCCCATGTACCTGATCCGAATAAATTCATAGCTCCGTCAAAATACATGGTCCAGAAGTAATCATCTATTGCCATGACTCGATCTTTAGGTTGATAGGGGTCTTCATCTTACCCCAGACTTTTCAGTTAGGGCATTAGTTACGGCTCGTCCCTTTACTGATTTTGGGACAAATACCGAACATCAAACTCAGAAATGAGGATGTGCCATTTGGCAAGCCTACCAATCAAGACAAGTTGATTTAGTAGGTACTTGATGGGATCGCATTTTGTCACCAAAACACCTAGTAATGCAAAGTATATTGCCGTAGTCGGTGCAGAACCCAAAGTAAAGCTGCACATGTCTTCTCAGCTTTAGAGTAGTTCATTTAAGAGGTCGTGAACTTCTTGCTTAAATAATAAATGGCTTGTTCTTCCCCGCAATCTTGTCTTATTTGAGCTAGCATATCCCTAGAGACTCACTATGGAACGTGAGATAGAGATCAAAGGTTACCCCGGCTTTGGTGGAACAAGCACCGGCGAATTCATGAGATGTTGTTTCAACTTTTCAAAAGCTTCAACGCAATCACCATCCCATTCCACTAGCGCATTCTTCTTTAACAAATTGAGGAAAGGCTTAGCGGTTTCAGATAGCTGAGAAATGAAGTGAGCAATATAATTCAACATACCCATGCGACTTCAAACCTCTTTGACTATCGTCGGTTGTTTGAGTTTACAAATAGCTTTTAGCTTGGACGGGACTATCTCGATACCTTTATTACTGACAATGAACTCGAGCAATTTTCCCAAGTTGGCACTGAAAAGGCATTTAGCGGGATTAAGGCGTAACCTAAATTTTCGGAGTTTGTCAGACATCTTTGTCAAAGTTTCAACATGATCTTCTCCGTGCTTTGTCTTCGTAATCATGACATCAACATAGACTTCGATCTCATTATGCATCATATCATGGAATAAAGTAACCATGGCCCTTTGATAAGTTACGCCAGCATTCTTGAGGCTGAAGGGCATTACTTTATAATGAAGCATCCCCATGAAGTGGTGAATGTAGTCTTCAATTTATCATCCACAATCATCAGGATTTGATTATAGCCTGAGAAACCATCCATGAATGAAAAAATTTCGAACCTAGCCATGCTATCTACGAGTATATCAATGTGTGGAAAAAGGAAATCATCCTTAGGACTAGCTTTTTTTAAGTCATGGTAGTCGACACATACTCGAACTCGACCATCTTTCTTTAGTACCGGGACAATGTTAGCCACCCAATCAGAATATTGGATAGCCTTAATAAATCCCACATGAAGGAGCTTCATGACCTCTTCTTTGATTTTCTTTGCTAGTTTCGGCCTAGCTCTTCGTGATCCCTACACCACTAGCTCAAACGTCGGCAAGCAATACTCAACGATTGGTCGATCAAAACCGGGCATATCTGCATAGGACTAGGCGAAAATGTCCTGGTAATTCTCATAAGCTTGGTAACACGTTTCATCATTCGATTGGAAAGGTTTTGCCCCGATCTTAACCTCTCTAGGATTCTGTTCATCACCAGAGTTGATCAATACAGTTTCTTCACGGGTCAGAATTTCTTCTTCCTAGTGCCTGTCACATGAAAAAAAGAAATTGCTTTTTGAAAACTTATAAAATTTATTTACATCAGCAGTTTCCTACCAAATGATAACTTGGAAATTTTCAAAATAGAATTTCTTTATCGACCAATGAAAAATATTTTCCTATTCATTTTTAGGTCTCAACAAACAATGAAAGTGTTGTCATTTTCCTAGAAAAAATGATGATTTTTTTAATAAGTTGTCTATGTCAGTAATTTCTAATCAAATGATGACTTGAAAAATTTTCCTTATCGAACAATGAAAAATATTTTTGGTACATTTTTAGGTCTCAGCCGACATTTTTCTAAAAAAAATGACTTTCTGCAAATATTTTCCAGAAACATCGTATTTTTTGCGAAACAAACAGGGCCTAAATCGTATTATAGTGCAAGAGTCAACCAACCAACCAAGCCAAAAAAAAAAGGGGGGGTCTGGTTAGATTTTTGATAATAATGTGCACAACGGTATGCAAAATTAATGACGTGTACAGTAGGATTTTGCGGTTTAATTTTTGTTTCGAAAAAAGTTGAAACCAAACCAAAACACGAAAAAGCGGTCTGGTTAGAATTTTGATCTTATTGCGCTTGATATATCGGCTTGGCTCTGAAACAAGATATTGAGTTTCATGACGCTAACTCAAATACCACATGCCCAGTATTTAAACGTGAATATAGTGGGAATCATAATAAGCACAGTATTCTTATGTTTTAAGAAGGACACTATTACAATATGTTAACTATCACCTCATAAGATAAATCTAGTCTCTCACCAGACACAAACTAATTTGAGCAAGATGCTCCTACGATACACACTCTCTATCTTGACCTGTGTCTCTCTCCCGCGAAGCTATGTATTGAAGCACTGTCTCTCTAAAATTGTCGTTCTTTTGGAACATTAGATTTTAACAAGACAAGCACAATATAATTTCCTGTTATGGGGTGATAAACAGACTCTGAGGACCTGATCATCAATCCCACCCTTACCAAAATTTACAATTCGATTGGACAACAAATCTACCACTCAACTATGGTCTGTTGTTTGACCCAAAAAAAAACCTAAGTCTGTTGCATTATATGCATGGTCCCACGGAAGATGAGGCCGTGTTAACCTCCCATTAGATGCACTTGTCGACCCCCTAAAAATGGAAAAGAAAAGAAAACTGCTATATGCACTTTCCCTCTGATCCTCAAGTCTGTAAGCCTGTCCCGTTAATTTTTTAGGGCTTGTTCCAATTTTATTGGGAAAATTGTTCGAAAAATCTTACATTCGTTGCACTTTTGTTGACTTGATCCTAAACTTTTTAATTGAGTCCTAAACATTCTCGTATTTTGACAATTGAGTCTATCCGTTGAAATGGACGTCAATTGTTCTTTTTCATTTTTTTCATTTTTCCCTCCGTTGGCCATCGCCAGGCCTTGTCGATGGCCGGCAAAGGTCATCAGCCTCCGACGAGAGCTGGCTCCTGGTGAGTGTCTCCCTCGCCAGCAATGGGTGAGGTTCACCCTTTTATAGGCCTTGTCGATCTATTGTTTTAAAAGTTTTCAGCCAGCTAGCCTTTAGATGAATATGGCCTCGTTCACTTTACATTTGAAATGCGCATGCAACTCACTTTACATTTGTAGAATCACCTATCACTGTTACATTTTCATGTGCTCTACTTGAAGGGAACCGATCCCTGCTACATACGTAGCAGAATTGCGGAATTAACAAGCCCCAAAATCATCTTCTTGAATCACTAATCGTAGAAATGCATCATAGAATGAACACACCTCGTTTTTCACAGATTAAAAGTCACCAATGCATCAAGAGATTCGAGTCACCCCCGGGAGAGCGGAGGGAGAATCGTCGTCGTCGTCTCTATCTTCTTTGTTCTTCGTTGGAAGACTCGTTCTATTGAAACGAAAGACAGACGATAAAACGTGATCTAATATCACGTTTTGAAGATAATTGCTTCTGGAAGTTATTTCTTTGGCCAAGGGGTGCAATGCCCTACATGGGCAGGCCACAATACTTGCCGTGCACCCACATAAAATCCAGCATCTCTCACTCGCCCATGAAGGGCTATCTATAAGTCTCACTTACCTACGAGGATCAACAACTCCCACTCACCCATGAAGGGTTAAACATAATTCTCTCCATTTTCTGCAAAGTTCATATCAACAAATAATCCATGCGACCAGCATATTGCGAGAGCTCGTTGCCATACATTTGTTGAGAGCATATAGCAGCTCATAATGGCATGTTAACTCATAGAGGATTCAGTATACAGTCCCTTAGATCAATCAGTCACATTTATATCATATTTCTCTTGATCTCTTTGATCTCTTTGAGCGCTCAAATATAATACATTGTATTCACAATCATGATTAACTCAAATAACCACAATTGGTCGACCTGTGAACACAAAGATTGAATGTGACATCCAAAATAAATTGATATTCCTCTTCCCTTAAACCTCTCGATCTCAGTCTAACTCACTTTTCTAGAAATGTCTTATTAGGTTGAATCGATCTCATAACCATTGGTAACACCTTAAGATAGCGAACACCAAAAAAAAAATCTTATCAATAAGTAAGGGTCGTGAGGGGACTTAATTTGAGGAATTTTTGTCCTTAAGAGTCTTACATAGCTACAAAGTTGAGATCCAAACTCTTGTCTACTCTTCTTGATCGATTCATGCATACATAATATGAAGTACGTATTACGGTATTCTCTCATTTCCCATAAAGCGTATATCTTTTCTCTTTTAATACATACAGATGATAGGTCAGATATACTTAATATGTAGCTGGAATTTACAAATCTATTCCGTTGAAAAGATTCCTTTAGAACTCACTTCTGACATTAAAGATAGATAAAGTGAAATATGTAGGCTATATCACTTTCGGTATTTAACTTTCAAACATAATAAAAATTATGACCACATCTTAACATTTCTGTTAAGGCAACATTAAGCTTTCAAGCTTAATCTTTCAATTATCACATAAGCTTGAAATCGTCTCATCTCTATTTATCACGCAGTAAATAGAGGCGATTACATGTGTGAGTAGACTAATCTTATCTATTCGACATACCTTCTCAACATAATGCATCAAGCATTAATATGCATAAATGTCATACAAACTCATAGGCATTAACAATGATAACAAATACCATTAAATATGAACATTGGGAAATATAAATGTCCAGTACTCCCACTTTTACGCATTTCTATAGATTTCAATATATGAAACTAATCATTTTGCTAACACATTCTGAGGAGAAACATCTATAGGTACTCACTTCACATAAGAGCTGCTAGCATTCTATGCATGTATGTGTACTATATGTTCAAATTTTTCTTACAACCATGTCTTTCACAAAAAAAAAAAAAAACATATTGCACGTCTATTTGTTTGATCTGGCAATAGATCCTTAATGTAAGTTGTTGTTGTTTGGCTTTCACAATCAACTAATAATTGTACCTACATCATTCTTAGCAACACCTCATTGATCCAAACATCTCTTAACCCAAACATTCTCTTGTACTGTTATTGATAACACCACGAGATCATCTTTCATCGTGGATAAGGCTATAAACGTTTGCTTAACACCACGAGACCAACTTCTATCGTGGATAAGGCTACAAACCTTTGCTTCTTACTATTCTAAGATAAGGCACCATTTCTAAGTAAGAACGCAAATCTAAACTTTTTTCTCAGTCAACGTCAGTATAACCTTCAAGTTGCAAATCTTTACCTTGATAACTCAATAAAATTCAGCAGCACTTTTCAAATATCTCAGGATTTTCTTGACAGCAATTCAAAATACTTGACCTGCGGTGGATTGGTATCTACACACCATTCCAACTACATAATAAATATCAGGCCTTTTACACACATAATGTACATTAAGCTTCTGACTGCACTAGCATATGGAACACTTTTCATTTCTTTATTTTGTTTGTGGAGTCTCAGGACACATCTTCAGCTCAAATGTTCACCTCTTGCAATAGGAGTATCTTTTAGTTTACAGTCTTGCATACGAAATCACTCAAAGACTTTATCCATATAAGTCTCTTGTGAAAGAAATTACAATCTCTTTGAACGATGCAGATTCACCCATATCTTCTATCTAAAAAATTGAAACATAACCAAGTCTGACTATATCAACTAACTCCATACTGCTCCTAGCAATTAGTGTATCATCAACATATAATGATAAGACCACATATTGATCTTTGGATCTTTTTGATATATACAAACGATCTTCATCAATCATTACAAATTCATATGCCACTGTGGCATTACAAAAAAAAAATCTATATCGGTATCTAAAAAAAAAACTATTTAAGGCCATATATTGACCCAAAAATCGACATACCTTTCGTTCCTGGCCTTTTATAACAAACCCAATAGGCCATTTCATACAAAATTCTTCTTTTAATTCTCCATTGAGAATCACAGTCTTCACATCCATTTGATGCAATCTAAGATCCACAACAATCATTGCCTTAATAAGGTGAAATGATTATACTATTTCATCACAAGGCAAGCCTTATATTTCTCAATCGACCCATCAGCTTTACACTTTCTTTTGAGAACACATTTGCTTCCAATGGCTTTGTGTCCATTCAAAAAATCAACCAGTTCTCATAATTGGTTTGATCTCATTGACTCCATCTCTTTTTTCATTGCTCATATCCATTTTTTTTTACCAGGGCAAGTCGGAGTCTCATTTACATTTCTTGGCTCATTCTCTTATTATAGAGCAACCATAAAAGCTTTATCTTCAATGTCTAAACATCGACGAGTCAACGAAAAAAGCTTTTTGAGACTTATTTGCCAAATTGGAGATTGTACACTTAGTCATCATTCACCATTACGCTCCCACTCGAAAGACAACGACAACATCTTCTTCACATCAATTGGTTGCAATTGAGACTAATTCAAAACAAATTCCCCACTTCTCACATTGTTCCCACTTGAATGAGATGCCCCAATAAAATCATTATCACTATCCAAGATTCAAACAAAGAATAATTTTCACTTATCTTGCCCTTTTTCAGAAATACATTCACTAATTGTTGCTTACCTATAAACACATGCCATTTCGAGTGTTCTCAATATATCATGAAGATATTCTTTTTGCCTCTAGGGTCTTATTTTCCCATACCTGTGGGAGGACTCATATGTATTAGAAGCACATTAAGGTTTGAGCAAACTCAAATCTCATATTCGACCTGTCCACAACTCATATGGAGCAAGAGTAACTGATTTACAAGGCACACGGTTAAGCACTTAGAGAACTATCAATAAAAACCCATCCCAAAAGGCAATACACACAGTAGAATTTGCCATCAAAGACAACCATATCTATTGGGACCTGTTTTCTCTGTAACTCCAATTCTATTAAGGAATCGCTGGAATAGAAAACTGTTTTTCTATTCCTTTTTCATCGCATATATATCTGAACTGATTAGACAAATTTTCTTTACTCGATCGGATCATTTTTTATATATATTTATACAAGTAATTTTCTAAGAAGAATTTAAATAATTTCTCAAAGCAACTTATGCCTCAGAGTTATGAGAAATTATAAAACATCATATCTGAATCAGGGTAATGATATATAAATGTGATAAAATAAACAATCACATATCTTGTTTTCACATTCAATGAATCACATATGTCTGAATGGATCAACGCAAAGGAAACTTAGCTGTTATTCATTTTCTAAATGGTTTTCTCATTGTTATTCCCACCAGGCAATGCTCACAAATAGGTTAATCGACACTTTCAATACTGTCCAATAAGCCCTCTTTAGCTTATTTTACCCAACCTAGCATGCCACTATTCATATCATCCACATAATTATACTCAACAATCTGCACATTGAAACCATCTAGAATTCTAATAACTTGTTCTTAACGACAAGTCAACACCATCGTTATGAAAGTTTAAATTGAAAACAAGTTTAACCAAAACTAATGCGAAAATTAAATTTTGTCATTTTTTAAAGCATATTACACGTCATGTAGGAATAGGATGCGACCATCGTGCATATTCAATTGACAGGTGCCAATTTCTTTAATTTCCACTTAGGAATTGTCTCCCACATTTATTCACTTTGCTCCACGTGAAAATCGCTGAAATTCCACTAAGGCATTTCTATGATTTGCTACATGGTTTATGGCCTCTAAGTCTACAATCCATAAAGTATGAGATTCAGTTACGAAAACTGAACTGAAATATATGTACACTCTTAAGTGCTCAAAGGGTTTTCTCCTGTTTTGGCTCACTACAATCATGAGCAAAGTGACTCTCAATGACACAAAAAAATATATATTTCACATCTGATATGTTTATCTTCAAAGGACGTTTTCTTTTCACATATCGGTTAAACTTCAATTTCGTTCATGAAGAATCTATTTCTTTGTCGTTTCACTCTCAAAATCCACCTTGACACTTCTGCCCGGAGCACAAAGCCTCATTTGAGCTAAAACCAGCATGGCGAATATCGATTTTTGGTTAAGTCGCCAGAAGGCGATTACCTTTAGCTCAAGACTGCGCATAACATTCTAAAAAAGTCTTTACTTTTATTATAGATCAAGTGAAATTTTCATATGCACACAGCTATGAGCAAAAGAACTAAATATTGGTTGCACTCTCTGCTAATCCGTCAACATGTGGTCTTCATCTTACCGTTCACTTCTATGTTTGATGTGCACCTCAAAATATTATTTCATATTCTGCCCATTAGACATCATACAGACATCAAACCTTATAGTGATCTGTCTCAAGTTGGTACTGATATCTAACCAAACTTAGATTTTTACTGCCTCCCACTTGACTGTGGCATTTTCATGAATGCGTGAACTCATGCATAAAATTATTTTCATGCTACTCAGCAACATAATGCAAGTAATAGAGTACATCTTGTTCATTACAACAAATGACTATTTTTCCTTCTATATTATGTAGTATTTCCATCTTCAGGTACTTTCATAATTAGGTTAAAAGCTTGTAGTTCTTTTTACTCTTCTAGCACATACTGATTCTCACATTCCTATTGTCATAATTCTTGCCGTCTAATTTCTATTCTAATCAAGCTTAGCTACGATACTCTAAGAAGCTAAAGCCATAATATCTTAATACAAAATTCTATAGACATGCATTCACATATTATTGATGCCTAACATTTATGCATCTATTTTACACTAACTAATTATATTAATGAATAATTTCACATAAGGTCTCAAAGTCGAAAGTTCACTATGTTTCCAATCATCGTTTGAGAGTCCTCGCTTGAAATTATCATTAACAAAATTATTTATGTAAAATTGAATTCACTAAAATTACTAAAATTTTGTAGAGCTCCCCACTCAAATAAAG
Organism: Rhodomyrtus tomentosa; assembly: GCA_028455895.1. Lineage (NCBI taxonomy): Eukaryota > Viridiplantae > Streptophyta > Magnoliopsida > Myrtales > Myrtaceae > Rhodomyrtus > Rhodomyrtus tomentosa. Next base: position 48,956,842 of record JAPCWY010000005.1, read on the forward strand.
ATCATAAATCAAATAATGATCTCCATATTTTGTAGTTTGGCATAGTATGATTTGAGCTAATGCATAAGCCATTCACGCATCAAATCATACTTTAACTTCGTATTACAAGATAGAACTAGCAACCAATCTAAACTTTATATATGCTACCATCAATCAATATAAGCATGTAAGTCATCCTCAATATTTAAAAAAAAAAATACAGGTGAAAATACTCGAAAAAAAAACACCCAAAATACATATATCATGAGGTTTCATACGTATTTTATAATTTTACATGCATCACACATGTACATATGACATATCAAATCGAAGATAATTTCAAGAAGAACGCAATGGTACCTCATACGCCCCCAATGAAGCTAAAACAACTTCGTATGAGCCGATCAAAATTTCAGCCAGTTTAGTCAACACATGGTCAACAGTCCAAGTTGACTTGAGGATCAAAATGCAATTTCCAAATGTCTGAGGACTAAATAGAAATTATGAAATTCCAGGGACTAGATCGCAAATTTCAGAAGTGTAGGGGTCAAAATGAAATTTCAATCAAAATTCGAGTACCAAATTATAATTTTTTGAAAATTCAGGGACCAAAATGTAATTTTTGAAAATTTGGCAAGAAGATCAATGGTCAATGTTGACCGGTCAATGATCAACGAATGACCCAGCCAATGGGTCTACACAGACTCGGGTCGGTTGAACCGCGGACAAAGTCGAGTCGGCATGAAACCGTGTCCAGACTGATGACGTCAGCAAACAGACTCCGTTTAGCGCACGTGCGATGCATACATTGACGTCAGCCGCGCAAGCGACAGTTTGCCCTCGTGCAGTACATGTGGCGCATGGGCGCCAGCCGCAATGGTCACGTCCGACGCTTACGGCACGCGCAGATTATTACGACGGCCTCCGGTGACGGTCGACCCCTCGAAATGATAGTCTCGACGATACAAGTCTGTTTGTATACTCAAATGTCATTTTAGTTGAGTGAAAGTTCATGAAAATGCATCGCTTCACCGCTGTCCTGTGAACCCTATCCCATTGCAGCGCGTGCCGTGCGTGCAGCGTCCTCTGGCGTCGCCTCGTGACAGGCGACCACTTCAAATTCTGATCTCGCCGAGCCTGTTCCATTTATGTGATCAAAAAATATTTTCATCGCACAGAACAAAATCTGTTGTCGACAAATAGTACGCTTGAAAAACGATTTGTCGCATTGATTCGTGACCAAAAACTAGATAATCAATCAGAAAACAAGAATTTTGACTCTGATACCAATGAAGGGAACCGATCCCTACTACAAACGCAGCGGAATTGCGGAATTGACAAGCCCTAGAATCGTCTACTTGAATCACTGATCGTAGAAATGCATCACAGAACGAACGCACCCCATTTTTCACAGATTAAGAGTCACTAATGCAGCAAGAGATTCGAATAACCCTGTTATCACGTTCGGGAGAGCAGAGGGAGAATCATCATTGTCGTCTCTGTCTTCTTTGTTCTTCGTTGGAAGACTCGTTTTATTGGAACGGACGACAGACGATAAAATGTGATCTAATATCATATTTTAAAGATAACTGCTTTTGGTAGTTATTTCTTCGACTAAAGGGTGCGATGCCCTACATGGGCGGACCACTATACTTATCGTGTGCCCTCATAAAATCCAACACTACTCAACCATAATTTAATTAGAGATGGCAACATACCCCAAGCAAATGTACCTCTTGAATTCCAACATATAAAGCAAAGCGAACCTTATATAGCCCATAGGCAGAGCGTCAACCTTATTCCAACGCTTCAAAGAAATGAGTGAGCAATGTCTAAATTGATGAAACGAGTAGCTAGGATTAATAAAGATTGCGAAGTGGCCTTATTATTTGGATCAATTTGCAACATGCCCTGCCCAAACATACAAGGACATCACTTCTTCGCTTTCCTTGCAAGCATCAAGGCTTTATAGACCACATTCTCACCAATTACGTTCCACCCCAATCCCTGTCCAACTCTCTAACAAGTAACAACAGCCTCACTCAACAACTCCACTCCCCGTTCTTTCACAGTCGCAACCGCAGACCACAATCTCAGGATCTCCAACCCTTGAAAGAAACTTCCTTTGGTATGTCAAGCCTCATTGACAACATGCCCTGCCCAAACATACAAGGAACATCACTTCTTCGCTTTCCTTGCAAGCATAAAGGCTTTATAGACCACATTCTCACCAATTACGTACCACCCCAATCCCTGTCCAACTCCCTAACAAGTAACAACAGCCTCACTCAACAACTCCACTCCCCGTTCTTTCACAGTCGCAACCGCAGACCACGACCTCAGGATCTCCAACCCTTGAAAGAAACTTCCTTTGGTATGTCAAGCCTCATTGGGCTCCACGCGAATCCCAAACCGACACTCTTGAAAGGGAACAACATTGTTTTGTATTGCTCGAACAAGTACCTGATGTTAGGATTTCAGCACGAAAGCGTCGGATCAAGGATTTTTTCAGTATCGGATCAAAGGTAGGGCAGACTTGGATGACATGAAAGCCCAAAACAGCAAACACCACCCCCCCCCCCCCCCCCCACCCCCCCCCCGACCCATTCCTTCCTTGTGCAGGACACGGTTCACGAGGGAGTAGGTCGAACCAAAATGTAACTATGGAGTGGAGTTGTTAAGTCATTAAGGTTGCGTACGGTAACGTTTCCGTTCTTGGAATAATTTTTGGAACATATGCAGTTTTTTCCTGTTTTTGCTCCCAGCAACGATTTTTCGGAACAGAAACGCATTTGGTAAATACAAAAAAAAAAAATTTCCCAAACAAAAAAAGAACAAAAATGCGTTTTGTAACTATGTAAAGTTTATGTTCTCAAAACATTTTGATAACAATAAACAAATTATTCCTAATTTTTCATTTAATTAAGGGGACTATATATATTAAAATTAAGGTGTCTTTATCTTTTTAACTTACTAAATCAAATTAAATCTCATTTGTTTAATTTACTAAATCAAATTAGATCAATATATGCATAAGGAATTTGTGCACGATTTATTAAATTACAATATGGATGAGATCAACTAAAAAAAAATGAAAGAGAAGATGAATTGAAATTGAACAACGAGAACATCAAATATATTTTCTATAGATAAAAAAAAATTATAATTATGAGTCACAAGTAAATGTTCCCATGTGGTTAAAATATGATTACCTTTAATGAGACTCCCTAGAAAAATATTAATTATACTTTAAGTAAAATCAGGGACTAAAATGAAAAATATTTGCGCATTTTGGTCCTTTTGGTCTAATTGTGCAATTTTTCCAACATGAGGACTGAAATGAAATGCAAGGTATCAAAGTCTTATGTCATGACTCTAAAAGTAAAAAAAAAAATCGTTAAAATTTTTTTAATTGAATTTTTTATTCAATTTAGAGTTATGTTCAATGAAGATGGGTCTCAAATTGAATTTTTAAAAATTGAAGAGGCCAAAATTAAAAGGGAATTAAAATAAAAACATGAATTATTTTTTCACATTTTTCTGACCATGAATACTATTTTTTTCTAATTTTTGGCTATTTTATAGTTAATAAATCCAAAAAATGTCAAAAATTATGAAAAATATTTTCGATCCAAAATTGGTTCCTAAGGCTAGGCCAAACTTTCAAGGTTGATTTTGTAATTTTATGAATTGCTTTGACATTTTAATTAATTTTCTAAAATAAAATGATAAAAAAAAATCAGGTGTTAACATCGTGCAAGAACGAAAGAGAAGAGAGTGTGTTAAAAAAAATTATTGCTAATTATTTCTAAAAAATATTCCAAATGTGTTTCCAAAAAGTGTTCAAGAAACAAAGAAATAAGTTTTTTTTTTTTTGGTTCTTATTCTTGCTTCAAAAGTGTTTATGTTTCTTAAAAGTATTTTGAAAACAATTTAGGAATACATTTTTACCATATGGAACATTTTGAGAACAGAAACGCTTTTTCTGGAATGTTACCATACAGGCCCTAAGAGTTCTCACAACCGATCATGGCCAACAATTCTTTGTCAAAGATGGATGCCAGAGCATGAACAAGCACGGGGATGCGGTATGGCATAATTTGGCTACGAGTCGCTAACGTCGATGAGAATCACTAGCTGATAATATTTCGCAACCTACATTTAGCAAGGGAAATGAATCAAATGAAACAAATGCCAAGGAACAACACTAATCTGGGTTCCGGGGCATGTCAAGTTCGACCAGCACAAGGAAATATGTCTTCTTAGAATAGAATGACTTAAGTACATCATAAGCATCAAAATTTACGTACGACACTTACTGTAGTGTCAAAACTTTCAAAACGATCAATTTTCAAACCGTAAAAAATTGTTGGGTTTGATTTGGTTGGACGGCTTTTACCATTCTTTACTCTCTCCTCACTTATAAAGCAAACCAAACCACCCACAAACCAACCCCACACCCCCACACCCACCCACCCGCTCTCTTTCCCTTCAGTCTCCTTGATTGGTTTAACGGGTAGGTAGTGGACCGCCCATGTTGGGCTAACTTGGCCCATTACCCACTTGAAAAAACTGCCAGAGGCGGTTATCTTTTCAAAAGGTGATAAAAAGAAAGTTCTTACGTTCGTTTAGTTATTTTCTACAAGAAAATGACGTTGAACAATGAAGAAGACTAACAACATTCTTCCATTTTTCTCCCGAACGTGTAATCGTTGGACGAGACGTCCTTCCATACTGCATCGTAGAACTTAAACTATGAAAATCAAGATACGTTGCTTTCGTGACGTTCTCTATTACGATCAATAATTCAATATTTTTCATGTTTTCCGCAGTATAGTTTTAGGAATCTGTTTCTGTCACTCCTCCTTGTTGTGCTTCCTAGTCGAATCCAAGTATTCCTGATGTGCTCGAATGATTTGGTTAGATGTTAGATGACGAAGGGCTGATTTATTTTCCATCTGAAATGAGAATTCACTCACTTGACTCCATTCAAGAGCTTTTTCAAGTTTCATGTTCTCTGATCAACTCTAATTGATTAGCAAAGGCAACATACTCCCACGTCAATTTACCTCTCCTATTCCGAACTAATGCGAAGTGGGATGGATTGTTTGATTAGTTTTCAACATATCACACTTGCATTTTCAACATTCTTCACTCTAGCTCAACTCAATTCTACATGAAGTTTCAAATCCTCTGCTCAAGCCTACAAATACAAGAAATATCAAAATCCATAGAAATCCATCACCGAACCCTCCTCCAGCATCATATAGAGTAGCATCAGGTTTCCTTAGATCCCCAACCGACGCATTGTATTGGTCGGAAGAGTTTCTCTAGTCACACCAAAGGTAGGGCCGACTTTGAACTCGATGGCCCTAGACGGCGCTCATGCCTCCTGGCTTGGGAAGGACATAGTCCTCCAAAGATGTCATCTCAATCGCTGAACCACAATGTCATTGACTTAGCTTGGAAAAATGAAAAATAAATCCTCAGAGCAGAGCAGAGCAGAGCAAGTCCCTGTTCAATCTGCATTCTTTTTTATCTGTCACACTTGCTTCTTAACAGTGATTTCCATCCAAGTTTAATGAAGAGGATGGAAGTCATTATCAAGCCATCGGTGAACCTGTAATGTTCGACGTATGGGGCACAATGTACTCTATTTTTTTAATTTCCCAATTCTACCTGTAGCCATGAAAACTTCTTAAGTTGAAATACTAGAAAAGCTTGCAGATACCATCTAGTATGCTTGAGAAACATGTCGTGAGTCTCTCCAAACAATCCGGTTGGGGGAGGAAACTCATTTCTTCTGAGCTGTCGGACCTGCAAAAGCAAGGAATCATCAACTTCCACGAGTTGCATCAGTTCGTGCGACATGGTGATGGAGACTAAAAAATTGATCTATTTAATACTCAAGGTGGATATTTCTGACGACCAAATGCTTTTGAACATGAAAACGGTTCAAGACTCAAGTAAACAAAAAACACAATTTTGGTCAGAATGTTTAGGGGTTCTAACTACGTTATCATCTATGCAATTGTCCATCAGAAGCTCCTTCCGGTGGACCTTCCAGTTTTATATTTGAGAACAAACAAAACAGGGGAAAGGGCGATGTCCAGTTTAAACAATTTGTTAATAGTAAGTGGAAGCTGCACCTTGAATGTCTCCAGCTTGTAGTACGTCGTCTCCATTCATCAAGGCCCTCGATGACTCGTATCCTCGGGAACTCCTGGATTCGTAAATCCTTCAGGTTCTTCAAGTTTGATAAATCGCCTAGCCTTCTCATAGAATAGCACTTTTCGACCGAAAGCTTTTCCAATGATTCCAATGCACCGAGAAATCGAATTTCAACTAGACTTGCACAAGAAGATACCTCGACTTCTTTCAGTTTCTCTATGGTTGGCAGAACGCACAATTTCTCGAGGAGTTTGCACTTCGACACGGTCAACTTTTCCAACTGTGGAAGGCCATCAAGATGTATTTCATTCACTTGAGTGTCAAAGAGCCTCAATTCTATCAAATTTCTCAAGTTCAACCAGAGAAGATCTATTGAATTGACATTTTTCAGTTCCAACTCCAGCAGAGAAGATGGAAGTTTCCTGACAGTTTGGAGATCTAGTCCAGATAAAGTAAGCTGGCTGAGCAGAGGAAGAGAACTCAACTCTGAAGGCGGTGCCGGGACATCTAAAATGCACAATTTCAACTTTGTCAGTTTGGATAACTTCTCGATCCACTGTAAATCACAAGTCTGAATTATACTTGAAGGGTTCCCATTTTCAGAGCCATCAGACAAGAGCAATTCAACTAAATTGGTAAGGTTTGAGAGGTTAGGGACTATCTGCAGTGACTGGGATTTCAGACGCAAAACGATTAAACTGTCGGGAAGCCCCGGCAACTCTCGAATCTCATCACAACCTTCTAAGTCCAGTATTTGGAGGCGATGAAGCTCGCCAATAGTCCCAGGAACCGTAACAATCCGAGTATGCTTTAAGCTTAAGATTCTGAGCAAGGACAATTCTCCAATTTCCGAAGGAACTTCACCCTCGAGCTCTGTAAAATAGTCTGCGTATAACTCTTCTAGATTCCTCAACCTTCCAATAATGCTAGGTAACACCCAAGGTGTTGCAAAACGATCCCCACCTAACAATTTGAATACTCGTAAAGATTCTAAGTTTACCATGAACGTGGGGCGTTCTTCAATCACATTGTGGCTCACATGGAATGACGAAAGTCTCTGTAACCCATCAATAGAGTTTGGAAGTTTGGCAATCGGTGTGGACGAGATCTTGAGAGTTACCAAACGTGTTAGCCTACCAATAGAATCAGGTAATCTTGTAATCAGCGTGGACGATACATCCAGCTTCATCAACAATGTTAATTGCGAAACCGAGTCGGGGAGCTCACTCAAGCTTGAACATTCCCTTACCGAGAAGTATTGAAGATTTAGTAGATCTCCGATTTCCTCGGGCAAATCTTGAAGTTCCTTGCACGAGTTAACGTTCAAGTGAACAAGGCACCTTAGATTCCCAATGGAGCAATCAATTTTCACCAAATGAGCACAATGTTGAAGAGTCAATCTTTCTAAAGCCGAGCCTTTAGGAAAACTAGGTGTTCTAGTTATGCCCATACTATGTTCAAGAGTGAGAACTTTCAATTTCTTTCCCTCCTGCAAAAGTGAATGAACCACAGGACAAACGTTTAACTGCAAATGTATTGCTAGTCAGACAGACCAAAACTGTTTTGATCCTTGCTTAAACTGAGGCAGTTTTTCTGCTATAGGTTAACGCTAACATACCTTGATTAGGCTCCCCACCAAACCATCTGTGATTTGATCTCCTGAAAGCTCTGCCACAACTAGATTCTCCAGACACAAATTTGTTGCCACAAAAACTTTAGGAGTTAGCCAAAAAGGATAATCTGGGGAACGCCAACGGATCCATTTCAACTCTGAAAGACAGCCTGTGAAGTCCCCCTGGCAGGATACATCTTTTAACCAAAGCAACCACAGATGTTGAAACCGCCTGATCTCATTAGGAGTGATGATAATACGAGCATCTTCCCAAATTTCTCCTTGCAGTTTGAGTGCTTGTACATTTTCCTTGCTCTGCCAATCCAAACAAACGAAGAGGATTTGTCTGTACAGTTAGTGTTATACTTCATATTATTTCACATGCGTCTTAAGCAATGATTTTCAAGTAAAAGGCATGCTTTACCTCTGTTGATCTCAATATGTCAAGGGCTTCATCGTCATTCCACGCCCTACTTCGCTTGATTGGGTGCTTCAGATTTTCTTGACGAACAATTGCCCTTCCAAGGTCTCTAAATTGATCATGCATCCAAAACTTACTATCATCTGAAACCTTTATCATGGACATGTTGATGAGGACATCAATACTATGTTCAGGGCTAAATTCACAATCTTTCCACACGTAAATTGGGTTGGCCTTCTCCTCAGTGATGAGAAAGCATGCAATATCAAGAAATATCTGTTGTTCATCACTCTCTAAGGCATCATAGCTGATCCTTAACTTTCCCAAGACATCTCTATGAGGCGTTCTCCTTAATCTGTTCAAGGTTTCTTCCCAGTATTTTCTCTCTTTGTGGTGAGAAAGCAATGCACCTATCACTTGAAGAGCTAGAGGCAACCCTCCCGTGGTAGAGACAATTTCTTTTGAAAGACTGTAGTAATCATCCGGAGGAGAATCTCTGCCTGATGCATGCCTAGAGAAAAGCCTAAGTGAGTCGTCCTCATTCAATGCCTCCATTTCAAAAGACAGGATTTCATACTTGAATCCTCTAATTTTCAAAACCCTCTTTTTCCTAGTGGTAACGAGTATCCTAGTTCCAGGATATAGAGAATTCTTTCCAATTAGATCCTTGATTTGTTTGCTATCGTCCACGTCATCAAGAACAATCAGCACCTTTTTATTGCCAAGTATTTCTCCAATCGTGTTCATTCCATAATCAGTCCTGTCGATGCTGCAAGCCACTCTAGAATTTACGATATCGGATAACAGTTGTGCCTGCAACTTGACTAAGCCCTCATTTTGTGACTTTTCTCGTACATCATCAAGGAAACTACTGTACTTTCCAAAGTAAGGAGATAGTTGGTTGAAGATCATCTTGGCAAGAGTGGTCTTCCCAATACCGCCCATGCCATAAATTCCAACAAGTCGCACGCCGCCGGAGTCGAGGTCTAATAAAGTGTTTATGGCTGATAATCGATCATCGATGCCAACCAAATCATCAGTCACTTTTCTCTGTCTCGACTTAAGCCTAAACATAACCTCGTCAACAACCAACTTGACAAGTTCCCCATGTCTGCCACAAAGTTAAACCATTTTAGTTGGGACACAGATAACAGTCCCTGAGTGCAGCTAGACCTTAACCGAGGTTTGTAATATCATTGAAAAACCAATATTTATTTAGCATATGGATGATATGTTCTTGAATGATTAGTTGTAGAAATGGAGAAATGGCAATATGAATTGACCTTTCAAATGTTTTGAGGCCTTAATGAAGATGAAGTTCAGAAGTCAACTACCAAGAACTTATTGTCTCAGAGGCATCTGCATCCTCTATTGAGAATTAGGCCGAGAAAAAGCACAAAATATTATAATTAAGTTACCCTTTATAGTTCTCGAGCTCCCATCCCTTGGTGTCATCGACTTCCCTGAGAGCCCATCTCCACTTCTCTACTTCCTCCGGGCTGAACTTGTTCTTCTTCTGTTGCTCCAAATTCGATATGGCCTCCCTGTACAAGGCCGTTTTCAGCTTCACGTCATCGGGTTTCACGTCGTAGAAGATGGGCAGTATCGCCTTCTTATTTCCATCTTCTTTAGATTCAAAGGTGTTTTCCACTATCTTCTCAAGCTCGCGGAGGCACCAATGACTCGAAGCATAGTTCTTAGAGAAGATGGGCATGTAAATCTTCGAGTTGTAGATTGCTTGCAGAAGTTCTTTGCTGATCCTTTCCCCAGGTCGAAGCTCTTCATCATCCATGAAAACGCGGATCCCGGCATCGTTCATGCCGTGGCAGAGGGTGTTGGTGAATCCACGACGAGTGTCGGGCCCTCTGAAACTCAGAAACACCTGATACTGAACTCCTAGTGGGTTGTCGCTGCTTGCTCCGGCCTCCGAGTTCGCCATTCTGGACTCACAGACACTTGGTTCGTCAAACGCAAAAGCAGAGGCGACAAATACCAAAGGAAATTCCGCAGCGGGCCAAGGTGTTTGCTTAAATTACTAAGAATGCGTCGATAAACTCGATGACAATGTTCAGTCAATTACTAACAGCCGTAGATGGGACTATTATAGCAAAGCGAAGACGGACTTTTCAAGAATTGAATAAAATGGAGATGGAATCATTAGTATTTAAATAAGCTGACCGATGGACGGAATATTCCAATACAAGATGATAATGGTGAGCTCCGCAAAGTTTGCTCTTCGCTAATTCTAGCCGAAATTTATTCCTTTCCCGCCTGATATTGACATGTTTGATAGAGATTTCAAAAGTTTCTAAAATTGTAAAAATGGAAATTAAAATGATCAATAATTTCATATATAGACTGCTCATGATCACGTCGTTCAATTCCATAAAGATGAAGTCAAAGGGGACATAAAAATTTACATCTTTCATGCCAGACACCTCGCAAGCCTCGTACACAATGGACCTAACCAAACCGGGCGAGTCAACAGGTCTAGTCCAGAGAAAAATTGGGAAAAGTAAACTAGGCAGAAATTTCAAATCGCCATTGTTAGAATGAATATGGCCCTTAACTTAAATGTCAAATAACCCGGTGAGTTGCCAACATTAACAGGAATTTATGAACACCCAAATGAATTGGTGTAGGGCAAAATTTTCTTTACCTTTTTTTTTTCCAACCAATTAAGAAGTGGGGTCGGATTATTAGCTTAAAATTAGATGAGTGATCACCACAGAAAATAAAGATAATGGATTAGCTAGGACTAACGAAAAATGTGCGCAACTATCAAATCAATTCTACCTCCTTATATTTATTTCACGAGTGGCAACTCCGCACAACATACCACAAAAACATAGTTTTTTTTCCAAAATAATACTAAAAAAATAAATTTTTACAAAATTAATTCAAAAAAATAATTACAATTTTACGTGTCCCTCTGCATTTATTTGAAATGCCAAGGGAGACCTAGGGGCCCGCCCGTGGGCCCCCTCCTCTCCCCCGACAGTTAAAATGTCGGGGGGACAAGTGAGGGTGCAGGCCCCCACGTGGGGTCCCTACCCCCAATTATTATTATTATTATTATTATTATTATTATTATTATTATGCATCACCTTCCCACGGCAATAGAATTGACGTGGGATTGCCCACGGCAATAGAATTGACGTGGGATTGCCGTGGGAAGGAGGGAGGTGGGGCCCCCACGTGGGGGCCTGCACCCCCACTATTCCCTCACCAATAATTGGCGAGAGAAAGGGGTGGGCCCCCACATCCACGACAGTTGAATTGCCATGGGAGGGGGGCCTCTCTACGTCTCGAGACTTGCGTTTTTTTTTTCTTCGATCGTCAAGTCTCATAATTGTCGTGGGAGGCCTCCCTCACCATGCAGATCCCCGCATTTTGGGCGCGTCTGTAGAGCTGCAGGGTTCATAAAGACGCTTCGCTTTAATTTTTAAGCGAAGCCGAAACACTTTTGGTTTCGCGTATATTTTTCGCTCGTTTTCTCTCCCTCAGACAATCGCGTTCATTTTCACTCATCTTTGTTGTACCTCGCTCGTGGTTCCGCCCTCAAACGCTCTCGATATTAAACTCCCTCAAATGGTCGAGTATAATTTTTTCTTAATATTTTGTAATGTATAAATTAATTTATAAATTTCTCATTTGACAGAATTTGAGATAAAAGCAAAGCTGGCCTTTCTCTTGATAGTTTGAGCTCGTCATTCGTTGTGTGCTCTCCTTCGGTCGTTTGAGGTAAATTTCGTTGTGGTTATTTTTTGCAGTTTCGCTAGTATAAATTTATTTATTTAGTTATTATATATACCTAAATCATCTGTATTACTTATATATTGTTAATAATATGTTATAAATTTTTTGTTAATATGACAATGGTTCTAATGTTTAGGAATTTAGGTGTTCTATAAAAATATGTATTGTTTTAAGAACAAAAAAAAATAATTACATTTGCGATCTGGCGATTTTCATAATATTAAAAATAATATGAATTTTTGGGGTGTGATTCTGGCAAAAACGATCGCCAACAAATTTAAAAATTATATGTCCTTTGATTTTTGTTTTAAAACAATCACCACTGAATTTTTGAAAAAATAAAAACGCAGGTGGTCACATGTCCTGGAAAGCGCGAGCCGAGTTTGAGCTCGTCCAAAAAAATATTTTTTAATAATTATTAAATTCAAAAAATGAAAAAGCAGAAAATATAAAATTGATAAATAATGGTAAAAAAATATAAGATTTAAAAAATTCAGGAAAACTATCAATAAATTTCAAAAAAGAGAAAATGTTCACAATCAACCGGCCATGTACAATTTTCAATATTTTTGGCCCTTCATTTTCCAAAAATTGACGATTTTACCTTTCTATTAATATCTCTAAAAAAAAGAAAAATTCTGAAAAAGTATATAAAAATCCAAAAAAGTATTTTTGATATTATGCTCCCCAATTGTTCAAGAAAATGAATTATCCTTCTGGAAAATTATTTTTAAAAGAATTATAAAAAAATAGAAAAATTTGTGAAAATCCCGAAAATTGTAATTTCGGGATGTCCTCAAATCTTCTACAGAAAGTACAGCTTTTACAAAATAATTTATAATATATTCCTTTAGCAGAATGTCGTCTACAACTTTTGTGATTGTTCGCTGGGTAGGTACACCAGTACGAAATCAATATGGATGTGATAACGAAGGGGGAGATTCTGCTATGTTCCATTTTGGAAACATGTTCACATTTCATGAGTTACGTGCCATGATTGAGCGCGCGATAAATATAATAGGAAATCAATATATTCACAATGTGATGTATAGATATCCGATTGCAACACGCGACGTACATGACATTATGGAGGTGTATAATGATGATACAATTGCAATGATTCAGCAGTTTACACTTTGGGTTGGTTCTGCGGGGTTTTTACAGTTTTAGGTAACCGTCGATGAACACCGAGTAGAAGGTTTAAATGTTGGTGAAGATGACATTGGTGTGCATAATCAGCAATTAGAGCCAGATGATAATGATGAAGATGATAGCGATGAAGAAGATGAAGGTTGGTTGGATACTGATGATAGTGATGAAGAAGATGTTGGATGTGACAATATGGATGCTTACTACAACACCCATTACAACAATCCCATCTCGCCGTTGGTGCACCCACCGCCCCAATCGGATATCGACTTTGATATGATGCAAGTCGATACAAGAGCAAAGCCGGGGCGTAAGTTATTTCATCCATCAAAATAATTTGAGGTTGGCATGGTATTTTCATCACGAGACACGTTACAGTTGGCTGCAAAAGAGTACTCTCTGATAAGAAGTAATCAATTTCACAGTGATGTGACAAATAATTCAATATATATAATTAGGTGTTGTAATCAGAATGGATCGTGTGATTAGAGGCTCCATGCTATTAATAAAGCGAGCACCTTAATTTGGAAAATAACTAATTACAATGGGCCACACACATGCACAAATCCTCAAATGACACGAACATCATGGGATCACCGGCAACTTGATCAGAAGTACATATGCAACCATATAAAGGCAATGGTCACAGCCCAACCTGATATCAAAATCAAAGCACAGATGGTAGAAATTCACGACAAAATGCATTTCGAACCTACTTATCGTAAATCCTGGGCAGCTAAACAAATGGCGATCGTCGAAGAATTTGGAGGATGGGATGAATTGTACGGTAGGTTGAGGAAATACATGAATAAAATGATGTCAAAGAATCCAAGTTCTCATTTTGTCATTGAGGATCGCATGAGCTCAGATTAGAGCTACGCCATTTTCAACCACATGTTTTGGACTTTCGCGCAGACGATTCAAGGCTCCACAAGTTGTCGGCCTGCGATATTTGCTGATGGTACATTTATGTACGGAAAATACCGAGGAACGCTCCTTGTAGTAACCTCAGTTGATAGCAATAATCATATATATCCGTTGGCATTTGCCATGGTCGATCGGGAAGATAATGACAATTGGAAATGTTTTATGGCTTTGTTGCGGAGATATGTATGTCAGATGAGGGACAATATATGTGTAATATCAGACAAGCACAAGGGGATTAAAAATGCAATGGAGACAGCAGCGTGGCGTCCTCCGCATGGCCACCATAGATTTTGTGTACGGTATATTGTCAGCAACTACAATAAGCAATTCAAAAATTCCGAAAGCAAAGAGCTTGTTGAGGTGGCAGGTAAATTTTAGAACTTATAAATTTAAGGAATAGTATGTGTTCATAAATTCGAGTGTGAAGTACCAATTATTATTGTAATTATACAGCTTATGCGAATCAACAACAGAAGTTTGATCGTATCATGAACGAAATTAGGGTTATGGATCCACACACAACTGCAAGGTGTGACCAGATTCCAGAAGAAAAATGGACCAGGGCTTAAGATGGAGGGACGAGATGTGGAGCAATGACAACAAATTTAATTGAATCGGTCAACGGCGTGTTGAAGGGTTATCGTGGTCTGCCAATAACAGCTATGGTGGATAAGATATTCTATCAATTGAACCACTATTTTGACACATGAAGAACGACGTACAGGATGCAGGAGGCCCAAGCACGTGTATTTACGCATTTTGCAGGTCACACGCTCGGCGAAAATAATCAACGTGCAAATAGTCATGGAGTGACACGTTTCGACTCTGATACATGGCCTTTCGAAGTTAAGACTGGACATAACAGATCCAGAGGATCAGGAGGCTAGAAAACATATAATGAGCCTAGACCAGCAATCGTGCACATGTAGAAAATTTCATGTTCCCACGTAATTGCAACATGTCAAGCATATGTTGTTGATAACAATATGTACGTAGATGAGTGTTACATGATGGATAAAACCCTCCAGTGCTATCAGTATATATTTTATCCTTCGGGGGATATTGATTACTGGTCTACACCTGACCAGCTGCCATTAATGCTAGACCCAAGACACATTAGGAAGAAAGGAAGGTCTCGCGCATCATGGATACATAATGAGATGGATTGGATGACACCGAGTAGTAGTACTTCTCGTATCCATTGCAGCAACTATGGAAAATCAGAACACAAAAGGCAAACTTGTGCACATACCCAAGAATAGCGCTATATTTATTCAGTTCAACTCTTGGCATTCTAATGTTATAATATGACAATTGTAATGCTATAATATGATAATTGTGTCATATGTATTCGGTTTCTCTTAATTAAAAAAATTTAAAAAAGACCGAGGTTCTTATATAAATTTCCCTTCTCGACTCGACGTACAAGATGTATTAAGATCCTCGATCATTTTTTAAAATTTTGTTAATTAATCTCAAAATTTATGAAGATTTATAATTGGATTTTTCAAATGAATACAAAAAATATATAATTAAATTGATAAGATATATAAAGAAAATAAAATTTTCATAATAGATTACAATCTTCAACCGCAATTACATTTGCTAGTGATATCGTTCTTCTATATGACCTCTTGTTCCCCAATCTGGTCGTCTTCTTTGATCGGCTCGTCTAGTATTGTTCCAAGAAGGAGGACGAGAATCTGGACAAATAGGACGTGTGGATGACGAAGGCATGTCATGATAAAATATACCATGTCCAGATGCTACATATCCTACAGTAGGAGGGTATTCAAAAAAAGGAGAGAAATTGGGTCCATATGAACCAGGAGAATTAGTTGGAGTCTACGGCTGTGGATCGGCAAGAAATGTAAAATCAAATTTCCCGTGAAATGGGCTAGGAAATTGGGTGAACCCTGCATAACAACTTGGCTGGCCAAACCCTAGAGTGAATTCCTAATCGAAATCTGTCGGATGATACTCTAAAGGGTGGGGGACGCTATCACCAGTTGGAGGAGCTCGAGTAGTCCTCCGAGTCGATTGAACGGCCATAGGTGGGTCATCTTCGAGCGGCTCAACGGGTGCTGCTACAGTTGTTGATTGGGGTGGTAGCATCATTGTTAGCCGCCTCTCCTCATACTGGACGTGTAGCATTGCCATAACTATATTCTCAATAACTTCCCTAGACTCCCGAAATGGTTGGCAGTTACGTATGATAAGTAAGATGTGTTCGACGCCATCACCCTTCAAAATCGTCAAAATTAACAAAAGTTATCAAATGGTAATAAGTTATGTTACTTAAAAATAATAAATGAATTAAATTAAATTGAAAGTGTTTGCACAAACCGTTACACCCGTTGCAGCTCCTGTAATAGAAATCCACTTTCACGTAGGTCTACGGTACCACTCCATATATGCTGAATGAAAGTGGAGTGACTCCGTTGCAGGATCACCACCGACAATATAATTGGCACGATTGCCCACCTAATAATCGACCGACTTTGTTTTGCAACTCAATCCTTCCTAACTGGCCTTAATTCAATATCATGGAAGCGCATATGATCATGCGGAGGTATAGGTATTAGTTGCTGCATACCGAACTGATGAAGTACTCGGTCTGGATAATGCCACTCAACTATCCAGTAATAGATGAGTGGGACACGAGCCCTCCATATATCTCGTCCCTGCAAGCAGTAAGCTAGTAGATCCGCCAAAATGTCTTCGGTGTAGGGCTCCCAAATAATCTATTATTGTAACAAAATATATCAAATGAAACTAATAATTAATTTAAAAGCTAAAATTATATTAAACTCGTTGGTTGCATTATTACTTATATCTTCTGATGACATTCTATCAAGTTGATAGCGTATATGTGACAACGCATGTGTAGGGACCGCCGTTGTCTGTAGGCCTAAACTCCAGCCGCATAAAAAATAAGATTTTTATATATTATACACAC
Source organism: Rhodomyrtus tomentosa (assembly GCA_028455895.1). Lineage (NCBI taxonomy): Eukaryota > Viridiplantae > Streptophyta > Magnoliopsida > Myrtales > Myrtaceae > Rhodomyrtus > Rhodomyrtus tomentosa. Next base: position 48,973,819 of record JAPCWY010000005.1, read on the forward strand.
TGGAAAGAATTCATGACTCACTAACCAAAAAAGCAATAGATTACATACCGACTACCAAGAGGTGTATCTTCCAAAGAATTACAGTCCACTAGGGTTGGGGAGATATTTTTGAAGCGCTCGCACGAACAAATCTGCAAAACAAATAGGGCACCCCTAGTTTAATGCGTTTTAAAATCGGCTGCAATGCATAACTCCCGATACAAACACACAAGCGCAGCTAAACTCCAACTATATAGCGTAAAGCTGTTGAGGTTCGTCAATAGTGGAAGAAACAACAAACTAACTCGAGCCCCTAATTTATATGCAAAAATATATCCTCCAAGCAGGCGGAGAATGAATGCCCTAGCATGCTGTGCGACGGTGACATCATTGGCATCGGCCGGAAGTTCATCAAAGTGGTCTCTCAACCACACTAAATTTATCTGCGTGCCTTTCAAGTTGGGTGGGTGATCACCAAGCAGATCATCACATAGAGTATTGAAATTAGTAGGGCTAGTAACTACAAGCCCATCAATGGGCAGCCCTGTGATCACCGCAATATCCTACAGCATGATCGTGCATTCACCTTTTGGCATATGGAATGTAAGGGTCTCTGACCTCCACCGCTCGATCAACGCAGTAATCAAATGCTAGTCAAGCTGAAAAAAGCCCATCATATAAACACTGTAAAATCCCGAAGCTTGAAGATACGGTACTATGCGTGGATCAAGATCATCAACATCGACGTGTAGCATCGATCGCTGATATCTAAGGGGTACATAATGATGTCCCTATGAAATATAACTTGAAATGTTAGTAGTAATTTCGACATTGCCATTACAAATTACATATGAACTGATAAATTTCTTAAATACCTTAGCATTCCATACGGTCTCCGATCTATGTCGAGCCTGCCCAGTAAGTAGTAAATCATCCTCAGGTCCCGGGCGAATGTAAGTCTTCGGTGCCACATCTAAGTAAGGCAGAATGAATGAGCGAAAATGAACACGACCATCTGAGGGAGGGAAAACGAGCGAACAATTAAGTACCATTGAAGTAAAAAGAGTAACTCTCTAAAGTCGAGAAACTGGGCAAGTACGATCGTCTGAGAAATGATGAACTAAAATCGAGAGCGTTTGAAGGAAAAACAAAATGCAAACGTGAACGTATAACGAAAAGCGCTTCGACTTTACTTAAAAAGTGAAATCGAAGCGCCTGCAGGCCCCTGCACTCCAGGGGCGCCTGAAATGCGGGCGTCTGCAGGGCAAGGCAAGCCCCCCGTGGTGATTTAATTACCATAAGAGTTGGAAAAACAAACAAACAAAATTATGGGACAAGGGGACCCCCACGACAATTTTGCCATGGGATATGAAGTCCCACCCCCCCCTTTCCCTCGCCAACAATAATGGCAAGGGAAGACTGGGGGTGCAGGTCCCCACACGGGGCGCCACCCCCCCCCCCACCCCCACGGCAAGGAGATAAAAAAATTTGGGAGTGGGGCCCCCACATGGGGGTTGCCCACCCCCTTCCCACGACAATATAATTGTCGTGGGAAGTAACTTAAAAAAGAAGGGGGTGGGGCTCCTCACGTGGGGCCCTTCCCACGGCAATTCTATTATCATGGAAAGGAATAAAAAAGAAAAAGGGGGTGGGCCCCCTATGTGGGGCCTGCACCCCCACTTGTCCCCCTGGCAATTTAACTGTCGGGGAGGGAAATGCTATGGGAGAGGAAGGGGGTCCGCTCGTGGGCCCCCAGCTCTCCCTTGGCATTTGAAATGCCGAGGGAGACCTAAAATTGTAAGTTTTTTTTTGAATTAATTTTGTAAAAATTTATTTTTTAAGTATTATTTTGAAAAAAAAAAAAAAACTCGATAAAACATAGACCATTACAATCTTGACACCAATTCCCATCGTAGAGCAGTGGCCTTATTGATTGAAACAATTTTTGAACATCTCTTTCCTAATCATACAAAGGGAAATTGCAAGCAACACTCAACAACTCTTCACTTTCCCCGCGACATAAAAGCATCATAGACCACGTTCCTCACCAGCTTCGTACCACCCCAAGCCCTCTCGAACTCCTTAACAACTCCCTCCCTCACTCACTCAACAACTCCACTCCCCATTCTTTAGTCGTTGATACTGCAGACCATGACCTCAAGATCTCCATGAATCCATCGATGAACCCTGCTTCCTTATGTCGAGTGCCACCGGGTTCCCCTTAGATCCCAAACCGGCACCTTCGAATTATGTCGACAAAATCATCACCACCGATCATGACTAACAGTTTGTTGTCTGAGATGGATAGCGGAGTATGGATGTACAACTCCCTTGGTTATGTCGGCCTCGTATCCTCGTGTATCTTCCCTTGCTTATCCAACAGCCTGACGTCACTCACACACAAGCTCTCTCCCACTCTTTCGCATCTTGAAATCATTTGTATCTTAAGAAAATAGGAATCGAACCAGCATGCGAAAGCCATGACCAATACTTGGGAAATTTAGGGGGGCCGCACTAGACTTTACCTTTTCTTTTCCAGTTTGTACAGTGCAGCGAGCAAATCCGGACATGGTCAGGAATCTTTGGTCTATGAATACTCTCATCGACGCCACTATTTTTATACTTAATCTTCGTTTATTTTGCAAAAAATATGTCGTTTATGGAAAATATTTTGTAACATGTCATTTTTCAGGAAAATGATGTTATTTCTGGTGTTGGCTAAAATATGAAGATGAACTGGAGATGTTGTTTGGCGTGGAAAATTGGATTTGATTTTCCTCTATTCACTCATCGTAATATAATTTTTTTTTATATTTTATCTACTCTAGTTATCTTTTTTAAAATCAAATTTTAATTTTTTTTCTTTTCTTTTTCTTTTCCTTTTTCTTTGGCCGATCACCGGACATGGCAACTAGCCCTAGGCAAGGTGAAGCTTCAGGCCTCGTCGAGCTGGAGAGGATCAGTCTTGCTCACTCGAGCCTTAATTAACCATGGCCAGGTTGAGCTCGCTCGAGTGCCGCCCCCGGCGAGGTTGAGCTCGTCATATCTGGCGAGGGTCATCCTCGCTTGTGGCCGACAACTTCCAGGAAAAAAAAAATAAGGAAAAGAAAAAGCAAAATTATTTAGAATTTCAAAAATAAAAAATAAGAGAAACTCCGAATAAGGACCCGATATGCCTTCATTTCCCAAATAAAGGCTTGAAGTGGCCTCTATTTCAAAGAAGAGCCTGAAGTGGCATGACAATTTCAAATAAGGGCCTGAAGTAGCCATGACTATTTTAAATAAGGGTCTGACCTCGCCGGTCAATCAACCGGCTAAACATTCCGGCCGGTCAAGGGCGTTTTCGTCAAAATGTAATTTTAGCCATGACTATTTTACATTAGATTAAGAACTTAAAAATTATAAGTTAAAAAAGAAAAAGAAATATGGACAGAAGGTCTGCCCTCTTGCCTCTGGTCGCCACCCCAACACCAATAGGGCGTCGGCCATGGTCGGAGGGGTCGCTCGGGCCTTAGTGAACGCCCTTGTCTAGCCCATATGAACAACGTCGACCAGCCACTAGCCAAAAAGAGATAAGAAATGAAAAAAGAAGAAAAAATGAAAAAGAAAAATGTGAAAGACTAAAATGTTCTTAATCGGGCCTTTATTTCAGACTGATATGGCCACTTTGGGTCCTTATTTGAAACAATGCCAACTTCATGACTTTATGCCCTAATTTAAGACAACAAAGATACTTTAAGTTCTTATTTGAAATAAGATCACTTCAGACTATTATTTGAAAAACTGAAAGCATTTCGAAATTTTTTAAAAAACCCAGTTAAATAGTAAATGAATGTGAAAGAGTGAAGGGTGGAAAATGTTTTCCTTGACCTTTATTTCTCACAAGCCAAACGCGGAAAATCTTGAAAATATTTTTCTGGAAGTTGTTTTCCGTAAAACAAGCAAAGCTTTAGCGGACGGGATTTTGGATATGTGAAATCCGAGGAGAAGTGGACACATGATTCTGTAAATTGTAGGGATTTAAGTATTTCCGCTTTTTAAGGATCTATGATTGGAGAGTATAATAAAATTTGGTTGAGTAGTGAGATACATTTCCTTTTCCTGCCTTATATAGACTTAGTTCGAGTGGTACCTCCCCTTGTTGGAGCTTGCAAGTTATAATGTACAAGTTCTTGTTACTTTTGGTAATGCTAACTAAGACTTCATGTCATTAATTTTTATCACAAGGATTTTTCTGATAGTTTATCACAAGCTTACTTTGACAAGAAATATAAAATGAATGGTTATGTGGTTGGGCTCACTGAAGATAACATCGGACAATATGAACGAATTTTACAAAACGATCAAGGCAACACCGATCAAAATTCAGTGTATCGAGTAATTAATATGAAGTACCAATAAACCGCAAAGTAGACTAAGAACCAATATTTAAAACAACAGAAAATAATAATAATAATCTTAGACCAAGCAACGAATGGGCATCTCCCTGGTTCCACTGTATTTTTCCAAAGCCTCGTGCTTTTCTGTTTCTTCTTTCAAAAGTCAAGGCTTGCGAATGATTCTTTCCAGGACACCTGGTCGGTAATGGTGACCCGTTGAGCCAAAAGTTTCAAAACCTGCAAAAATAAGATCAGCAAAAATAAGATCATTATCAAACTTAATAAATCCTTAATTCATATGAGATCAAGATAGAAGATTCGAAATGCAAAACAGAACTTCAATCTTTTACAGAGATTGATTTTCTCTCGTTCTTCTTCGCAGTTCTTACATTATGCTCCCATATTCAGAACACTACTGGTGTATGAACACTTCTCCTTGGAGGAGGTCGACACCTGAGTGCATTGCCGATATCTTCGGGGGTTAATTCAGCTATTAAAACTTTCCATTAACGATCACAATTTCATGTATGGTAAAAATTAACAATATTCAGTTATTAATTCTCAATTACTACCAAACAACTTTTTTATTTCTATTATCAGCATTTATTGTTTTTTTTTTTGTAAGGTAAAAACAAAATCAGCATTTATTGTTCAATGCTTAAATTTTCAATATTTTTATTTTTAATTTTAAAAGTCTTAAGAAAACCTTTTTTTTTTATAACGCCAATGGGTGCTCAAAATTAATATTTTCAGCAACTAATAGAATTAATTATATTTTAAAATCCTAACTAGTTTGGACTTGAAAGATTCGACTGGTTAAAAAAATTACTTAATTACCAGAGTGAGTATTAAGTTCATGCAATAGAGAAGACATTGAAATAGGAAAAACGTTCTTGCCTATTACATTGCCTAAAGCCTGAAAACCTACCAGCAATATTCACGATTCCACATTCGGCAAGAAAGAGGTACAATTCAATACATTTGTGTGGTAACTAAAGTTTCTGCATTTAATTTTCCTGAGATAGAGATGTTTAATGGGATCAGCTGCTTTAGTATGTGGCGTACAAATTTGCGTGGACACTTGGTGACACATATTAGAGGAGAAGGATAAGTTAATGAAGAATAATGAAGGAGGTCGACACGTTTTGCTGATGGAGAAGGCACATGGTGTTCCAGGATGACTCAGTGGATGTCCATTAGAGCGCACCTAGACCAGTTAATAAACTCATCCTCGATCTAAGGAGCGTTGAGGAGAGGATACCTAATGACCGAGGACTCGGCTAAGATGTTATTGGCTTTATTACTGGATTAAATTTTCCCTAATTCGCGGTTCACGATGCGAGAAACAGCCTCTTTGGAAAAGGTCGAGTCTGTTTTTTATTTCGACAGTCATGGAAAAAATATCGAGAAGCTAATCTTTCTTAGGGATTAGCTCGAAGTTTAATGATCCGAGGTAGAAAAGCAAAAAAAGGGTTTTTTGTTGGTGGTAACTGCCATTCAAAATCAAGTTACGATACCGTCCATGTTTCCACGCAACTTGGTAAAGACCTACACGAGAGATTGTCCGAAATTAAGGGCAAAAGAGTTGAGATGAAATCTACTATTCCATCGCAGCTCAACAACCTCTAGAATCGACCTAATAGCCACATATTTGGATTGAACTAAAATTATACCTTAACCAAGAAAACTTATCCAATTGGATTAATTAAAGTATCGAATTCTTACCGAGGCTTTGGAAGCTAGTCAACTTGATTTGCCGCGACATCCAAAGCATGCCAGGGACTTTCCCCTTCTCGGTTTGTTTCTCCTTGTTCCGTTTCTATCTCTCCTCTCTTCTCTTTCTTTTGCTGGCTCTGCAGAAGGTAATAAGAAGATGGGTTGAGGTCCTTCGGCCAAACAGATGGTGAGTGATTTAAGATCCCTAACCTCACTTCCACCATTGACATACGCATAGCATAAGGATATTCCCACTAAGAAGGGAAATTGTGAGGAGATCATCCATGGTAGCACATTATAGAATCAGTTATTGTCTCGTTTCACTAGAATAAGGCAGAAATAGGAAGCAAATAAAGAGGAAAAAACGGTGATGTTCTATGAATGATGAACAGAAAGAAGGTGCACCGTTTTCAGGATCTTCTCTCTGTAAGACTCCCAAGCGATGCTTGAACCATCTCGACCAGTGTCGAGTAACTTCCTACAATCCATTATTGATATCTCGCACTCATTTGGTATTTTAGAGCTTGATGCATCGAGAATCCTTTCCATTGATCCGCACCCTTTAACTTCCAACCACTTCAAAAGCTTTAATTCGCCAATTCCGTCAACAACCTGCAAGCTCTCACATCCTATAATACTCAATCTCTCAAGGAGTTCACCCCCTTCGACGGTCAACTTTTTCACTCGAGCACGCGAGGGCTCTAAGAGTGTCGGGTTTGACGGAAGTAGTTCGAGGGTTTGCAAGTCACTCTCTTGAAGAGTGAGGACCTTCAATTTCCTTGCCCCCTACAAAGCCAACCAAACATCAGGATAGACACTAAGATCCCTGTACAAGAAGTAGATACGAACTTAGGATCCGAAATTGTACCTTATGTCATTTGATTCTCTCGCTAAATGAGAAAATTAGACTATGAATCCATCAAATTTTGTCCTTCATTCGAATGAGAAAATTAAACTATCAGGAAAGCTGACATACCTTGATTAGGTTGCTGACCGCATCATCTCTGAGCCAAAGGCCAAAAAGATTCACGACAACCACGTTTTCAAGATGCAAATTGGTTGCCTCAAAATGTGGATTAGCTTGACCAGGATGTCCACGAGTGTGATGCAAAGTGATCCATTTCAACTTGGAAAGACAGCTGGCGAAGATGCCTTGGCAGGTTACTTCAGAAAACCGAAGAAACCGTAGACGCGGGAACCGTTCAATTTGCTCCGAAGTGACAGTTACAGGAGGTTGAGTCGAAAAGTCTGATTGCAAACAGAGGGCTTGAACACTTCCCTTGATCTACCAATGACATTAAGGAGCAGGAATAGGAATTTGTCAATTTCCCACGATTTTACTTCGTGAATCTCAATGAATAACAGGGTAATCAATTTCCTATTCGAATTTAGTCATACTTTACCTCAGTTGATTTTAATTCGCAAATGACATCGTCTCTAGCCCACAACCTGAAATGCTCTTGAGTAGCAATCGTCCTTCCAAGATCTCTAAATTGCTTATGCATCCAAAACCTACTATCATGGGTGATCTTCATCATGCATTTGCTTATAAGGACATTAATAGCATCCTCTGGGCTAAACCCACAATCTCTCCACATGTAGATTGGATTGGTCTTATTCTCACCGATGAAAAAGCATGCAACATCGAGAAATATCTGTTGTTGATCCGCTTCTAAGCCATCAAAGCTAGTCCTTAGCTTTTCCAAGACATCCCTATTAGGTGTTTTCCTTAGCTTCTCTAGCTTCTCTTCCCATATTTTTTTCTCTTCTTGAAGAAAAAGTGATGAACCTGTCACTTTAAGAGCTAAAGGTAGTCCACCTGCAGTAGAGGCAATGCCTTTTGAAAGAGTGTAGTAATCGACTGGAGGAGAGTCGCCATCAAAGGCATGCCTACTGAAAAGCTGAAGTGCTTTTTTGTCACTCAACCCCACCATTTCAAAGGGCACGATTTCATACTTAAATCCCCTGATTTTCAGGACGCTTTTGTCCCTAGTGGTAATAAGTATCCTAGTGCCGGGACACAAAGAATTCATTCCGACTAGTTCCTGGATTTGGTTGACGTCATCCACATCGTCCAAAATAATTAGTACTTTCTTGTTGCAAATTGTCTCTCCAATCATATTGGCCCCATGATCAACCTTTTCAATATTCCAAGCCAATCTAGAATTAGACACATCGGAAAGCAATTGTTTCTGCAGCTCAATGAAGCCCTTGGTTTTTGCCGTTTTGCTTACGTCATCAAGAAAGCTGCAGTATTTCTTAAAGCGAGGATATTGTTTGTTAAAGATGTACTTGGCAAGCGTTGTTTTACCAATACCGGGCATCCCGTAAATTCCAATAAGTCGCACATCTTTACTTCGATCTTTCCGGAGCATATCCATAACCTCCTTAACAACCGACCTACTGAGGTTCCCATCACTGCCACATGGTTGAACCATTTCGAGTGAGAAAAGGCAATAAATACATTTCGTTGCATGTTGACCAACCATATACAAAGTAATCGGGTGGTAAATATGTTAAACAGATGATTTTGGTCAGGTTTGAGTCGGATCATAAATGATCCAACCCAAATTGACCCATTATCCCATTTATGACTCGGTTATTGTAATTTGAAATTTTTTACCCACACCCAACTCATCTCATACCCGACCCTATTATTAAAACACTTTCATATTTAATCCAATTTAGCAAAACTTTTATAAGTTATTAAAAAGAACTATATTGGTCAACTATTGTAAACAATTCTTATTATTTTTTTAAAAAATAAAATATAAATATAAGAATTTTTTTCTATTTTTTTTTTACTTTTTATTTTCCTTATTTTATTTTTTTATTTCCTTTTTTTTTCAAAGTCCAGCGAGGGCCTGACCTTTGCCCAGATCTGGTGAGGGTCGTGGCCCTCACCGAACTTGTAGGGAAAAAAGAGTAAAAGAAAAAAAAGGAAAATAGAAGAAATAGCAAATCAAAAATAAAATAAAATAAAACCTTTTTATGACTCACTTAAGAAAGTAAAATAACTCATTTATGACCCACAATCTTAAATGTGAGTTAGTATATAGGTTCTTGGCCCATTTTACCACTAATTAAGTTCAAAACATTTTTGGAGGGAAAAAGCCTAATATGTAACCGTCTACTAATTGCAATCTGATTATCTTAAATATTGTTAGCATGTTGGAAGGATTTCAGATGACGTTCAAGTTGGGATATATTGTAGCATTTGACCAAGGCGAGACTATAGTGTTGATCCGCGGTGAATTGTACTTAGGTAACAAACTCTGTTTTGAACGAATAACATAATTATGTCACGAAATAGGCAATACTTGCGCAACAGACTTAAAAAAGGAATTACAGACATGGTTCTTATACAAATATCTACCAAGTCTTTGTCACAACTGTTTTGTGGATCAATTTCATAAACAAATCAAAAGGTAGATTATAATCAATTAAGTCATGGAGCCAAGAATCTAATGTTGATACGTTATTATTGCACGTAAGAAAGAACACCACGAAAGAGACCAATAGAGAAATAGTGTAAGAAAAAGTGTTTTTGTTTTGTCACCGAGATCAATACTAAACAGCATTAAGTTTTGTGAGTTCATTCATTTGAATTTTCATGGTAAAAAAGAAAAATTAAATTCCATCAAGTGTCTTTAATATATAAAAGCTTGCACAAGGTTTTCTATTTTCATGAGGCAACTTTTTTTTTTTTTTTCTTTTGGGGGGTTTCAGTAGGTAACTAGAATTAATTTATCCAATTGAAAAGGGCACGAAACAAACGGGACTGTTAAGAGGGATTGAAGAGTCGATTAAATTCGACATTAACCCCAAAACTTCAAGAACCTGATGAATTACGAACTTGAAAAACATCCATTACAAGTTTAAGTTGAAGGAATAGAGGACGAGAAATGTTTGATCGTTAAGTCAAGCAGAAGAACAAAAGTTCTGGCCAGAAGAAATAGAAGATTCAAAATATAAAGGTGTGATGAGTTACTGCAAAAATAGGTATACATATATATTTTTTTAATGTGGAAAAAAAATCATGCAGTTCCATAGTCTAAGTTCACCAGCATACAGTAGAAACCTTAGTACATACATGGATCACGTTAGTATGAAACAGATGAAGCAAAGCCAGAAATATATACAAAAGAAATAAGGTCAAAAACAAAATTATAATGTCCCTACTAAGCAAATTTAAAGAAAATAAAAGAAGAATTTGAGACTTTCTTTTTCAATTTAGGGTAATTGGAGTTGGAATATAATTAATGAATTTTCGTTAGACCTATCTTTTGATTGTAAAAAAATAATTTTCGCATTCATAGTTGGATGGTTACCCTGTATAATTCTTCAAGCAGAACCCTTTGAGGCCACTAACTTCTCTGAGAGCCTGCCGCCACATCTTTACATCATCGGAGTTGTTCCTTCGCTCCAAATTTAGTATGGCATCACTGTACAAATTCGTTTGCAGTCTCACATCAACAGGTTCCACATCATAAAAGATAGGCAACATCACCTTCTTATCCCCATCGTCTTTAGATTTAGAGGTGTCCTCTGCCATCCTTGCAAGCTCTTTGAGGCACCAGGGACTCGAAGGAAATTTTGGAGAAAAGATGGGTATGTAGATCTTCGAGTCATCGACCGCTCGCTCTATTTCGTCTTGTTGAGACTCTTCATCATCGATGAAAACGCGAATCCCAGCTTTAACCAAGGCATGATAGAGGGCATTGGTGAATCCACGACGAGTATCAGAACCAATAAAGCCGAGGAACACTTGGTACTCACTACCGGAGTCGGTTTCTAATAAATTGTTTATGTCTGCCATTTGATCCTCCATTCCAACAAAATCTTTGGTCACTCTTCTCTGTTTTATCCAGAGCCTGTCCACAACCTCGTTAACGACCGACTCGCTGAGGTCCCCATCGCTGCCACAAAGTTGAACAGTTTCGATTGAGAAAAGGCAACAAATTCATTTCCTTGCATGTTGACCAATCATCTACTGAGAAATCTGGTGGGAACGCAAGGTCAAAACACTTATAAGTAATAGAAGTACAATTTTTTAAAACATTTTTGCTATCATTTTCTTATGTTACTTAAGGCTAGTTCTTTTAGTGATAGGAACACTAGATTTACACATATTAAATCATTTATAAGTGCAGCTGGTGCCGATAGCAGTCCAAGATAACTTGAGAATCAAAATCACGATCATCTTGTGACTAGCTAGCCAAACAAAGAAAAGCATTTAAAAGTTAGAAGTATATTGAATTTGCTTGATTAAATTTTTTTGCCTCGCTTTTTTCTTTGTTATGTACAGCCCGACTTTTTCATCACGCTTGCCAACTTTCAATTCAAAATAACTAAACTGACAAACATGTGGTGTGTTTTAATTCAACAAATGCCATAAAGAAACTTATTGCAGTGTACAAATCTTCACTAAATCTTCACTTGTTGGATAATTCTTTGAAATATCAACAAATTAGGTAAAAATACAAGTGCGGTTGCTAATTTGAGTTTCATAGTACCTGTAATAGGTTACAGTGTTATTGTGGTTACACTACACAAGATACTAAAAATTTATCACTGCATCACTATGCTTAAAACCAGAAAACTTAATTTCAATTAATAAAGTATGAAATTGTCGCAAATTTTATATACATATAATGGGTAAATTATCACATAACTTGTATACATATTATGGGTAAACTTTTGTCCGAGATTGGGTCACGTGGCACGCTCATGCGAGAGCTTTACCAAACTAGTTGCATTTCATGTTCACTTTAGCAAATCTCGAATTCTCCATCTCTAATTCTTGTGCATATTTTGATAATTGACCTATAATCGTGTGTGCATTCTTTTTTGAAATACTTATAGACTGAACCTTTTTTTTTTATGGAACAGATTCCTACGTTTAAGTTATAAAAAGAAAAATTAAATGGTGACGATCGTGCATATTCTGCATCTCAAATTATCAGCACTGAAATCACAATGATTTTTCAAAATGATGAGAACAAAATCTCGTATCTGGGGGACTGTGGTGGTGGGGTCCTGCAGTTTACCCCGAGGACTAGTCGTGCTTCACCGCTGGTTTGAGCGCAAGCTCGCCGGCCGCGCGGACACCTCGGTTATCAAAAAAAAAAAAAAATCTTGCATCTAAGTTGCATGAGCTGAATTTTTAAGTTGATTAAGAAATAGATGATGGAGCAATACCCGCATATAAGTCATAGAAAAAGTTAAATGCTTGAAAATTTATATTCCAGGATACACATATTATGGGTCTAAGATTATTAGCGCGTATTCGACAAATAAAGGAGTTTAGATAATAATTTGGTAAATTACGCGTCGCTTTTAGAAATAATGGATATTAAAAATGAATACAAATTTCTTTACAAAAAAAAAATGAATATAAATACCATTATCACACATTTTTGTAGAGGACACATGGGAAAAAAATAAATTATACAAATGCAATTCAGTAGGAATCTTAATATAAATATAGATCAAGTTGGTATAAACAAGATTAAGCAAAGCCAGACTTTTATTCAATAGAAATTAGATGAAAAAAAAATATTATTATAATCTTATCAGGTCTGGAAAATTTTGGATATATGGGGACTTAATAATAAAAGAACAAATACATTCTGTTTAAAATGTAGGGAAATCGGAGTTGGAATATAGTTATTGAACTATTCTTAGATCTATACTCGGATTATAAGAAATAAATTTTGTTTCATATTCACGGTTAGATGTTACCCTTTAAATTTGTTTAGCTCCCATCCTCTGGTATTGTTGAATTCCCTGAGAGCCCGTCTCCATTTCTCTACTTCGTCTGTGCTGAACTTCTTCTTCTGACTCTCCATCTGTTTTTCCAACTCCGATATGGCCTTGCCGTACTTCCCCTCATCCGCCGCCACATCATCCGGTGTCACGCCATAATAGATGGGCAATATCACCTTCTTATTCCCATCTTTTGATTTGGAGGTGTTCTCCATTATCTTCGCAAACTCGTCGAGGCACCAATGACTCGAAGCATAATTTTCGGAAAAGACGGGTATGTAGATCTTAGAGTCGTTGAGCGCTTGCAAAAGGCTGCTATTGAAACTTTCACCTGATCGAAGCTCTTCGTCATCGAGGAAAACATGAATCCCAGCATCTACCAAGTCGTGGTAGAGGCTGTTGGTAAATCCAGGACCAGTATCTCGTGTTTTATAACTGAGGAACACCTGGTACTCCCCTCCAAATGCGCCGCCGGTGCTCGATCCTATCCCCAAGGTCGCCATGGGAGTTCACTTCGCACTTAGCACTGACCAGGGTCAGCGCCTCTCTCTCTCTCTCTCTAGCTGGCACGGTTGAAATACTTTTTCGTCTAGCACATTGTGCCGGGCATTGGCAATTTATACACGTATCAAAGAACAGTTGAAATACAATGACTTAGCTGATTAATAGATTCAAGGAGTTGTGGAATATTCGGATCTAATCTGCTGTCCATGTGATCGGTTCAGGGATGAGCAATAATTGGTAATACATTATTCCCAACGCGGAGAGAAGTAGCCTTGTTAAAAACTCCGAATCATGAACGGAAGATGCCATGAGGATGCCAAGGTTTACCGTGATAAGGATCTTGTTATTTAGGTATTCATCATATGTAACGCGAGGAAACAATACTTCGGAAATGACAGAACATCGTTAGGTGTCGATGTTTGATCTAATCAATGCCCCTAGGACACTCATTGATAAAATACTCATCATAATTTAAAATATAACACCTCGTGCATTGGAATTTGACGGCGTTTGCCGTAAAAAAAAAAAAAACGTATAGGCAATTTCACGGCAGGTGCAGCCTTCAGTTTTTATTGGATAAAGTTGACGACCTTAAAAGTAATAAGGTTGAGACCAATCGCACAAGCCAACTTAAGGACATATGGAGCTTGGAGGTGTGCTGTTTTAGACGCCAGATTTTTTTAATTAATACCACGAAAAACTACAAACTGTTACCCTTGTAATAATTCGTCAAAAATTAATATTTGGGTCGCCAAAAATCCAAACTGATACATTAATAATATATTTACACTTTGTTAGCTTCCGTCAAATTTCACTGTGAAATTACTGAGTTAGATGGCACATAATAATAACTCAGTCGACCCACCCACGCATGACCGAATTGGTTAAGAGATGGGCTATTCCTTATCAAATCTCTGGTTCAAATTTCCCAACTCGGGCTCCGTGACTTAAGTGGGGGTTGTGGCTGGTGGTTGTCGTGCCAATCCCCTGAGGAATAATCGAGGTGCGCGTAAGCTGGCCCGGACACCTCGATTATAATAATAATAATAACTCGGTCAACATGACTAGTCCATATGCGCTAATTTCGAGTATTTATAATTGTAATGGTACCATACCAACACAAGAGAATCATAATATGCAAAGCACTATATATTTACAAGCATTATGAGGACAATATTTACAATATTTTAATTATCGCCTTATAAGATACCTCTTTTACTCCCCCGATGCACAAACTTATTTGAACATTGTGCTCTTACAATGCAGTCTCTATCTTGACCTCCGTCACTCTCCTTCTTAACCTCCCCTTTTATTGTGTCTTGAACCTTTATTCCTCAAGTGTGTGCGCCCGTCTTACTAATGTTTAGGGCGTTCATTTGATCTAGTACGCTATCAATAAATTTTTACCTCTGACTCTAATGTGTGATTCTGGAGGAGCACATGCCCCGGGATTATGAGCCCACATTTTTTTGCCCTTAAGGTTTCACGAGTCAAGCACATCCCTACTGCATTGCTAGTTTATCACTCAAATACGTTGTAGTATGGCGAGGTTTTGGCTATTAAAAAACAAATCCCTTTCTAATTTTAATGAATCGCCCACCTTATTTGACTTAGCCAACAAACCCACCTTAGGTATAAAAAAAAAAAACAACATACAGCTAGCATAACACATGCACACTTCACTCCCACGTTCTCTACGTGCCGAAACTCTGCCGCAATTCCTTCCAATAATCCTTTTTGTCTTCGCATTTACTGAATCCAAGATACTTTATGTTCACATGTACTCAAGTAGGTGTCGATGTGTAGGTGTCGATGTTTAATAGATAGATGTGATCCATTATGCCCATAAGAGTAGCTTTACCTTATGTGTAAAAATTTAGTGACAACTATATATTAAAAAAAATAGTAAAAATACAAAAAGCCCAATTTGGTCCCTCAGAATTGGGAATCGGACCGAAATCTCTAGTTTCGCTTTTTCTGAACGAAAATCGGACTAGCACCCTGATTCGTGATGTTCACTCTTTTTTTTTTTGTGGAGTGGGGGGGGAGGGGAAGCCCCTAATTCAATCTTCCAACCCTTCAAACTAATTTAATATTACACAAATGCTTAACTTTGTGGCTAACTTACACCTTCGAAGTTACTAGTGGCTGTTCAAAACGGATCCGGATTGTGTAACCTTTCCTCAGAATGTTAGGCACCTAACCTTGCAATCTGGGTCGTCCATTTTTGAACGGACGGCCCAGATCTTCGATTTTTAGGGGGTAATCTTTTGAATTTTTTAGATATATTTTTGTTAGTTATAATTTGGGACATCCATTCATGGCACGAACGGCCCAGATTGCAAGATTAGGGTCTAAACTTCTAAAGAAAGGTTAGACGATTTCTTTACGTTCAAAACTATCGGCATTGACTTCAGTGAAGCACACTAACCAACTTTTTGCTTTGTCTTGATGAGTACCAACTTTTCTTTATGCTCTCGAGATTACTAATCACTTCAATAATCTGCCAACATTCTTGTGGCTTATTGATCCCTTTGGAATTACTAATTTTTATTCAAAATTATCAATCTTAATTTGATGGATATACTAACATTTTGTAAGTGTGGCGTCGCTAGCCAACTGCACTCTTCGGCAGCACCTTCTTTCGCTTTCTAGACTTCTCTTGGTATCAGCAAACCAATGGAAGTTTCTTCTCCTGTCTTCTTTCGCCAACTTTGCTTCTCCTGATCCCAACAAACTAATGAAAGTTTCTTCCCTATTGAAAAGGTTGTAGCAGACACATTTTGAGATTCGCCGACCTGGAGCAGGAACTTTATCTCTATTAGATGAGCAATCTAATTCCTTCATGCACCCCTATTGGCATCTCAAAAGTTAGATGAGAGCCACACCTTGTCCGAGCCACTCTTGACCCCGGCGATCGCAATCCGGTTCCTTCATGTATCCCAATTGACATCGTAGAAGTTAGGCGAGAGCCGTATCTACCGAGCTACTCTTAGCCCTAGCGATCACAATCCGGTTCCTTTCTATGTCCATATTGGCATCTTAGAAGTTAGACGAGAGCTACAACTTGTTCAAGCCACTCTTGGCCCTGGCGATTGCAATCTGGTTCCTTCATGTGCCCCTATTGGCATCCTAGAATCCAAACGGCGATTACTCTCCTCCCTCGTAGGATCGGGAAAACCACATGTTTTCCCTGAATCACCCACTGACTAGAGAAATTATACTCTGCTACTAATGTTAGTTGATATTGAACCTCTCTCATCTCAAAAGCTAATTCAAAGTATGAAGCTTTTTCTCACATTTATTAATCAATCACTAGCCCCTTTTATAACCATTGTGGAATAACCCTAACACATTTGTCACATTAAATATATCAATTAATTCTAGTGACCTACCAACTTTTTTTTATCTTGCTTTTCTTTTTTAAAATACAAATATTTTGGCATTCTTGCAAAATTACCAATTATTTTAATATTCATACAACAGTTATTTTTTCGGCTTATCAAAGCTTTCGACGAACGAACTTTTATTCGAAATCAACATCAATTTGACTGATGTACCAGCCTTCGTCAAATGCAGATACCAACTAATATTAGTCTCTGACCAATTTTTTTTTTTTTCATCTTGTTTGATTTTGAAAAGTAAAAGCTTTTCTTTATACATTCAAGATTACTAATTACTTTAATATTCTACCAATACTTATTCTCGTACTTTACCCTCGCCCTTAAAGTTGTCGCGACCTAAAATTTAGGAAAAATTTACAGATTAACGGATTATCAGATTAATTAACTTAATTAACTTAATTCGGACTCTCCCAACTCCTACCGAATCGCAACTTAGGTTCATTTAATAAAAAGTGTATTAAATTGGAGTCGCCAGTAATCTTTTGTGATAGGTAGATTAGAAAACCTATAAAAAATATTTGGGAAAAAAATACTCTATTTTATACGAACTAGAGATTAAACAGATTCAGGGACTTTGGTTGCATTAATTTTTTAATTAATGCCCTTTCGTACCAATTTTCATGAGAAATTCTTGATTTGGTGATTTGACTTGATTTTTTTAGCGATTTTTTCTTATTAAATGAAATGCTAATGCAAATTAACCATATAACAAGTAAAATGAAATGACATGCAAATAATGATATGCAATATGATGATGGGCAGATGCATGACATGATAACATAATATGAAGTATGCATGAATGACGTGCCAAATGCATGGTATGACAAGTATGAACTAAACTATATGTTACGCAATGAGAATGACATTTTTGGTATTCTCTATGCATTTTCGTATTTATAAAAAATTTGAGGTAAAAGACTACCCTAAAGTGAAATGACATCCAAATTAATTCAAGAAATTGATTTCTCAAAGTCCTAATTTTTCATTAGATGTTATTTTCATGCAAACACTAAAGAGAAATGTGATCTAAAAACATGACATCTTTTTTAGAATTTTTCGGGAATTAATTTAGACCATAAAACAAGACAATTTGAACAAAAATAAACAATATTGCCTATAAAACACCTTTAAATTCGAAATTCTGATTTTATTCATAATATTCCTCGAGATTAGGGCTAGCAATTGAATATTTAGAGAATTACTGTCGTCCCTATATATATAGGGCAAACCATGAAATTTTGTTTAGGAATTAGCAATCCGCTCCTCGAGATCGAGGATTTAATGTCTAATTCATATATACGGGTACAATCGTACTTCGATATCGAAGTCATATGTTGCATTTAATGTATATTTTTCGAGGTACAAGATATATTCTGGAGCATGTGCTATGGACAATATTGTTTACTAATGTGCAAACTCCATAACAAAACAAATAATAAACAATATTGAGAATATAAACATGCTAAAAAAAAAATCATCCGCCAAGGCATATCAACTTCGAAAACCACATAGGATTGCCAAGAATTGTGAAGCAATCTTACCTTATCCATCAAGATTCATATCTTCTAAAGTTGGACAATTATTTTATGATATTCAAAAATATTTTGGGCAATCGCCAAATTAGGAAAGATATACAGTTCAAACAATATCTATCCCCAAGATACCAAGACATGCAAAGATAATGTTCAAGTCAAAAAAAACAATATATCATAAAATGTTGAATCAAGATATGTGATCCAATCAAATTAAGTAACAAAGTCAAAAAGTTTCAAGGATAGGAATTCATTACCTAATTTGACAAATTAAATTGCCAAATTCGTACACAGCCAAATGACTTGCGGATGGAGGCTTCCGTCTAGGAGCTTTGACGCACGATTCAATGGGACGCAATTCGCAGTAGCAAACCTCAGCTCAATTGACATGAAATGGGGATGAATTCGCACCAAAAAAGCAGCTGAAACAGCAAATTATTTGCGCAAAAGGGTGTGATAATTATCCCCTAACAATGAGAGAAGAACCTGCACAAAACAACCAGTATAATTGGGCCAAAATAGCTGCTGTTTGTGAGATGGACAGCAGCTAAAGCAGTGGTATAACAGTTTCGAAATCAACCACAAACAATAGTGGATTCAAGCACTGATTTGCAGCAATATAATCAACCAAATAGTAGAGAATTGGATGCTGAACAGTAGCTAACAAAAAGGGACAGCAACTCTAAATGGCGGCAAATAAGCAAGACAAAATGGGGTCATGTTCGGAATTGCAATTCGTCAAGGATCAAGGAAGAGACACTCAAGATGCTTGAATGTAGAACAAGTTGGCTGGACGTCACTTGGAGGTTGCAAAGGTCTACTGATCAAATCTGGACAATATCCGGAGAAAAAGCAATGACCGCTTCAAGCTCCTTCTCTTCTTTTTTCTAGCATGACACTTTTGATGAAGATTTGCAGCGAACAAGTGCAGTTTCACTCAGGGCACGTCAGCGGCAATTGGCTCGTAATGCTGGGCAATCAAACGGCAAGCCGTCATAGTGATGGCTTATAGATGGAGGCAGCCGGGGACTCCACAAGGGCGAAAATAAGGAAGATACCGCTGAGGACTTCTCTGTCTCTCTCGGGTTCTCTTGTTTCTTATCTTCTCACGTGATTTCTCTTGATATTTTTTTTTTAAATGATCACGGATCAAAATTCTGACATTCCCCTAGATGAACAACCTGAAAGAAGAGAGAAGAACCTCTTTCCCCTTCGTGCCGTATTGTGAATTATGAGTGGCCTCCTCTTCTCGTCTGACCTAGAGGTGTTTATAAAGAGAACACGTAGGTTGTACCATGATAATACGGGCCTAAACTTTGGCTTTATTTCGATTAATAAACTTTAATTTAAAGGTCTTTTCTGAAATTAAAATTTAGTGGACTGGAAATCTCATATTAATCCCCAAGACTTGAGATTTTTGGCATTTACTCCCTTATGATGGCCGAATTGTGCAATATGGGCTTCGGTCTTCCGTGTATCAATTTAGGCCCAAATCTCATTATCCATGTAAAACAATGCAAATGTAATGCATGCTCAAATTAAATATACTTTCCATGAAAACTAATTTTCTTGGTGAGAATCAAGGCTAATCCCATTTTTTTTGTGTGTAGAAAATGAATAATTTAAGAAAAATCAAAATTTAGGTGTCAACAAAAGTTATTAACTTTTATTCGAAATTACCAACCTTGACTGAGGTACCAACATCTGCCAACATCCATCACATAAATAACAACTAATTTTACTCACTCACCAATTTGTATCTTGCTTGATTTTGAAAAGTACAAGCATTTCTTTATATGTCAAAGGTTAAGAAATTACCAAATCAGTCATAAGCCTATTGCAAGGATGTTAAACGGTCTTAAATTTTTAATTTTGTCAATTTAATGATAAACATTTCAATAAAAGTTTAATATAGTCATTTTGGCCAATTTTAGCTTGACAGCACTGACGTGACAGTCCAACTATCACTATATGTCCTACGTAGCACAGCATGTATTTGATGTGAAAGAAGTTAGCTTGCTAAGTAAATGGATGTCCTTTCGCAAGAATGAGAAAAATAAATTTGAGGCTACAAAACCCGACTTTGCCACAAAGGAACCCTAATTCTCCCTCAATCGTGCGACACCTTCATCCATCAAAATCTGCAATCCTCTCAAATCAAATCCCCTAATTTTCTATCAAATCCCAATTGGCAACATCAAAATCCAGCTGACATCAGAGACCTTGAGATTCTACAATAAAAATGACAATGAGAGTTCATTGAGATACATTAGAGCCTGCATAGCAACTATTGATTTTGTTTTACGAAATAAAAAAAGGATAAGAATCATGTTTAGTAATATAAATAATTCTTATTCTATTCTCGAGAACAATTGTTGGAGCAAAAAAATAAGAACAAAAAAAAGTTGATTCTCGAAAAAAGAATCGCTTTTGAAAATCATGAAACAAAATAAAGTGTCACATCTCTCACTTTTTCATTAAGTTGTCTTATCACTTTTCCTTCGGCCTAAAATATAATGAGCTCTCATTTTCAAAGAAAATATATGATAATAAAAAATAAAATATAAAAAAGTAAAAAAAAAATGGGAAAAATTCTAGAAAATAAAAAAAAAAATCCCTAAAAATAGAATAATTTTAGAGTAGTCTAGTTTGATCTCATTTTCATAAATTTGGGCCTAAATTCACTAGATTTTATACATTTTGTTCTTTTTTAGAAAAATCATAAATACCTTTCAAATTAAATCCGAACTACATTTCTCTAAGCCCTTAGGCTTCATTAATGTTTTATGATACGATTCATCAAAGCCATGATTGCCTTATTGCGTACTTGATTTCATTATTTGTGATTTGCCTAGGTTTAGGTACTTTAGTCTTAGTCTAGTTTTACAAAATTTGAAAAAAAAAAAGGTCAAAAATAACTTGCATGAATACTAAGCATTAACTTACCCCATAGGTTTAAAAATGAATTAAAAATGTACATGAAACACATTTAGAAATACTCAACTTCAGTGTCGAAAGGTCGTCGATGGAAACACTAACAAAACCAAGTTCTCAGACACTAGATTTCTTTGGTTACATAGAACCAAAAGGTTTCTATAAATCTTTCGATATGATTTCGGGTCTACCTTTCTCAAAGATTGATGACTACTCCATTTGCATGTATACATACACATGCCAACAATCACACTAAGATTGAATTTGATATTCCCTCATTACGATTTGGTATAGGCTTGGGAGGACATGAGCTAATATGAAATCACACAATAACACAGCATGGTCTCTTCTTTTTAAAACTTAAAATGACTTGTTATAACATGATAATTAGACAGAATACCACGAAAAATGTTATATATAATATGCAATATGTTATATAAAAGAATCAATATGAAGTAAAATTTAATTAATTCGGCATGTAGGATGAAATTCAAATATAAGGGTTCACAAAGAAAGCATCTAAAAGGAGTAAATACCAAGAGGGTTCAATGGGACTAGCTATCCAATTCAATTCAAGAGCATAATATTTGGTTTTTAGGCCTTGGCTTCCATCCGCAACACAATTCGATTCTCGTATGTAATGGGCTACCTTCATATTTGCAAACAAGCCCATGGATTGTTGGGCCTTTTGGATAAGGGGTTGTAATGTATTTCCTAGAATCATAAAACGCAGCGGAACAAAATCCTAAACATGATCTATGTGTATATCGAAATCAAAATAGGTTCAAGACGTACTTTTTGCGATCGGCGATAAATTAACGGTCAGTTGTGTCTGGATTAGCGCTCCAAGCGTTGCGCCTCTATCGGTATCCACACACACGAACTAAGTTCTCCAACTATCCAAGTGCTAACTTTCAAATCTTAGAGCGTCTCTCGCAATCGCCTTGAACAGAGAAATGTTCTCCGTTTTTCTCCTTCGGGATAAAAATAATGACGCCCGATTTGAGGCGTCTCTAGGGTTATTACTCGTAGCCCTACACTTCACTATTTAGGCCCCACGACGTACTCTAAATCGTCCACTCAATCGTGTGTTTAATCGTTATCTCATAACGCACACAATTACATAGATATTTGTAATAGGAAAATAAATAAAGCTCTAATTCTTAAGTAGATCAAGGCGCAGAGAAAATATTAAATCAGTTCAGTATTGTGTGCAACCTTGTAGGTTTGACATTAGCAGTGTGCCCAAAACTCTTTTGGCCCACAAGTCATAAGCGGTCTCTAGCAATACATTATGACTACCTAAATATAGTAAAGGTCGATTTTTGTACTTCTCACAGAGCTTGGTCAGACTTCAACAGTGCTCCCACGAATTATGAATAGTCTTACTCTACTTCATATACGTCTTTTACCGAAAAAAAAAAATTACATTGTGACTTTTGACCATGTGGAGAGGGAGCACTTCAACATGTTTTAGGGCTTGAGGGTAACACAAATTTGGGAAGAAATTAGGGTTCCTATTTGGACAATTTAGGATTACGTAGCTTAGTTTCTTCTTCTAATATTTGCGAAATAATGTAGTTTTGCCTAATTTCTTCTGCATCAGATGCCGATCGTGCTATGTAGAACAATCGGCGATGATTGGGCCACTATGTCATTATTTTTAGGGCAAAATTTACTAGAACGACTCTATTGGAACCTCATTAAAAGGTTTAGGACTACATAGGCAAAATTGAGATGTTTAGAATTGAATTAACATTTGTAAAATAGCTTTAGAGCTTTTTTTTTTTGGGAGGGGGGGGGGGTGTAAAGGGTTTAGAACTGATGTTGATGCGTACGATCTGTGTACTTTAAGTAGAAGACCCACAATGTATGTCTTCGGCTTGTAGTACTTCGTCTCCATTCTTTAAGTTTGATAAACTGCCTAGCCTTCGAAGATGGAAGTTTCCCAAGGGCTCGCTGGTCTAGTCCAGTTAAAGTAAGTTGGCTCAGCAAAGGAAGAGATCTCAAAACTCTAATAGGTAAGGGAACATTTAAAACGCACATCTCCATCTTGTTCAGTTTGGTTAACTTCCCAATCCACTATAAGTTATAAGTTTGAATTATATCTGAAGCATGCACATTTGCAGAGCCATCAGATAAGAGCAATTCAACTAAATTAGTAAGGTCTGAGAGTTTTGGGACTATCTACAGTGACTAACATTTCAGACACAAAATGATCGAACTGTCGGGAAGCTCCAGCAAGTCTTGGATTTCGTCACAAAGACATGGTTGAAATATTCTTTGATCTAGCACATTGTACCGGATGTAGGCAATTTCACAAGAAGCTGAAGATGTTTTGCAAATCTTGATAAAAGGGGAAAAGTGCCAAAGTAGTCAATTTCATTATACAGGAGAATCTAAAGAATCAATTGATGGATGGATCTTAAATTGTAAACAAAAAGTCGAAACTTCAATAACTCTAGTTGGATAACAGCTAAAGTTCTCTTACTTGGTGACTCCAAATCAAAAGTTCTCTCAGGAAACGAAAATGAATCCAAAATGTCGCGACCTAAAAAAATTCGAAGATTTTCTAAGGCTAATGGATTATCAAGTTAAATTAAATGACTAATCGCAACTTTAATTTAATTCGAGATGATGTAGAATTTGGAGTCATTTTTAGAAATCTAAGTAAAACAGTGGGAGAACCATTTTACTTCTACGAACCAGAAATTATGGATTCGGGGACTTGGTTACACTAGTTAATTAAAACTAATGTTCTTTCAGTACCTTAATTCCAAATAGAATGTATTAATTTGACAATTCAGATGGAATTTGACTTTAAAACTCGAGAAATGAAGTTCATTCTTTGGGATTTTCGTTTTTTATATGCAATGCATGAATGATATAAAATGCGGAATTAAAGTCATGTTTTCTTATATGCAAAAATTAACTAATTAATTAAGGTAAGCGAAATGACATGACATAGAAATGCAAAGATGCATGACATGGCATAATGACGTGACAAGGATGCATGATACGGGAAAACATGCAAGCTAAATTATATGATATGTAATGCGAATGATTTTTTTTTTGTATTTTTTGTTTATTTTCAGCAATGCATGAAATATAATTTAAAAATATGCTACGGAATTTCCAAAATATATAATATATGAAATGATATTCGGAAATATGATATGCATGATATTCGGAATTAAAGTCATGTTTTCCTATATGCAAAATTTAACTAATTAATTAAGGTAAGCGAAATGACATGACATAGAAATGCAAAGATGCATGACATGGCATAATGACGTGGCAAGGATGCATGACGTGGGAAAACATGCAAGCTAAATTATATGATATGTAATGTGAATGATTTTTTTTGTATTTTTTGTTTATTTTCAGCAATGCATGAAATATAATTTGAAAATATGCTAGGGGATTTCCAAAATATATAATATATGAAATTATATTCGGATATATAATATGCATGATATGTAAGAGATGAGATATGCAAGATATGTGTTATGCTAAAATGACAAGATATGCATGGATGTGATTTTCTCCTCTCTCTTTTTTCTTTTTTTGAATTTTCGGCCAACCATGGAGATATATTTGAAAATTTTGTTATCTTGACTTTAAATGCTTAAGGTTCAATGAGGAAACTTTATCTCCCTAAAAATTCAATTAGACAGGATTTCTAGGAAACCATATGTTACTAAAATTTTCAGGAATTCTCAAAATATGACAAATCACATCAAGATAACAATCATAAGGAAACACAATTGAGACCATATCCCCTCTTTCAAATTTCCAAAATTTAGGCAATCATGTTTGATATCGATTTTCTGAAGATAGCGAATCAGACCTAAACGGCGATAGGTCAAATCGGCTAAATTCGCAATTTTTTTAAAATTAAGGCAAGTTACATATCGCAATATCCGGAAATTTTCAAGATATGCAAATCTATATGAGATACATATGCTTAGAATTTGCAAGAAAATATCGAATTCAGACATTTACTTTGCATTGCAAATTGCTTTCCTCATTCAAACGGACCAAGCTTAGGATCAAGCTTAGGAACTCGGACACGGCCGCAGGTGCCCCCGTAGAAAGATGACTGACGTTCGGAATAATCCCCCTTGGACCCGATCAACAGCTTATTCAGGCGCGCAATAGCAGAGAAGTCACCTGTAAAGGATTGATCAAGAAAAGCACTCGAGATTGATAATATTGGAATTGATGTCCAATATATCCTGTACGTGCAAGCCCGCATGTTAGGGAATTTAAAAAAAAAGTGTGAAGTAATATCCTTAATTTGCTTGGGACGGCCTTGATCAATGATTACGTCCCCTTGATGGGTGCTTCCAGAACGGCAAATAGACTTCTAGAATACGATTGAACAGCTTATGAACATCAAGAGCAATGCTGATGTGGCAACGAAATTGGCAAAGCTTTGCCCATTGTTGACACGAAAACTTGCAGGAGTGTGAGCTAAGGCCACGATATTGATCATACCAGTCCGCTAGGTAGTTTCGTAATGATGAAGTCCACCGGTTGTGATCGGGAACAACTGCATCAACTCTGGATGCTTTGGCAGGAACAATTTGGGGATCAACAAATTCGCAGTTATGGCTCGTCTTTGTTGATAGGGATCTCGAATCCTCTTGAGTCACAACTGGGGAGGGGGCTGAAGTTCAACGAGCACGACGAGCGACCTTGCTGTTGTGGACTTCCATCAGAATGACTAAGCTGTTGTTAGATCGTAGGAGATGGCACAGCTAGGAACGAACCGCTGCAATATCTTGATAAACCGTACAGATAACCTGCAAAAAAAAAAAAACCATTTTTTAATTGTTTGACAATGGCTTCAGTCTGGTGGAAGAGAACGCCAGATTTGAAGTAAATTTCTTGAGCATGAATCGATCCCCTCTTGTCTCTCAATGCCCGTGAAGCAATCTGTGAAGAAACAGATTCTACGGTTTCTCTCTTGATCCGATCTGAGATGGCCTTTTTGTCGGGAAATCGTGAATGCAAGCCTCACCGAGTTCCCCATCTGCAGTCACAAAGGAGATATCAAGAAGCCCCCACTCATGATCTCTCCGAAACATTCTCTCACCGTTATGCCGAATCTATCAATTGGTGGCCTCTCCGCAATGTCGTCGTCCGTTTCAATATCTCTCTGGCCGTGTATTACAATGAATTGTCCCCCTTTTAACCCTAAGCATATGTATATATAGAGTGAGGATTAGGGTAATGCCTAGGGATTTAATCATAGTCGTTGACTATAAATACTTCAGACGAGATATCAACTATAGGATTGTAATTTCTGATTTTTTATTAATCCTATCGGGCTAGAATATCACAAAATTCGGCCACCATGGGATAGGGCTTCTGGCCGAAAATTCCTTTATAAATGGGCTTATTCGCGCAAATTTAAGGCTTAATTGGGTTAAACGGATAATTAATTAAAAGACTTTATTTGAAAGAATTAAAAACGGACTGAAATAAATTCGAATTGAGCCCAATGTGAATTTCGAGTATACCTTCTGATAATCGAAAATCCCAAATTGATTCTAGTTCCGCCGCCTGTTAAATTAAGCTCAATCGATTCGACTTTGACTGACCGTCGATGGATGAGGGAACAAATAAATATACAATGTATGAAAATTTCTTTTTGGGTGAATTATGATTAACTCTCATTTTGTGAAATAAATAAATTTTCTAAAAAATCAAAATTTATGTGTTAACACAAAACATATAGGATTTGTTTATTTCACAGTGGAAAAATATTCTCCTCAATTTTCGGCGTTTGGTTTGGTTACGAAAATGAATCAAAGAAAAATATTTTCTTACCAAAGCTTAAAATTCAAAAAAAAATTATTCTTTAAAAAATACGAAATCATTTTTCCAGGCTCTTGGCAGTAGGGCCAGGTCCCTAATGCCTAGGCTAGGGTGCATTGAGATCAGCCCAGGTCCATTGAGGCTAGGCCCAGGTCCACGTAGACCATGTTTGGAAAATTTTTACATAAGTTAAAAAAAATTATTTTTTCTTATTTTTTTATTTCTTTTTTCTTTTCTTTCTTCCTTCACTGGTCACCGGGCATCGGCGACCAACCACAAGAGTGGGTCAGTGAGGCTTGACCTCACCAAGATCTGGCAAGCTAGAGCCTTGCTGGACTCTGGCGATGCTCAACCTTGTTGGCTGTCTCCTCTAGCTGGTTGCCGACTATCGATAGGGCCTGGAAACCGATGGAGGAAAAAAAGAAAAATTTTAAAATTTTAAAAAATAAGAAACAAAACATAATTTGATGAAACATCTAAAAAAAATCCCGACTCGTCTAAAGAGTGGGAGTTCATCTTACTATTGAAAATCAGATTTCGAGTTTTGAAACTAATTTTATGTAACACTCGTTTAATAAAACCTCTGATACGATGTTTTCGGTTTCAATTACTGATTATGCAATTCAAACATTCATAAGTAAGTGCACGAATATGAAGTAATGAAGTCAATAATCATAATAATATATTCATAAAAGGTAAAGCAAATGTGAAAGGGAAAGAACATCTGGTAAAATAAATATAAGACGTCTTTAGCACTGTCAATTAAGGCTAGATCTTAGAGGAATTTCTCATCCAACTTTTCTTTTTGGACACACCTTTTGTCGATCACCTAGCCATTCTTAAATCCAGGATATCACTTTCGCGCGAATTTTTGTTTAAACCTTAGAGCAATATCATTCCGGTTGCGTAAATTAGCAATCGAGAGAGCAAATTGCCAGTAACTTGGAGTCCAAAACAATTTGCATTAATTTAAGTTTCTACAACTATACTACGTACGGGGAATGGTTTTACAGTGTATATGACAGAAGTTGGACGGAAAACTGAATTGATATAAGATAAAGCATACTAGTAGAATACGTAAGAAAGTACATAAAAGAATAAGAAGGTCGATTTAGAGTATTTTTCAAAAATGAACTTAGATTGAAATCGGGAAAGTCGAAATAAATTGAGGGGAAGAGAGAAGGGATGAATATTGTGGTCATGGAATCTATCCTGAAAGAGAGACACAAGCCCATTTATATAAAAGCAATAATGAACAGTGACCCTAGCTACATTGATCCTATTGTAATAATACTATGTGGCAAAAAGATACATGACATGTCAATATTTGTGTACGGCGCTCACTTTGGTTTCAATATTTTTTTTTTTTATCACTTAAGTGTCAAATAAAAAAAACAATCACTTTAGTGTCAATAGCGAGAAATTCCTGCCAATATATATATGTGGCATTTTTATTTAAAAGTTTTAGTGCCACTGTCATTTATAAGATTTTTCTAAAAATAATCCATGTGGAAATTTTATTTTAAAAAGAGGTCCATGTGGAAATTTTTTATTCAAAAATTCACTCTTAATTTTTTTTTAAAAGGTAAAAACTCAATGGCGGCGGCGAGGGTTCAGCCCTCGCTGTTGCTAGCTTTTCTTTAATTTTTTAAATTTTTTTGTTGTTTAGTTATTTTAGCTTAATTTCTATTTTTTTTATTTTTCGGCAGAAATTAGGGAGCACATTTTGATATTTTTGCACATAAAAGTGATGGAGATTGCGTTATAACTTTTCAAATACAAATGCTGAAGTCCTGATGCTTTTTTAGCCATTTTTTTAACTATTTTTAATTTTTAATTTTTTTAAGTTTTAAGCTTATTTTTAGTTTCCTTAATATTAGGAGGAATTTTTTTATTAATTTTTGGCTTTTTAATTATGATTAGGATCCTCCGGTGAGCCATTTGATGCCAAGTAAGATTGTCGGCAACACTCACCGGAGTTTGGCACTTAAACAGTCGTTTTTCAAAAAAATTGATACTTAATGATCCCAAAAAAATATTGACACCAAAATGAACGCCGTGTACAAATATTGGCACTCCAGGTGTCATTTTGCCAATACTATGCATTACTTAATATCTCCTCAAACTCAATGTGCGTTGAAACAAGTCAACTTGAGTTTGAAAATAAATCGATCAATACCAAAATAGCTTAAAATGCAGTTAAATAAGTGAGCAGGAGAGGTAATATACTGAAAATAAACCCAAAAATGGACTCATAACACCCAAAAAAATAGGGAACTTGGCTAATTTTGCCAAGAACCGATCTGGATGCTGTCGAACCTGTGCGTTGACCCGATCGAGCATAGGGCTAAATCGGTCTAAAATCGGATTGAACTAGCCGATCAATGATGTTGAGTGGGTCGAAATGGCAAGATAACATCACAGATGACGTCAGCCAAGTGAGAAGCATCTACCGTCCGTCAGAGCATGGATCTCATTAGCAAAATCGGAGGTGGCCTGTGAGGAGGTTTCTGGAGGCGAGCCTGTTGAGTTTGGAAGCCTCGTCGGAGCTTCAGGGGAGCAAGGTGGTGGTTGTTGGTGGAAATGAGCAGTGAAAATTGATGAAATAGCTCCGAAGGGTTAGGCTCGGGCTCAGTGGATGGTTGCAGGTGGTGGTGCGTGCGTAGTGTGTGACAGCATCTAATCTCCGTTCCTGATGGGCTTCCCATTGGACGACGGCGGGTTGCTGGTGCTGGTGCTGGTGGTGTTTCTTTTGTGTAGAGGTGTCAAATGGGTGGGTCGGGTCGGATCGGATCGGGATCGAGTCTAATATAATCCAACTCATGTTGACTCTGGCTAACCTATTTTGACCCATATTTAATGACTCATACCCGACCCGACACGACCCACAACTAATACATATCCGGCCTGATCCATGTTGACCAATATTACCAAATCACAATAATATTTTAAGAAAATACTATTACTAAAATACTTTCATATAATAAAAAATCTAGTAAAACTTTTTCCTATTTTTAAAATTTTTTTAGTTTTTATGATTTTTTCAATTTTTAAAATTTTTAAATATTAACTATTCAAAAATACTTTATTATTAAAAATATATTTTATTGTTAAAAAATATTTTAAAACTATTTTTATTTTTTCTCAAGTGGACGACGGCTTTTATTTTTTTCTTTTCAAATTTATTTCATTTCACTTATAAAATTAGAAAATTAAAAACTAATAATAACAACAACAACAACAAAGCCTTTGAAGTATTGAGCCCACTTGCATCTTGTGGAAGTAAACTGTCCTTGTGAATCGAAAATGGGTCCAATATAGATCGAAAATGGGCTTAAGTGTGTAATTCATTGTTGACCCATTTAATTTAATTCAGTCTTTTGGACCCATTTTCAGTGAGTTCTTTAAAAGTTAATGACTCATATAAGACCTATTTTATTATATAAATGAATTTATGACTCATATTGACAGCTCTAATTTTGTGCAACGAGTAGCGAAAATTGTGGGTATAATACTCACAAGCAATGAGCTCAACGAATCCGAGATAAAAGCTTTTGGGTTGAACTTTTTAATATCATGTACGCTAATCATTTTACTATTGATTGTTACATGAATAGAGTTTAGATCATATTATCAAGCTGATTATTACGTTATAATGTTAGAAAGTCAAACTCAAAAAATTAAAATGCGAAAATATAATGTTTATTTAGAATGTCTAACAAGGAAAAAGAACAAGAATTTCTAATTATAGAAGATATTTATGTGATCGCATGATTATCACGTTAAATTGTAAGAAGTGGGCTTAATTTTGGGAGCGGAGTCCACTCTGACCCCAACCTGAGAGAAGGATTTCTGGTTTTATTTCGCAGTTTAATCATAGATACACGGCCTCTGCGTCCCTAGTCCCTAACGAACTCCACCCAATCCACTCGTTGATCAGGTCTAGCCAACGTTTAGTTTTTCCCATGGACTAATGGCATCTGATCCTACGGTCTTCGTAGTCAAATACTAAATTAAAAATGAGAAAGGTCAAACGATCAAGCCAGATGCATGGAATGGACCGGTTTTCCATTGGTTGACAACGAATGAAACGGACCGGTTTTCCATTGGTTGGTTGTCATTTCAGAAAGAATTTTATTCCCCGTAATCACGCATGTTTTTTTTACAGGAAGTTCACAAAGAACCAGCTCTTTCCGATTCAGAGTCCTCATCTTGAGCAAACGGCCACTTTTCTTCTGGCTCGTCCAACTCCCCAAATCCGAAAGAGCAAGCAATTCAACCGGTTATCGATTCGTCGGTTCTGCAAGAACAGCAGCAGCCCAACAACGAAGCTCCGACAATGGACTCTGTTGATGCTGCTAAACCTCTGTACGTGTTGAAACAAAAGAAGAAGCTTCTTTTATCTTTCTCAACTTCATAGTTTGCTCCGACCAGTTGCGGAATCCGGGAACAAAGTGCGCCTTACCCAATTCATCTGACCGGTTTCGCTTCCTAAAGGAGGACACGTTCTTGTTTCTTGTTCCTTAGTTGGTCTCTTGTTCTTGATTTGCTTTTTGCTTTGCAGATTCAGCAACGGACTCGATTTGGCCAACTTGGCCGTGTCCTCCGGTATTCTTTTCAATTCTTGGGCTGCAATCTCTGAACTCCAGTCCATGATCGACCGCAATGACCAAAGTCCACGATCTTCTGAAACACTGAAAGTTCGAGAATTTGAACGCCCAGAATACAAAATCATTGCTTTTGTGACCCCATCAGTTGCTGCCGGTAATCTCCAAGAAGAGAGCGGTTTGGTCTCTTCTTCTTCAACCGAGGCCTCTGAGTTTAAGTTTCTCTTCTCCGAGAACAACCCGTCCTTTTCCATGAACAAAGCTGCGATTTCTCTGTTCAACTCTCTCCATGATAAGCTCTCTCCCGTGAAAGCTCAGGTAATAATATCCTTTTATCTTTGGTTTTATTTTCAAGTTATTTATGAGGCAAAGGCTCCGTTTGTTTCCAGAAAAATGTTTTTGCAGAAAATGCTTTCCTTATTTTTCAGCATTTTCATTCTTCTAGGAAAATGGATGTCGGAAAATCATTTCCTATTTAACAGAAAACTATGCTTAAAATCAGGAAAAGGATTTAGGTCAGTTTGTCTCGGGGAACTAAAAATTATCACTTATTGACGTCAATGAAAAATGTTATTATGATAGACAACAATTTATATCTACTATTTTTCGTGAATGACGAAACTTAGCAGTCATTTTTACGAAAATATTTGACAAACCATTCATTTTCCTTGGGGGAAAAAAAAGTGATGTATTGTCATTGTTGAAAACAACATAAACTTCTCAGGGGATGAATGTTACTGTTGAAGCTGTGAATTGTTCTTAGTGCAACTGTTTGGCATTGATGTTTTAAACAATTGCTCCTGAAAAATCTGCAATTTTGCTTGTTTTACTTCAATCACAGATTGCAGAATGTGCTAAGCTTACTCCGCATATTATTACTGGACACTGCGTAGCTGGATGCGTGGCCTCTCTGTTCACATTAAGGCTTCTAGACGCGCTCGACGCCTCAACGACTATACGTCCACTCTGCATTACTTTTGGGTCGCCTCTTCTCGGCGACAATGGCTTCCAACAAGCCATATCACAATTCTCGGCGTGGAACTCTTGCTTCTTGCACGTGGTCCATAAGGATGATTGTTTCCCTAGACTCTGGCTTCAACCTGATGGTGAGCCAAGCCTCTACGTGCCTTTCGGTGCTTTCCTCTTGTGTTCTGACGCACGCGGTACGTGTTTCGGAGCTCCTGAATCCATCACAGAGCTGCTTGCGAGCAGGAGCAGCACAGAGAATGGTCCAAATCAAGAGTTGCGAGGTTTGCATTACGGTAGCATCATTGAACGTCTCGAAGCCAGATCCATATGCAAGGAACAGAGTTGGTTGGCACGGGACGAACCCGATTCATTTAGGGCTGGGATAATTGCTCAAGCGACAGCGATCGGCCTCACACAAAGTCAGGTAGCTCATTGCTTTATGAAATTACCTTCATTTATTTGTTGGTATTTGGCAAAATGGAATGTACACCACATTGATCGGGTTCTCTGAATTATAGTTTTAGCTGTGGCGCACAATTGCTGGATCTAGCCCTGCTTTAAACCTCACGAGAATTTCTAGGATTTGTCCATGATAAATTGACTCATCTTGTGACCATCTCTTTGTTCATTACTACTCGTAGCTTTCGCACAGGCAGTGGCAGCAGAACGTCAATGCTCAGATAAAGAGAGTCCTAAATTCAGAAAAAGAATCTGCAACCCGAATCCGAGCGGCAGCAAGAAGCAATACCTCCAGCAAAGCAATTGACATGCAAAGGAAAAGATATATGATCCACTTTGAATGGTATAAGAAAATAACGGCGTCCGACGGTTTCGGGTACTACGACAGCTACAAGAGCAAGCCAAAGATGCGCGATTACCAAGTGGTCACGTATAAGGAGACGCTGAAGGAATACTGGCAGCGCGTTGTCAAGGAGTCAGAGAAGAAGCCTCAGAAGGAGGGGGCGTGGCTTCGGAGAGGATGGCTTTTTGGGGGAAACACGTACCGGAGGATGATTGAGCCGCTCGACATAGCAGAGCACTATGCGAAGGGCAAAAGGAATTACCTAACCGAAGGAAGGTCCAAGCACTACATCCTACTGGAAAAATGGCTAAAAGAGAACACGCAAAGGCCCGCCTCGCATAATTCGGTCAACTCAAGACGTGAAAAAGTCTCATCCAACATTCTAACCGAGGATTCTTGCTTCTGGGCACACGTCGAGGAGGCAATCATCTCGGGCAGGTCACTGAAGGCCGGAGGACCAAATTCTGCAGTGGAGAGAGAGAAGCTGATTGAGTTTGAGCGGTATGTGATGAGCCTCCTTGAGAGGTACGTTGTAACGTCAGAGATTTTCCTGGAGAAGAGCAGCTATATGAAATGGTGGAGAGAGTATGATGAGGATATTCTGGGGAAGCAGATGATGGGAGCTTCCTACGACTCCCAGCTTGCTCTGTTCATGAGGGATGAGTGCTATCACCACTATGCTTCAGGGTCCTACAAGTTCAACCACTCATGGTGATTCATCTCTGGTCCTTTCAACTTGATGAAATACAGAGATTATATAATCGACTTAAGTGCCTCCCACCCTTTTTAACTCTTAAAGTTGAGTCCTAAACTTTTACCACTTAGATGATTTTGGTGCATGACCTTGATTTGCTTCAAACCCAAGTCACGTTTCTTGCCCTTGCCCAACTTGCAGTTTTTGCACCCAACTGAACTGCATCCTCATGAAGTTATATTGTCAAACTGTTGAAACAAAAATCCAATTTTCTAGAAATCTCTAGCATGAAGAATTTTACTGTCACAAGTCATTGACTTCTTTTGTATGGAAATGGAGATTGATGGGATCAGTTCATTAGGACATGAATGAGAAAAACAAAGCAAAAACATACTTAGCTTGGACATCAAGCCAACACGGTCACATTCTCACCGCACAAAATGTGGCTGTGTTCACCTATAGAATATAGACATGTTGGTCCATTGTAGACATTCGTTCTCTTCTCAAAGTGAGCGTCAAAATGAAGTCATTTCCGTTGAGCACTAATCCTAGAGAACCTGTTTCATTTATCTTGAATCCCTTTGATTATTCATCTGATGCAACTGTGACGTACGTTTTACATAAATTGCAAATCGGCAATGACACCAACGTGCGTGAAAACAAATGTTTATGTCACATGTAGAGCCGTCAATATGAGCCAATAAATTATTTTGCAGTCATATTTTCATTCAAATGAGTTATATATGGATTCTAAGTTTTTAAGGTCTCAACAAAAATGGGTCTCAAATATCTAAGTTGAATCAGATAAATCATAAATGAATTACACTCTTAAACCCATTTTTGACCCATGAGAGTAGCCCCATAAGTTGCGCATGGGCCAGGGGCCTTAAAAAGCTTGATTATTTTTACTTTTGTATTTTCTATTTTTTTATGTTAATGAAAGAAATAAGAAAAGAAAATTATAATACAAAAATATAAAAACTATTGACAGCCGCCCCTCGTTGCCGCCGCCGTCCTCCGCCGTTGGTCGTTGCCATCCTCTCGTCGGTCGCCCCCGTCCGCCTCCGTTGATCACCGGAGAAGAAAGATAAATAAAAATATTTTTAATAATAAAATATTATTGAATAAAAATATTTAAAAATAAAATAATTTTAAAAATATATATAAAAAAATTTACTTGATTGAAAAATATTTAAAACAATTCAAAAAATGTCAGGAAAAATTTTAACAAAGGAAAAAATTTCACTTCATTAAAAAATATTTAAAATAAAAAAAATTCACTTGATTTTTTATTGTACGAAAGTATTTTAGTAATATTATTTTTATTTTATTATTTTATTTGATGTGAAGTTTTTATCTGGTAACATATGCATGTGAAGAACTTAAAATAGGTTGAATGAGTTATATAAATTTTCTTAAAATATTAGTATGATTTGTTAATATGGGTCAAAACAGATGGGGTGGGGCTGGGTCGGGTGCGGATCGGATCGGGTATGAATTATTAAATATGGGTCAAAACAGGTTAGACGGGTCAATATGAATCTGACCATATTCGATCGGATTCAAATTCGATTCGACTCATCCATTTAACGCAGTCAGATGAGACCAATTTGCCAATGAGTTTTCACCTTCTTGAGATAAAGTTAGATGGGAGACTTTTCCTGCCAAGACAACCTCCTTACTTGGGAAAAGGGAAAAAGCGCCATCACAAAATTGACTCTTTAACTTCGATGGCAACGACCCAACCTGTTCTGGTGCAATGCTTTAGAAGACAAAAGGTGCGAACCCTCAAGAAATAAAAAAATGCATATCTCAATGGTTGTGATGCTGCTAACTATCTTAAAAGTACAAGGCATTACACTTTTCAGTCTTACAAGAAAGTACAAGGTATAAAACATTGGAGAACGGTAGATGAACAAAGGTTTTTTTTTTGTTTTTTTGAACAAAACGGGTGAGAGAGATGTTCACATGTTGCACGGATTGCAAAAATGTGACTGTCATTAACGACGCGAATGATAATCATTATATCTCTCCATTTTTCTATTATTCTGGTCTCAAGAACAGGTTTGGAACATATATCTGTTTAATAAAATGATTTTCATTTTTTCTATTTTCATGACAAATTTTTAGCCAGAAATAGGTACATAAATGAGAAGTAGAAATTTTTTTCTTTTTAATTTGGTAAGACTTATTATCATCTCTCTCTCTTTCTCACATCTCTGTCGCCGATTATCAGCCGAGGCTCTGTAACAATTGAAAATTTATGTTGGCATCAAACGGATTTCTATTCCAAAAATTAAAATTTTTATATCATTATTAAACGTGTTTATCTGCTCAAAAACTCATCCAAATGATAGAATTAGCTCTCGGAAATAGAATGATTATCGTGCGGCTCTAAAAGTCTCTAACATATTAAAAATCTGATTATTCTATAGCATCGGTTGGACATATTTAAGACCTCAGTCCAATGTTATATAGATAAAAATGTCCCTAAAGAGTCACCTCTCAATGATGACACGTGGGAATCTACATAACTAAAAAAATCTCCATTTTGCAAAAAAATAGGATTTGCTTCATTCTCTGGAAAAAAAAAAAAAAAAACTCCACCTTGGCGCTCCCTCACCGTATTTACTATTCCCATGGAGTATTTGTTTTGATCTATTTGCCTTAATGACTTGTCCTATGTTATCGCTTGCCTTGGCCTTGGCATGGGGTAACTTATCCTCTTTTAAACTTTTACTTATTAAAGCTCCGTTTATTTCGCAAAAAATATATTATTTTAAAAATATTTTTTCGGAAGACATTTTTCGAGAAAATAATTATATTTTCTGGCATTTAACTGGAATAAAAAAATAAATAAATAAATAATACTTTTCGCTGTTTGGAAAGGAAAATATATTTTTTCAGAAATTCAAGCTCAACTCCTTCCTTGACAATAGAATACATCAGAAAGTAGAATTAAAACCAAGTCTTGAAGGAAATGAAGGTTAATACGTTGAGCCCCAGCGAAAGCAACGGCTGCATTTGGTAGTCAGGGTAAAAATCAAGATATAATAAAATTTATTCTCTCTTGTGTTTGGCTCCCAGCAGCCAGGACAAGAGAAAATGGGATATAAAGAGGCTAAGTACGCTGCATCTCCTCTTCGACAAAGTTATCCGTTTCTTTATTTTTATTTTTATTTTATCTTCTATATTTCTTCAACTCAAAACATTTTTAAGCTAAATGGGTTGTAAATGAGCCATTCCATTTAAACCCATATCTAATTAGACTTACAACTCAAACACATTAACAATCCATTAATTAAAACTTGACTTACCGTTTATGACCCAATTCATTAAATATGGGTTAAAAATGGGTTGAAAATCCATTTTGATACATTTATGAATCACCTGTCACGGTTACATTTTCATGTTCTCTACTCAACTGTCATTAATTGGAGAAGTCAACAAGATCATGCCTATATACGGGGAGAGCAACGACAAATTTCAGTATAGATCAAGCGATCAATAGAGATTACAAATTACATTCGAGCCATTCAAATACTCACAATGCTTCCCAACCCCAATTACATCCATTAACGCACGCAGTGTTTTTAGCCCCTAAATTTCTCACGAAATAATCTCTCAATTTCATAAAAGAATTAAACAAAATCTTAATATAAGAATTTCATGGCTATAAACACAAGCTAATCCTCACCAAGATGCAATTAAGCACGGCACCATGTATAGTAACAGCACTTTCTGTTGAATTCGGTCAAGAAGTCAAACTTTCTTCTTCTTTTTTCTTTTTACCCCTTCCTTGGCCGACTCTAGCAACTTAAGAAAAGGATAGATATCCGTGGATTTCAAAACAGAGTTCGTCCAATACAAAATCCACTACCCGATAATCTGACAATATTTTCCTCTCTATTTTCCTTGGACGATTCTAACTTGATATCAAGACAAAATAGAAAACATTTAATTAGAAATATTTAGATTTTCGTTTCGAATTCAAACTCGATACTTCTAACGCATGCCCTTTCCAATCTTACGGGAACATCACTCCTTCACTTTTCCTGCAAGTATAAAAGCTTTATAGACCACATTCCTCGACAGCTTCGTACCACCCCAAGCCCTCTCAAATCCCTAACAACCCCCTCACTCAACAGTTCCACTCCGCGCTCTTTCGCCGTTGACACCGCAGACCACGAACTCAGGATCCTCAGGATTCCCTCAAAAGAAACCTCTTTTGGTATGTCGAGCGCCATTAGGTTCTCTTCAAATCCCAAGCCAACACTCTCGAAAGGGAATGACAACGTCTTGTACTGGTCGAACAAGTACCTGATGTTAGGATTCCAATACGGAAGCGCCGCATCGAGGAATTTTTCCAGTATGAGATCGAAGGTAGGGCCGACTTGGATGTCTTGATAGCCCCAAACCGCAATCACGCCCCCCGTCTTGCGAAGGGCACGGTTCACGAGGAAGTAGAATTTGGGGAGGTCGAACCAATGTATGGATTGAGCCACGGTGATCAGGTCGATAGAGTTCTCACCACCAATCATGGCTAACAATTCATCATCAAAGATGGATGGCAGAGTGTGAATTAATGTACCGGACACGGGAATGCGGGATGGCATGATTTAGTTGCGACTCGCTCACGTTCATGGCAATCACTAGCTGATAATGTTCCGCCACCTACAATTGGCAAGGGAAATGAAGCAAAGGAAACAAATTGCTAAGGAACAACACAAATTTGTTCCGGGGTATATCAAGCTCGACTTTACCAGCACGTAAAAATATGTTTCCTTAGAACAAAACAGTATAATCGTCTGCACAGAGTAATAGACTTTTTACCGTTGGTTGTGTAGCTAGCTGTAAATGAACACAAAGGTTGAAACTGAAAAAATTTCATCTAGCTTAACCTTAAATCATAGAGTTTTAGCTCAAATTGGCGTGTTCATTCAATTTCTTATGGGACTTTAAAGCCAAAGTTCTAACGGACTTTTCAAACTTCAAGAGGGCCGTTAAAGGGCAAAAGTGCAAATATTTATGTACGAAGATCATTTTAGTGTCAATATTTTTTTAATTATTTCAGTGCCACGTTGGAGAATAATAATCACCAAAGTGTCAATTTTGGCCAAAAAATGATTATTTCAATGCTAATCTTGACCAAACAGGCACATGATATTTTTTAATATTTTTTAATATTACGTGTCAATTGTTTTTTAAAAAAATAACACATGTGGATGCCATGTGGACTTTTCAACATTAAAATAGTTAATTTTTTTTAAAAAAAAAATAAACAAAAAATACCCAAAAATTAAAAAAATTAAAAAAAAAAGTTATCTTCAAATGCAGCGGCGAAGGATGTGAGCCCTCGCCTCTGTCGCCCTATGGCCGGCGAGGGGTGGGGCATGGTCAAGGGGGGTTGTCGCGTCGAGGCCTTGCCAGGGTCGACAATGCTCAACCGTAGCTGGGCTCGCAGACCCACAGCTAGGCTCGACCGACCTCGCCCAGCGACGACTCAGCGAGGCTGGGCCATCGTTGGGCCAGGCTCGACTTTGCCCAAATCCGGGTGAGGTCGCCTCGCCTTAGGTCTGCGAGGCCGACCGCAGCTGGGTCGGCCTCGCCTTAGGTCTGCAAGGCCTACCGCAGCAGGGCCAGCAACCCCCCTCGGCCATCCCCCACCCCTCGCCGGCCATTGCCAATGATGGTGAGACCAACGGCGTCGAGGGCTCACACCCCTCACCGCTGCAAAGTCTCCCTCATTTTTTTTTCTTTTTTAAAATGTTTTTATTTTTTTCCAATTTTTAAATTATTAGGCGGATTATTTATTTTGCTTTTTGTTATTGCTGATTAGGATCTTCGGCGAGCTACGTGTGTGCAACGCATGATTTACGATAAGTCACGTCGGACATGGTATCGAAATAACAATTTTTTTTAAAAAAAAAATAGGTGATCAAAAAAAAAATATTGATACTAAAGTGATCTCTATGTATAAATATTAGCACTTCTACTGTACTTTTGCTATAGTTAAAGCATTAATAATTTTACAAAAGGTAGCGATATGATTTCGGGGAATTAAAAATTGCTTAGCTGACCGAAAGGTAAGAGTTTTGAAGTATTCGGATCTGATGTGGAAACCATGAGATCATGAAGGATTATTATTAGAAGATGCTTGCTAACGACTACTCCCGCTCCACACCATGTAATTGTATGTGTGGATGTTTAATTTAACCAGTAACTTAGGGCACTCATCGATAAAATCCTTATTAGAAAAACATGACACTTTAAATATTTGAATTTGGCCCCATTTGTCATAAAAGCAATGGGCGCACAAGCAACTTCGGAGCCAGTTCGGCGTCTAATTTGTTTGTCAATGAAGTTGACGACTTAAAAAAAAATGGTGAGGCTGAGACCTATCCAAAAAATGGATTATAGCATCAAATACACTCTTTTTTTTTTTTAGAGTTTCTTCTTTGTGTTTGTCGCATGGATCTTACTCTGAATTCACTTTTGAACTTTTAGATTACAAATGATATGATTCTCGAACATTTAAATCCTTGTGAGTGTTATATCCATATCTACAATAGGGAGCCTATTAAAATCCCAGTGCAATATGTTAAGTTCGAATTATACCTATATAAAAATAGCAAAATATCCCTAACGAATCAACTCTCGAGATAAATCACGGGACTCTAGATTACTGGAAAAGTCTCCTTCATATTGCACAGATTGGATTTGCTGCATTGTCTAAGCATATATTTACTTCTCTCTGGGTTGTATTTTTCATGATCTCTGCACCTTGATGACTTACCTTTTTGTTGTAATTAATCGCGATTAACTAGTCGA
Organism: Rhodomyrtus tomentosa; assembly: GCA_028455895.1. Taxonomy (NCBI): domain Eukaryota; kingdom Viridiplantae; phylum Streptophyta; class Magnoliopsida; order Myrtales; family Myrtaceae; genus Rhodomyrtus; species Rhodomyrtus tomentosa. Next base: position 49,014,764 of record JAPCWY010000005.1, read on the forward strand.
TTTTCCTCATAAAATTTACCTTTAGCACGGTCAACAGTCACTGTTGTAACACTTTTTCAACTAGCGCATTGCACCAGTTGTAGGTAATTTCAAAAGAAGGCGAAGAGATTTTGCATATCTTGATACAAAAGGTCGTTTTAAATTGGACGACAAAGAATCTTTTAACACTTCTTAGTGGGTCAGTTGAAGTACCATCAATTTTAAAAAGACAATATATGAGCCAACTACCAGTCGATTCGGAAAATTAAAATTGACTTAGCTAACCTATAGATTCAAAGATTTGTGGAATATTCGGATCTAATTTGGAGTCCATATGATCCGTTCAGACATCATGTCAGAGATGTTTTGTAGATCTCGATGGAAGTCGATGACTTTAATATTGAAGACACGGCGAAAACTTGTAAAACTTCTCAGGGACTATTGAAATACCATCAATTCTTTACAAAGACTTGAGATATGAGCCGACCACCAATAAAATTCGAGAAATTAAAATTGTCTTGGCCGACCAAATGATTCTTAAGAGGTTTCTAGTTATCGGATCTAATCTGGAGCCCATGTGATCGGTTTAGAAATCAACAACAATGTTAATACATTGTTGTTGATTTCAAATTAGATCAACAATGCCAATTTGGAGGGAAGCGGCCTTATCATAACAATTGTGAAACATTGTCTTCCCCATCATGAACAGGACATGCTATGCCATGGCCACGTCAAGATTTATTTTTATTTTTATTACACTACATTTAAATATGACCCATTTGCCATAAATAATAATAATAATAATAATAATAATAATAATAATAATAATAATAATAATAATAATAATAAACGCGCATCGGAACCTCCGCAGCAGGTGCAGCGTCCAATTTACAACCAATAAAGTTGATGGATTTAAAAATAATAAGGTGGAGACCAATTTAAAAAACCGAATTACAAGAACACAAGGAGGTATAACTTTCCACACGCCCAATTTCTTTCCAATGTCTTCTTCGTGGGCTTAATTACACTACATGTCCCGAAACTCATGTACGGAAATCATTTTAGTACCAAAACTTTTAAAATAATCACTTAAGTACCAAATTTTTTAAAAATCGCTCACTTCAGTGCCACATTTAACAAGCTCCATCAACTCAAATATTAATAAGCAATAGGTCATGTCGGATTTCTAGCAAGGCATGTTAGTTGAGCTAATGTGGCTCATAGTAAATCCGACGTGGTTTATTTTTTATTAATATTTTAGCTGACGTGACACGCCCAAGTTGGCATTGAATGGGAGCATTTTTTTAAAAAAAAATTGACACTTAAGTCATTGTTTTAAAATTTTTGGCATTAAAGTCAGCAACGTACACAAATTTTGACATTTTGAGTGTACTTAGCCTTTCTTCGTACATCTATTCTTTGAATCCACTCTTGAACTTTTGGACAAGTAAAATAAGATTCTCTAACAAGATTGTGTGCTAATATTCATCATATTAAGATACCAACTATTTAGTCACCTGTCAACTAGGGATGATCAGTTCTCGTTACGGTTCGGTTTCCCTCAAGAACTGAGAACCGGACCGATGATCCCGATTTTTAATTTTTCGAAACCGGAAACCCGACCACCAGTCCGATCCATTTTTCGGGTGGTTCCAATAGACCAGATATATGCCAAAAGGTGCTTAAATTTGATTTATAGCAAGCAACCCCTTAAGTATATATAGTGAGCCAAATAGAGAGACTTTGAGCAGAATCGTCATGGAAATTATGGAAGAAAATGCGGTTCATCTTTCACGGAGATTCTATCAAAGCTAGGATTTTTTTCCTAATATTTCCCCTGTTCAATTCAATGTGCTCTCTCTCTATTCATGTTCTTGATGATACCAGCAAGTACCAACCAGAGTTTCCTGGTATTTTACCATACTGCAAAACACGTTTACCTGTTCATTTCCAGGAAAAGTATGTTTTGCATACTGGTGCCAATCACAAGTAAGAGAAAATCCCGTTTTGCATTTCCAATGTTCATGTATCTATTCTAACTCAAAGTCACCTCTCATTGGGAGCCCTTCTATGATCCTTCACGAGTCATCCCGATCATAAAGCATCAAGGACTAGTTCTCGATTCTAGAGGGAGTAGTCTGATTCTCAATTTTAAGATCTAAGGATCACCGGTCCCGATCCAGCCCGAGCGATCCCGGCTCGGGCGATTGAATTTGCTTACCCATGCTGTCAACTCTTATTGTTGCTTGATTTTTTAGAAATGCCAACTTTTTTGTTATACTTCCAAGAGGACTCCGCCCTGTTTTCAGCCCTTTATCTGTTCTCACACCCTTTTGCATTGAATTCATTATATTATCCCTTGTGGGTCCACTCTTAATTTAAGATTATTTTTACCATTTTTTTTTGTCTTTTTTTCATATGTTTTGATTTGGATTTGGCTAGTATGACCGTCCCACCTATTCTGACGGTGGGACTGTCAAAATTTAGCCACATGCTTTGGTGAAACCGGAACACTTCGCTGATTCGGTTTCACCCCAATTTTTTTTATAAGTGTAAGTTCAAATTAAAAAAATAAAATTACGAGAGAAAAATTATTTCTGAATATAGTATAGTCAAATCAATGATTGTTACATGCAAAGCATGCGGGAATGATTTGTGGAATAAAAATCATTTTCATATTATTGTGGTGTTTTTAAAATTTTGGCTCACAATTTAAAAATTAAAAAATAAAATTACAAGAGTAAAATTATTTCTGACCACATGATATCATAATCAACGAGCGTTTATGCAAAATTCGTGGGATGACGTGCGAAATTAAAATCATTTTCATATTATAATTTTTTTAAAATGTTAGCTCACAATTCGAAAAAAAGAAAAGAAAAGAAAATGAAAAGTCAATTAGTTGAAACCGTATCATCAAGTGATCTGGTTTCACCCGAAATTTCTGTGGACAAAAAATAAGATTGTCCCACCGTCAGAAAGGGTGGGACGGTCGTATATGCGTTTTCCATTTGATTTTACCAGAGGCGAAACCTACTCAGTCTATTAATTGGTGTGTTAAATCCCCACAAAGCTCTATATGGGACTTACTCTATTTTGACGCCTCCTCTTTGGGCGCTTATCGTAAGAACTATCTCAATTAGTTTGTGAAACGCTTTTTTCGCCTGTAAAAAAGAGAAAAAAGAAAAAAGAGGCGAAACTTTCCGTGCTTTTCTCAATAACATTTATTAAGATGCAGGGGCATTCTTTATTATATGAGGTAATTGTGTATAATGAATACATCAACTATAATATTTCATTTTTGAGTAAATTCTTGTAAATTTGATCCAAAAGCCAAACTCGATAAATTCGCGATCATAAGGATAATCTAAGGAAGTAAAGTAAAGAATTTGCTGATAAAACTAACATCTCTTTACTTTAATACATAATAAGTGCTGCCTTAGATTATAATAATGGAGAATAATTTCAAAAGAAGACAAAAATGAAAGAAAACATTGAATGGTATGGGTGTGGAGAAGCAGCTAAGTAGTATCATTATATTCACGAGCAAGTCAAAGATTGTGAAATTGAACTTAATTTTTGCAGATCAGAAAATCAAATTGCATATATTTTGACAAAAGCATTGAAGGCAGGTTCGTTCGAAAAGCTAAAGAAAATGCTTGGTGTGGTCGAATTCCAAAATCAATTTTAAGAGAAGCTATTAGAAATTATAAAATTGAAAGAAGTGGGCGACAACAACAGGTGGATGGTTTGGCAAATGTGATATCCATAACTACAAGAGGATGTGTTTAGTTGTTGAAGAAGTGGGCGACACCTTTAATCCTTTCTTTATGCTTTCTGATAGCTTTCGGTGTGGATGTCTCTCTCTCTTTTTTTTTTTTCTCTCTTTTTTTTTTAATGTTTTCTGATTAAAAGCCATGCAGCAACACCTTTCATTCTCGAAAAAGTCGGCAACTAGGAAGCCCAATTGAGGTGGAAGGTAGTCTATAAGAATAGAGTTGTGTCTAATTATTTTTTAGAGAGTAAGTGAGTTTCGAGAGATGTTTGTATCAAAAAAAAAAAAAACTTATTGATAAGCTTGTGTGCCTTCTTTGTGAAGCCTTAACAAAGGCTATTTGAATACTATTCTTGTATTTGCATACTCTAATTCTGTCCCACGTCGAAACCTCCAAATTTACACAACCCTTTTGGTTCCAACGTACTTGACACAAGTTAAGAAAACGAGGAACTCTGATGCTGGAGACGAAAGTAGATCTTTGGAAGGATCGAGTACTTGGTATGATAGTTGTCGAGAATTGCATCAGCTTGATTGTTGGCCAGTAGATTGTCTGTGGCCACAATGGTGACACCGCCGTTTGCCGCATACGAGGGCTCGTGAATGACGACGGCCCACAGCCCTTACCGATCGATACTCGAGGGTTGTGGGCCCTTGCTGATGAAGCCCGATGATCTTACTTTCTTTTTCAAAAATTTAATTCTTATCTTCTATTCTATTATCTTTTTTTTCCCAAATTTTTAGCTTTAAAAGAGAAAAAAAAAATTAGTGGGTTTGCATCGAGGAAGGTTAAGACACCACACTACTGCCAACGCGCCATACTTCAGCAAACCCGAAGGAAAATCAACATAACTTCGTTGGGGAGAGCTCGGTATTTTAATTACGTAGAGATAAACGATAACTTGAACAACTCTAAAAGAATTTAGAAATTTAATTGATTGATAACATCAATATTACAAAGATGAGCATCTAATATATAGTGATATGACTTCTTTATGACATAAAATTACCAAATATAACATTATCAAATCATATCTAAGCTAATCTAAAAGAATTCCAATCAAATATTATAATTAATCTAAATATTTAAAATTGCCTAAATCGAAAAAATGCCCAAAAACCTATCTAAACGATCTCGAAATGCAAAAATCCATTGCAGTTCACAGCTATAAGCAGTGAGTATTGATCAGAAATGTCATTTCGCTTCAATTGACTAAATTTGAACGCGATCCGAGCTCGTTGACCCCAAATCAATGAAATTTCCCGATTTCCAACGATCATGATTTTTAAGATAATTAAGCGTTAACTGTTTAGTCTCCTCCTCTTCAAGAGAACTCGTCCTTGAGTTAGTATCGGGATAAGAGGAGTATCTGCGGAATGATACTCGAATAAGTCTAACACCTTGAAGGCCGGAGATATGTTCAAATCATCAGGAACATCGACAACATAGGCATTGTCATTGAACTTCTTTAGAATGCGGCGGGGATCAACTTTTTTATGCTTCAACTTGTTGTAGGTGCCAATAGAGAATTGCTCCTTACGTAGGAAAGCCATCACGTCATCGCCTTCTTCAAAAACCTTGGAATGATGTCTTTTGTCAGCTTCATCCTTATACTTCGAATTAGAAGCAGCAAGTTGTCGAGCCATATTAACTTGAACTTCCATAATTTTCGTCGCTAAATTTTCTACCACGACATTATAACTAAGGATCTTTGGCAGAGGAACCAAGCCAAAGGCAAGCTGTGAAGTTCGCCTATAGATAACTTCAAATGGAGATTTACCCGTTGAACGGTTAATAGTGTTGTTGAAAGCGAACTGAGCAAGAGCAATATACCGATCCCACTTCTTGGGCATGTCGCTACAGTGACATCAAATGATATCAGCCATTGTGTGATTTACGACTTTCGTCTGACCATCAATCTATGGATAGAAAAAGCTAATGTACTGTAAATCAGTTCCAAATAAACGCCACAAAATACTCCAAAAATAGAAGAACCCATCTCCACCTCTTTACTTCCTCCGTGCCGAACTTCCTCTCCTGACCCTCCATTTTTTGCTCCAACTCCGATATGGCCTTGTTGTATAAACCCGAATTCGACTTCAAATCATTAGGTCTCACATTATAAAAGATGGGGAATATCACCTTCTTATTCCAATCTTCTTCATGCTTAGACGTGTTATCCAACTTCTTATTTCCATCTTCAGGTCCATATGTAATCTCTACCATCTTCGCAAGCTCGCGGAGGCACCAGTGTTGCGAAGCATAGTTTGGGGAGAAGATGGTTATGTGGAGCTTGGAGTCGTCGATCGCTTGCAGAAGCTCCTTACTAAATTCTTCACCTAGTGGAATCTCTTCCTTATCGAGGAAAACGCGAATCCCAACATATACCAAGGCATGGTTGAGGGTGTTGGTGAATCCACGACGGGTATCCTTCCCGCAAAAATTGAGGAACACCTGGTACTTGCTTTCTGAGTTCGCCATAGGAGTAGGAGCTAAACTTCGCACTTGACAGGTCTCTCTCTCTCTCTCTCTCTCTGTCGAAGTCGACGATGTTCTTCATCAAGCAAATTGTATCGGGTATAAGAAAATTCGCACGAAGTCGACGATGTTTTGCGGATCTCAATACAAATCGGTGACTTTAATATTAAGGTCGCGACGAAGGCTTTTCACACTTCTAGAGGACCGTTAAAGTATTACTAATTTTACAAAAGGTGGAGATATGATTTCGGAGAATTAAAAATTGCTTAGCTGACCGAAAGATTCTTAAGAGTTTTGGAATATTCGGATCTGATGTGGAGACCATGAGATCTTGAACAGAACATGCCATGGCCACCAATCACGGATTATTATTAGAAGATGCTTGCTAACGACGATGTTTAATTTAACCAGCAACTTAGGCCACTCATCGATAAAATCCTTTTTAGAAAAAAAAAAAGGACACTTTAAATATTTGAATTTGACCCCATTTGCCATAAAAACAAAGTGCGTATAAGCAACTTCGGAGCCAGTTCAGTGTCTAATTTGTAGTCAATAAAGTTGACAACCTAAAAAATGATGAGGCTGAGACCCATCAGAAAAATGGATTACAACGACAAATACATTTTTTTTTTGCAAGTTTCTTCTTTGTGCTTGCCACATGGATCTGCTCCGAATTCACTTTTGAAATTTTGAATTACAAATGATATATTTCTCAAAGCTTTAAATCTTTATGATTGTTATATCTATATCTACAGTTGTAACTTATTAAAATCCCAGTGCAATATGTTAAGTTCATGTTATACCTATATAAAAATAGCAAAATATCCCTAACGAAATCAACTCTCAAGATCTCTAGATTACTGGAAAAATCTCATTCACATTGCAAAGATTGGATTTGCTGCATTGTCTAGAAAGACGCTCTAACTAAGCATTGTCTAAGCATATATTTACTTCTCACCGTGTGCGTATGTACTTTTCATGATCTCTTGACCTTGATGACTTGCCTTTCGTTGTAATTAATGGCAATTAACTAGTCAATTTTTTCTCTTGACTGCACCTTTAGCAGGGTCAATAGGCACTGTTGTAACACTTTTCCAGCAAGCACATTGTACCGGTTGTGGGTACTTTCGCACGAAGCGAAAGAGGTTTTGCAGTTCTCGATACAAGTTGGTGACTTTAAATTGGACGACAAAGACTTTTTAACACTTCTTAGAGGCCCGTTGGAGTATTATCAATTTTACAAAGAGTCGAGATATGAGCCAACTACCAATCGATCCGTGAAATTAAAATTGACTTAGCTAACCTATAGATTTAAACATTTGTGGAATATTCGGATCTGATCCGAGTCCATTTGATTGGTTCAGACAATCCCTGTGATCGGTTCAGACATCAATAACAATTGCTAATACATTATCTCCAACTTGGGCTTTAATTAAAGAATAGTACATGTCACATTGTCTCATATTTAAAAATGACCCAGTTGCCATAAAAAGAAAATAAACGTGTATGGGAGGGAAACTTCTCAGCAGGTGCGACATCCAGTCGGTGGATTTCAAAATAATTAGAGACCAAATTGAGAAAACCAAATTCCAAGAACACATGGAGGTGTCCCTTTTCACACGCCCAATTTCTTTTTTCCTCGTTCTTGTCACATAGTTTTGGATGTTATTGGAGTTGACGAATAATTCGAGAACCTTTATTTCTCATATAGGACATGTTCACATGAGCTTAGAGAAACTAAAGTGTTATCCAACGATATGTGACCTCGACACGGGTGTCCCGCGATCCGATCATCGGACGGGGCCTCTGCTGCCCGGTCAACGGATGGCTGCCCCGCTCGCCCGTGAGCGACGGGGGTTCCGGAGCAGCGCCCTCGAAGCAACAATGGGTTCGGGTTTCATTTTAAGTTGGCCCGTATGTTGTGGGATTAAAAAGATTTTGGATAGAATTAGGTTTTGAGTCCGGACATATATATTTTGCTTGTTTTTTTCTTGTCATTATAACGAGTTGTGCACAACATCATAGTGAAATCTCTTTACTAGATGTAGCCCTATTCTGAGGTGAACTTGGAAAAACTATGCGTCGTTCAATTTTTCTTTGTTTCTGTTTGATTGTCCTAATTTAGTGTGCGATAAATTCCATTAGCTGTGTGGACAACATCTTTTCTGAATCCACTTTTGAAGTTATGGTATTTTTTTTTTTTGGACAGAGAAATTATGGTATTGACAAAACAAAGAAGAACACTTTTGAAATCATTGGCAATAAGTTCCTAAAGAATCACCTCTTGTGATAACACATGGGACTCTACGAATCTATTTGGTAACGTTTTTGTTCTCAAAAAGTAATTTGATTAAAATTACTCTTTTCCAATTTTGTTCCATGAAATGAGTTTTAGAGAATCGAAATGCGTTTGGTAACCGCATAAAATTTATATTCTTGAAATAGAAACGCATTTGGTAATTGTACAAAATTTATGTTCTGAAAAATAATTTATCTTTTTAATTTGTCATTTAAATTAAATAATTACATAAGCACATTTAGAACTAAATTGATCAAATATAAAGGAATTTAGGACTGAATGAGCATAAATGCAAAATATTTAATACTGAATTCACAAAATTAAAAAGTCTAGAAATGAATTGGCAAAAATGCAATACGTTAAAGAAGGGTTGCACCCATTTTTCGATATCGATATTATCGCGTGTTTACGGCGCGTTGTGCTATCAGAATCGTTATACCCCGTTTTTCGCTACATATCAACTGTAAATCTCTATTGTTGCTGATATAATCTTGCTTTATCAGTCCATGGTCAAAATATGCACAAGAATATTCAAACAAACGATAACAACGCCAAGCATAAAGGAAAGTTGGGTGCCAGGTTGATTTTTGGACGTGTTATTAGGCTGACGCCAAAAAAAAAAATTGTTTTTGCTTCATTTTATGCACATACACACACACACACAAAAAAATTCACCTAAGCGCTCCCTCAGCATATATATTTACTATTCATCATGAAGTACGATTTGAGGAAAATTGAAACCAAGTAGATCGTATTATAGTGCAGAAGCAAACAAGCCAAACCATTTTTTGGGGATTGATTTGGTTTAGTCGTTTTTAATTCTATCGTTTTTTTTTCCTCTTCATCGATCGTAATTTGATGAGTACAAAAAATAAAATAAAATGGGCTACTTCATTTAAAAATGGTAAAATTAATTCACAAACCTAGTAATTCATACAATTCGATTTCGCGATTTAATTTGATTTTGAAAAAAGTTCAAACAATACCAAACCACATAAAACGGTCTGCTTTGATTTTATTGAATCGTATTTTCTTCAAAAAGTACTCTTAAACTGAACCAAATTATAGTAAACTATGGGGTTCAATTTGATTTGAGGGTTTTAACCATTTTTTGCTCACCTAAGAACTATTTATTTTAGGATAAAATTTATTCGAATTCTATTTGTCTAATAAAAAATTCGCCGATCCTATCATCCAGAAAATCCTACATTTATTACGTCCATGTACAATATGCTCGTTCCGGTTGGAGTTGGTCTTATAGTGTCGGATATGGAAGCTTGGCTCGAAACAAAATGTCGACTTTTATCACGATGTTCGGATCTCACTTGTTGGATATTTTGGTAAGCTAATATGAACAAAATATCAACCCTCACCTTATAAGATACCTATGGTAGTCTCACGGTAAGCAAACTAATTCGGACAAGATGGCCTTGCACTACATAAAATTGATGTTCTTTCGAGACACTAGAGTTTAACAAGATGAACATAATATGGCTTCAATTTACCAAAAATAATACATGTACTGGTAATATAACACTTGCACACTTCACTGCCATTGCTCTACGTGCTCGAACTCTAGCCCAATTCCTTTCATCAATGATTTGAGGAGAAAATTATAAAAAAAAATCATAAACCTATTGTAATTATACCAATTCAGTTTTAAAATTTATATTTATCGATTCAGTCATAAACCTTTTGCAATTATGTCAATTCAGTCCATCCGACGAATTTTGGCTTGTCGGCATCCACATAATATTTTCATATTTTTTTTAATTTCCTAATAATTTAATATATTCTTTGATATTTTTAATTTCTTTATTTTGTTATTTTCTTTTTTTTACTCCTCCCCCTGTTCGTCCTCCCTCCGGTTTTCTTCCTCTCCCCATCTTCTTCCTCTAGTCCGGCGACCTGCGAGTACGGCCGACGAGAGCCTTGCCGGCCTCGCCATGGCCGGGCAAGGCCTAACCTCGCCATGGCTGGGCGAGGCTCCCCTCGCCAGCCCAGATCTGGACGAGAGTGAGGCCAGCCATGAGAGGGTCAATGTTTACCAGCTCCTCTTGCTCCAACGCTTTGGATGAGAGTGAGGCCAATCATGAGAGGACATTAACAACATAAGCTCCATGAGCTTCAAAATGGGACAGCTCTGTTGCACTTTTCCAATCCCCTCCCACCAATCGAAGTTATCTAACCTAATCAGAGTTGATATGGAAATTGGCATTCATCTGAGAAAATGAGGCGTTGATTTTGCTGACGCCCGTGGAGTCGTTTACCCACTAATCCAACTAATTGCACTTCTGAAATCCTTGCGATCTTGACCATTTTACACTGACTTCAGGACCTCCCATTCCTATATGCTCCAGTTCGGTCCAGTTTCAAGCGCAGCTCCGACTGAATATATTTTCGGACAAATGACAAGGGACGGACTCGCTGTCTCTCTATGTGTCTCCATGTCTATGTCTGTGTCTGTGCGTGTTTCATCACTTCCGCGGATTAGATCTCCAATGTCTTCGCCCAGATCTAGGCTAGCAAGCCGAGCCTCGCCCGGCCATTGCAAGTCTCGACTTCACCCGGTCATGGAGCGGTCGGGCCTCGCCCGGCCATGGTGAAGTCGGCAAGGCTCTCGTCGGCTGGACTCTGGCGGGTCGCCGGAGCGAAGGAAGAAGATGGGAGGGACGACGAACAGGGAGGAGAAAAAAAGAGAAGAACAAAATAAAGAAATTAAAAATATCAAAAAATATATTAAAATATTATATCGTAGGCGTCTACGTCAGCGTCGGCCGGCCAAAATTCGACGGATGGACTGAATTGACACAATTGTAATAAATTTATGATTTTTTTTTATAATTTTCCTATCCTTTGAGTATTCTTTTTGTTTTCACATTCACTTAATCCTAAATAATTTACGCTCACATGTACTACAATTTTTAGACCAACCTCGGCAACACAAAAATATTATATACCAAAGTACAACGACAAAGCACTCTGATCAGGCTTACGATGAAAGGTCTACCTTTCGGCTGCTCTCCACCCTTTTTTTTTTTGGCTAGAAAAAACACTTTCATTCCATCAAAATAGAGCAAATATTACAAGGACGGAGAGGAGGTTACATTAATATGATTGATAAAAGAAGGTTCTACCAGCACTCTATTTTTTACTCTAGAAGGGAGATCATTAAAAAGAAAAGAAGAGATAGATCCTATATGATGAAATGTCTAATTCGCAAGCTCATGAGCAACTACATTGCATGTTCTATTGGTTCACTTCACACTCCATCCTGGATTGTTATTTAAGAGGAGACGAGAGTCCGATATGAATGGATAAATGCACCAAGGATAAGGGCTCTTATGTTGTATTACTTCAATAAGGATCTTGTAATTGCTTACAAAGACTGCATTGTGAATATCGAGAGATTGAGCAATATTGGTAGCAAGAAGAAAAGTTGTAGCTTCCACTTCAAATGGTGAGTTCCATCTTCCTCGTGTTGTCCACGCTTGAACAACTAATCCTCCATCCGATCGTGCAATAATGTCTATGGCACCTTTGTTATCCTTGCACGCACCATCTACTCTTGTTTTGAAGGAGGAATCCAAGAGTTTGTCCTCGCCAAATTAGGGTTGACAAAGCCAACGCTCGATTTTGATTGGTTGAGTGACATTGATAGAAAATTAGGGTTCAATTTGAGGGAATTAGAGATTCAAATCAACGAAGGGGTCGCGAATCGAGGGGTTCATTAGAGTTTCATTGTGAATTATCTGAGTCGAATGTGACGTCATTACGGTTCGATTTTTTTTTTTTTTTAGGATCTATAATTAGGGTTGGAATTGTAGTTGTGTTGATTTTGATGGGATGGGGTCACGTGAATTGAGGGAGCAATTAGGGTTCCTCTAGGTAAACCAGAAGAACTAGGCAGAATTTAAGCATATTCCTGCCATTAGAAAATTAGTTTCCTTTGGGACGTAGAGAGCGCAAATGACCACTATTCTATTTTCAGGCACTATTTCTAACAACAAATAGATTTTTCTATTTGTATTGCTTGGATGAATTTTTTAGAAGAGACTTTGACAATGATACAAAATTTATGTTCCTAAAATATTAATTCATTTGATAACAACATAAAATTTATATGATTGTCGATCACTGAAACTCGTCCAGTGGACCAAATATCTACAAACAGAAAACAACGAAGGGTGAATGGGAGCCGAGGACCGGAGACCGGCAACCAACCGACAAATGGCAGATGTCAAACGTATGTATATTTGTACAATCTATAGGATATTGACATCACTATAGACATATACATATACAAATACGTATACACAGGAGAATGTATCTTAGTTTGAATACTGGTTGTGTGATATATGAAATCACCAATCGTATCATTTGGAAAGTCCTATATTTATAACCTTACATGCAGTATGCTTATGGCCTTATAGTGTTGGATAAAGAAACTTGGCTCCAAAGACTTCGTCTTTCATGGCGTTGCTCGAATGCCACTTGTCGAGCTTTCGGCATGACCATAATGGTGGCAACATCAGACAATCATGATATGCAAAGCACTTTATAATGAGGTTCAATTTGATCTAATCTGCAGAAAAAGCGACCCGAAGACAGTATTAATAATTCGAATAGAACGCTCTTACAATACACGGTCTTCAACTTGATCTCTTTCTCTCTTGGTCTTAATCTCCCCTTTTTTGGTGTATCTCGAACCTTTATATGCAATTTACCATCCTTCTTACCTGAGAGCTAGTCTCGCTGATCTGATCTTTAGAGCCTGTTCCTAGTTTATCATTCATAAAAATAAAAATAAAAACCGAGCGCCCCACCTAATTTGACTTAGCCAATACATGCAGCTAGCATAGCACATGCACACTTTCTTGTTTTCACATTTACTTAATACCCAAATACTTTATGCTCACCTGCGCCAAAGCGTTGATTTCAATACATAGATCCGATCCACTACGTCCATAACATTTTGAAACATGGCGAAACCATCAACAGGAATTCGAACCCGATTAAAACTACTAACTTCACAAAACCGTCCTTGCAATTTCAATGCTCATTGACTCAGCTTGACAAAGTGATACCCGACCCGATCCCTTGACACACCAACTAGTACAACGTCAGCTTGAAGAAATGGGTGAGTAAAATAGAAAATGATAAAAGAAGTAGCTAGCTAGGATTGATAAACAAGATTAAGTGGCCTTATTATTTGAAACAATTTGCATACATGCCCTTCCCAATCATACAATGAACATCACCTCTTCACTTTCCCAGCAAGCATAAAGGCTTTATAGACCATATTTCTCGCCAGCTTCGGGCCACCCCAAGCCCTCTCAAGTTCCCTAACAACCCCCTCACTCAGCAACTCCACTTCGTGTTCTCTCGCGGTCGTCACCGCGGACCACGACCTTAGGATCCCCAAGATTCTCTCAAAAGAAACCTCCGTTGGTATGTCGAGCACCACTGGGTTCCCCTTGGATCCCAAACCGACACTCTCGAAAGGGAACGGCAATGTCTTGTACTGGTTGAACAAGTACCTGATGTTAGGATTCCAGTACGGAAGTGTTGTGTCGAGGAATTTTTCTAGTATTTGATCAAAGGTAGGGCCGACTTGGATGGCTTGATAGCCCCAAACCGCGATCACGCCACCCGGCTTGCGAAGGGCACGGTTCACGAGTGAGTAGAATTTGGGGAGGTCAAACCAATGTACGGCTTGAGCCACGGTGATTAGGTCGATAGAGTTCTCACCACCAATCATGGCTACCAATTCATCATCAGAGATGGATGGCGGAGTGTGGATGTACCGAACGCGGGGATGCGGGATGGCATGATTTAGCTGTGACTCGCTCACGTCCGTGGCAATCACTTGTTGATAATGTTCCGCGACCTACATTTGGGAAGGGAAAATGAAGCAAAGGAAACAAAATTGCTAAGGAGCGACACAAGTTTGTATGCCGGGACATATCAAGTTCGACTTTACCAGCACGTAAAAATAGGTTTTCTTAGAACAAAACAGTATAATCGTCTGCATACAGTAATAGACTTTCCACTGTTGGTTGTGTAGCTATCTGTTAAAGAGCACAAAGGTGGAAATGAAAAAATTTCATCTAGCTTAACAAAAAATCAAAGAATTTTAGCTTAAATTGGGGTGTTTGTTTGAGGGAAAGTGTTTTCCGACAATTACTTTTCCAGACTTTCACCCGTTTGATTCGCCGAAAATGACTGGTCACAGAAAATAATTTTCGATCAATAGAATGTGTGTGTATATATAATTAGGAAAGTGAATCCCTAAATCTAAATAGGTGAAAACACTTTCGCAATTGCAACTCTCGAATTTTTCAATATTTTTTTTCAATATTAATATTTACTTTAATTTTCCAATTTTTCAAATTTATAATTTTTCTTTTTGTTTTCTTTTTGCTTCTTCCTCAGCCAAGAGCCTTCCACAAGCGACAACAAGCTTTTCCAAGGCTTGGCCTTGCCAACTTGCCGCTACTTGCCGACCTCTAGAGAGGCCTCAAGCTCACTGATCTCAGGTGAGCGCGTCCTTACCTGTGGCCGGTGCCTACAGTCGCCATGGCCGGTAACAAGCCAAGAAGGAAGGAAAAAATCAAAAGAAAAAGAAAATAAATATAAAAATTATTTAATTTTTTAAAAAAACAATTGTCTCAAATAAAGTCATGAAATTGAATCATTTTTCGAATGAGATCTAAACATTAAAAATCATTTTCGGTCACATAGCACCAAAAATAGAAAAACGAGCCATTTTCCCGTGCAATGATTTAGTGAAAATCATTTTCCTTCATCACTGAGTTTTCCCCTTACCGAACCCACCCTAAAAGCATTCAAATTCGCTCGAGAAGAGAGGGAGAGAGAGTGAGAGAGAGAACCCCAAGAGCAGCTTGACCATTGCCCGTGCCAACGTCCCAAACCAAGGCTTGGCGAGGGGTGAGAGCAGCCAGCTTCTTGTACCACTCTCTTGGATATGTCGGCCTCGCATCCGCATATATCTCTGCTTGCTTATCGAACAGCCCGGCCATATCTCTCTCTGTGTCTCCAAACCTGAACCTATATATATATATATATATAACACAAATCTTCTCAAATGGGAATCGAGTCAGCATACGAAAGCCGTGATAATTACATATGAAATTTGGAGCGGCCAGCACACGAAACGTCCGCATTTGTACAGGGGAGCAAGCGAAATAAGACTTGACATGCTCGAGCGAAATATGTGAAATCTTAGGAGAAATGGGACATATGATTGACTTTGCTCGAATGGTACCTTCCTCTGTTGAACCTGGCCAGCCATAAGGTACAAGTTGTTTCTCTTTCTTATCTTTCTGGCCAGTGGCTGTACGGTGGGGGGGGGGGGGGGGTGGGGGGAAGGAATTGGATCATGACGTCTAACGAAATGGCTGATTTTCTTTGGAAAAATGAGTAAGAAGAGTATATCCTCGTGAAAAACTCGGATTTTGGTTTCAGTTGGACGCAATCCATGGAGTTAGGTCAATGGCGTTAAAGCAACTCCTCACAAATCTCAAAAGTCACTGTTGCACCCTTTCGATGGGACTAAATGGCTAGATTTAGTCCCATATACAAAAACATACAACAAGAGGGGTTGTTCATCCCTTTTACAAGCTTTCTTACAATTTCAGTCATGGAATGTATTGACACACCTCTATCCGTACAAATGAGTTTTGATAGCTTTGGGAAAAGACACATAGAACCGTGGTACCTAGACATGGGAAATGTGCCGCCAGACATTCCATCTACTTATGTTTATTTATCTATGACATTTTGAAGTAAAGGCGCAACATTCAACTTTTGTGACCCTACAAGGGACCCAAATCATAAGATAGGTCACATAAATCACGTGAATGTAAAAACGCTCAATTACATATCAACTGCAAAAAAAAAAAAATTAAAGAAAAATCCAATGGTAACTTCCATATCAAAGTTTTTATGCAAGAATTCCCTATAAATCCGTGCCTACATCTTTACTTCTAATATGGCAAATCCAACGGTTATTCAACCTCAGCAAAGTAATCCATGAAAAAACATGCCTAAAATTGAATAGACTCTAATTATATATCTGATCATAGACGATTAAAAGAGAAATTTAAGATAATTAAGATTTGTCAAGTAATCAATCACTATTTCTAACTTATAAGTCACTCATCTTCCCAGTGTTCTAATAATTTATGTTCACATTCTCAATACGATCATATATTTGAACATTATCTTCTTTCACAGTAGCATGGGTTGGTCGATCAGACCAAGGACTATATTATGCATATCAAAGATCGGGACATTAACTTTACGTCATTAATTGTATTAATTTAACGTGGCCTGGCCGCAAATTGATTACTGCCACATATAAGATGACAACAAATCATCTCTCTCTCTCTCTCTCTCTCTCTCTCTCTCTCTCTCTCTCTCTCGTTTTGTGGGTTACGTCTTGTCTCTGACCATTTTTCTCGTAAACAGTTCCCGAACCCGTTTTCCCTCCGACAATGAACTCGTGCGCGGCAGATCTCTTGCAACAATAGAAGCTAGAATAACCATTTCGTTCGAACTTGTTCGATCCATCTGATCACATCACGTAGAGAAATTCGTGGATTGGAGTCAAGATCCAGAGCATGGATGATAGCAACAACGAAGAGAAGATCTCCCTCTATCTTCTCTATTGAATTCTTGATTTCGGTTTCACGTACGATCGAGAAGAACATATAAATGCCAATAGGAGATCCGAGAGCAGGGAGGGCGTTCATATGGCTCATTGTTTCCTTCATATTGCTATGCTTGGCCATTGGCGGCGGCTTCCTCATAAGGTACATGAGCCTCCCTGATTCCAATTCTTCGAGTTGGCTTCTCTACACCGGGATGATCTTGGTGGGCTTTCCATGGTTATTCTGGCTTCTTACGTGTGGTTATCGATGTATTTCTCGAATATGTGGTTTTCGATTTGTTTGTGGTGGTGGCGATGACGGCGGCTCGAACCACAAAATGGGTGGCGGAGGGGGATTTGGCGGGGCTAAGATCGGGAACAATAATGCAGCATCCGGGTCAATAACGGTCAGCGGCTCTCATGTGGATTCTCCTGGAAATGGTGGGAAGCAGGTGCATTTCGGAGCCGCCGTCGTAGTGAACCAAAATGACTCGTTCCATGATGTGTCCATTAGATCGCACGAGAGCGAAATCCCGCTAGCTTCATCGATGGCATCTTGAGTGGGATGATTAGATCACCGGGAACAAAAAAAACCTGCGGATTTCAGCATTGCGATCGACTCTAGCCATTGACGAGAATAGGAGTACCGATTATAAATCTAGATACGCACCGGGACATGGAAGGGGAGATTTCTCGAATTCGGTAACATATTCTGCGAGAAGGAGAGGCAATTCCATCACTGGAGGTTTGTAAATTTTTGGAACTTTTTGTTCGTTATGTACACATGCTATAAAGAGAATTTGTAAGTCGTAGTAACAAGCAGCCCATTTCAAAGTTCAAACAGGTCATACATTGTATAAAAGTTGTACGAGGATGATCACTTGGAAATAGAACTCTCAGCTTTCTGGGATGACTTTCTCGTTTATCGTTGGCATTAGCAAGCTGCGTGCAGGCTCCATGATGATAAGTTGGAACTCTTATGCATGTCTTGTAAAAATGCCATCATCCTTTTTTCCTCAATGGTGAATTTTATTATTGCTTTTCTCTAAACTGGGAAGTCCAAATATGTTAAAGAGGTTATTGCTTTTACCTTAGGTAGAGAATTTAGGCTTGCATGTGACTCTTTTTTACTTGCTTTCCTTTTGTATTGCTGGCCCAATCTTGGTGATTGGCGTCCAATTTGAATCGAAGGACCTTAACGCATCTGCTTATCTAACTTATCGGTCACGTTCCACCTCGTTGATGCCCAATTCGGTTACCAGCTCTCGCCACATTACTGAGCTCGGCACTTTCCTTTCTTGCTTCATTTGCTAAACCTTGTAGAACTTGAGATGATCATTGTTGTCATTCTCTCCTTCAGCTTAAATCAACTTTTTGGATTTCACCGTTTATGGCATATTTGAGGGATGCTTGTCTTTCATTGTTGTCTTTCTTTTCATTTGAAGAACAAAAAATGGCGTACCAAAAGGTCGAAAATTGCCAAGTTGGAAAATTTGTTTTTTTTTTTGTTTTAACTCAAGGCAGTGAAATTACGGGTTGTTTTAGATTATGCAAATCATAGAAAAATGGCAGATTATCTACCGGAATTTTACCTAAATTGTTACTCGGGCCACCAAGTCAAGCTTTTCAATTTATGTTGTCATCGGTGCAATAAGGGTGAGTTTGTTTTGGTGACATTTCTGTCCTCGAGAATAATTTATGTTTAGAAATAATTTATTCTATTTTTATTTTCTAGATGAGAGTTTTTGAGCATAAGAACACGTTTAGTAACTACACATAAATTATATTCCTAAATAGAAAAACAATAGAAATGTGTTTGATATGATTCTAAAAATTTCTACTCTCAAATCTTTTTCACTTAATTATAAAAATGTTAGTGGAGACTTAACAATTCATGTTTGGATAAAACTACACTTTTGTAAGTACTTTACTAATCAAGATATTCTAATGTAGCCTCAAAAAATCTAAACATAATAGTTAGTAAAGGTGTCAAAAATACCATAGCCGGTCCTACCCAGCCTGATCAGACTGGAAACTTTTAGGTTCTTTCTGTTCTGGTCAAATTATGAATAAATGATTTCGGGTAGTTGGATGGTTCGGGTTTATTGGAGCTTGTTCACGTCAAGTTTTGGATTTTTTTTTGCTCTCTCCCAAGAATTCTAAAAAATCACTATAACAATCAAAAGATAATGTTCAAAGATTTAATCTAAAAATTGATAATATATAACTTTGTCCTACTCGACCTTCGTTGATAAAAAAGTAGGGCTTGATAAAATTCAAGTGTTAACATAATTCACATATGTACATAGAAAGCATTTGAATATGAATTTAAATGTTCAATTGTTGTTATCAATTCTTTCATATTGCATACGAATTTTTTGGTGAGTCTTTCGTAAAATGTATCCAAGGGTGCTTAAAGAAAAATCTTAACATAGAAATTAAGAAAAAATAAAATTTATTATTTTGATTTTATCTTGACATTATTTTGATGAAAAGTATGATGAGGAAGTCAAAAGTGTGAATGGTCTTCAGAGAGAGAGAGAGAGAGAGAGAGAGAGAGAGAGAGATGAAGCAGCCCGACTCAACAAGATTGTCCAATTACAATAAGCTTGTTTCTTTAAAATGACATTATTTATTTTTTACCACAAAAATATAATTTTTTTATTTTCTTATTTCCGTTTCAAATCTATTTCCTAGCTACTGATCTATTCCGGGGAGAAGAAAAATTAACTGGTGTACACAAACAAATTTCTATTCTTTTTTCTATTCGGAGTAACGACAAAAAGATAGAAAAACAGAGAAATATAGATGTTACTAAACTAAAATATAATTATTTCATTTTTTTTAAGAAATATTGTATGCTGGTGCAGAACAGTTGCAATGCTAAAATAAATTATGAGATAAAGTTATAATCGGTAAATAGAATAATACAGTAACTGAGAAGTGAGAAATAACATCGGCTGTTCCTCTCGCTCGCCCCGGCCCGACAATTTATTTTAGGCCCAATTCAATGGTGGGGCCCATGTGGCTCGGAAGACCTTTTAGGGCCTAGGGCCCTATCGGAGTATTGACTGTCGGTCAACTGGCGAACAAGGATAGTAGTGACACCTTCTTCGACGAAGCAGTAGTGGCCGGATTTCCTCTTAACATTTTAAGGACAGTTAACGCTTCCCCCCCCCTTTGCATCCACTGTCTTGGATCCGAGGTTCAAGTTAGAGGCGTCGATACTCTCCCTGTTCAGTATTCGAAGATTCGGGACGAGGTGAGGAGAATGTCCGAGGGGAACAAGTATCGGCCATACGATGAGCTGGCTTCGGGATATGTATGCTACATTTGCTAGCCGATTCGATACAAGAAGTTCCGTGACGTGGACCAAGGTAGGGCTCTCATTGAGCACCGGCTTAAAACCTATAGTTGGAGACGTAGACATGGGTTAGTCCTTCCGCCGAGTCTTCGTCCACTTCTTCCAATGAATTGGAGACGCAGTTGGGACCGAGTTGTTCCACATCCTTTGATAGAGCTGGCAATGACGACACCAACGTTCTAAACTGGTCAAAGAGTCGAGCCGCCAATATTTAGATTTTTTCCACTGTTATTCTGTGACATACTGACTCATGACGGCATCATCAAATTCCATGTTCGGTCATTATTAACCAAATGGATTTTGGAAGACAATAACTTTAGTTCCTTTCATAAAATGACTATAATAAAGCATGATTATCTTTTACAAGGATTAACTCTAGAATAACGTGCCCAAGATGAACAAAGGGATTACATGGAACTTTATCATCTACGTTATCGCGAGAGATATATGATGATGAAGACATCGAATTTGTTAGGTAGTTTCTTTTGGTATAATTCGTATAAATCGTTATTAAATCATCATTATATGTAATATCTTTTCTAATTTATCGTACTTCTCTTTAATATTTTCACTCGTTTCTCTGAACATAAGCTGCGTCGACTTACACAAATAATTTGGCATCATTAATAAGTGAAGTTATAAATCAATTGGACCGATGTTCTCCATAAATAACATTCAGCGTATAGCTTTGCTGGCACGAAGGAGAGGGGAACGAATCGAAAAGTTCCCCAATCTTCACTATAAATCGCCCCACTGATCAGAAGAGTCTCCGATCCCAAACCAACATCAAATGCAATAATAAAATTGAAAATCCAAATTTCAAATCCGCGGACACAAGCGGGAAACAACAAAAGCAGCAGCAAAAACCTCATTTTTTTTGTCTGCAACACCAACAAGAGTTAAGGTCGAGGAGAGGAAAATCCACTGCAATGGCGAGTCAGAGGAAGCCACGGAGCCTCAACGACAGCCACTATCGCCTTCTTCAAGACCTCACCAGTCCGCGCCCTTCCAAGCCCTCGTCTTCCATCGACCGGAACCGCCCTCCTTCGCCTCCTGCTTTTCATTTGGGTTTCGCTTTTTCTCTCTGTGCCGATTAGTTCACGTCCTTTTTGTTTCTCGTTTAGGTTTTTTTTTTATTATTATTCTTGCTTTGCGGTGGACTAATGATTTTCGGGGATCTGTGGGCTTTGGCGCAGGGGTGGAAGAGCCATCATCCGTCGTTGAAGACGATCGCGAACTCCGCGATGATCACGCCATTCCTCAGTTCTCGGCGATTACTGAATTCGACTCTCCTCTGGGTACTGTCTTCTCACTTTCTCCGTACATTAATTATTTGTTTTTCTTTTTCTTTTTTTGCTAATTTGTCTGCCATTCTGAGGTTGCTCCAATGCGTTTTTCTAACTTTATTTCCTTCATAAAACCAGTGCCTCTTATTGCCTTCGAAGAAGAAAATTTGCGCCTTTGAAAGTCTTTCGAATTATGTTAGCTCAAGCCAGCTAATATTCTATTTCACGATTAAGGAACCTTATTAGTCATTTTCTTTGTTGAGATCTTTAACCTCTCTGCTGAAATGTAGTTGTTGTCGACTGATCAGGCAGTAACGTTTAACTTTCATCTTGTCATGTTAGTATTAGTTCTATAATTGTAATTGAGGGCTCTATTACTATTGTCCTCAAAGAGGAGAAAGAGGCCCTCTGTAGTTGTCTTTGGCAATGATTCTATCCAGAAGCGGAGATAATACTTTGTTTAATCCCATTTAATATAGTGCATTTGGGATTTTGTGGGAGACTTGCAGAAGAAAAGATCACGAAGAAGGTCAGCATTGAGGGAAAATGCATTCAAAAAGTCTCATCTCAAGACTTGGATGATTCTGAAATTAGTGAAGCGGCCCCTGAGGTTGAGTTCGCCAGTGAGATAGAGAAAGATAAGCCAGCAAAGATCAGAATTGAAGGGAGGCGCCGCCTCTGCAAACTTTCTTCACATAATAGTGGAGAAGAAAAGATTGTGACGAAGGTCAACATGGAGGGAGAAAACCTCTGCGAAGTTTCATCTCGAAAGTACGATGATTCTGAAACTGGAGAAGTAGCCTGTGAACCTGAGATAATTGGTGTGACAGAGAAGGATAAACTGGCAAAGATTAAAATTAAGGGGAGGCGTCGCCTCTGCAAACTTTCCTCCCAGGATACTGCAGATGCAGTTAGTAGATCCTCTCACAAAGAGCCAAAGCTCTCTGACATTGCTGAATTCGATTCGCCACTGCCACCCAAAACTCGTGGGGAAAGTGGAAATGATATTAGGGATATTCTTAACGACTTAACCTCTAGGCTTGAGCTGTTATCAGTTGAGAAGAAGTGTGTTCCTAAACAGAATGAGACCACCCAGGATCATTCTCCCATAGTTAAAGGCCAGACTGTTTTTGAAGGGAACAACATTGACGAGCCCGAGTATGCAAGTGCCGAATCCTCATTTTCAATTCCATCTGAAAACTCATCCAGTGAGCGCATGAAGTATGGCGACAATAACATGATTGATGTTATGGATGACTCTGTCGATGATGTACTCATGGATGATACAAAGGATTTTATCTTGACTGGCCCGAAATCAAAATATAAATTACCTGGAAAAATTGCGAAGATGCTGTATACTCATCAAGTTGACGGTTTAAAGTGGCTCTGGTCCCTGCATTGTAAAGGAAAGGGTGGAATTTTGGGTGATGACATGGGTTTGGGTAAAACAATGCAGGTAGTTACGTGGCAATTGTTAGTTACACTTAATGGCTGATTACGTATGGTTGATACAGATTCAGATCTTTTTGCAGATTTGTGGATTCTTAGCTGGGCTGTTCCATTCCCGTTCGATAAGAAGGGCACTTGTTGTGGCGCCAAAGACTTTGCTTTCTCACTGGTTGAAAGAACTATCAGCAGTAGGACTCTCTGAAAAGACAAGAGAGTGAGGCTGCCTGCTTTTTAACTTTAAATACTCTAGTTCTACTGGTATCCTCATAACTGTTTTTAAGAGGTGTTGCGTCATCCTTCTGTGTGCAGATACTACGGGACTTGTCCAAAGGCTCGTCAATACGAACTGCAATATGTGCTTCAGGTTGTAGTTTTTCTGTTGCTCGGTTAGCTCTAGGGAGTAGTTCAAGATGACTTCTGCATGATCATATGTTTCGTCATGCAATTAAATATCTTTTTGGCAGTTTAGTATCTTTCATCTTGTTACTATTGCCAAGTTAGAATTTGAAGTAACCCATGATCTTAAGATCAGCAAGATGTATGCATTCTGGTTGGAGTTGTCTTTCTTGCTTCTGCATCTAGTAGTCGCTAGGAGACTTTTTTTCTTGCTCTTTATTTATAGATGCACGTCTTGTTGATGATTGATTACAATTGCGTTGCTTGAAGGACAAAGGTGTTCTTTTAACAACTTATGATGTAGTGCGGAACAATTCGAAATCACTGCGGGGTGATTCTTACTTTAGGGATGAGCTGGATGAGGACAGCATCACATGGGATTATATGATTCTCGATGAGGTGGGAATACAGCTACGGAGGATGGTTTCCTTACTGTTGAATTTAGCAGTTCCTTAATTAACTGTTTATTGTAGACATGCCTATTTTGGCTTTAATGTAGCTTATTTTTTATAGCGTTCTGTGATAATTGGCAACCTTCTCTTTGAAAGCATTTGATTTTGTTGATTCAAAATGGAGTCATGGAAGAAATCATTTAAATTGGTGGAACCAATCATTGAAATTGATGTGTCAACTCTATGTGATTATTTTTCCTAGTGATCTCTGTAACTTCGTTGCTCATGGAAAGTCGCTAACACCTGTAATGTGTTAGTCTGTTGTATTTGTGTAAGTTCTATTTTTCTGCCTATGCATATTGACTTCCTTTGAAGCCCTTTCGTGAAGAATATATGTCTTGTTAGATTAGAAAAAGAAAAAGCAAGGGAACGTATAGGTACCAACACTTGCAATATGAAGTCAGCTAGTAGCTTGAGAAGGCAATAGCTAATATGTTGTCAAGACTTCACGTGGCATACAACTTTGCACGCATGATGAAAATGGATGCCCATCTATTCGAGGAAATTGAAGTTAATGGTAATGATGCATTTGCTGCACTTGGAGGGCCAAAAGTTAAACGCCTTGCATTTCTCGTTCACTTTTATGGTTAGCATTGCCTCGCATTATTTTCCTCCTTTTGTGTTGAGTACGTTTTAAAGATTAAGAGTTGCATGAGATTTGTACGTGGAGAAGTGCCCGGAAGAATAGGGAAGATGGGCATGCTTGGCTTCTTGAGCAGCTTGACAAGATCCTCAATGAAACATGTTAAGTCCTTAACTTGGGTAATGAGACATCAAGGAGTGGGGGAGTACTTTACACTAGTAGTATTCGCACTAGTTACAATAGCATCCCATTTCAAGTTAATATTCAATCTCTTTGCGAAATTATGCGAGCCAACATGGCACATCCAAGATGTTTCCACTATGTGTGTCTATATATGGATAGTCTTATTGGTGGATGAGACCTGAGTTAAGAAACATCTGGGGAAACTGTACGGGAGTTATTTTATGTTTTTGTGCGTGTTACCTACATGCCTGGCGTATCTGATTTGTATGTTTTTTTTCTTTTTAATGCAATAAATCTCTTAAAGATTTTTTATTGATCTGGGAAGAAACTTTAACACTTCTTTCTCTATTAGCTCTTGTTCTGTATTACAACGGAATCATTTTGCATTTATCTCTTATTTGTAATGAAATAAATGCTTAGTTAACACTTCTTCCGAAGCATAAAGTTGGGAAACAACCACAGACTTATCTGAAGCATAAAGTTGGGAAACAACCACAGACTTATTTACTACTGTTAGAAAGTCCAACCTAAAAGCTAAGCTTTTGGGTTGGACTTTCTAACATGGTATCAGAGTAGGTCCCGAGTTCAAATCTTTCCAAGCTCCTATTTGCCTCCCCGATGAATTTGTCCACGCTTAGTATTAGGCAAAAGACCAAACTAAAGCATGAGGAGGAGTGTTGGAATATATAAATATTAGACCACAAAAATCTTTCATGATATCAGAGGCTATGTAGTTGTCCTGTTCACCGATATCATGTGAGATTTGATAGGACCACTTGCCAACTGCTCTAAAAGCTTAAGCTATTAGGTAGAGAGAGACCACATGAATATAAGGAGCATACAACGCTCATTCACAAGCGATGTGGGACAACAACAACAACTTCAACACCCCCTCTCACGTGCAAGCAATCTACACGTGAAAATTAATAAATGGAGGTGGGCCGACACACGCAGAAAGGAATAACACTGGCTCTGATACCATGTTAGAAAGTCCAACCCAAAAGCTTTTGGGTTGGACTTTCTAACAACTACCAAGACTGTTTTTCTTTTCCTTTTTTCTGGTTTAGATGGTATTACCTTCTTCCTATTCAATGCAAAAGTAGAGTGTGCTTCTCAGGACTTGTGGTATGTACCATTAACAACAGTATCTCACATACTGTTGACAACTCCAGGGACATCTCATAAAAAATCCGAGTACGCAGAGAGCAAAAAGTTTACTGGAGATACCAGCTGCTCATCGCATTATCATTAGTGGCACCCCAATTCAGAACAATCTAAGGGTAATCCTTTTGGCTTCTCTTGATGCATTGCTTTTGTATATGTATGTCTTCATAATACAGTATACTTTTCTAATACCGTGTGCCGTTGTTTAATGCTGAAATAGGAACTATGGGCACTATTTAACTTCTGCTGTCCTGAACTACTGGGTGATAACAAAGTGTACTTCTCTTGGTTTCTAAACATCCTTAATATCATGTCTCATTTTCTTTTCCCGTGGTTGAGTTGCAAATATTCTTACAGCTTTAAAGAGAAATATGAGTATCCCATTCTTCGTGGAAATGAAAAAAAAGCTTCAGAAAGAGAAAAGCGCATTGGTTCTGCAGTTGCAAAGGTACTGTATTCTTTCTTAGCAGTATGTCTTTTGTACTTTTATGTAGTGGTTTCTCCATTAGATGATTTGCCATCTACTTGCCAAAGAGTTAGAAATTGGGCATCATTAAGTCAGATGGATCAAAACAAGAGTTGGGAATACGGGCTTGACTAAGTCAAATGAATTACAAGAACGATGCATAGAGTCGACTTCCATCATATCTTTGCTTTGACTGAAGCTGTTTTTTGTCTACATGAATGAATGCAGATCATCGATACGTGCTTTCAAAGTAACAAGTTTTTTTTTTTTTTTTTGAGAGAACTCAAAGTAACAAGTTTAATGGCAGGAAAATAAGAATAATGACTCTGAAACAGTAGTGCCTTACTGAGCACATTTTCAGTCTTGCAACTTATAGATTTTCTTTTCGCCAGTGCTGCTAGATTAATTAAGCGTATATTTTGTCCAAAGAGGTCCTATAACCTTGAAAGGCAATGTTGAACCATATTGTATAGTTTCCTGGTAAATGCTACCAAATTAAAGTTCTCCATTGGAAATATGAATTGCAGAGTTTTGAAAGTGAGATTTTATCTTTTCGTTGTCTTTGGCTACTATAGTTTTCTTTAACCAGAAAGCTTAGTTTTACTCGTGGTCTATCTTATTATGCGGGGGCTTTACAAGTTGTTAAGTCGTATAATTTTGATTGAAACGTTTCCCTCAATAGTCATATGAAAGACGCGAGTATCTTTGCCTGAGAAGAAAATGAAGCAACTTAAGAAAGTATTAGTACCATTGAAGTTTGAGCTGAATAGATTTGTTTAAGTTGACCTTTCTGTTGATCATTGTGCTTCACTCAACACTTTCTTTATTGTAATAAGCATTATCTTTCATTTCTCTGTTAATAATGTTTTTTCTTTTTTCGTTTTCTGGTTTCATATTGTAAATCAGGTACTTGCTTGCTTTACTTCTGTATAATTTTCGCTAAAAAAAAAAAGAAGAAATAGAAATTAGGAGTAATTCCTTTTGCAACAGGAGCTGAGGGAACGCATTCAACCTTACTTCTTGCGACGCCTTAAGAGTGAAGTATTTCGAGAAGATGATGGAGAAGTTGCCAAATTGTCAAAGAAGACTGAACTGATTGTGTGGTTAAGATTGACAAATTGCCAGGTATAAGTTGCATTCTTCGGCCTAGGTTCCTATTACACAGTGTTGGTCCCAGGGTTCAACATGCTGATCCTAAAATTCTGACATTTGCAGCGGCGACTTTATGAAGCCTTTCTGAACAGTGAGCTGGTTCTTTCTTCCTTTGGCAACTCACCACTTGCTGCATTGACGGTATTCTCTGACTATTAATCTTTATCTCATTCTTTATTACTCACTCTATCTAACTATCTGTATGCACAAGCAATGGCTCATACAAAAATGAATTTAAGAAAGCTTCAGCATCCACTTATTGAGCCTTGCTAATGTACTATACGCCAATGGCATGATGCATTCTCAGGCAAGTGATGACCGGTTGAATAAAGTTTTCTCCCATCTTTTACTTCCTTCTTTTTGATTGTGATAAGAGGATAGATGCAAATCCTCTTTTCTGACTGTAAGCTTATCATTCTATCTATGCTAAATATGCCGTTTTTAGAGAAAAGTTAACCTGTTAGAGAATGGGCCTTGATACTTGGCGTATTTTGTAACACTTCATCTCTCGTTCGGTTGTTACTTTCACATGAAATGTAAGTCGTGAATGTAATGACATCGACAACATAAGGAAAGACCAGAACTAGGAAAACTAAAGGCTTGTTTGTTTGTGCCTTTTAAAAAGCAACAACTTTTTGCCTTCCCGCCACAATTAAAATTATTATCCGAACTTCAAAAAACAATGAAAAAAATTGTATGGGAATCTACATGTCAAGATTTTTATGTTTTAAACGTTTTCAGGTGTTTTGGGCTACAAAAAAATGAAAGGGAGTTTGCCGCAAGAGTTAGATTAAGCCAAAAAATAAAAGTATATCCAGACAACGCCATATTAGAATAACGGTTGTTGAAGTTGTTGTTGTTGTCCCACATAACTTGTGAATGAGTGTTGCATACTCTTTATAATCATGTGGTCTCCTCCCACCTAAAAGCTTAAGCTTTTGGGTTGGACTTTCTAACATGGTATCAAAGCAAATGTTAATTCTTTCCGCGTATGTGGGCCCACCTACATTAATTAATTTCCACGTGCAGATTGCTTGCACGTGAAAGGGGGTGCTTAAGTTGTGTTGTTGTCCCATATCGCTTGTGAATGAGTGTTGTATGCTCTTTATATTCATGTGGTCTTCCTCCATCTAATAGCTTAAGCTTTTGGGTTGGACTTTAACAACAGTAAAAGAGAGTGCCGAGACTCAAATTCTTGACCTGTGCTAAGATGCATATCAGGCAAATTGCTTTTTCTCTTTTCCAAATACTCAAGTTGTTAGAAGACATGTAGACAGTATATATCATACATTTTGATATAACAGTCTAATTTACTGTTTGATTTGTTTTGTTTCCAAAACAAAAGCTTATAACTGTACTCTTCTTTTCATCAGATTTTGAAGAAGATATGTGATCATCCACTGTTGTTAACAAAGAGAGCTGCTGAAGATGTTCTCGAAGGGATGGATTCAATGGTTAATCCTGAAGATGTTGGTATGGCAGAAAAATTGGCAATGCATATAGCAGATATTGGTGAGGAAGATGAATTTCAGGAGACAAGTGACACAATATCATGCAAAATATCTTTCACAATGTCATTATTGGTAGGTTCCTGCACATCTATATTTTAGTGCTGAAATTGAAAGAGACTACCATAAAAATGTTTTGATGCTCTTTTATAGGACAATTTAATTCCAGATGGCCACAATGTGCTTATTTTTTCTCAGACTCGCAAGATGCTCGATCTTATCCAGGTTTGACTTGGTTATGCTTGGAACTGCTTTTGAGAAGTTGCAACATTGATTAGTCAAACTGTAAAGTTTATCCTTTGCCGGCACATCTGATTATTCCATGTTGAGTTTAAATCTCACAAGTATGAGTCTATATAGATATATACCCCTGGTTTTTCGATCTTCACTGATTCAATGAAACTATGTTTTGATTACTTGTGGTGGTTGATTAGCATATTGGATAGAAGGCTTACTTTTTCCCTGCTTCCTTAGTTTACATATGGTGAAGTGTTGATATTGGCTATGAAAAAAGAAATTTCTGGCAATATATAATCAGTTGTCGAGAATCAAATAAAAAGTAAAAAGGCTTTGCAAAACGATCTGATCTATAAAACAATCGATACATCATATTGAGCTACCTATGCTTATTTGGAGCTTTTCCTTGTGCTGTGTGTAGTTCAAGATGTTAATTTGCCACTTTTCTAATGTCCAATATCAATATTGCATTTTTTAGTTGAAATATCTCCAAACACTGGTAAACTGTTGATTTGTTCGATTTGTTCGATTCGGGCGATTGATTTTCCTGCACCTTTTGTAACTAGGATTCCTTACTGTCCCGTGGCTATGAGTATTTACGCATTGATGGTACCACAAAAGCTATCGACAGGATCAAGACAGTAAATGTTAGTATTTTGCTCATTTAGATGGCTGATGTTCGGCTTGTGAGGTCAGCATGGTCATGTACTATTCTTATCCTATGTATTTAGAATTTCCAAGAAGGCATTGGAGCACCTATATTTCTCTTGACATCTCAAGTTGGTGGTCTAGGCCTCACCCTTACAAAAGCAGACCGCGTGATTGTTGTTGATCCAGCATGGAATCCAAGGTACTACCACTTATTCTATTGTCGGCCATAAATTCAACTACTTTTGCAAGTACATGAAAGAAGAAAGAAGAAAGGAAGTTTTTTTTTTTCTATTATATTGTAAGAGTATATTCAGTGCCATAAAGGGGCTATTAATTATGTAAGAATCTGTAAAATGTTTGAGTTCTAAACCATAATTGTCAATGGTGATATTATTATGGTAGATGATACAAGTTCTTACCCAAGTTTAAGCTTCACACTGCCATACTTCATAATATTTCATGATACCAATATCGCTTAACTAATGATGCAAATGCACATGTAAGAAACATCATGTCAGCTTTGACTAGACGTAGTCATCAATTTTTATGCAAGTTAACTTTATCCCGCCTTAGTTGACTCATAAAACCATATGACAGCTAAAAACTATCATCCTAGAGATATAATCTTATGTCGTTTTTAGCAATTCCAAATAGTGTTTAGCAAAAAAATTTACTCACTTTAGGGAGATGCAATTGCATCTCCAAAGCTCTCCAAAGGCATTTTTCTCAATGGAGAGTGGGAGGTACTTTGGTGTTTCAATTTAAATGTACTTGGAGAAACTCATGGCACAGTACAAGTTTGTGCTTACATTGGCTCTTATTTATTTTCTGCTGTCCTAATAATGTCAGCACATACCACAAATTCGTTTGGTTCTTTGGGAAAAAAAGGTGTATTTATTACTTTAAAGCTATGTTATGTTAGTTGAGTTTTTCTTGTTCTTCTTCTTCTTCATCTTTGGGTTGGGGGGTTCCTATCTGTTTCCCTCCCCGCCTTCTTTCAAACATAACTTAGACTTTTTGCAGTTGTTTTCATGCATGAATACAGAAGCAGATCTTGAGCATATGTCTGTTTGTTTACTGTATATATTTCTTTTTTACAGTATGGATAACCAAAGTGTTGATCGGGCCTATCGAATTGGACAGATGAAGGATGTCATTGTGTATAGGTTGATGACATGTGGAACTATTGAGGAGAAGATATACAGAAAGCAGGTTTTGTGTTCGACTATGATATGGTCTCAATTTTTGAAAAGAGATTTTTGGGGCTCGCATGCAATTTAAGATATGAGAGAACTTACTTAAAAACTGTTATGGTAAGCAACGTTATTATCTTGGAGCAGATACTATGAAATGCTACAATCAGGAGCCTTACGTGTTTCACTAGAATTCTTTGACTTTCGTGTGTGGATGAGCACCGGCTATGCATTCCTCAAAAGTATTGGACGTATCTGCTACTCCGTGTGCCACCGCATGCAAATTGTCAATTAAACCAATAAAGACAAGATTATTATTGTAGTTTTGTCGTAAGAAGCTAGTATCTTATACAATGCAACGATGTGATCTTACGAATGATTTGCTCACTATATCGCATAAGTAGTGTATTGCAAACATGCATAACTCTCTCATGGGCATGGAAACCACAATGGAGGAAATGCGCAAATGACAGCCGTCATTTTATTGTTTCTCTATTCTGTTCGGTTCAGATATTCAAGGGAGGATTGTTCAAAACAGCAACTGAACATAAAGAGCAAATTCGCTACTTTAGCGAGCAGGTACTTATCTATTTGGATTAGATCATGATAAAATTCTTCAAATCGGGGTTGGGATTTCTTTGTCCTCAATGTCCCTTGAATAGCACCCAAAACCATACTTATCTAAACTTGGGGTCAGGTTGTTTCGACTGATTTTTGGCTGTTCCAGGATCTGAAGGAGATTTTCAGCCTTCCTAGAGAGGGGTTTGACATTTCTCCAACTCAGCAGCAGTTGTATGAGGAGCATGATCACCAAGTCAAGATGTACTAGCTTCCATTCTCTGTAGTTTAGAATCATCGCTGGTCATAAGAGCTATTCCTGTTCCTTGACATGGCTTGCTTTCCTACACTTTCGAGATGTTTTGCAGTTTAAAAGATGGAAAATCATAAAGCGTCTTATATTCCTTTGTTGTCTTGGACATTTTTGTTGTGTATATAATTTTGTGGGGACTGGGTATTTGGCTTCTTATTGGCTAAGAATTTTGTGCTAGTAGAACAGCTTCATCATAATTGAACCGGCTTGATTTTTTAATCTCTAGGGGTCATTTTCTTGTATAAACTTTCTCAGGGATGAGTCTTTAAGGAACCACACAGAGTTCCTTGAGACTTTGGGCATAGCTGGTATCAGTCACCACAGCTTACTCTACTCAAAGACAGCACCGGTGCAAGTTGTAGATGAAGAAGTGGAAGTGATAAGGTACTTTACCAAGTATTGTATACTTCAGCTAATAGCCTTTGCAAGATTTTGTGGAATCACTGCCAACTGTTTTAAAAGCTTAAACTGTTAGAAGAAGCCGTGATTTAATATTTAAATACTCTTAACAGTTCTCCTTTTGTGTCGATTGTTTAATTGCTTTCTGATGTCTGCGAAAGCATATCAGGATAAAAGAGGAAAAAGAATTTGTGATATAGGAAAAATTTCTTCGTTCATTACTCTGGATTGACTAGAGAAGGGTTGTCTTTCAAGTTAGGGTAGGAAAGCAAATGTAAACCGTCAAAAAGTGGACTTCTACCACAATTCCTGAATGCTTATTGTTTAATGAGTAGAACATTCACTTTGACATCTGAAATCAATCTCATTGGCCTTCTCACTGTGGTTGCAGGGCAAAGAGTACTGCTTTTGTAGGTAATTCATCAAAAGGTGCTTCATTGGAACGTAATGTTGATGGGTAAGTTGAGGATCTTCATGCAATTTCTTGAAGCCAGCTCTTAGGACATGTTTGTCCATACCTTTAACTGTTGTTGCTGGTGCCAGATAGAGTTTTAGTAGTCCTGAGAGAGTCCATGAAGTCCCTTCTGCTAAGCATATTCATGGAGAAGCATGTTATGACTGCATCCGCTTGTCTAAGATTCGATTTAAGATGAAACGATTCACATAGTAATAACAGTAGTGATGACGGCGAAATATTTTTTTAGCTGATTCCTGTCATATTTCGAGTATTTATTGGAATTGAACTTTGAGACTAGCATTTATCATCTGTCGTTTTATCTACTGATGGTAGAAATGACATTACGTCTTTTGACAGGGCTGCATATGCTTTCAAACCAAAGGATGTCACACTGAACAGGAAAAACCATAGCCCAGGTAGCACTGGTAAACAGACAGAATCAGATATCAAAGAACGTATTAATCGGTTGTCACGCATGCTTCTTGATAAGGTACTTTATATTGTCCGAGAAAAGTTTGCCGTGCTAGCTAACACAGTCCGTTTGCAACCAAAGCTAGCCTTTTAGTTTTAGTATTTCCTTTTTCGTCCCTTTGTACCTTTTTGCATTTAATCATAAATACGGTAATTGTTTGGTAATGTGAATAACTTGCAGATGAAGTAAACCGTAAGAGTCTCCTTAACGGGGTCGTAATTTAGTCTCATGGAGTTGACATAGTAGTTTACAGGCAAACGCTTTTGCATGGATTAGATGTATGACGCAAGTATAATTCCCTGTACACCAAGTGCGGTCTCATATATGAGCTGCCCATCCAAGCTTTGGGGGTGTCTTACATGGCCCATAAGATCGATGAGCTATTTCATGAGTCTAGGATTTTACCTATCCGATGGTAGAGAATGCTACTTCCGAAGAGAACTGTTTAAATGGACGTTTTAGGCCATTGGCCATATACTTTTCCGATAGACAAATTACCAACAGGTAATTTATTAGGGAGTCAAGAGTAATACCTTTTCATTTCTTGAAAGGAATGTAACCTTTTTCTAGGCATTCTTTTGAGTTAACATTCCTTGCATAAGCATGCCGCTCCTAGCAGAAGTTTTGATCTGTAGCCAAATAGTTCAGAATGTTGTGACAACTTTCTGAACAAATGCAGGCTACAATCTCAAGATTACCCGATAAGGGGGCGAGGATTGAGAAGCAGCTCGCAGAATTGAATCTGGAGCTTGAGAAGACCAGAAAGGCGGAAAGAGCCGAAAAAGAAGTAATCGACTTAGATGATATAAGTGGTGATTTTCAGAAATTTTTGAATGTCTAGCTCTGGGGCAAATGGAGTCGGATGTTGAACAGTGAAGTGAGGACAGCGTCACGCAGCCTTAGGTTTTGTCATACGATTGGGAGGAATGAAACCTGCCATGGACAAATAGTATTTTTGTTTGAACCCATCCCAGTCCACGAAATGAGGGGCCGCGATTGGCTCAGTCCATGACGATCCTTTGACATCTTATCATTGTTTATATCGTATTGTTATTAATTTTTGGGCTGGGAGATCTGGTGCTATCTGTAATTTTTTGCATCTCCTTCTGTCTATCCGGGCTTATTATAATGTTTCATTGAAATAATTAGTCAGTAAAAATACCTTATGATACTAATTTATGTCTATAAATTTTTGTGAACTATAAGATTATTTTTTGTTTATAAGCGATATCAACGATTATTTTTCAAAAAGTATATTATAAATAATTTATAAACGGAGCTTAAATATGATTGTTGAGTGTTGTGTTGGTGTACTCATTCACAAAACCTTTTTTTAAAATTGTGAATTTATTTATTTATCTGTATTATTCATCATGTAATAAACTTGTGGTCAAATTCTATTATCATCTTATATAATTTATATGTTTAAGTGAAAGCTTAAATGTCTCACTTATGGGGATTTTTCATTATTATCATTGCATTAAAATATATGAAAATCAAAGCTAGTCCCTACTCTCTCTTCACCAAGCGACCATCTAATTGATATATGTTGACTATCAACTCGCTTCTTCCCAAAAAAACAAATGAATTTTCCCTCTTCATGCGTATCGATCCACAATCATGCATGCTCGAAGTGCGAGTCTGAACGCAATAATAAAACTCATTTATTGAGCATCTGTGATTGCCGATGGATGACAACATACACACGAGTTCAATATACTCATGCTCGATGACATACCCAACCATTCCAAAATCAATACACTTATCCAATGCAAAAAAAAAAAAAAAAACTAATCGTGAATCGCTTATAGAAAAAAAAAAAACTTAACGCTGATAATTTTTATATATGCTTAATAATTTATTATGTATATATAAAAATATATATTTAATAAATATATCTCAATGTATTGAAATTTTTTATTTTTTTTAAAAAAATCATTTGTCAACATATCGTGTGGTGTCGTATTGATGCTATATAGTCAACCACTCTTTTTTTTTTCCTCATGCATAACCACCATTTTGTCTCATTTTTCACGTGTCAATATTATCTTCAACAGTAAATAAGCTTTTAACCCATGCTTTTACACATGATTCATAACAAAATAACTCTAAAAAGTGGAAGTATAACAAAGTAGTTTTTTCTCGCTTTTTATCTTTCAGATTTTACCTTTGCATTATCTATACCATCTTTTGAAGGACATTTCTTTTGTTCTCGTCTTTAATTTAATTTTGACGGATAATGTTTTTTTTTGGCTAAAATTGCCAAATAATTAAAGAAAACTACCCACCATCTTTCAAATTCAGTGACTAACCACTACCTCGCAAAGGAGAAAAACTACTCAGATTGGACCAACAATGAATAAAATATAAGTAAGGGGCTGCATTGCAAAAGAGCCTAAACATTTGGACCAATATGCAATATTCCATACTTCATAATCCGTTGATATGCACAAGATGAACAGAGGAAAAGAAAAAGAACCATTTGCCGGCAAAATGGCGCTCAAGCTGAGACGAGCTGTCGCCCCTCTCGCTCCCTCCATCGCACTCCCTC
Source organism: Rhodomyrtus tomentosa (assembly GCA_028455895.1). Taxonomy (NCBI): domain Eukaryota; kingdom Viridiplantae; phylum Streptophyta; class Magnoliopsida; order Myrtales; family Myrtaceae; genus Rhodomyrtus; species Rhodomyrtus tomentosa. Next base: position 49,050,804 of record JAPCWY010000005.1, read on the forward strand.
TCCGCAGCCTCTGCACCGCCGTCCTCGACGGCGCGACCTCCGTCTCCGACGACCGCCTCCCGACCCTCGAGCCCTCGAGCGACGCCGAATCGATATCCCAAATCCTCCTCTACCATCACAACCCGTTCCACGCCATGGAGTCATCGCTTCAGCTCCACGGGGTCTCTCTCTCCCCTCCTCTCCTCCACCAAACCCTCCTTCGCCTCCATCACAATTCCAAAATTGCCATCGCCCTCTTCAACTACGCCAAGTCCCTCCCCGACCCGCCTCTCACCTCGACATCCTACAACATTCTCATCGACATCCTCTCTAAGGTGCGGCAATTCGACGCCGTTTGGCAGCTCATCGTCGAGATGGACCAGAATAACCTCAATCCGACCACTACCACTTTCTTTATCCTCATACGAAGGTTGATCGCGGCTGGGCTCACCCGCCAGGCCGTGCGTGCATTCGACGACATGTGTAGCTTCGTTGAGCATAGAGCAGGTAATAAGGATTACTATTACTTACTTGACACGCTTTGCAAGTATGGGTACGTGAAAGTGGCCGTGGAGATTTTTAACAAGAGGAAGTCTTGCGGAGATTTTGACCCAGATGCTAAAATGTATACAATCTTGATTTATGGATGGTGTAAGATTGGCAGGATAGACATGGCGGAGAGGTTCTTGAATGATATGATAGAGCGTGGGGTCGAGCCTCACTTGGTGACGTACAACGTGTTGTTGAATGGGATTTGTAGGAGAGCGAGCTTGCATCCAGATGTGAGGTTCGAGCGCACATTGAGAGCTGCTGATAAGGTATTTGATGAAATGCGGGACAGAGGGATCGAGCCTGATGTGACTAGTTATTCCATTGTGTTGCACGTGTATAGTAGGGCACATAAGCCGCATTTATTGCTCGATAAGATGAAGATGATGAAGGAGAGGGGAATCAGCTTGAGCGTGGCGACATATACTTCTGTCGTCAAATGTCTCTGTTCATGCGGGAGGATCAACGATGCTGAGGAGTTGCTTGAGGAGATGGTGAGGAATGGGGTGAGTCCATGTGCTGCAACATATAATTGCTTTTTTAAGGAGTACAGAGGAAGGAAAGATGTTGACAGTGCGCTAAAGTTGTATAGGAAGATGAAGGAGGATAATGTCTGTGTGCCCACTATGCATACGTACAACATTCTCATAGCGATGTTTGTCAAGTTAGATAAGATGGAGATCGTGAGGGAAATTTGGGAGGATATGAAGAGAAATAGTATAGGGCCAGATCTAGATTCCTATACCTTATTGATTCATGACTTGTGTGAGAAGCAGAAATGGAGGCAAGCCTGTACGTTCTTTGTGGAGATGATCGAGAAGGGCTTTCTTCCTCAAAAGGTTACCTTTGAGACACTTTACAGAGGCTTGATTCAATCTGACAAGTTGAGAACCTGGAGAAGATTGAAGAAGAAGCTTGATGAGGAATCCATAACATTTGGAACCGAGTTTCAAAATTATCACCTCAAGCCCTATCGAAGATAGGACATGTCTTGCAAATAAGGCTTCTAATCTTTGAGGTTTATCAACCATCAGCTTCATCCATTCTTGCCTAGTCATACATGGAGCATGGGATGTTCTAGATTGTGGTTTCTTACACTGATTTTGGGAGTGAAGCTGATAGTTGACCACACCAACTACATATATATATATTGTTTATGATAATTAGGTCTGCCAACAAGTTGCAGTTGCAGTATTTTACTTGAGACCGCAAAGTGCGCCCCACTCTAAAGAGGTCATAGCAGTGGTGCTGCTTGGGATGAAGGTCTGCTTTTTGTAAAGGTACAATTTTTGAGTTTTTCTTGGTCTATGTTCTCTGAAATTGGTACTTTCTTCTAGTTAGTTTTCTTTTAGATTTCTGATCCTAAACATGCTGATGATACGGTTAGGTTTTACTCAGTACCTCAATTGATGATGCATTTTCTTGTCCTGCCCCAGTACCTTGAGCATCAAAACTTTGATCCTTCCTAACCAAATGTGTACAGCCAGCGCCACTGGGTTTGGTGGAGATGCCGTTAGAGTTCAGAATTCTGCTGGCTGCAACTTTCCAGTATATAACTTGATTAGGGAGGAACATCCGAAGCAATGACTCAAAAGAGAACTATGATTGCACTTACTGCCTGGGGTTCAAAAGATTTCAAGACTAGGAATTGGGAACTGCATGTTACTTGTGAAAAGGCTTTCTGAACTTTATCATTCCGGCTTGTTTTGGAATCAGCACACCATGTAAAGCAAGACTAAGAGGACAGTACATCTTCAAATCGTGGTATGGAAATCACGAGGGGGGCCTAACTCCGACAGAGGTACTTGCTAGTTGGAACCTGCGGGTGGCATTGGAGGATAAAATTTTTTCCATGTAGGGTGAAACAGTTTTATCACCTTCCGTAGTTGTGTATTGGCAAGGAAATAAGCCAGTTTTGTAATGGAAGTATTCCTGAATAGTTATTATTTACACAGAATGTTATGAAAGTTTTGTCCTACAATTGGCTTTCACAGCAGCTCGTAAATGGCGGAAAGCGGGAAATTTTCAAATCAGGGTGTGATGTGGAGCCATTTTCTCAAAAAAAAAAAAAAAAAAGGCCTAGAGTGGCCAAATCGGCTCAAATAGGGGCCTAGCTAGTGGCCGACCAAATCTCAGCCAGGCGATGAGCATGTAACAGTTGCGGCCGTTGGAGAAAGTTATTTTAGTATACAAAAAATCAAGGTATAAATATAACTCTTCAAAATGAAAAAGCCCCTTCGACCCAAAAAAAAATAAAAATGAAAAAGCCCCAATTGTTTTAGTTCAATGCTATTTTTAATTCTTTCTCGCTAGATGTTACTCCCAATCGAATCGCAGACAATCCTGTTTTGCTCTCTCTCGCACTCATTTTCTCATCTATGCGAGTCCACAGTGTAGGCGTGGAATGAATGTAGTAGTACGAAAGTTTTGGACAGAAGCCAAAGAATTTGGTTACGTGTTCTGATTTGGAGGATTATTATTTTTCTAGCCTGGCTTGGTGATGCAGGAGGCTCTGTTGATTAAGTTATATGTCATTACAAAATTTAATTTGAGTTGGTTGTATTGCTCTTCGCATCACTCTTCATGAGCAAGTACTGAGTATGCTGACAATAGTGGTTCTTCAACTAGATTGATCTCCCACATTGGAGAGGAAAACCAACCGTGGAATTTTCTCTAGGCTCTGGAAATTGAGTAATTGTTTTTCTAACCGGCTGGCTTAGCGTATTCTTTACCTGTCCCTCATATTTTATGTCATGGTTCCTAATCGGCTCTCTAAACTATTTGGCATCACTAAAACGCATCCCCCAACTTGAATATAGGATTCTTCATATCAATTAGCCCATTTCTTATAAGATAAGGGGGAGACCGATTGCGCTAATTAAGGCTACTACTATTGCTCGGGCTCCAAAGGGACATTTGAGGGTATTACCCTTGTGAGCAATACCGTAGAGGTAATCCCAATATTCACACTACTCCCAAATAATCTCATTAAAGAGAACTGCTCGTTTAGGCACCCAAATAAAGAATTGAGAACGTGAGTTTTCCAGGGTATAGATTGTCCTCCGGAACGATGAACGACAAAACCAAAATACCAATGCTGTAATTTTCATCATTATTTTTTTTTGTCCTATCTTGATTACGTCCGATTACCTTTGTTTTGTTCGACCTGAGCTTTGAATGTGCACATTCATTCTGGCGATTCATATTCGAAAAATCTATAGAATCTATATTGTCAGCTAATTAGACAACTAGATACGTGCCGCTATCTCCAAACTCCACGTCTCTCTACATCGATTCATCATCCTTAGCACATATTACATGTCTTCCGTAAAACTCATCAAGATCGACTATGGAAAACCCATCCTCTCCAGCACCCTTAGCAACCTCAACACACCCATTATCCACAATGGAACAGTTCACTCCTTCACATCCCTCAGATGGTACAAAGTGGAAACAAAAATAACATCAATAGGGTCCTATACGCAGCATGCACCAGAAAAAGCAAAACAAAAATAGTAAAGAATTGCAAAACATATGATTTGTCTCCCTGCAATACACCGTGTTGGATTTTCAAAATTTCCATGCAATACATGTATACCGTATTTTGATTAGTGAAAGACAACTAGTCATACAAGTGACTACGTACCCTCTTCCTCTCTTGGACAGTTGGGCCCCAGCTTTTCTCAATCTCTCAATTGTCACATTTCTTTTTAAAGTGACAAACAATTAAAGTTTGAATTATCCTGAAGCCAAGTAGGTTGGAGTGGCGGTTCATAGGATGTTTAAATATTAAATCACGCTTTTATCTAACAGCTTAAGCTTTTAAAATAATTAGCAATTGATCCATAAAGTCTTATATGGTATTAGAGTAGAAGTTTGTGAGTTCAAACCTCTCTACGCCCCATTTATCTCTCGAAAAAAAAATCTTAAACTTTTTGTATTTGTGTCAGAAATTTATTGCATTGATGTCAATTTGATCCTAAATCTTTTATTGATGCTAATTTAATTCTAAACCTTTTGCATTAGTACCAATTCAGTTCTAAATTGATCAATTGAATTATTTCAAATGCAAAAGATTTATGACTTAATTGACACCAACAAAATATTTAGGACTGAATTAGTACTAATGCAAAAAGTTTAGGACTAAATTGACATCAATAAAAAGTTTAAAACCACTTATCCAAAAAAAAAGTTTAGAACTGATTTGACACCGATGCAATAGGTTTAAGACTTTTTTCACACTTCTCCCTAATCGGGAGTGATAAAATGCTTAAATATTAACCACGTTTTGACAAAATATACGTCACAAAGAACAAAATGATAAGACACGAAATTGTTCCTTTTATCGTCCATTACCATATCTGAAATCAAAGTGGTATTCCACGACATACTCACACGTTATTGACATGTGCTTCAACAAGCTGCAGTGGCCTCCTCTTGGACGGACGAAAGATCGCAGCAAACAAACAAATGACTAAACGAAGTTGCAATGGGAAGAAATGTAGCAGATAAAGAACTTCGTTTTTGCAAACAAAATATCAGTACTAAGAAAGACAAAACCAAGGAAAAGAAGAAACGAATTATAAAGTATAGGAAGAAAGAAAAAAACGATGTAATTCGAGTTTTTTTTTATTTAGTGACTTTAGTGTTTGGCCTAGAATTCTTTTGGACAAAAGTAGATATCTAGTGGCTGGAACAGTCATATGCTCGCTGGCCAATAAAAATTTAGCCAGCCGGTGATCTCAAGCTTTTATTTGAGATGATTTAGTCACTTCAGAATCGTATGTGAAATAATGCACACTTTAATCCCATTTTGAAAAAAAAAAATGCCTCCACTTTTAAGGACACCATCTGGTAATAACAAGTGTAAAAAAAAAATTATTTGTATATACATTGGAACAACGATCTTTCATATTTCTCTTTTTCGAGAAATAGAAAAAACTATATATACGAGGGCCTTCTTGAGCCTACTTACTTGGCGCCTAATGATATGGGATCTAAATGAAATAATTCTATGACACTAGTGCTAATTGCGGTTCTCCAGTTTAATTAGGACTCTGGTTTTTAATCTCTACGAGAATTAAGATCGAGAAAAGGTTTTTATTTGAAATTTTCCCTCGAAAAAGAGAATCTTGAATTCTTGGACGTCAAACCACGGCCCAAGCCCCCTCCTTACTCCTTCCTTTTCCGAGGGGAGAGAGAGGCTCTCCCTCTCCCCTCATCCTTTTTCCTTTCCCTTTTTTATTTCCCTATCTCTTCGTATCCTCAACTTCTTCTTGAAGGTTTTTTCTTGCTGCCGTCGATTTTCTCGACGTGAAAAGTTTTGTCCGATGAGCTTAGAAGTTATATAAGTGAGCGCCTTGGAAGAATCTGCCGGATTTGTTTGCTCATTTCAACTTCGGTGTATGCTCCATATAGTCGAGTGCGGTTCCCCTACTGCTTTAGGAGTTGGCTTATCTGAAGTGATTTTATCATTAGCTAATATCTCTTTTACAGGTCTCTCTCTCAATGAATGCTCTTCTATTCCAATGTAGAAATAGATGTAAAATTTACTATGCTTTTTCAACTCATCGGTGTTGTTGATATTTCTATGATGGTGCCGGAGACGCCGAACCCAGGTACGCATGAACTTTTTGGCAAAACCATAGCTACTGGAGAAGGAAATTTAGTCGTGTGCTCATCACTTATGTTAATGAAAGATTCGGTGATCACAGTCGCCGGTTGTGCTTTTATACTATAATAGAGTCTCTCTCTCTCTTTTTTGTGTGTTGGAATGAGGAAGTCTTGCAAACTATACTAAGTTGATTATCCTTCAGATTTATTTTGAAGTCATGCATTTCACTTTCAAGTGAAATGAAATTATTCCTTCCGAACAAATAAAAAAAGTTCTTGGACGTGGGGATTGCAATTTGCTTCGCAAATCCTAGTTCGCAATTTCTCCATTTCTTCCATCTTTCCTCCTCTTGATTTCCAGATCGAAATTTTGACCCAACGGTATCGAGACCAGTATTGAACAAGTGCTCGCATAATGTCGTGAATTAGCAAAAACTATTGTTTTATTGATACATAGACGTCACACTTAGATTGAACTTCCAAACTTCGAGCATACGTATGATATAAATTAATCGACTAATAGACTTCAACGCGCAATTCACATGAACATTAAGAAACGCGGTTCTATGATAATGACAAGATTTAATTTTTATCAAGACGGTTCAATTATACGAATTTCCCAAGTAGTTCCCAAAATTCGTAGTCAGCTGGTGACGGATTGTGTGGAGAAATTTCCTCACATTCCATCCATTCATGTGAATTTACTTGCTCTTCAAGACGGTTAAAATAAGTAATTATATCCGTGCAATTATAATTTTGATCTTGGACCTTTCGCACTGAAGTTTACCCATCTGCAATTTCCATCCGTAACCATCAATAACAAACGAGGAATGCACCTCCTCGATCTAGAACTCTTATTTGACAAACTAGACTTAGTATGATGATAGTAAGTAATGTTTCAATACCATAAAATTGATTTTGAGCATGTTTGCTACAGTTTCTAGATTTGGTTGTTGGTGGCCTTCATTCATGATAAGCGTCGGGAAAGGAAAATTGTTGCGCGGAACAAACGATACAACAATAAAATAGATAGAACAAGAAAGTAAATCGGACATCAGATGTGCGTGGTTCGGTCTGGAGAATGCAACAACAAATTTCATTATAGATCAAGCGATACACAAAGATTATAAACCACACTCGAGTCACTCAAAACACTCTTAATGTTTCTCAAGCCCTAATTACATCTAAGAACGCACACAGTATTTAGCCCTCAATTCTCAGCGAAATAATCTCTTAATCTCGCAAAGAAATTAAAACACAAATCTAACGTCAAGATTTAATCGATTTTGATATTTGAATTCCAAAAAAAATATTCAATGCCAAGCACGCGTCGACAAGCGGGGGCTTCCAGATTCTGCGCAGATCCGGCACACCAAGCACTCGCTCGAAATCGGTGCTTCAAGACTACGTGGTAGTCTTCGTCCCCTGACCTTTGTTATGTATCAGTATCAATTCTATTACAGAGTCGTCCTCAAAGTTGATTCTACGTGGAGGAATCAACGGTCCAAGATTGGACTCATGACCTTTTTTTTTACTTTGCCAACTTCAATAAGGAGATCTCCAAGATATCACCCAACACAAGATATCTTTTCCACGGCATGCAATCCCGATGTCCATATTCAAATTTGGGACTTTCTTGATCTTAATCTTTTTTTTTTCCTTCAATTATTTTTTCACGTTAAAATCTTCCATCTTGGATTTTCAACTTGAGAATTACCAAAGCTAAGTCTCGCCCAGCAAACAACTTCCTTATTCATTTATTTATCGCTGCAATTTTATATTTTCACTTTAAATTCAAACTCGAGACATATTCTAATAAAAATGAAATACAGAAGAATACGGAGGATTTATATAGCTATTGAAGAAAAACTATTCACTAATAGTGAAAAGATAAAAAGAACACTATTTGCCATAAATGAAGGTTATCTTTTCCTTTAACTTTATTTACGCGTTTTAGATTTCTCGGCAGGAATTTTCGGAGTAGTTCCTCGCATATGGTCTTTTGACTTTGTAGCTTACCAAATGTCCATCTATGTTCCTATTATCATAAAGGAAAAAAAAAATCCAGTATTAGCCTAGCTGAACTTAACCTAAGTCCTGAATTTTCCACCATAAAAGCAACTCCAACTCTTTCCAGCTTCAAGAAGTTTAACACCAAAATTTTTTCCAAGTCCTCAAATCATCATAAAGAATGGATAAGAAGCTGCAACGAGCGGCCGAAGATGGAGACGTAGACGAGCTTTATGCCCGTCTAGCTCGTGATCCGCGCAAACTCGAGCATATAGACGACACTCCGTTCCTTAACACACCTTTGCATGTGTCTGCTTGTGCAGGTGAAACCCTATTTGCCATGGAAATCGCCAAGCTAAGGCCATCGCTCGCTCGTAAACTCAATCATCTCGGGCTGAGCCCGATGCACTTGGCCTTGCAAAATGGCCAGATTCAGACTGTGAGAGCGTTGATAACCATGGACGCGGACTTGATCAGGGTCAAAGGGAGAGGGAGGGTCACTCCGTTGCATTACGCGGCTGGGGTTGAGGAGGACGAGCTCTTGGCTGAGTTCCTCTCCACCTGCCCATCGTCCATCGAGGACTTGACGAGCCGGTGCGAGACGGCTGTGCATGTGGCTGTGAAGAATGGCAAGCTCAGGTCGGTCAAGGTTTTGTTTGGATGGCTGATGCGGGTCAAGATGGAAGAGATACTGAACTGGAAGGATGAGAATGGCAATACCGTCTTGCATATTGCTACCCTTACAAATCAGCCTCAGGTATCTCCCTGTGCTTTTTATTATCATATTGGTTTCTCCTTTTCCTATAGGTACTAATCTATCATTAAAATTAATCAAGATTACCTTATGTTTTCATTGGGAAAAGTATCAAAAAATTCTTAAATCTATAACAATGATATCAATTCAATCTTAAACCTTTCAATTGGACTAATTTAGTCTTAAACCTTTTTATATTAGGAGTAATTCAGTCCACTCGGCCAATTTTGATAAAAAATCACTGATGTGTACACCGGTGTGGCCAAATAAAACGGATTACACTGACGTGAATATTTTTTTAAAAAAATATTTTTTTAAAAAAATTACTTTTTAGTTATTTTTTCTTTTTTTTTACACATGTTTTTGGAACTTTGGCGAGGCCCAGCCGGCCCTTGCCCAGGGATCGGCAAGGGTTGATGACGACCCTCACCGGCCAAGCCAAAGTTTTGGGGGGAAAAGAAAGTAAAAAAATAATTTAAAATATTATAAAAAGTTAACTTCGTTAGTATCGATCATCCTACGTGGCATTGTAGTCAATTTTCGGTCAAAATTTACGAAATAGATTGAATTGATACCTATACAAAAAGATTTTAGGACTAAATTGGTCTAATTAAAAAATTTAGTTCTAAATCGATACCGATGTAATAAGTTTATAACTTTTTTTTTTGGGTACTGTTCCCTGTTTTCATTTGGTGCATCATAAACGCGGATGAACGATATCTTATTGACGAGTAGCCGTGTGCTCTGTTCACGCGAAGGTCGTCAAGTTGCTGATTAAGCATACGAACGTGAACGCAAAGAATTTGGAACGTTTGACAGCTCTGGACATCCTTCATGATCTCCAAGAGCGATTTCATCATAATAACAACGAAGAAGTCGGGAAAATCCTACGCCGTGCCAGAGCAAGAAGAGCTTCAAGCCTCTATGGCATCACGAGGCTTGCTGACTACTTGAGTCAGGAACTTACCATCTTCGAATGGCAGGACAGATACTTCAACGCCTTTGGAAACGGCAACCGCGCTAAATCACCTCGTAACACGATCCTCGTGGTGGCTGTTCTGATTGTGACTGCCACGTACCAAGCTGTTCTTAGTCCTCCAGGAGGATATTGGCAAGACAATAACTTTCCAATCACCAACACGACGACGGATACTACCGGCAGTGAAGGACCGCACCTTGCTGGACAAATGATCATGCGCGGACGCTCTCTGTTCTACTTCGTGACGATGAATACCGCGGCATTTTTAACCTCTGCATGCACAATTCTCATCATTTTACTCGGACTACCTAACACATTGATGCTTACGGTATCTATGTGCTTTCTCCTGATGAACTACCACTTCTCGCTCACTAGCAATTTCCCATCGGTAGACAACAGGCATGCTTCAGTCTACATTACGATCGGGGTGTATCTACTCGCAGCAGCAGCATACTGTGTTCCTGTGCATTTGTTCAGCTGACACAACAAGCTTCAACGCCGTATAGATACTCCAAAGAGAGGCGTAGGGAACTTTCCATGATCTGCTGAGCTGGAGATTTGTAGTCGACATTATCATTGGCTATTGTGTAAGAAATTAATGCATGTTGTGGAGGGATTATATATGTCATTAGGTGGTGGGAGGAGAGCACAATTGTGTGTCCTAGTAGATATGGTCAGCTTGTACACTTCGTGATGGAGAGAATGTACACTAAATTAACCGTAGAGTTTTTTTTTTTTTTTGGATTGCTTTTTTTAACATGACAGAACAGAATCTAGTTTAATCGAGGGTTGAAGAGAAAAGCAAGGGACTCCACTTGATGTTGTAACGCACCATGATGTGGTTTTGCTGATGTCCACAACACTACTAGAGATATTATGGAAGGATAATGACATAAATGGTATGAAGGGATAATGACATAAATGGTCCCTAAACTTTAGCAAAATATGCAATGCGGTCCTTGAACTTTTAATTTGTTCAATTTGGTACTTGAACTTTAATCTAATATTCAATATGATCTCTCAACTTTTAGTTTGCTCAATGTGGTCCCTAGACTTTTGCTACTTGTTCAATATAATCCCTGAACTATAGACAAATGTTCAATGTAGTCCTTTTATTAATTTAAGATCGGGGATAATAATGAACATTTTCATCTGATCTAGGGACTAAATTGAACATGTACTAAAAGTTCAGGGGCTAAATTGAACAAGTCAACGGTTTAATGATCAAATCGCACATTGGACTAAAGTTCATGGATTATATTGAATAAATTAAAAATTCAGAGACCACATTGCACATTCTGCCAAAGTTCAGGGACTATTTGTGTCATTTTCCTTATCATGAAAGGAAATACTTCCCTAATGGGACGATATAATCTCAACCGTAGATCCATACATCACCACCACATGTTTTGCATAAAGAACTTATTGATTGATAGATCGTGCGGCAAAAAAAAACTATAGTACCGTTAGATTGTCAGGCTATCAACTTCATATTTCATATTGAGTATTTTTTGGTATATTTTTGGGCATAAATGCACTCAGATTATGATAAGTTAGAAGCCAAGTCAATTGAGCAATAACAATTGAGCAATAACGTAGTCTTTATTAATTCACGAGAAGATCCACACTGTTGGGATGAGCTCTTGAGTTACTGACGCTTCATTTGCATCATGTCTTCCTCCAACACTTCAGGGGCTATCCTCCCGCTTATGTATTGGACATCGGAACAAGTTCATGGACTTAACAAGTGATGGACAAAAAGGATGTAGAGTTCGAAATGAGGATAGATAATGAGAAAATATGTAGTAACCACCACTTTCTTTATCGTCATACAAAGGTTGATCGCTGCCGCGCTTGCGTTCAACGACATGGGTAGCTCTCTTCTTAACCGTAGAGGAAGGTAAATAAGGATTGCTGTTGCTTGACACGCTTTGTAAGTATGGGTACGTGAAAATGGCTGTGGAGATTTTTAACAATAGGAATTCTTGTGATTGCGGAGCTTTATTGACCCAGATGCCAAAATGTACACAATCTTGATTGATATATGGGTGGTGCAAGATTGGCAGGATAGACATATGCGGAGTGGTTCGTAAATGATATTTTTAAGCGAGGGGTCGAGCCTCATTTGGTGACGTACACGATGTGTCGTTGAATGGGATTTGTAGGAGAGGGAGATTGCATCCGAATGTGAGGTTCAAGATTGCGTTGAGAGCTATCGATAAGGTGTTTGATGAAATGCACAACATAGGGATCAAGTCTGACGTGACTAGTTATTCCACCGTTCTGCACGTGTACACGTAAGCCGCAGTTGTTGCCTGATGAGATGAAGATGACTAAGGAGAGGAGAATTAGCTTGAGCGTGGTGACACATACCTGTGTTGTTAAATGTCTCTGTTCGTGCGGGAGGATCAACAATGTTGAGGAGTTGCTCGAGGAGATGGTAAAGAATGGTATGTCTCCGTGTGCTGCAACGTATAATTGCTTCTTTAAGAAGTGTAGGAAAGAAGTTAAATGTCTCTGTTCGACAATGCACTGAAGTTCTATAGGAAGATGAAGGAGGATAATGTCTGTGTGTGTCCATTATGCATACGTACCATATTCTCATAGCCACATTTGTGAAGTTAGACAAGATGGGGATCTGTGAGGGAAATTTGAGAGGATATGAAGAGAGAGTGTGGGGCCAGATCTAGAATATTATACCTTATTAATTCATGACTTGTGCGAGAAGCAGAAATGGAGGCAAGCTCATACTTTCTTTGTCGAGATGACCGAGAAGGGATTTCCTCCTGAGAAGGTACTTTTAAGATGCTCTATAGAGGCTTGATTCAATCTCGTACATTCTTTGTCGAGATGATCGAGAAGTTCTATAGGAAGATGAAGGAGAATAATGTTTGTGTGTGCCCATTATGCATACGTACAATATTCTTCATAGCGACGTTTGTGAAATTAGACAAGATGGGGATATGTGAGGGAAATTTGAGGGATATGAAGAGAGACAGTATGGGACTAGATCTAGAATATTATACCTTATTAATTCATGACTTGTGCGAGAAGCAAGAATGGAGGCAAGCGCATACGTACCTTACCAAAAAAAAAGAATGGAGGCAAGCTCATACGTTCTTTGTTGAGATGATCGAGAAGGGCTTTCTTCCTAAAAAGGTACTTTTAAGATGCTTTGCAGAGGCTTGATTCAATCTAATTTAAGAACATGGAGAAGGTTGAAGAACCCTTCTTAGCGACGCATTGCATCGGCACCCGGGTGTAGCGAAAAATGAGCAATGATCTTTGCACCAAGATAGGCGGGTGCAAGGGATAAGGAAGCTAGCTTTGGGCCATTGTTCTCAGAGTGATGCGTCACATCGGTGCCCGGATGTGGTAATAAATGAGCAAGGGTCCTCACACTTCCGTGGGCGAGTGTAGGGAGGCAAGAAAAGCCCAAGGGGTAGGGATTAAATTGGGGAGTTGGAATGTAGGAACCTTAACGGATAAATTGCGGGAATTAATAGATACTTTTGCTAAAAGAAAAGTGAATATTGCTTGCCTACAAGAGATTAAATGGAAAGGAGAGAAGGCTAAGAAAGTGAATGACACCGGATTCGAGCTATGGTATACAGACATAACAAAGAGCATAAATGGAGTTGGGATTCTGATCGATAAAAATTTCAAGGATAGAGTTGTTGATGTTAAAATAATATGAGATATGATTATTTTAGTTAAGCTAGTAGTGGGGGATTTGATTATGAATATCCTTAGCGTGTATGCCCCTCAAGTTGGACTGCAAGCATCCGATAAGAGCAGATTTTGGGAAGAGCTAGAAGAGATTTTAGGGCGAATACCACACGAGAAGAAGGTATTCATAGGAGGAGATCTAAATGGATATGTCGGTTAGAGTAGTGAAGGTTTTGACAGAGTTCATGGAAGTTTTGGATATGAGACTAGAAATGAGGCTGACGAAGACATCTTGAGTGTGGCATTGGCTTATGATTTGATGTTGGCAAACACCTTTTTTAGGAAAAGAGAATCACATCTGATCACTTTTCGCAGTGGTCAAAATTGTAGCCAGATTGATTTATTTCTTACCAGAAGAGAGGATAGAGTTTCATATGTAGATCGTAAGGTATACCCTGGTGAATGTGTAGTTACACAACATAAGTTGGTAGTAGTAGAAGTTCGGTATAACAAAATACAGAAGATGAAGAGAAGTGCGCAGCACCCTAGAGTAAGATGATGGAAGTTACAAAAGAATAAACAAACAGAATTCAAGGAAAGAATGTTATAGGAAGGACCATGGCGACCGGAGGGCGAAGTAAATATGATGTGGAAGGAGATGTCTAACTGCATCCAGACAGTGGCAAAACGAGTGTTAGAGGAAAGTAGATGGAATGGACATCAAACAAAGGAAACCTGATGGTGGAATGAGGAGGTGCAAGAGGCAATTAAGCAGAAGAAGGAGTGTTTTAGATGCCTACATAAATGTCCTAATGAAGAGAATTTACAAAAATTTAGATTGGCGAGAAAAAGTGCCAAGAAAGCTGTACGAGAGGCCAGAGGCAAAGTTTTCACCGATATGTACAACAAACTTGGGAACAAAGAAGGAGAAAAAGACATCTATAGACTTGCAAAGTCAAGTGACAAGAAAAGTAAAGACTTGACGCAGGTTTGATGTATCAAGGATGAAAATCAAACACTCTTAATAAGAGATGAAGACGTCAAGAGCAGATGGATGAGTTATTTTAACAAACTTTTTAATGGGGAGAGTGATAGAGGTGAGGTGGATCTGGAAGATACTTCTGATGATTCAAATAGAAGGTTTGTGCGTAAAGTTAAAGCACGAAAAGTTAGGGAAGCATTAAAAAAGAGGAAGTCTAGTAAAGCCTTGGGACCCGATGGTATTCCTATTGAAGTGTGGAGATGCTTAGGGGATATAGCAATAAGTTGGTTGACTGGTCTTTTTAACAAGATCCTTCATACTAATAAGATGCCTGATGAATGGAGGAAGAGTATACTTTTGCCTATATACAAGAATAAGGGGGATATCCAGAATTGTTCTAACTATAGAGGCATCAAGCTTATGAACCATACAATGAAGCTGTGGGAGACGGTTATTGAGCATCGTTTGAGAATAGATACTAAGGTTTCTGTCAATCAATTTGGATTTATGCTAGGAAGATCTACCATATAGGCTATTTTCTTAATACTACAATTGATGGAGAGATATCGAGAAAGAAAGAAAGATCTCAATATGGTGTTTATTGATATCGAGAAGGCGTATGATAGGGTTCCAAGAAATGTTTTGTAGTGGAATCTTGAGAAGAAAAAAGTACCTTCAAAATATATCGAGGCAATCAAGGACATGTATGACAGCGCTACTACATGTGTGAAAGCTTGTAATAGAACATCAAGTTATTTTCCAATCACAATAGACCTACACCGAGGTTCTGCTTTGAGCCCTTACCTTTTTGCCCCGGTTATGAATGAGCTAACAAAAAATATTCAAGATGAGGTGTCGTGGTGTATGATATTTGCAGACAATATCGTGCTTATTGATGAGATTAGGGCTGGAGTTTACGCTAAGTTGGAAATATGGAGAAGCACGTTAGAATCTAAAGGATTTACGCTAAGTCAAAGTAAGACGGAATATTTGAAGTGTAAGTTTGACACGGCAAGAAGAGAGGATCAAGAAGCCGTAAACATGCTCAAATAGGAGGTACCCAAGAAAGATACATTTAGATATTTAGGATCAATATTACAAAAGGAGGGAGAGATTGATGAGGATATAAGCCATATAGTCAGAGCAGGGTGGATGAAATGGCGCAGTGTATCGAGATTTTTGTGTGATCGCAAAATTACTCTTAGGTTAAAAGAAAAATTTTATAAAATAGCAGTCAGACCTGCCATGTAATATAGAGCTGAATGTTGGCCAGCACAAAGTAAACATGAGTATAAAATAGGAGTAGCGGAAATGAGGATGTTGAGGTGGATGTGTAGTCATATAAGGATGGATAAGATAAGAAATGAAGAGATTCGACGACAAGTTGGAGTAAAATTGGTGGCGGAAAAGACGAGAGAGCATAGATTGAGATGGTTTGGGCATATCCTCCGAAAGCCTTTAGACGCACCGGTACGAAGAGATGTTTGCTATCGAGAGCATAACACGAAGAAAACAAGAGGTCGGACGAAACTTACTTGGGAGAAAGCAGTAAAACAAGATTTAATGGATTGAGAAATAGATTGGCATACGATTTGTCTTGGGACGGAGTGGAGGAAATCTATTAGTGTTGTGGAGGGGCAGTGTATAGATAGATAGATATATATATATATAATTATTTATTTTTACACATTTATATCTTCTCCCTCTTTTGATTCTGCTTTTATTTTTATGATTCTTTGGGGTTCATCGACCGCCGACTCCAACTAGTTTAGGATAAAGTTGTTGTTGATGATGATGATGAGAAGGTTGAAGAAGCTTCTTGATGAGGACTCCCTCAGATTTGGAAGTGAGTTTCAAAATTATCACCTCAAGCCATGTAGAAGATAAGGCATGTCTTGCACAATGGGCTTTGATCTGTAGATTTGTCAACCAATGATTTTATTCATTCTTGCTCAGTCATGTGTGGAGCATAGAATTTTACAGACTGCTGCTTCTTACGCTGATCTTGGATGTGAACCTGGTAGTTGCCACACTGACTGCATTTATAATGCCCAAGATAATTAGATATGCCAACATTTTGCGGTCAGTAGCTTACCTTGATCTCAAGGAGACCGCGAAGCTGGCTCCCTTCCTCCATTCCAAAGAGGTACGGCAGTGGTGCTGCTTAGGATGAAGGTGATTCTGCTTTCTGTAAATGTGCAATTTTCAAGTTTTTCTTGATCTGTGTTCTCCGAAGTTGGTGCTCTCCTGATCCTAAACGTGCTGAGTCAAGGGTTTACACTCATTACTTCAATTAGTAACGCATTTTCCTGTTCTGCCCCAATAACTTGAGCGTCAGAAAATAGATCCTGCCTGCACTAATATGTACAGCCAGTACCACAAGGTTTGGTGGAGATACATCGGAGTTCAGAATTCTGCTTACACAACGGCTGCTGCTTTCCAGTGTAGAATATGATAAGGCAGGAACATCTGAAGCGATGACTTGAAAGAGAGCTGTGATTGCAAGAGCCATCTCAGCATAATAACAACGAAGAAGTCAGGAAAATCCTACGCCAGGCCGAAGCAAAACGAGCTTCAAGCCTCTCGGGCATCACATGGCTTGCAGATTACTAGTCAGGAACTTGCCATCTTCGATTGGCCGGACAGATACTTGTATGTCCATGGAAACAGCAACCGCGCTAGATCACCTCATAACACGATCCTATGGTGGCTGTTCTGATTGTGACTGCCACATGCCAAGCTTTTGGCAAGATAATTACTTTCCAAGCAGCAACACAATGACCGCAACCACCCCCTCTGGTCTGACGCTGACAGGTAATGCTTTTACTGGTAGCAAAGAACTGCACATTGCTGGACAAATGGTCGGGCTCTGATCTTTCCGATCTACTCCAGGGTGATGAATACCGCGGCTTTTCTGACCTCTGCGTGGACAATTCTCGTCATTTTGCTGGGACCTGCGCACACATTGATGCTTACATTGTCTGTGTGCTGTCTGCTGATGGACTACGGAGGTGGAAGAAAAGAAAGGGTACTCACTATTAAAAAATGTTTTCTATGTTGTAGGCCCTAGAACGCTAAAAAGGTGGGGGAACAAGATTTTTTACCATAGAAAAGAGAAAAATGAGTATAAGAAGCCAACGATTCTCTCTTCTTGAACAACCTATATCCTCCACAATCCAACCCCGAGCAATCTTAGTTATTGGCAGGGGTTCGGATCGTTAGCTGGTGTTTGTTTAGTCATTCAGATAGTGACTGTTGTTTTTTTAGCTATGCATTACACACGGATCTAACCTTCTCTATTATTATGTTCTCATATGCAGGATACTCCCGTTAGCCAGCTTTTATAGCAAATTCAATTTGTTATTCGCCGCTTTAGGCTGTGGGGCTTACTTCCTAGCCCCAGTGGGAGCAGTGACTATCGTTGTAGGTGTTGGGCGGCACTTTCCACTCTGTAGTAATTTTACATCGGCACATTATGGCCTGCTTCAGTCTACATTGTGATCGTGGTGTATTTACCTGTGGCAGCAATGTACGTTGTTCGTGGGAGAGAGTGGTTCGTTGTTCCTGTGCTTTTGTTCATCTCGAAAATTACCCAAAAAATTCTAAATCTAGTGGATTGTTATCTATTCAATACTAAATATTTCAATTGGACCATTTTAGTCCTAATTTTTTTTGCATTTGTATCAATTCAGTCTATCCGATCAATTTTAGCCAAAAATTACTGATGTGAACATCGATGATAGCGCGTAGGATGACCCATGTTGACATGGACAATTGTTTATAATATATTTTTAAAAAAATTAAATTTCTTTTCTTTTCTTTTTATCAAACTTTGGTTTTGGCCAACAAGGGAAATTGCCCCGGGCCAGAGAGGCCATGGTGACCCCCTCGCTCGTGGCTAGCGAGGGTTGCTAGAGACTCTCACCGGCCAAAACCAAAGTTTTAGAAAAAAAAAAAAGAATGAAAATTATAAAAATAGTCTACTTTTAAAAGATGTTATTAATAAATATCCACATTAGCACGATCATCTTACATGGCATCTCTAACATTCACATCAGGATTTTCGGTTAAAATTAGCCGGATGGACTAAACTAGTACCAATGCAAAAAAGTTTAAGACTATATTGATTTTAATTGAAAGGTTTAGAATTAAATTAGTACCAAATGCAATAAATTTAGAACTTTTTTGATAATTTTTCCTTTGCTCCCAAAAAACGTAAAGCTTCGAAGCAGGACGGATACTCCAACAAGAGGCGTCGGAGACTTTCTTTGATTCGTTGGGTTAGAGGTGTGTAGTTGAAATTACCATTGGCTATTGTATAAGAATTAAAGTAAATTTTGAGGGGATAGCATATGGAATTAGGTGGTGCGAGCACACATTCAGTAAGGGTTTTGTGGGTCATCTATTGTCGTACATATGGTCCGCTTGTACATCTAAGATCGAGAGAATGCACAACAAATTAAACTTTATGGTTATTATGGATCGCCCCTTTAACATGGCAGAACCTAGTTTAATAAATGTTTCTCAAAAAAGAGCACAAGACTCCATTTAAAGTTGTAATGCACCGTGACGCGATTTTGCTGAAGGCGACCACACTACTAGAACGTAATTCTCTAGAGCTCGACGATGATGATAATGATGAAGTGTGAATTCCATAAATTATCCTCAGTAATACGCAGTGCTCACCATTTATTTAATGAGAATCATGTGTCTGGTGCATGATTGCTCAAGGCTTACAATCTAATGACTGGAAATTTAATCATGCTATCATGGTTAAGGCAGCTTGTCAACATGGCTAAGCTATTTATACCAAAAAAATCACTTCTAGACAAATGTTATTGTGCTTGAACTCCGTCAAGAAAACCCGATTCAGACAACCTTCTCCAAACAGGAACTCACCTAACCAGTAGCTAGCCATTCTCCATCTGTTCCTCGGAGATGATTTGTCCATAAGTCCCATTTACATCTCAGATCGAGAAAACTCTTGTCAGAAACTAGCAAAAGCTTACTTAAATCTAAAACCTAAGTATGGACACACACACACACATGCAAATCTTTTAAACGACAATCTTAAACTTTTTGCCTGGGATTGAGATTGAAAAAAAGACTAGGCAGCTAGAGTTTCATGCAGGGGAAAGAGTTAAGTAAATCGATTTGGGCAAACATTAGCAAAATGTGACGGATCTCCACAAACATAACATCTTCCACTAACGGGGTCACCAGTCGCAGAAACAAAAGTCCCATTGGTGGCATTGTTACCACCTCGTCCACCCCTTCCACGACCACCGAAACTATTGGAATGAGCTCTTGAGTTACTCGCACCTCCATTTGCACCATGTCTTCCTCCACCATTATGGAGGCTACCCTCCCACCTACACATTGGACATTGGGAAAAAGTCAGACTTAAAAAAAAAAAAAAACAATGGACAGAGGGAGTATTCTATGATAATAGCAAACAAAAAAAAGTAAGAGAGACTGATGGGATCAATAAATCATATAATATGTGGTCCAACTGGAACTGAAGATGAAAGGTAGATCATGCAGATAGTAAGTAGATTCATACACGAAGAAATTGCATCCTTCTGACTGACATGAGTAAAATTTTCGTCCTTTGTTATTCGCGGTATTAGCAGTTTTCAAAGGACATGATGCTCCACAAGTATTACAGGAAATTGACAACCCTCCTGCATTCAGATGCACCAAATTAGCAGTTATCAACTCTGCGGGGTTCAAACTGGCTGGCACAATGTAAGAATTCAAATCATTAATGCACAGGTAGCGTCAGTATGTCGCAGCAACTCCTGTCGTAAGGTCTTCTTTGAGGACCATCAAGTTATTCTTGTTGAGGAACATCTAGTTGTAGTTGCAAAGAGAGGGATATCCAGTCCCAGACTGCAAATAACTACTTGAATTTACATATCCAGTTATGTTGCATCTCCAAAATAACTGTGGATGGAATCAGTCCAAAGCAAAAGCATATGTTTGACAGCATTGGCCAAGTGCCCTCAGTGTAAACAGAAGGACATAGAGATCGATAAGCATGGTAAAACAGAGAATATGGAGTGACCAAGATCCTGCTGGATATTGCTGTGCAAGCAGCATTTAAAGTAATTGCAAGCTGGCAACTACACCTAGTGAAGGAGAGTTGGGAGAAAAAGTTTTCTCCACTTTCTCTTGGGTTGCGAGTTCGATATAGATAGTGTAATAAGAGTCCATGAAGTAAAACTATCATTTCGAAATCCATCAACAATTACTACTAAAACTATCATTTCACAATCCATCAACAATTACTACTCAAAATCATGCTACTCAATGCTTTCTGTTGACGGCCCTCCAAATTATTCTAGTTATTTTACTACATGAAGTGAGCCAGGAAGAAATGGAAAAGAAGCGTTTAGCCACCTTTTTAATCTTCAATGATAGCTGACAGATTATTTTTCTACTTATTTGATAATAGATTAACTGATACAACAATAAATTGGGATAAGAGTTAATCTTTTCAGTGTGTTTAACTGCTAAGGGTTCATCGTCATGAAGCTGAAACCAACTTGCATGAATAAAAACTGCAAATTTTTATTTGACCCAGAAAAGAAACATTTCATGTCATCTTATTTCAAAGTAAACCAACAAAAAGATACTTTTAACCAACAACAAAACTTTTAGTTTAGGCTAAATTAGCTAAATTTCTAGTAGTTAGCATTGTGAAGTCCAAAAAATAGGTTGAGTGAACATAAACTACTAATAAGAAATTCCTTACCCAAAAAAAAAAAACTACTAATAAGAAATCCTTACCCAAAATTTTTTAGAGAACCTTACCGAAAAAACTACCATAAGAAATCTCATTATTATATTACGAAAAAGGAACATCAACATAGGTAAACCCTGTTCAATAAAATTACTTAGTAGGACAATTCAAAACATAACCATTCAGATTGGAAAAATAAAATAAAGACCTGTTTCACTTTTTCAAAGGACACAGCCATTCATGATAAAATAACTAGTATTGGTTGTTCTTCACTTGTTGTATTGTTTGTGTTGAAGCCTCTTTATACCTCTTTATGTTTATTGTTAGTGTTAGTGGGCCTAATTAGTTGGGCCTAGTTTATTTATTTATTGTCATAGGGTTGAGAACTATCTATTCTCTATATATATTGTATCTCTTGCTCTTCTAAAAGTATGAATGAAATTATCCTTTCTTTCAACATGGTATCAGAGCTAGGTTCTGTAACCTAGCGTCCATTCTCTAAAATCTGTCAGCCGCCATCCTCCTCTCGCCCCTGCCCTTTGAAATCTACCTTCTTCCTTCATCTCTCGGCCTTCTTCCCAGCAATCTGCGATCATCCCTCCCAAACCCTAGCATCTCCTTCGTCTCCAGCAACCTTTGATACCTGTCGGCATCTACTCTTCTCTCTATTATAGCTGTCGGCAAATTCTCCCTCCCAATGCTATTGGTAGCCTTCATGCCTTGTCTAGCACTTTCCGATAGCCTCCTTGCTGCCGACTAGCCATGATGTTGTACGGATCATACGTTATATGATCTAAATCTTGTTCTTAGATACAACTTATCATCCGAGACCATGTCAGAGACTAAAGCTTCGAACTCTCCTAGGGAATTGAGCCATAGTGCTCCTGGTGTTTATCCTTCTTTTCCGACAAATCCCATCAAGTTAGATGGCTCCAACTACCTGATTTGGTCTCGCTCTTGTTACCTCACCATTATTTCACGTGGTCTTACCGGCTATCTTACTGGAGAGAGCGTGCAACCTACTACCGGAGATGATACTATACGTAAGTGGATCTCCGAGAATGCCTTGGTTATGGCTTACCTTGTCAATTCAATGACAGACACTATCGCCCGTGGCTATTTATTTTTAGATACAACAGCAAAGATTTGGGAGGCTACTCGAAATAATTATTCTCAAGTGGGGAATGATGCCCAAAGCTAAGAACTCCAATAGAAAATTCATGAAACCAAGCAAAGGGAGTTGTCTTTATCTCAATATTATTCTGAGTTGCGTAGTTTATGGCATGAGCTGGATTTTTATGATGATTTTCATCCTTCAAACCCCCTTGATGATACTGCCTTTAAAAAAAGGATGGACAAATTTCTTGTTTTCGAGTTCTTGGCTGGCCTTAATATGGAGTATGATCAGATTAGGCCCAGATCTTGTGCCGGGTGCCTTTTCCGACCTTGGAACAATCCTATGCTATGGTCCATCTAGAGGAAAAACGTCGAAGCGCGATGCATCAGCCTGTTGTCCTAGAGCGCTCTGTCTTTTATACATCTGTGGGAAGTGAATCTCGCGGTCGTTTTGGCAATGACAAACCGGTTGTGAAATGTGATTATTGTGAAAAAGAACGTTACACCCGCGAAACTTGCTATAAACTACACGGGCGTCCTTCAAATGCTGGCCGGGGTCGCGGAAGGGGTCGTACCGGGCCTCAGGTACACTTGAGTGAAGCTCCAGATCAACCACCAGCAACTCCGTCGAACTCTTTATCTGCTGCCGAGTTGACTCGTCTGCGTCTTCTCTTAGCACGCAACGTAGACAGCCCTGGCACCTCTACATCATCGGCCTCTAGCACTTTGGCCTCTAATTTCGCATAGTCAGGTAGCTTTTTCGGTGGTTTGTGTAAATATTTTCAGCCGTGGATCCTTAATTCAGGTGCCACGCATCATATGACTGGTGATATTACACTCTTTGCTGATTATTCTCATGCCCCTAAGCATGATTGTATTACTGTTGCTGATGGTTCCTTAGCCCCTTTAGCCGGTCAGGGCTCGGTGTCTATTACCGGTGATATTACTCTATCATCAGTTTTACATGTTCTTACAGTTTACACTAATCTCCCATCAGTTGGTTCCCTGACTCGTGATCTAAAGTGCCAAGTGTTTTTCCTTCCATCTTATTATGTCATGCAGGACTTGGCAACGGGTCGGGAGATTGGTCGTGGTAGAGTAGAGGAGGGCTTATATGTGTTGAATTTACCACCATCAACTCATCTCGTCACTTCAACTTCCTCAGCTGCCTTATCTGAGCTACATGTTTGACATCACCATTTGGGACATCCACCGCTTGAAACCTTAATAAAGATCTGCCCAGATTTAGTTGATAAATGTAATGGTCAAGATTTCTTTTGCGATTCTTGTGTTCTAACAAAACAAACTCGAGTTACTTATTCTCCTATTAATAATAAAAGTGATGCACCCTTTGCCCTTGTGCATTCGGATGTTTGGGATCCTGCCAGTGTTTCCTCCATTTCGGGCCACCGTTGGTTTGTGACATTTATTGATTGTTGTACCCACACTACTTGGGTTTATTTATTGCAATAGAAAAGTGATGTTTTCCAATGCTTTCAGCAGTTTCTGGCAATGGTTCAAACACAGTTTGATGGCAAGCTTCGTATTCTTCGAAGTGACAATGGAACGGAGTATACCGGGTCAGATTTTCAAGCGTTTTTACATGACTGTGGTATTCTCCATCAAACAAGCTGTGTTAATACTCCTGCACAAAATGGTGTGGCGGAACGCAAGAATCGCCATCTTTTGGAGGTGGTTCATTCCCTTATCTTTGCCATGAATGTTCCAGCTCAATATTGGAGTGATGCTATTATGGGTGCGGCTTATTTGATCAATCGCTTACCATCAGGGATTCTCCAATATCGCTCTCCCATTGAGGCCCTTATTGATTCTCATAAGTTTTTGGTCCCTCCAAAAGTGTTTGGGTGTGAATGTTTTGTACGTATTACTCACCCAACTGGTAAGCTTGCACTTCGCAGTTTCAAGTGTATTTTTTTGTGCTATTCTCCCACACAAAAGGGCTACAAGTGCTATTGCCCCTCCACTAGGTGCTATTTTGTTTTCATGAATGTTATCTTTCATAAGTCTCAGCCATTTTACCCGCGGACACCTCTTCAGGGGGAGCCTACTCATGGTGAAGATGTGTCCTCTAGTGTGGATGTGATACCTTTGCAGGGGGAGTTAATTCAGGACATTTCTGGTAAAAAATCTGACCCTACAGCTGCTATCAATACCAAGAAAACAGCCCCACCAACAGTTACAACAGATTTGGCGGCAAGTACCGAAGACTCAACAAGTACTGAAAATCTTGATTATGTCAATGCAGAAAATTTAGCAGAGGATCCACCGATTCAGGAACAGTTTCGGTACCCGATTATGTTTACTTGATAGAATGTTCGTAAAGCCCCCTCTATCACTACTCTACTCTTTGACAAATCTCCTCCCGCCAGTACTACAACCACCGTTCCGGGTAATGACATCTCCCTTATGATTATTGCTAATGATGATACAAATGATGAATTACCGATTGCACTTAGAAAAGGCAAACGTTCATGTACACAGCATCCCATATCCAATGTTGTGTCATATGATCGATTGTCTTCATCCTACCATGCTTTTTCTTTATCTCTATTGTCTACAGCTGTCCCCAGAACATGGCAAGAGACCCTAGCTAACAAAAAATGGAAGGAAGCTATGTTAGAAGAGATAAAAGCTCTTCAGAAAAATGGTACTTGGGAGTTAGTTCAACTTCCCCAAGATAAAAATACCGTTGGATGCAAGTGGGTGTTTGTTGTCAAACAGAAGGTTGATGGCACTATTGACCTCTACAAAGCTCGCTTGGTGGCCAAGGGTTACACCCAAACCTATGGACTTGATTACACTGAGACATTCGCATCGGTTGCCAAGATGAACAGTATTAGAATTCTTATTTCATGTGCTGTCAATCTTGGATGGGACTTACAATAGCTAGATGTGAAGAATGCATTTCTTCACAGGAGCTTGAGGAAGAAGTGTATATAGACATTCCTCCAGGCTTTTCTAGCCCGGAGACAAAAGGTCATGTGTGCAAACTTAGAAATGCATTATATGGCTTAAAACAGTCCCCTAGAGCCTAGTTTGGTCGATTTCAAAAGGCTATGATTGGCTTTGGTTTTACTCAAAGTAATGCTGATCATACCTTATTCATCAAACGATCAGGTAGTCAAGTTGTTCTTATCGTATATGTTGATGACATTGTAGTGACCGAGAATGATACGGTCGAAATTTCTCGTCTTAAACAATATCTGGGGAGGGAATTTGAAATTAAAGACCTAGGAGGTCTTCGGTATTTTCTAGGTATCGAAGTCACTCGGTCTGAAAAAGGGGTATTCCTCTCACAATTGAAATATATTATGGATCTTTTGGCTGAAGTTGAAATGCTCGGATGCAAGCCGGCTGAAACTCCCCTTGAGGCCAATGGCCGCTTGCGGTCTAAAGAAGGAAAGCCCGTTGATAAAGGAAGTTATCAACGATTGGTGGGTCGGCTAATTTATCTCTCCCATACTTGACCTGATATAGCGTATGCAGTGAGTTTGGTGAGTCAATACATGCATGATCCATACTCCTCGCATCTTGAAGCAGTTCACAGGATTTTTCGTTATTTGAAATATACTCCAAGGAAAGGGATTTTATTTGCACCTAATGGTCATCTTTCTGTGGAGTCTTATACGGATGCTAATTGGGCTGGATCTTTGGATGATCGACGATCTACTTCCGGTTATTGTACTCTTGTTGGAGGTAAGCAAGTCACATGGTTCAGTAAAAAGCAAGTCGTGGTTTCCCGCTCAAGTGCCGAGGCAAAATTTCGTGCTATGGCTCAAGGAGTTTGTGAGTTACTTTGGCTCAAGACCCTTCTTACTGATCTCGGAGTTGTTCCACAACCAATGAAACTTTTTTGTGACAGCAAATCTGCTATAGGCATTGCTCATAATCCAGTACAACATGATCGCACCAAGCACATGGAGATCGATCGTCATTTTATAGAGGAAAAATTGGACAACAATCTCATCAACTTATCCTTCGTTGCCTCTAAGGATCAGCTTGCAGATATCTTCACCAAAGGCTTGAATGGGCGCACGTTTCATACCTTTCTTTGCAAGTTGGGGACGTCCGACATCTATGCTCCAACTTGAGGAAGTGTTGAAGCCTCTTTATACCTCTTTATGTTTATTGTTAGTGTTAGTGGGCCTAATTGGTTGGGCCTAGTTTATTTATTTATTGTCATAGGGTTGAGAACTATCTCTTCTCTATATATATTGTATCTCTTGCTCTTCTAAAAGTATGAATGAAATTATTCTTTCTTTCAACAGTTTGCTATCCTCTTGCGGGTATACAAATGTCGAAGACATGTCAGAGAAAATGAATGAGCACCCTTCCTAATCTTGAACAAAAGAGAGAATTAACTTAACTAGCATACCATCTTGTTGGTCTACTCTGCGAGACCGAGAATTTCGAGTGCCAGAAATGACTGAGGGACAACTAGCGGAAGAATGCCCCAATTGCCGGCAGTTGCTGCAAGCCTGCTGTCTACTGTTACTCCTTTGGACAGAAGTAGATGAAGGAGTGGGTCCTCCTCCTCTTGCTGCTGGATATATCATGGTTAACATAGATTTCAAGATCATGATAGTGGTTCCTCATGGGGGTAACATTAAAGCTAGCAATTCACTAACGCCATAACAGTCTCATGATCTCCATATCAGTTTTCTTAACTCTTCCTTCTCATGCAAGAAGAAAACTGCAAAATTGATGAGATAACTAATCTTGACGTAGGAAATTCCATGACTCCACCAATTACTTGAGAAAATTTCACCTTATCAGATTCAGAGTTACATCATACAAATGAAGCTGAGAAGAGAGAGATACTATCTTTACAAACCAAAGTCACTTCAAAAAGTGACAATTGACAACAATTACCATTTTGAACCTACACATGCACACAAATCTTTGACAAATTTCAAATTTTGAATTGATGTTAACAAAGAGATCCATGACGTAAAATCAGAAACCGAGAAGTCAAAACAACTAGTGATAATTTTAAATTCTGTCCCTCATTAATACCCTCACTAAGGAAGTGCGTTAGTGAGAAGAGTCTCTTAAACAATTCAAGGGCATGCCCTATTTGGAAGAGCAAAATAATAAAACGTGTTTATTACAACTCTTGTTAATGTAAGTGAACCAACAAGAGGTGTCTCTTAGAATCAAAGAACCAAATATATTCTTCTAATAACTAACAAAACTTAAGCAGACTTCTTATAAAAGTTAAGCCACATAAGAATAAATAAATTACAAATTAAAAGATGAAAAGTACAGTTACGACATATGAACATAAATTACAGAAACATAAACGAAAAGGGTCATAGTACTATTAATACATAAACAAAATATTGCAACATGAATTACAGTTATTAGATAATTTAACTATCGTTTATTGATTTTTCAAATCAATCATCTACTTCAAAAACATAAATTTATACCATGATTATGCAAGCCCATAGGAGGCATGGCACAATATAGTAAGAGTACTACAGAGCACCGTCGTTATCCTTTTTGTGATTTCAGCAAATCTGACTTCTGCGAAAAAACTTTACCAACCTGACATACGAGAACCCGTTCCACATATTTCTGTCAACTGTTGAAGAGTGTCATCACATCCACCAATGCATCCTGATAGAATTTCACAGTCAATTGCCATTTAGCCAAATAGAAAACTCAAAATGGATCATCCCCGAGCATGTAAAAGGAGACGGCATGCAATTATATTCCTGCTAACTAAATCTAGCTATAGAAACAAGTATGGGGAACAAAAGGTTGAGGGATAGCATCAGCAGTTATCACATAATAGATAGTCATATAACTAAAGGAAGCCAAAGATGATCTGACAAGGGAAAGGCCTGTAAAAACAATTGACAGACATAAAAAAAAGTAGCGTAGTAATGGAAGGAGAACCAATCAATGAATATCATAGAAGCATTGCCTATATAGGTAAGGTAACTTATTAACAATTCTATGTGCCTAATGAAATGGTCAGGCTTCAATAGCCAGATGACTGCCGCAACAGGCCTCACCATTAGTGGCAACAAAATATTTCTACAAAAAAACATGAGCTCTTTAAAAACTTTAAAAAGAGAGCTTCCAGTAAGACGAAGTATAAAACACAAGCTGTAATTTTTTTAAATAAAGCCACAAGTTGGTTCAAATTTGTAACAGCATTCCCTGACTTTGCAGGACAAAAGCACAGACCTAGATGGTCGACACTGTAGTTTGGAGGAATTTCCAACCGCCGAAACTTAAACTGAATCATGTAGACAGAACCTGCAGAAAATGACAGACAACATTTGTGGTTAGTAAAATGGAAATGGTGAACAATATGTTACTTACGAAAAATGCAAAGCAATCACCAAATCCATGGAGAAGATTCTCATGCAAAAATTTGAGGATCAACAACCAATATCTAATGAAAGTTCTAATATACGTAGATATCAGGCCTTCCTTGGCATTTGTAACAATATCTAGGAGTAAAAAATAGTCGAAAAAAGGCCCTTTTTGGTTGTAATTTTCAGGACACCAGGGCAACTGCCATCAAAAGAAGGAAAACTCTGCTCTAGCGGTATCTCTTCATTCAATGTACTGTATAGATAGAGAAAAAAAGGTTTTTTCTTTCCTTTTTCCATGGCTAGAATTGACCTTTGACCATAGTAAACAAAAAAGTAAAAACAGCGCTTACAGAAACATTCATTTTTCCATGACAACCAGGTTAAGCAGTTTCGTCTGCGGTACAAGGAAATAATTTTTGGGTTACACGAGGATAGCCACGCCACAGATACATCCCCTTACTCTAAAAGTCTCAAGTTTAAACCAGACATGAGGTATTTCAAGCAACAATTTCCAGCTAGCACTCCTAAAGCCGAATGCATTAGATTGACAAAAACCTGGACCGCAAGAACTGCAAATATTGGCCGTCACAACTGCTTCTGATACTGACCCAGGAAGCCATACAACATTCCTACACTGAATTTGCACAGCAAAAATTGGGTCAAGAGCAATATGACTGTAAAAATATAACCTCATAACAAAGAGGAATAATCTTAGTACTATATCATTTTGGCATAACTTAATTATTGGAGTATCCTAATTGTTTATAAAAGATCCTTGTTTTCATTTTGTTTCTAGCATGAAAATAGCATCACAAGGTTATACGGTCCTGTAAAATCATCTAAAGGATTCTTGAGTTGGTAAAACAATAGGGTATTACAGCGCTACCCTCAACTGCGAGGAGTTTCCGAGAAAACCCCATAGATGTTAATGAAGGAGATAGTAGTTTTGTCCATCTACCTATATTTAGATGTTTAGATATGAACCCAACAAATTGACATGGTAGAATGATTTGATGGAATCTTTCTAGTAAGCGATCACGAACTCTGTTTTCCTAACATTTTTTTATAGCTCTGTAAACAGAGCGAGTGTGCAAGTAATGTACCCGTAACTAAATTAGAAGTGACTGTGAGTATAGTCAATTCACACCCCCCCCCCCAAACACCCAAACTCCCATATAGGAATTGGTACTGTTTACTTAAATTAAAAGTGTGGCAGAGAATGAAAGAACCTGTGGATAACTGAGGCAGCCAACCATAAAATTGCCATCCTGTTCAAAGTGAAGGAGTTAACTGAAATTATCTTTCAGAAGATAAACAAAGTGTGAGTAGTACAGACATTATTCATTACGTTCATTACTCAAGATAATAGCATGATCTGCAGAGGGCCCAACCCTATTGGATTTATTGTAACTACCCAGTCTCTAAAACCTTCTAAAAAACATAGCCAATGTTTCAAATCATTGCAAATATGGCCTCATCTTTCAAGATTTTCGTATCTATTTGCATTCCATAAAAGCCGGAAAATATTTTATAAACAACATCAACATCGACATCAACAACACCTTTATCCCAAACTAGTTGGGATCGGCAGTCGATGAACCCCAAAAAATCATAAAAATAAAAGCAGAATCAAAGGAGGTAAAAGAGATAAATGTGTAAAAATAAATAAGTAAATATATATATATATCTATTTATCTATACACTACCCTTCCACAACACTAATAACCTCCCTCCACTCCGTCCTAAGACAAACCGTACTATTTCCCACTCCATTAAATCTTGTTTTACTGCTTTCCCCCAAGTAAGTTTCGGCCGACCTCTTGCTTTCTTCGTATTATGCTCTCGATAGCAAACTTTTGTTTGACCGATGCATCTAAGGACCTTCGGAGGATATGCCCAAACCATCTCAATCTATCTCTCTCATCTTTTCCGCCACCAGTTCTACTCCAACTTTTCGTCGAATCTCTTCCGAAAATATTTTATAAACCCTTTGCGAAAAATGAAATGTGCATTTTGTACATTGGAATCAGAAAATGTCCAAATTTTATTTAAAATGGGTTATGCTTATACCCATGTACAAAAAGCAAATTGCTCTTCAAATGAAGCCAAAAGGCACTTTCTACATTTGAAAACTAGGTTCATCATTTCAAGATTCGTGGAGGGAGACATTAAAACATAACCGGAGAGGATACTTTGAAACATTTGGCGGGTATCTCTATAAGTTAGGTTTGAGTACTGGTGTGCTTGGGTTCACTTTTTCTTTTTTCTTTTTGCTCGTGTCTTTCTTGTAGGGATTATATCTGTGTTTTCTTTGACATAGAGAATTTAAAACCAAACAAAAATACACTTTTTGAATTTCCATTTTGGCAGGATAGCTAAATGTTGTAAGGCACACAGAGAAGTACCTCAAAAAACGAACCTGATTTTCCTGCAACATGGATCTTCCATTACAAATGACAAGACTCTAAACTTGCAAAATACCAATCATTTTGCATTATAATATGCCGATGGAACCAAGTTAAAATTGACTATCAGGTCACCAAAGTGATGAATCTCATTACCAGTGCACAAAATATTTTTTACCATAACATGTGAGGAGATAATGCAAGATTGAGTCTATTCCAACACTCTCCATGCACTACTCGGATGCACACAGTGCATGTGTGTGTCATGCAATCATATGGTCAATATACGTAGGAACAGAACAGTATCCAAAAATTCCTATTGTCCCGTAACTCAAGGACTCCACAATTGAAAATGAATTTCTCAGGTATAACGTAAAATGAAGCAAATTTTTTACACTAAATGATCAAAATCAAAGAACTAGTAGTCGTAAATGGTTAGGCAATAGAGAATCATCTAATTTTAGCAAAATCGCTGCAATCTCTAAATCTGCGTCACTCTATATGACCAAATTTGAGAAATAGCTCATAGAAGATTGCCTTGATTGGAATGAAATCATGTAATTTCTGAAAAAGTCAAGAGTAAAATCCACATCATAAAACATAACATATGGAAAACAAGGTAAGTGTGTTTCAGGAAGATAATTTGGGTGCAATGCAGAAACAGAAATGATTTGGAAATCCAATGACACAACCAAATGAACAAGAGAAAAGTACAATTATGCTATCAAAGGATATATAGTTCATTACCCGATTACGCTTGAGCACCATATTTGATTGATGACAGAGTCCACATAACCGAACAACTTCTCCCATCACATGCTGCTCATCTCTGGCTGTTCGAGCAGCTCTGCAGCATCAATGGTAGATGCATAGAAACAGCAGTACAAATGCATCAAGAATCTAGAAGTCGAGAATTTACCTCTCAAAAAACACAGCCATGGCTTCCATCAGTTTTTGTTTACTTGATCTGGCCTGCAAGCATTAAAACCGGTAGCCTATATATCATCATTTTGCTGTTCTTTATCCATATCATTGTCAACTACACTGTCTAGAAAGTGCATTGTAACCCAACAAAACTTTGTCACAGTACGTTACTATCATCCTCATTATCCTTCACTCTAGGGAAGCAGATATTCGTATATTGACTGACTTTGCTGGGATGCATTCTATATTTTCTGCTTCTAATAGAGACAAGAATATTCAAAATCCACCAAGTACCCAGGGACCCGCAATCATTCAAGACATTTAAAGACTTTAATACCCAAGTACGTCAACACTCAGACATTTAAAGTCTTAATTGTCTCTGGGAAGTCTTCTCACTCAATTTGTTTAATACTTAAGAAAGACTTCCACGACTCTTTAGAAATTCAGCGTGCATCCAGTGTTGGGAAGTTTGGAGCAGAACTAATCAGTCTCAGTTATCAGCTTTCATTTGTCAAACGATCTTTCTTGAAAAATTGGTTCCAAATGAACATAAACCCGTTCTCAGGAATTTGTTTAAAGAGAGGATCCATTAAACAAAAGTACCCCTCCCACACATTATAGAATCACAAACACATTGAAGTCGATCATCAATTTGTTGCAACGAGCAGCAGAAAGGAGTAACTACCATACATCTAGAAAGCAAGCTTTCATCTGCTGCAAGCAGGTTTCCAGAACTTCAGCTTTCGTCTTGGCACCCTCACTAACTGCCCTCATGTCAAATTCCATCATTGACCTGAGGTTAGGCTTCCAAAGCTTGTACCTGAGCAAAAAATGGCAGCGTTCTCACAATATGGCGCATCTTACTCAGCAAGACAAATAAAGGGCTATAAGAACAATCTAGCTAAGATGCTGTGATGGCCTGTTACTCATAGTTTTATACAACCTACGCTATATCTTATGCGGTGTTTGAGAGTACTAAGCTACTTCAACTTCCAGGAGACTACAAAGTTCCAAGCAAGCATTTTGAAAGTCTTTGTAAAACAAAAGCAGATGAAAGTTGAATTGTGTAAAAAGTAATTTGACCACTGTCATAAGTTACCAACAAGAAAAAGAAAATATAAACTCAGTTAAATAGTAAAATTCCAAATTCCCCAACACCAACAAAAATGAATATAAAGGCCGAAGCCTAGACACAAGAATGGTAAGCATCTTCCATCAGCTTGGACAAGGCAATTGGAAGAAATTCCCCACAAAGCGGGTCAGAGAGTGACTGCGAATGCTGGCCAAGGGAATGGCCAAGAGGGGAAGCGAATAAGCACAACAACGAGCAAAAATCGTTAAAAGACATTATTCTTTCAAATTGAAAATAAGGCATATTACTTACCCCATGTCATCATATCCCATGACTAAAGCCTCACCCTGTTCATATATTCACCAATTAGCAAAGATAAAAACATAAAAGACAAACTTATTTTGTGCTTGCTTGATCTGAATAAAACAAAGCCAGATTTCTTTCCATAATACAATTAATTGAGCCATTTGGAGATAAAACTATGTTCGTTGATGGAAGACATCCAATAAGGAAGAATGGTGTAACTACATCCCACATGCGAGCCTGTACATGTGTGAATGGCGTGTCTCGAGCAATTTACCCAATATGCCACTCGTCAATCGAGCTCAATAAACTATTACAAAGCCAACTAAATATGGGAACTGAGTGTTGTTTCTGAACTTGTCTAAAGCAAGAGTTCATAGCCAGGAAAAACAAGTGCTAGAAAAGAAGAAAACACGACATAGCTATAGAGCGATAATTAGAAGTAATGAGGTAGATGCAAAAAATTTACCAGGTTAGTTGGTAAGAAGCGCATATTCTGGTCTTTGGTCGCATAGAACCTATCAAGTAACTTCTTTATGTGATCATGCATCGTGGCATCAGTGCCAATGCCAGCCTGAAGAGACATAATCGATGAGAGCTAATTATCAAATAATAAGACATGCTACTACAACATATATCTACTGCAGCATAAACCCATGACCAATGATCATATATTCAGAAATTTGACTGAAAAATAAAATTAGTGATAATCTTTTTCACCTTGTCCATGCAGTTCAGTAAGTCCGCTTCACTTAAAAGTGGCGGGGGCCTGGTGACTCCTGAATCCAGTGTCAAAGTTGTTGGGATGAACTATAATATAGATGGTAACAGTAAGAGCACATATCTATGCCTTGAACTTCCAAGAAAATTATAGCAAAAAACCGAAATGTTGACAAATATGATTCAGAATAAATTTCCTCAAAACATTCCACAGAAATGTCTGTGTTTCACTTCAGACTCTATGGTTCTTTGCATCCCTAAGTATGTGATTCGTTAAGTTCATTTCTTTGTTTAGGCAATTTATGTTGGTTCTTACATGTGAAACGTTAATTATTGGGCTTATTTGTTAGTAAGGGTATTTTAGTCTTTTTCATTACTAGAGAGCTATACATATTGGTGTAATCCATTATTATCAAAAATACAACTTTTCTCCCATCGTCGACAAGGTACCAGGGCCACCATCGACTCCTAAACCCTAGACAACCAATTACCCCCCATCGACATTCAGCCACCACTATCAACCACTCCCGTCGACCTCTAGCCACCGCGGAAGTCAATGAATCTCGTCAGAAGGCGTCGCCCGGGCCCGGCGAGCCAGATTAGGCATCGTCTGAGCCAGGCGAGCTAGTTTCGATGCCGTCTGACGACCGCGAGTCCAGCTCCGGTGTCCTCCAGCTTCTTCCTCATTCAGCATTCTATGCAACTCATCTCTCGCCTCAACAACTCGATCCCTATCGTTGCTATCCACAACAAAAATTAAACCTTGTGCGTTCTGGAAGTAGTGCCTCCACAATGGACGAATCTTGTCCTGGCCCCCAACATCCCAAACTGTAAAGCTGATGTTCTTGTATTCAACTCTCTCTACATTAAATCCAATTGTGAGGATCGTGGTGACGATTACTCCGAGCTTAAGCTTGTATGTGAGACACTGCACCATCGATTCGTAAGTTTCAATAATCACACAGGCTTTAAATTTGGGCATTCGGTGTAGCAGTATGTGGTGCGTGAAAGTTCTATTCAATTTTTAGTTGTGAGTTCTTTTTTTTATTTGTCGCCAATTGAGGTTCTGGAACAATTTTTCATATCGTGTTGGTGTTAGTGTTGCATGATCCACGTATCAGTGGATTGAATGTGCGATAGTGAATCTGTTGACGGAAAGCGAAGAAAAGTAAACTCTTTTATTAATCGTGGTTTTCATATTGCATCATCTACATATATAGTGAACATTAGGGCTCACTAATTATAGAAAATACTAAACTACCCTTTCAACACTCCCCCTCAAGTTGGGGCATAAATATCAAATAGTCCCAACTTGTTACATAAAGTAGTTACTCTACTGCCCTGTAATGACTTAATGAAAAGATCAGCAAGTTGGTCTTCAGTCCGTGTGCATTGAAGTGTTACGTCCCTGTTTTGAATCTTTTCTCGCACAAAATGACAATCTAATTTAATATGCTTCGTGCGCTCATGAAAAACTGGATTTGAAGCGATATGCATAGCAGACTGATTACCACAACAAAGAACCGAGGGAGCCGATGATGACATACTAAGTTCGGATAATAACATACTCAACCAAATCAACTCACGAGTCACATGAGCCATGCTTGATATTCTGCCTCAGCACTTGATCGAGATATCATGTGTTGTTTCTTACTTTTTCAACTCACAAGATTGGGACGCACCAAAGACTCGTACTCATGGCGAGTCAGCATAATAGTACTAGGTAGTTCCTCTGACTAACTAGTAACCTTCTATACTGAAGATTCTACTGATTCCGCACAAGCAGCCTCAAACGAAGCTCGGGATGTAGGGACTAGCAATAAAGCTCAATATGACCAGCTCGCTGACAATGGTTGCAATAACGAGAACTTCCAGCACCTCTACCATCATCTCGACCACGACTTGATGAAAAGACAGGCCCGCCACAACCCTGAGGACCACGCCCCTGGTTTCCACGACCACCAGAAGACTGAGAGACCATAGCACTTGCTACAGGTGCAGATAATAATGAGGTAGGCACACATCGAAGGACCCGAGAAAAGACCTCATCTACTGATGGAAGAGTACCCTGAGAGATAATCTATTGTCGAAGAGGAGAATGAGCAGGATCAAGCCCTCGAAGAAATAACACAACTCTTATATCCTGTTGACGTTTGGCCAACTCTCTAACTTCATCAGTAGCAGGCAAATAAGTATCCAATTTCTCACAAAGCGTAGTAAACTTAGAATAGTAATCAGATGCAGACATGTCGCCAATACGAAGGTCAAATAACTCCTCCCACACATCACAAACACGGGTCATATTATTGCAACTTGAAAACATAAGAGCACATTTATCCCAAATAGCTTTGGTTGATGTACACCACATAAATTGAGGACTAATCTTGGAATCCATGGTATTCCACAACAATGTCCTAATAGCAGCATCACCAGAGCGCCAATCATCCACCTTTGTTTTATCCATAGGTGGAGATGAAGTGAGTTAACTCAGTTGTTTGGTGGCCAAAAGATATGTTTCGACTGCCATAGACCAAGAAGGGTAATTGGACCCATCAAGCTTAACAGAGGTCAACTTCAGATTAGTGAGACTGGTTTACGTGTTTCCAGAATTGTCAGCCATAGTTCAATAATAATGTAAAGAGTAAATTTACCATCAATGGAAATGACTCATCAAAACAAAGGTAGAAATCAGCAAAGGCAATTAACAAATCAACATTGTCTACAACATTTCATCAACCAAGAACAAGGAAGCAGACCTAATTTCACCAACCATGAACAATGAAGCAGACCTCTCCCCCTCCAGCTCAGCTATGTCTCAATACCCAGACAATTCTAAGCTATATCGCATTATATGTGTTGAAGACTCTTTATACCTCTTTATGTTTATTATTAGTGTTAGTGGGCCTAATTAGTTGGGCCTAGTTTATTTACTTATTGTCATAGGGTTGAGACCTATCTCTTCCTTATAAATATTGTATCTCTTGCTTTTCTAAAGCTCCGCCTATGTAGTCTACATAGCCTGTCCCAAGCCAGATAAAGGAGGAGGGTAACGTCAGGCGTAGCGAGCCGGTTATAAAAAAAGAGCTACCCCTATGAGATGAACCCTATTGATATTTCGTTGGAGCGTACCCTTCTTAGCGACGCGTTGTATCGGCGCCCGGGTGTAGCAAAAATTGAGCAAGGACCTTTGCACCAAGATAGGTGGATGCAAGGGGTAAGGAAGCTAGCCTTGGGCCATCTTTCCCAAAGTGATGCGCCACATCGGTGCCCGGATGTGGTGATAAATGAGCAAGGATCCTCACACTTCCTGGGGCGAGTGTGGGGGGCAAGAAAAGCTCAGGGGGTAGGGATTAGATTGGGGAGTTGGAATGTAGGAACCTTAACGGGTAAATTGAGAGAATTGACAGATACTTTTGCTCGAAGAAAAGTGAATATTGCTTGCCTGTAAGAGACTAAATGGAAAGGAGAGAAGGCTAAGGAAGTGGATGGCACCGGATTCAGGCTATGGTATACAAACACAACAAAGAGTATAAATGGAATTGGGATTCTGATCGATAAAAATTTCAAGGATAGAGTAGTTGATGTTAAAATAATAGGAGATAGGATTATTTTAGTTAAGCTACTAGCGGGGGATTTGATTTTGAATATCCTTAGAATGTATGCCCCTCAAGTTGGACTGCAAGTGTCCAAGAAGAGCAGATTTTGGGAAGATCTGGAAGAGATTTTAAGGCGGATACCACACGAGGAGAAGGTATTCATAGGAGGAGATCTAAATGCACATGTCGATCAGAGTAGTGGAGGTTTTGACAGAGTTCATGGAGGTTTTGAATATGGGACTAGAAATGAGGCTGGCGAAGACATCTTGAGTGTGGCATTACCTTATGATTTGATGTTGGCAAACACTTTTTTTAGGAAAAGAGAATCACATCTGATCACTTTTCGCAGCGGTCAAAATTGTAACAAGATTGATTTATTTCTTACCAGGAGAGAGTATAGAGCTTCGTATGTAGATTGTAAGGTGTACCCTGGTGAATGTGTAGTTACACAACATAAATTGGTGATCTTAGAAGTTCGATATAACAAAGTACAAAAGATGAAGAAAAGTGCCCAGCACCTCAGAGTAAGATGGTGGAAGTTACATGAGGAGAAACAAACAGAATTCAAAGAAAGAATGCTACAGAAAGGACCGTGGCGACTGGAGGGGGAAGTAAATTTGATGTGGAAAAAGATGTCTAACTGCATCCAGACAGTGGCAAAAGGGGTGTCAGGGGAAAGTAGAGGGAATGGACATCAAATAAAAGAAACCTGGTGGTGGAATGAAGAGGTGCAGGAGGCAATTAAGCAGAAGAAGGCGTGTTTCAGATGCCTACATAAATGTCCTAATAAAGAGAATTTGCAAAAGTTTAGATTAGCGAGAAAAAATACCAAGAAAACTGTACGAGAGGCCAGAGGCAACGTTTTCACAGATATGCATAACAAACTTGGGAGCAAAGAAGGAGAAAAAGGCATCTATAGACTCGCAAAATCAAGAGACAAGAAAAGTAAAGACTTGATACAGGTTAGATGTATCAAGGATGAAAATCAAACACTCTTGATAAGAGATGAAGACGTCAAGGGCAGGTGGATGAGTTATTTTAACAAACTTTTTAATGGGGAGAGCGATAGAAATGAGGTGGATTTGGAAGATGCTTCTGATGATTCAAATAGAAGGTTTGTGCGTAGAGTTAAAGCACGGGAAGTTAGGGTGGTATTTAAAAAGATGAAGACTAGTAAAGCCTCGGGACCCGATGGTATTCCTATTGAAGTGTGGAGATAATTAGGGGATGTAGCAATAAGTTAGTTGCCTAGTCTTTTTAACAAGATCCTCCATACTAATAAGATGTCTGATGAATGGAGGAAGAGTATACTTGTGCCTATATACAAGAATAAGGGGGATATCCAGAATTGTTCTAATTATAGAGGCATCAAACTTATGAGCCATACAATGAAACTGTGAGAGAGAGTTATTGAGCATCGTTTGAGAATAGAGACCAAGATTTCTGCCAATCAATTTGGATTTATGCTAGGAAGATCTACCATGGAGACTATTTTCTTAATACGACAATTGATGGAAAGATATCGAGAAAGAAAGAATGACCTCCATATGGTGTTTATTGATCTCGAGAAGGCATATGATAGGGTTCAAAGAAAGGTTTTGTGGTGGATTCTTGAAAAGAAAAAAGTACCTTCAAAGTATGTCGAGGCAATCAAGGACATGTATAACGGTGCTACTACAAGTGTGAGGGCTTATAATGGCCCATCAAGTTATTTTCCAAACACAGTAGGCTTACACCAAGGTTCTGCTTTGAGCCCTTACCTTTTTGCCCTGGTTATGGATGAGCTAACAAACGATATTCAAGATGAGGTGCCGTGGTGTATGCTATTTGCAGACGATATCGTGCTTATTGATGAGTCCAGGGCTGGGGAACGCTAAGTTAGAAGTATGGAGAAGCATGTTGGAGTCTAAAGAATTTACGCTAATTCGAAGTAAGACGGAATACTTGAAATGTGAGTTTGACACAGCGGAAAGAGGGGATCAAGAAGTCGTAAATATGCTCGAACAGGACGTACCCAAAAAAGATACAATTAGATAACTGGGATCAATATTGCAAAAGGAGGAAAAGATTGATGAGAATGTAAGCCATAGAATCAGAACAGGTTGGATGAAATGGCGCAGTGCATCGGGATTTTTGTGTGATCGCAAAATTGCTCTTAGGTTAAACGGAAAATTTTATAGAACAGCAGTCAGACCTGCCATGTTATATGGAGCTGAATGTTGGCCAGTACAAAGGAAGCATGAGCATAAAATGGGAGTAGCCGAAATGAGGATGTTAAGGTGGATGTGTGGTCATACAAGGATAGATAAGGTAAGGAATGAAGATATTCGACGAAAAGTTGGAGTACAACCGGTGGCGGAAAAGATGAGAGAGCATAGATTGAGATGGTTTGGGCATATTCTCCGAAGATCCTTAGATGCACCGGTACGAACAGAAATTTGCTATCAAGAGCATAACACGAATAAAGCAAGAGGTCGGCCGAAATTTACTTGGGGGAAAGCAGTAAAACAAGATTTAATAAAGTGGGAAATAAATTGGCGCACGGTTTGTCTTAGGACGGATTGGAGGGACGCTATTAGAATTGTCGAGGAGTAATGTATAGATAGATATATATATATTTATACTTATTTATTTGTACACATTTATCTCTATTGATAAATGTAATGATCAAGATTTCTTTTGCGATTCTTGTGTTCTAGCAAAACAAACTCGAGTTACTTATTCTCCTATTAATAATAAAAGTGATGCACCCTTTGCCCTTGTGCATTCGGATGTTTGGGATCCTGCCAGTGTTTCCTCCATTTTGGGCCACCGTTGGTTTGTGACATTTATTGATTGTTGTACCCGCACTACTTGGGTTTATTTATTGCAACAGAAAAGTGATGTTTTCCAATGCTTTTAGCAGTTTCTGGCAATGGTTCAGACACAGTTTGATGGCAAGCTTCGTATTCTTCGAAGTGACGATGGAACGGAGTATACCGGGTCAGATTTTCAACGTTTTTACATGATTGTGGTATTCTCCATCAAACAAGCTGTGTTAATACTCCCGCACAAAATGGTGTGGCGGAACGCAAGAATCGCCATCTCTTGGAGGTGGCTCGTTCCCTTATCTTTGCCATGGATGTTCCAGCTCAATATTAGAGTGATGCTATTCTGAGTGCGGCTTATTTGATCAATCACCTACCATCAGGGATTCTCCAATATAGCTCTCCCATTG
Source organism: Rhodomyrtus tomentosa (assembly GCA_028455895.1). Taxonomy (NCBI): domain Eukaryota; kingdom Viridiplantae; phylum Streptophyta; class Magnoliopsida; order Myrtales; family Myrtaceae; genus Rhodomyrtus; species Rhodomyrtus tomentosa. The sequence continues at coordinate 49,091,790 of JAPCWY010000005.1, forward strand.
AGGCCCTTATTGGTTCTCATAAGTTTTTGGTCCCTCCAAAAGTGTTTGGGTGTGAATGTTTTGTACATATTACTCACCCAGCTGGTAAGCTTGCCCCTCGCAGTTTCAAGTGTATTTTTTTGGGCTATTCTCCCACACAAAAGGGCTACAAGTGCTATTGCCCCACCACTAGGTGCTATTTTGTTTCCACGAATGTTATCTTTCATGAGTCTCAGCCATTTTACCCACGGACACCTCTTCAGGGGGAGCCTACTCATGGTGAAGATGTGTCATCTAGTGTGGATGTGATACCTTTGCAGGGGGAGTTAATTCAAGACATTTCTGGTAAAAAAATCTGATCCTACAGCTGCTGCCAATACCGAGAAAGTAGCCCCACCAACAGTTACAACAGATTTGGCGGCAAGTACTGAAGACTCAACAAGTACTGAAAATCTTGATTATGTCAATGCAGAAAATTTAGCAGAGGATCCACCGATTCAGGAACAGTTTCGGTACCCGATTGTGTTTACTCGACAGAATGTTCGTAAAGCCCCCTCTATCACTACTCTACTCTTCGACAAATCTCCTCCCGCCAGTACTACAACCACCGTTCCGGGTAATGACATCTCCCTTATGATTATTGCTAATGATGATACAAATGATGAATTACCGATTGCACTTAGAAAAGGCAAACGTTCATGTACACAGCATCCCATATCCAATGTTGTGTCATATGATCGATTGTCTTCATCCTACCATGCTTTTTCTTTATCTCTATTGTCTACAGCTGTCCCCAGAACATGGCAAGAGACCCTAGCTAACAAAAAATGGAAGGAAGCTATGTTAGAAGATATGAAAGCTCTTTAGAAAAATGGTACTTGGGAGTTAGTTCAACTTCCCCAAGATAAAAATACCGTTGGATGCAAGTGGGTGTTTGTTGTCAAACAGAAGGCCGATGGCACTATTGACCTCTACAAAGCTCGCTTGGTGGCCAAGGGTTACACCCAAACCTATGGACTTGATTACACTGAGACATTCACATCGGTTGCCAAGATGAACAATATTAGAATTCTTATCTCATGTGCTGTCAATCTTGGATGGGACTTACAATAGTTAGATGTGAAGAATGCATTTCTTCACGGGAGCTTGAGGAAGAAGTGTATATGGACATTCCTCCACGCTTTTCCAGCCCGGAGACAAAAGGTCATGTGTGCAAACTCAGAAATGCATTGTATGGCTTAAAACAGTCCCCTAGAGCCTCGTTTGGTCGATTTCAAACCATAGCCACAGGCGATGGGGTTTTCTCGGAAACTCCTCGCAGTTGAGGGTAGCGCTGTAATACCCTATTGTTTTACCAACTCAAGAATCCTTTAGATGATTTTACAGGACCGTATAACCTTGTGATGTTATTTTCATGCTAGAAACAAAATGAAAACAAGGATCTTTTATAAACAATTAGGATACTCCAGTAATTAAGTTATGCCAAAATGATATAGTACTAAGATTATTCCTCTTTGTTATGAGGTTATATTTTTACAGTCATATTGCTCTTGACCCAATTTTTGCTGTGCAAATTCAGTGTAGGAATGTTGTATAGCAAACCCCATCGCCCGTCGGCTAATTTATCTCTCCCATACTCAACCTGATATAGCGTATGCGGTAAGTTTGGTGAGTCAATACATACATGATCCATACTCCTCGCATCTTGCGGCAGTTCACGGTATTTTTCATTATTTGAAATATGCTCCTGGGAAAGGGATTTTATTTGCACCTAATGGTCATCTTTTTGTGGAGTCTTATACGGATGCTGATTGAGCTGGATCTTTGGATGATCGACGATCTACTTCCGGTTATTGTACTCTTGTTGGAGGTAACCAGGTCACGTGGGTCAGTAAAAAGCAAGCCGTGGTTTCCCGCTCAACTGTCGAGGCAGAATTTCGTGCTATGGCTCAAGGAGTTTGTGAGTTACTTTGGCTAAAGACCCTTCTCACTGATCTCGGAGTTGTTGTTCCACAACCAATGCAACTTTATTGTGACAACAAGTCTACTATAGGCATTGCTCATAATCCAATACAACATGATCGTACCAAGCACGTGGAGATCGATCGTCATTTTATAAAGGAAAAATTGGACAATAATCTCTTCAACTTATCCTTTCTTGCCTCTAAGGATCAGCTTGCAGATATCTTCACTAAAGGCTTGAACGGGCGCACGTTTCATACCATTCTTTGCAAGTTGGGCATGTCCGACATCTATGCTCCAACTTGAGGGGGAGTGTTGAAGCCTCTTTATGCCTCTTTATGTTTATCGTTAGTGTTAATGGGCCTAATTAGTTGGGCCCAATTTATTTATTTATTATCATACGGTTGAGAACTATCTCTTCTTTATATATATTGTATCTCTTGCTCATCTAAAAGAATTAATGAAATTATCCTTTCTTTCAACAATATGTAACTCAGAACATACCCAAATACGCAATCGTCAAAATCGGATCCAGACAGAGCGTTGTTCTTATCAAAACCAAACCACAATTCTAACAGCAAAATTAATAGCAGAAAGACGCAATCAATTTGCAAATCCTAATCATCCAATAAAATGTTTCCCAAAGGTAGAGGTACCCCTTCACAATCATATCTGCGATGGACACTGGTTGCTTCGGTTTTGGTGAGGAGCACATTGACCATTCGACTGGCATTTATGGAATGGGTTTCTATGTGCTGGAACCGCCTTTTCTGAGAGAGAATAGGGAGGAGACGTCGTGGTCTTCTTTCTCAAAATTAGACACTGGAGCACCTGAATGTGGGGAAGAGATACGCGGGCGACGGAGGCAACAATGGGTGTGACGGAGACGGGCAACGGAGGCGGGTGCAACGAAGGCGACGGCTGCTTGTGACTTTAGATCTGGGCTACATCAGGAAACGTCGAACGGCGTCGAGCAACACCGGGTAATGTCAAGCAACATTGTCCACTCGGGATTTTATCTTTCAATTTTTTTTTTTTAACTGAAAGTGGAGAAGGATTTCGGTGATTGTAGGCTCTGATACCATGAAGAAAAGCAAACTCTTTTATTCATTGTGGTTCTCAGATAACATCATCTATATTTATAGTGAGTATTAGGGCTCACTAATTATAAAAAAGACTAAACTACCCTTTCAACAGAAAGGAAGACCTAGCTAACGTAATTGAGTTGCGGAATCAGAGGTGATATCGAATGTTGTCTTCTTGGAGTTCACCCACATGTTCACTTTTTTTTGGTTTTCAAGTTGTTTGTTGGTTAATCTTTTGTAAAACAACAACGATTCCATGGACACTCCTGACTTGCGCACTCTGGTTCATATCCTTGTATTTGCCGACTTGGTTATGTGGCAATAATTTTTTTTCACCGTGTTGGATTATTGAATGACCGAGGTTAAGTCGCAGTTTATTATTGAGTTATGGCCAAAAACCCTGCCAGTTAACGTAGTGTGAGCATGGATACAAGTATTACGAGTCTGAAGTTCAGTTCTATCAAGCTAGATGGGACCAATTATCTTTCTTGGTCTATGGTAGTCGAGACATATCTTTTGGCTACTAAACAACAAAGTTATTTGACTTCACTTCCACCATTGAACCATTGGATAAAATGAAGTTGGACGATTGGCGTTTTGGAAATGATGGCATTTAGACATTGTTGCGGAATACCATGAATGTCAAGATTAGTCCTCAATTTATGCGATGTACGTCAGCCAAAGCCATTTGGGACAAGTGTGCTCTTATGTTTTCGGGTCGAGATAACATGACCCGTGTTTGTGATATTTGGGAAAAGCTATTTGATTTACATGCAGGAGATATCCGTATCCGACTACTATTCTAGGTTCACTACTTTTTGTGAGAAACTTGACAGTTATTTGCCTGCCACTGATGACATTAGAGAGTTGGCCAAGCGTCAAGAGGATATGAGAGTTATGTTATTTCTCAGAGGTCTTGGTCCTATTCATGCTTCTCTCAGAAATCATATTATTTCTCACAGTATTCTTCCATCAGTTGATGAGGTCTTCTCTCGAGTTCTTCAGTACATGCCTGACTCATCATCCGCACTTGTAGCTACTGCTATGGTTTCACAATCGTCTGGTGGCCATGGAGGTCAAGGACGTGGTCCCCGCAGCGGTGGCAGATCTAGTTTGTCTCCTAGTCATGGCTGTGATAGTGGTAGGGGTGCTGGAAATTCTCATTATTGCCACTACTATCAGCAAGGTGGCCATACTGAGGCTTATCGCTGTAGCCTACAACTCGAGCTCCGTCCATAGGTTGCTTATGCCAATGTCTCCAATGCAGAAGATTCCTAATCAATCACGAGAGCCGCCTGGCACCGTTATTATGTCTCGCGATGAGTATGAGTCCTTAGTGTGTCCCAACCGGCGGTGGGTTCTTCCGCTCCTACTGCTACTTTGGCATGGACTTCTTCAGGTAGTTCATCATGTTTACTCACTGCTGCACTCACTTCTTGGGTCGTAGACTCAAATGCCACAAATCATGTGACCGGTAACTCTAACTTATTGTCAGGAATTACCACTATGTCTCCTAATTTTGTAACACTTGCTGACAATTCACAGTCCCATATCACTGGCCAATGGGATGTAACCTTGGGTCCCCCTCTTTTTCTCTCATCCATTTACCATTTACCGACTTTTCTATATAACTTGCTTTACGTTAGTTCTCTTACCAGAGATTTGAATTGTTCTGCGACATTTACTTCTACTCGCTGTGTCTTTCAGGATCTGAAGACTGGATGAATGATTGGTGGAGAGCATGAGTCCAATGGGCTGTACTACCTGAACAAAGATCTTATCGTGCAGCTGTTCAAAAAAGTACCGCCTCTAACTTCTTTCAGATGCATTGTCGTATGGATCATCCGTCGCTTGATATACTTCGTCATTTCTCTCCTATTTCAGCATCTTTGAGTCCTATCCAGTGTGATACTTGTCAATTTGGCAAACATCATTGAGTATCTTTTCCTTCCCGTGTCTAGAGTCGTGTATCAAGTCATTTTGAGTTGGTCCATTCTGATTTTTGGGGACCGTATCGTGTCAAAGATATGTCTGCTTACAAATATTTTGCTACATTAGTGGATGATATTCTCATATAACGTGGTTATATTTAGTAAAAGATCGAACTGAAGTTTTTTCCTGTTTTCGTCTGTTTTACTTTAAGATTCTTAATCAATATAATGCTCCTATTAAATGTATGAGTTCTAATAATGCTAAAGAATATATGATTATTTTCTCTGGTTTTCAATCATTTCTTACATCTCATGGGATTCTGCATCAAACATCTTGTCTCTATAGGCCCCAGCAGAATGGGATGGCGAAACGAAAAAATCATCTTTTAGATGTTGCTCGTTGTCTAATTTCTCATATGAACCTCCCCAAAATGTTTTGGGGGCATGCTATTCTTACAGCATGCTATGTCATCAATCATCCTCCATCCTCTATGCATCGTGGGGGCATACCTTTCTCGACTCTCCATCCTACGAGTCCACTTTTTTCTTTACCACTGTGTGTGGGTGTGTTTGTTTTGTGCATCGTATTGATCCCGATCATGATAAGCTCGATCCATGGGCTGACAAATGTGTATTCTTGGGTACTCTTGAACTCAAAAAGGGTACAGGTATTATAATCCAATTAGTCGGCAACTGTATGTCTGAGCAGATGTGACATTTTTCGAGGACTAATCATACTACTCTATTGACTTACCGCTAACTCCTTATGAAGATACTTTGTTCTCGGCCATGGCTCCACTACCTCCTATCCCCTTATCAAAGGTAACTGGGCTATCGCCCGATTTTCAGTTTTTCGACCGAACCTATCAACAATGTAGTTCTGTCCATTGTGAGGTAGTACAGTCACCGCAAACATTGGACATGCATGCTTCTCCACCAATTGATGTCTCGGCCTCTGATCCGCTAGTTTATTCTAAGCTTAGTTCTACTACCGAAATTCCCATTGCACTGCGCAAAGGTATGCGTTCTTATGTCGGTCAACCCAATTCTCGATTTTCTCCCTATATTGGCTTGTCCTGTCATTCTCTTTTTCACTTTTTATCCTATGATTGTCTTTTTCCTACATATTCCTCGTTTGTTCCTTCTTTATCTATTGTATTTGTGCCAAGTACCGTTGCAGAGGCTCTTGCCCATCCAGGTTGGCGGCGAGCTATGGAGGATGAAATGCAGGCGTTACAAAATAATGGGACACGGCAGCTTACACCGTTACCCGATAAGAAACAAATTGTGGGATGTCGCTGGGTTTTCACAGTGAAGTTTCAACCAGATGGATCTGTTGAGCGTTTGAAGGCGCGTCTAGTGGCAAAAGATTACACCCAAACCTATGGAATTGATTATGATGATACATTCTCTCCAGTCACAAAGATACCTTCTGTTCGTGTTTTCATCTCACTTGCTGCCCGATATGATTGGACTCGTCAAGGATGTGTTTCTACATGGCGACTTGACATAGGAAGTATATATAGAGCAAACCCCAAGATTTGTTGCTCAGGAAGAGCCTACAGGTATTGGTCGCCTGTACAAGGCATTATATGGTTTGAAACAGTCGGGCCTGGTTTGGCCATTTTAGTGAAGCAGTTACTCGGTTCGGCTTGCGACATTGTATAGTGGACCACTCTGTGTTTAGCTCCACTTCTCCTAGGGAGTGAGTGCTCCTCGTTGTATATGTGGACGATATAATCATCACTGGTAGTGATTATGCGGATATACAAAAGTTGAAACAGTTTTTACATACATAATTCAGCACAAAAGATATGAGTTCTCTACGATATTTCTTGGGAATTGAGGTGGCGTACTCACATAATGCAATTTCATTATCACAGCAGAAATATGTGCTAGATATTCTCAGTGAGGTTGATTTTCTTGGAGTGAAGCCTGTCAATACTCCAATGGATCCTAATGTGAAGCTTAATGTAGAGCATGACCACTTACTTTATGATCCGAGTAAGTATCGGAGGCTAGTGGGTAAGCTCAACTATTTAACCCGATCAGATATTTCTTTTGTTGATAGCGTGGTTAGTCGGTTTGTGAGTGCTCCTCGCACTATACATTGGGAGGCAATTCTACATGTAGTTAAGAACTTGAAAGGAGCACCAGGTAAATGGCTTCTGTTCAAGAATCATGGACATCTTAGTGTCATTGGCTTTGATGCTGATTGGGTTGGGCGTCCTATTGATAAGAGATCGACTTCTAGCTATTGTGTGTTCTCGGGATCTTGTAAGTTGGAAAAGCAACAAGCAACAGGTTGTGTCTCAATCGAGTGCAGAGGCGAAGTGGAGTATCGGGCCATGGCTCATGTGACTAGCGAGTTGGTTTGGTTGAGGATGTTGTTATCCGAACTCAGCATGCGATCCTCAACTCCCTTGGTTTTTTGTTGTGATAATCAATCCGTGATGCATATTGCTTCAAATCCAGTCTTTCATGAGCGTACGAAGCATATTGAAGTAGATTTCCATTTTGTGCGAGAAAAGATTCAAAACAAGGAAATAACACTCAACTTGCTCATCTTTTCACTAAGTCATTGGGGGTAGTAGAGTGATTACTTTGCGTAACAAATTGAGGCTCTTTGATGGTTATGCACCAACTTGAGGGGGAGTGTTGAAACGTTAATTATTGAGCTTATTTGTTAGTAAGAGTATTTTAGCCTTTTTCATTATTAGAGAGCTATACATATTTGTGTAATCCATTATTATCAGAAATACAACTTTTCTCCCTTCTTCGACATTACATAATGACTAGTAAAATCACACAACACTTTTATAGATGACAATCACCATATTTCACATATCAGTGAAACATTAGTGTATTTAAGGAATTCAAATAAGAGAAGAACGTGAAAAAGGACTGCAACTGTAAACTGTCGAGAATTAGAAAACCAAGAGTAACCACTGATTGCAACAAATATTCCCACCTAGTAGATGAGATATTATAAAAAGTTACGAAGAAAAAACTACCAATCAATAGTACGACATGTTCAAAACTTTTATAGACATAGACAGAAAACATGATAGATGAGCATAATATAGGCAACGATAACTAATAAAAGGGTGACGCGTGGTGGTTGGGCCCCATAATTAATGATTGAGCCTAGCATTAAAAATCAATCAACACCATTGGCAGTGAAACTCTTTTTTTTTTAAGGTCAAATCCTACTCTCTACTCAGATGCAAATGCAACATAATATGCTCTTCCCA